>CAWUFW010003218.1:1200000-1890942 GCA_963921515.1 Calotriton arnoldi
GCGCTCCTCCGGTAAGTCGAAGCACAAGAAGTCTAAGCGGCGTCATCGCTCTAAGACTTCGCCTCGCCGGTCGCGCGACTCGGCTGAGGTCCCTGTCGGCACCGTCCCCGCCCCCGCGGCCCCGGACGTGCCTGTCGAGTTGCCCCCGCATTACCCGTCCTTCCCGGGTTCGGGGCGACTCCGGCCGAAGTACAGAAATTCCTGTCGGCCATGGCCCGCCTCTTCGGGCCTCGAGGTCCCTCCGGTGCGCCTTCGGGCCCCGCGGGCCCAGATGGGGTTGCTCCGGCGTCGCCGTCGACTCCAGTCCCGGCGTCGCCTGTCCCACCAGCCTTCGTCCCGGCCTCGGCTCCGGCCCCGGCCTCGACCCCGGTTCCGGTGGTGCCGCAACCTCCATCGACGCCGGTTGACCTAACCACGCCTCCGCCGACGCCGATGTCCCCGGTGCCGTTTCCGACGCCGTCCGGGGCTCCGGGCGGCGTCGTTCCCCGGTTCTCCCCGGGTCCGGACATGGAGCCGGACCGGCGTCGCCCGACGCCGGTTCCGGCGCCGATGAGGCCTTGGGTCCCTTATGTCCCTCCTCCTCCATCTTTTCAACCTGAGGAGGACCAGGAGAGCTGGGAGGGGTCTGACGACCCTCTCACACAACAGTGCGAGTTTGACCCGGACTGGGTTGAGGAACTTGGGGATGCCAGTGGGCTGGATACCTCCCCGACTCTGGCATGCTGTCTCCTCCCGTGGCAACGGAGGAGGGGGCTAATTTTGCAACGGTGTTGCGTAGAGCTGCTGGAGCCTTAAATCTCCAGTTGCCTACAGTGGCCGTCAGGACTAACCTCCTGACTGAAGTGCTTCAGCCGGCGGCCTCCTCTTCGGAGCCTGTGCTGCCGTTCAACGATGCACTCACTGACGTTCTTTTGGGTGCCTGGTCCAAACCCACCACAGGGGCTCCTGTGGATAGGAACGTGGCCCGACGCCATCGCCCGGCTCCGGGCGACCCCCTGTTTCTCTCCCAACACCCCACCCCTGAGAGCTTGGTTGTCCAAGCCTCTGCCTCCCAAACAGCCTTCCCTACCGCCCCTCCGGATAGGGAATCCAAGCGCCTGGATCACTTTGGGAAGAAGGCTTTCTCTTCCTCCAGTGCTGGCTTGCGGTCTGTTAATACCGCTTGCCTCTTGGGCCGATACACCCACTCCCTGTGGGATTCGGTGGCTGATGTTTTGCCGCAGTGTTCTGAGGAGGTCCAGACACTGCTTACCCGCGCTATTGCGGAAGGGCGTGATGCGGCTAAGTATACCATCCGCTGTGGCCTTGATACCGCCGACTCGCTGGGCAGATCGCTTGCAACGACGGTGGCGCTGCGTCGCCACGCCTGGCTGAGAACCACTGGTTTTCAGGGGATGTCCAGAATACTCTCATGGACATGCCCTTTGATGGAGTCGGTCTCTTTGGTTCAAAGGCGGACCATGCGCTGGAGCGTTTCAAGGATTCACGGGCTACTGCTAAGTCCCTGGGCCTTGCTGTTGTGCGCCCTCCGCAAACGTCTGCTTTTCGCCCCTTTCGTGGCCACGGAAGGGGCGCCCAGTCACGTCCACAGCCCGGCCAACGGCCCGCGCAGCAAGCGCCTTCGCGTGGCCGAGGACGTGGATACCGCCGTGGCGGTTCGGGCAACCAGCGTGCGGGTCAGGCCACCACCTCCAACCCGTCCGCGGCCTCCAAGCCCTCCTAGTCCCTCCTTTCAGGTGCACAGCACGCCAGTCGGGGGCAGGGTCCGCCATCACCTTCACCACTGGCGTCCCATCACCTCGGACAAGTGGGTCTTGGACATTGTCCGAAGGGGCTACTCCCTCCCCTTCGAGACCACCCCCAGCCATGCCACCTCAATTCCACCGCATGTCAGGGGATCACTTGGTGCTTCTACAGAAGGAAGTCACGGCCCTCTTGGCCAAGAGGGCCATCGAGCATGTTCCGACCCCAGAAGTAGGGCGTGGTTGCTACTCCCACTACTTTCTGGTGCCCAAAAAGGACAAGGAGGACATGCGTCCTATCTTGGACCTCCGGAACGTCAATCGCTTCCTCCGGAAGGAGAAGTTCAAGATGCTCACCCTAGCTCAGGTCTTGACTGCCCTCGACCCCGGAGACTGGTTGGTAGCGTTGGACTTGCAGGACGCCTATTTCCACATCCTCGTCCTGCCGGCCCACCGGCGTTACCTTCGGTTCACGGTAGGCCTCGAGCATTTTCAGTTCACCGTGCTCCCCTTTGGCCTTACCAGTGCCCCTCGGGTGTTCACGAAAGTGATGGCGGTGGTCGCAGCTCATCTGCGCCGGGCAGGGGTTTCAGTCTTCCCCTACCTCGACGACTGGCTGCTGAAGGCGGGCTCGTCCCAGGCAGTTGTCTCCCACCTCCAGACTACGGCCGAACTCCTGCACTCGCTGGGGTTCTCCATCAATGTGCCAAAGTCGCATCTGATTCCTTCTCCACAGCTCCTTTTCATCGGAGCAGTTCTGGACACGACGCAGTTTCGGGCCTATCCTCCCGAACGGCGAGTCCGGGATATTCAGGCTATGATTCCGATCTTTCAGCCCTTATCCTGGGTTTCGGTACGGATGACCCTGAGGCTGCTGGGCCTCATGGCCTCCTGCATCCTGCTGGTCACTCATGCCAGATGGCATATGCGGGCTCTGCAGTGGGACCTGAAGTTCCAGTGGGCGCAGCACCAGGGCGACCTGTCCGATCACGTCCAGATCTCGGAGGGGACTGCAAAACAGTTGCAGTGGTGGCTCTCGAACCGGCAATGGGTCATGGGCAGATCCCTCTCCCTTCCCCAGCCAGAGCACACAGTTGTGACGGACGCGTCCCTTCTGGGATGGGGCGGTCACATGGGAGAGGCGGAGATCAGAGGCCTCTGGTCTCCGGCGGAGTCCCGGCTCCATATCAACCTTCTGGAGCTCCGGGCGATCCGACTTGCACTCAAGGCATTCCTTCCCTCTGTCAAAGGGAAGGTAGTGCAGGTGTTCACAGACAACACCACTGCCATGTGGTACTGCAACAAACAAGGCGGGGTGGGGTCGTGGACCCTTTGTCAGGAGGCTCTGCGCCTCTGGACATGGCTGGAACACCAGGGCATGTTCCTGGTGGTTCAACACCTGGCAGGTTCCCTGAACGCCAGGGCGGACGAACTCAGCCGCAGGTGCATGATGGATCACGAATGGCGTCTTCACTCGGAAGTGGCGCAAGGACTCTTTCTACAGTGGGGAGAGCCTTGGTTAGATCTATTCGCCACCGAAGAGAACGCGCAATGTCATCAGTTCTGCGCGTTGGAATTTCCAAGGCGGCACTCGCTCGGCGACGCTTTTCGTCACGAGTGGAGTTGCGGTCTATTGTACGCCTTTCCGCCTATACCACTTCTACCCAGAGTGTTGAAGAAGATTCGGCACGACCGGGCCCAAGTCATTCTTGTGGCTCCGGACTGGGCTCGAAGAGTTTGGTATCCCGAGCTACTCAATATGAGCGTAGATCCCCCGATCCGTCTGCCTCTTCGGGAGGATCTTCTGTCGCAGCAGCAGGGGACGGTCCTCCACCCGAACCTGTCCAGTCTACACCTGCTTGCGTGGAGATTGAGCGGCGGCAGTTGATTCCTTTCGACTTGCCTCCCGAAGTTTGTGATGTGATTCTGGCAGCCAGGCGTCCCTCCACTAAGGTGGTATACGCCTGCAGGTGGAACAAATTTGTGGCATGGTGCACAGCAAAGGCTGTGGATCCCCTTTCTGCCCCTCTTTCTGAGGTCCTTCTGTTCCTTCTCTCTCTGGCCCAACAGGGTTCTGCCCTGGGTACCATCAAGGGTTATCTTTGTGCTATCTCGGCCTTCCTCAGGCTCCCTGATCAGCCCTCCCTTTTCAAGTCCCCTGTTGTTAACAGGTTCTTAAAAGGCATTACTCACCTCTTCCCTCCTGTTCCGTTTGTGATGCCTCAGTGGGACTTAAACTTGGTTCTTACCTTTTTAATGTGCGCTCCCTTTGAGCCTCTACATAACTGTCCTCTTCGTCTTCTGACTCTGAAGACAGCCTTTCTGGTGGCCATCACCTCCGCTCGGCGGGTGAGTGAGCTCCAGGCTCTATCTTGCAAACCTCCCTTTCTGTCTGTTCATCCAGACAAGGTTGTTCTTCGGACGCGTCCGTCCTTCTTGCCAAAGGTGGTTACTGCTTTCCACATTGGGCAGACCATCACTTTGCCCACCTTCTTTCCGCCTCCGCATCCTTCCAGAGAGGAAGAGAGGCTCCACCGTCTGGACCCAAAACGTGCGCTCTCCTTCTATATTGACCGCACAAAACACTTCCGGGTGGATGACCAGCTCTTTATTGGCTACGTGGGCGCCAAAAAGGTCGGGCGGTGCACAAGAGGACCATCTCCCGCTGGGTTACCTTGTGCATCAAGACCTGCTATTCTTTGGCTAAAAGGAGCCTCCTGTTGGGCTGCGTGCCCATTCCACCAGGGCAACGGCTGCTACCACGGCCTTGGGCCGCGGTGTTCCGCTGCCGGTTATCTGTCAGGCAGCTACGTGGGCCTCGCTGCACACGTTTACAAAGCATTACTGCCTTGACAGTCAGGTCCGGAGGGACGGCTTCTTTGGCCGTTCTGTCCTCCAGGACTTCCTTGTCTGATCTTTGTTCGCAGACCCACCACCGGGGTTGGTATTGCTGGGGTATCTATTCTAAGGTAAGGAATCTGTCACTAACGTGTCTCTTTCAGATGCACAAGTTACTAACTTGTGTAACGATATATCTGTAAGAGACAGTAGTTAGTGACAGATTCCTTACCGCCCCACCCATCCTCCCCGTTCTGCGAACTGATTTCTAGGGTTAAGGACATCCCTTTCAGGGCCCTAGTATTTTTCAGACACCTATGTCAGCTTCTTGCATGGCTCTGCGTTCCTGGCGCGGAAAGTCGTGTACAGAACTGACGTCAGCGCGCAGGGGCGGCGCCTAGTACTGCCCGCGACGTCATCCCGGCGATCACGACGCCGACGACGGACGCGGAGCCGCACGACGCCGCCTACCGACGCGCAAGGGTACTGCTACGCAAAAAACTTTCCGGATCCAGCCTGACGCCTGGGGATATTCTAAGGTAAGGAATCTGTCACTAACTACTGTCTCTTACAGATATATCGTTACACAAGTTAGTAACTTGTGCGATTAGTGAACAATACACTATATTAAAACATTTTGTATTAAACTTTTATCAAAGTCTTAAAGATTATCCCTATGATTGATTTTTGTTTCTAGGACAACTTCCATAAACTTTCTCAGCCTTTTTTCTATATTTTCTTATTGTTAATGAAATTGTTTTAAGTGTCCTCCGTTTTCCTGTTGCCTTTTTTGAGCATGTGAGCTTTCATTCGTAGTGCCACTGTGGGGTCACCATTTACGCAACATTAATTTTTCATTTTCTTAATAAAAAGTTTGACTGTGCTCTACTTTAGTTTGTAGCAAGAGATTCCTTGTGGCCCAATTATGGTTCACTGGAAATTGTTTAATTGAGAAATGTGGGATTTACACTTTAAAAAAAAAAAAAATATAGCGAACATGGTCATTTTTGTTGCATTAATTTTCAGTGTGGTTAGTTGAAGGTGTTCTTCACATGTGAAAATGTAGGTTGTCTAAGGATCTTTACGTGATTATAGTGCAGTGAATGCTATTTTTGAGGGCAGTGGTTAATGGTGTTGCTGTGCTGTTGAGAAAAGCCATAGTAGGTTTGTAAATTCATTTTTGTTTAAAATATGTACTGTTACATCAAAAATGTATGTATTGTATATTTATTTTTTAGGAAAGCAAAGAATTATGTGAGAGTAGTCCGGTTCCTGAAGAAAAGACAGAATCTGTTCAACTGCCTATTTTAAGTACAAGTCCTCCGAATACAGTAGAGCTTATTCCACTCAGGTGTGTATGGCCTTAATTTCCTGTTCCCTTTAGAGATTGTAAACATTCCCAGTACATTATAAGGTTTTCGGTGCACTCTGTTTTTTTTTTTTTTTTTTTTTTTATTTACTTGAATTTAAGATTATGTATTCTTTAGCCATTAGTGTTGGGGGACTGGCATGTGTAAAAGCTCTAATATTTCACTTAATATCTTACTATTTCATAATACAGTTCTGTTCTTAAATGTGCTATTTGGTTGTAATTTTGTTTAGTGTAGTTGTGTGTTTTGTTCAAATAGCTCAACTGGTAATCTGCAACCCACTTGACCCAGATGGAGATAAAATTCTATTTGGAGCTCATATTAAACTATTTGCTTTTTACCTGTAGACTTTATTTTGGTTCCACATTGAGTATTATAGTAGTATCTAAACAATAAATACTATTTACAATAAATGCTAAGTTTGAATGTAATGGTGGTATCTGCTCCCAACATCTAGGAAGTAATATATAAGCTTATATGATAATGAAAGTGTTACTTTGACTAACTGGAAGTGAGGAGAGATGGATGACAAATGCCTGCAGCTGCAGGCAGAGTTGGTAAAAACTAACATTGTCCCATTATAGCGCATACTGTGCTTCAGCTGTATGCTTTGGTGATATGTAGGAAATGACCTCTTGTTGAGTGATGAGCTCCATGAGAGTTTTGTTAATAATTTACTATGCTCTTTCTTTTGAAGATGCATTTTGTGACAACTTGTGTAATGTCATTCCAAAAATGTTGAGTAAATTGGGTTACAGGAATAATTAATTCCTGCAGGAAGGATTGATTCTTGTGCACATTAGCTGTTAAAATTCCTAAAAGGTTTATTTGGATAATTAAATTCCTTGTCTGTGCTTTAGCACTGCACCTCAACTAGACAAGAAACCAACTGAAATCTCAATCCAGAAAGATGTGGCGATTCAGACTCCTACAACTTTGCCTGCATCTTCTGTAGATGCTCCCAAGCCACCAAGAACAAATACCACTTTACCGTCTACCAGTGCATTGCCAGTTGGGATTGTCCAGGTAATGGAAATTGTTCTACATTTTTAACACCTATTAAGGGACGTGTTATGTTCAACAAATCTGTGTTGGGTGTGGCAAACTGGTCTGAGTTTACATTAATGTGTTGTATTGGAATATTTATTTTTGGACATGAGGGGATTAGTGATCCGTGTCCTAACATTGTGTAAAAAAACAAAATGGTAATGCTATGTCATAAACTATGTAGCTTGCTACTTTACTTTTAAAAGTACTTAAGTTGAATAAGTCAGAAATAGCATTTTGCTGATTGTCTAAACTGTACCTACATTCAAAAGCAGCTGTTAACAGTTGCCATTGTGAAAAGTATCTTTACAATAAATTGAATTCAGAATGTACTTCAGAAAGCTCTTAAGTGTTACCTAACCTTTTGATCACTGGAGGTTTTATAAAAAAGCATTTTTGCTTCAATCTTCATAACTTTTTTACACTTTTTGTTTTTCAAATTAAAACCCTGCCATATTTGCTAATTCTACAATGCAATGTGTGCACACATATCTTAGAGGATTTTAAAGATACTCTGGTTTTGTAATTTTTTCTTCTGGAAACCGAATATTAGCGCAAGTAAAATTATGTTTGAGGCATGTGAGCTGTAGATCACCTGCTATGCATAGATTG
Source organism: Calotriton arnoldi (assembly GCA_963921515.1). Classification (NCBI taxonomy): domain Eukaryota; kingdom Metazoa; phylum Chordata; class Amphibia; order Caudata; family Salamandridae; genus Calotriton; species Calotriton arnoldi. The sequence continues at coordinate 1,207,610 of CAWUFW010003218.1, forward strand.
CCATCTAGTGTTGGGTCTGGATGTTTGCACTTTGTTTTTGTTCAAAGAAGTCTTTCCAGTCACGAGGTAGGTGACTCCTCCTTTTGGTGATAGTGCGCATGGGCATAGACTCCATCCTTAGATTGTTTTTTTTCCGCCATCGGGTTCGGATGTGTATTGCTGCGCTCCGGTTTGGTACCGTTTTCAGACCATTGACGCGCAATCCACTACCCTCGACGGTATTGTTATCGATCGCGGTTCCCCATTCTACGCGCATCGTCTCACCTCGGAAAACCTTCGATCGTAGAAACTCGTGGCAGGCCGTCGGGACTAGCCGCGCAGACCACGCTAGCAGTCGATGGAATGGACTCCCTTCAAGTTCTGTAAGTTTCCACGCACCGACTTGCACGAAGTGTGCAACCTCTGCTTCTCCCTGGAACACAACGAGAACGACCAACGTGTTTCGATCGAAAAAGACACTTCGTGACCGTCTTGCTCGACGGCACGAAATGCAACACCAGAGCGGCTCCGCACCGGACATCTTCGGCGAAGATTCCGACACTGAACATCAAGCTCAAGGAGCCGAAGAACAGATCTCCGTGTCTGAAGCCTACTCCGACATGGAAGAAGAGGAGCAGGTTTTGCAGCGTGAATCTTTCTGGATTCACTATGCTGTGCATTATTCCGCGGTCTAGTGGTTGGGTCCGGAATCGTAGTCTTTTTTTCTTTTTTTTTCTTTTTCTTCGTGTAGCCCAGGTGGGCGTCTACGCCTCACCATTTGGTGTCCTCCCGTGACGTCGGCGCACTTCCTCCGGAAGCTCCCACCCTAGGGCGCCATCTTCAGATTCTTTTTTCCGCCGTTGGGTCTGGATCGTCGTGAAGAGCTCCAGAGTTGGAAGAGGAGAGAAGAAGGAAGAGGAGAGAAGAAAGAACCGAGAAAAATTGGAGATCTTCATCACAAGACAAAACATACTACCGGGACGACGAAGCTGGTGAGAGGTAGAAAAAACTTCGACGTCCAACTGAGAATGCGCACACAGGGGGCTCCCTGAGCGCGGGAATGGACAAGACACCATTCAAGTTCTGTCGTAACTGCCACCAAGTTCGCACAGAAAGACCAACATCCAGTCTGCAACCTCTGCCTACCGATCGACCATCGAAGCGACGACTGCAACGCCTGCGCAGCATTCGCCACCAAGACCCTCCGGGTGAGGGACAGAGGAGAGCAAACTACAGCATGCAGGGCCAAGGGCCACCTCCGTCGCTGCGGGACCTGGGCCTCTCCAGTGGGGAAGAGGACAACATCGCCGAGGGACCAGAGGACTGCACGGTCGTAGAGACCGATAACACTTCCAGGAAGGAGGTAAGAGACACGTCGACCCAAAAAACCCCGACAGACTCTCGAAAATCAGAGCCAAAGTCCTCGAAAGGAGCACCGGCGTTGAAGCACTCGACGACCGAAGCTGCATCCACGGACAAACAGCCCAGCGGATCCTTCGAAAAGGACTCCCGGTCGGCGAAAGCTCTTGACACACCCAGGTCGTCGAAGCACGGTTCCGAGAAACCACACTCTACGCCGAAGGGGAAAGAGCAGAAGGCACCTCCGACGTCAACTACGACCTCGAAGAGAACTGCCGAAACTCTCAACGCCGATCAAGCGGCGGAGATGGAGAGGAAGAAGAAGAGGCCGAAATGGCCAGTATCATCCACAAGAAGAAGGACTTCGATGACCGGATGAGTAGATAGACCATCCCTTCGAAACCCTCGACGGTCGTCGAAGCGGAAACGCAAGAGGAGTTCGACAGCACCGAGCCGCCAAACTCCCGAACTGTCGGAACAGGACGAAGAGGTCCTGTACGATTATACGGAGGGTGCTGACGACCAGCAGACGCACTTCGGCTCGACACCCTCGGAGGCTCAAGACCTGGAATGGCAGGATCTCGACGCCGAAGACCCAGAGGAGGCCCTGGAGACGTATCCGTCGAGGCCTTCGCCGCCGGACGACATAGGAGTGTACAACATGGTCGTCCGGAACGCGGCAGCCACCTATAGAGTGGAAATGGAGGAGGAAAAGCCTAAAGCCTGTTTTCTCCTGGAAACACTGCTACCAACACAAACTAGGAGCCAATTCCTTCCTATGCTCCCGTGTGTGCTAGACCAAGGCAGGGAAGCTTTCAAGGAGCCATCTACCTGCAGATCGGTCACACCCAGAACTGAGAAAAAATATAAACACTCTTCAAAGGATCCACCATATATCCAGGGATCTGTGCCAGCTGATTCAATAATAACAGCAACAGCCAGGAAGAGGGCCAACAACGTTCCCACAAACTCCGGTCCGCCCCCAGACAAGGAGAGCAAGAGGATAGACCTCACAGGGAGGAAAATTGAAAGGAATGCGGCAATACATTGGCGCATTGCCAACTCCAACGCCCTTATAAATAGGCACGCCTACCAGGACTGGGAAGAAGTTGGGCAGTTACTCAAACCGCTCCCCACAGAAAACCAGCAGAGAGCGGCACACCTGGTGGAGGAGGGGAAGAACATGGCCAACACCTGCCTAAAGTCGGCCCTAGACGCGGCTGATACATCAAGCAGGCTGATGATGATCGGGGTGACAGAGAGGAGACATGCCTGGCTCAGGATCTCCGGGTTCAAGCCGGAGGTACAAAACAACATCCTGAAGTTGCCCTTCAACGGGGAAAAGCTGTTCGGCACGCCCGTGGACGAGACGCTGACGCAGCTCAAAAAAGATAACGAAACGGCAAGGTCCATGGGAGCACTACAGTTCAGGGGTATGAGAAGGGGCACCCCCTCACGAAGACCAAACGGCAGAGGTGGAAACCAGCCTGGAACAATACACCAGGCCTTCCAGCAAACCTTTCAGGGAAGCAGCCAGGCACAACAGGGTCAGCAGCAACAAGGCTGGCAGAACCAACAGAGGGGGCCAGTCCTTTCGAAGCCGACCAAACGGACGAGGCAATACAAGAAGAGGCGGTCAGCAACCCGCCCCAAAGTGACTCCACACTACAACACGTGCCGCACCCCCAACCTCACTAGTGCCACGGCACAACAAAAGACACGGACAACATTTACAAATTTACCATCATACAGCGCCCATAGGAGGAAGACTAAAACACTTCTCCCAGGAGTGGGAGAAGATAACAGCCGACAAGTGGATACTCAACATCATACAGTTCGGCTACTGCATAGAACTCGTAAAGAGGCCACCAAACAAGAGGCCAAAAAACATTCAACAAAAGAGCTGTCACTATTGTGGCAGGAAGCACAAGAACTCCTCCACAAACAGGCTATAGAAAAGGTGCCGTACAGAGAAAAGGGCACAGGAGTGTACTCCAACTACTTCCTCATACCAAAAGTAGACGAAACGTTAAGGCCCATACTGGACCTACGGTTCCTAAACAAATACATCAAATCTCAAAAGTTCAAGATGAAGTCCTTACAAGAGGTCATACCTCAAATAAGGCACGGGGATTTTATGTCCACAATAGACCTCCAGGATGCCTACCTACACATCCCCATAAACCAAAGACACAAGCGTCTGCTCAGATTCACCATCAGCATGATGCACTACCAGTTCACGGCCCTAGCCTTCGGCCTCAAATCAGCGCCAAGAGTATTCACCAAATGCCTAGCTGCCGTAGCAGCACATCTGCGAAGACGGGGGATACACATATACCCCTACCTAGACGACTGGTTGGTAAAAGCGAACTCCTACAACCAATGCAAACTACATACTCAGCAAGTCACACAAACGCTGACAAAACTAGGCTTCTCCATACACAAGAAGTCCTCGCTGGAACCAGAACAAGTGAAGATATTCCTGGGTGCGAAGATCGACACCATTCAGGGGAGGGTGTTCCCCAGCGAGAAAAGGATCCTCGCACTACTGAAGGAGACTCGCCGCTACCTGAAGGGGCAACGTCTGACAGTGAGCAAGCTCAGGGGCATGATGGCATCCTGCATCCATTTAGTCCCCAATATTCGGCTACACATGAGACCATTCCAGGAATGGCTGCAACAGCAATGGTCACAGGCAACAGGGAGTTGGGAAGATGTAGTGGTTGTAGTGCAGGAAGAGATGGCATGGTGGAACAGGGGCAACATAACTAGGGGAAACCCATTCACACCACCAACTCCAACAGTGACCATCACAACAGATGCATCCCAAATGGGTTGGGGAGCGCACATGAAACTGCTCAAGGTAAGGGGGTTATGGACACAAACAGATGCCGTCAAACACATCAACTACCTAGAACTCAAGACCGTGTTCCTTGCCCTAAAAGCGTTCCAGAAACAGCTGTACGGCCAAAGGGTGTTAGTACAAACAGACAACACCACAACGATGTTCTACATCAACAAGCAGGGAGGAACACTCAGTGGCGCTCTCAGATCTAGCGCAACAGATATGGAAATGGGCAATTTCATTACAAATAGACCTCCTGGCAATACATCTGCCAGGGAAGGACAATGTGGAAGCAGACAGACTGAGCAGACAGACGTCAATCTCACACGAGTGGGAGCTCAACCCGCAGGAGACGCAGAAACTATTCAAGAAGTGGGGGACCCTACAACTAGACCTGTTTGCAACACACCAGAATGCAAAATGCCAATACTTCGCATCCAGGCAGCCAGGCCATCAATCCCAAGGAAATGCCCTATGGATGAGCTGGTCAAAGACATTTGCCTACGCTTTTCCACCGATACCGCTGATACACAAAGTGCTCAGCAAGTGCAGAACAAGCAACATGACGCTAATTCTGGTAGCACCACAGTGGGCCAGGCAGTCCTGGTTCTCGCAGATCGTGGAGATGGCACAGGGACCACCACACAAGTTCCCAAAAAGGAAAGACCTGCTCTCGCTACAAAACGGAAGGGTACTCCATCCAGAACCAGAGAGCCTCAGCCTAGCAGCGTGGCTCCTGAGGACTTAGAGTTCGCTCACCTCAAGCTTCCACAAAGCACGCTGGCAGTGCTGCGAGAAGCTAGGAGACCCACCACACGGAAATGCTATGCAGCAAAATGGAAGAGATTCACTGAATGGTGCATCAACAAAAAGCGCCACAGGAGAATCACTAAAGAATCAACTGTGCTAAAATACTTAACACACTTACTAAAAAGTAACCTAAGCTGCACTTCGCTAAGAGTGCACCTGGCAGCAATAGTAGCCTATACAAGAGGAGAAACAGGGAAAAGCTTCTTTACATCTCAAGTAGTAAAAAGATTCCTGGAAGGAGCCAAAAGAATAGCACCACCAAAGAGGATGCCACCGCCTCCATGGAACCTCAATGTAGTTCTAACACAGCTTATGAAAGCACCGCTCGAACCCATCCACAAGGCATCGCTACATATGCTCACAATAAAGACGGCCTTTCTGGTAGCGATTACCTCGCTACGTAGGGTGAGCGAGTTGCAGGCACTCGCACTACAAGAACCCTACATTCAGATTCACAATGACAGGGTGGTAATGAGGACGGACCCACACTTCATGCCAAAGGTGGTGTCCAGGTTCCATATAAACCAAACAATACAAATTCCCAGTTTCTTCCAGAAACCATCCACCAGCGCTGAAAGGGCACTGCACACTCTGGATGCCAGGAGAGCAGTAATGCATTACATCGAAAGGACTAAGGATTGTAGAAAAACAAAGCAGTTCTTTGTGTCCTTCGCAAGCAGTTTCCTGGGCAGACCAGTGACGAAAAATACCATTGCACGATGGATCGCACAAACAATTCAATACTGCCACAAACAGGCAGGCCAAGAGCTACAGGGAGCAGCTCAGGCTCACTCAACCAGGAAAAAGGGAGCAACAATAGCCTTCCTAGCAAACACACCTATCCAAGACATTTGCCTGGCGGCAACATGGGCTTCAGTGCACACATTCACTAAGCACTACTGCGTGGATATACAGATGAACAAGGAAGCACAAGTAGGTCAAAAAGTGCTTCAACATATATTCAACAACCAACGCTCATCTTCCACCCAGCCGCCACAAAGATAGCAAACCGCTACAAAATCTATGCACAGCATAGTGAATCCAGAAAGATTCACGCTGCAAAACGAATAGTTTCTTACCGGTCGGTATAGTTTTGCAGCTTGAAGACTTTCTGGATTCACTAGCGAACCCACCCGCCTCCGCCAGAAAGATGACAGGAGGAAGATGGGACTAACAAATGGAAAACACCTTCAAAAGGGTAAAAGGATTAACACAAGCACAAGAAAAAAAAAAAAAAAAAAGAATCCGAAGATGGCGCCCTAGGGTGGGAGCTTCCGGAGGAAGCGCGCCGACGTCACGGGAGGACACCAAATGGTGGGTCGTCGACGCCCACCTAGGCTACACGGAAAAAAAAAAAAAACCCCCAGAAAAAGACTTCGGTTCCGGACCCAACCACTAGACCGCGGAATAATGCACAGCATAGTGAATCCAGAAAGTCTTCAAGCTGCAAAACTATACCGACAGGTAAACTATTCGTTACTCCGGGTCAGCGTACCGCGAGTAAAGATACCCCTTTGCCCCCTCAACATAAAACAAAGGCTCCGGTCCCTCCTCTGCCCTCGGGCCAAGGTCGGCACCGACAAAGTTTCCGACGCCCCGCCCTTGGGCCTGGCTCCGAAACAGAAAGAGAAGCCTTCCGACTCGGGCTCGAGCCGGCCTCACTTGGGCGCTGAACCAACACCTTCGACGCCGAAACACAAGTCCAAGCATGTGTTGGTCACAGTACCACCGTTGCCGAAGATTCCACCTTCGACACCGAAACCGGCACATAAAGAGAAAGACACTCCCTCTAAAGAGCCTCAGCCCAATGCCCCGCCTTCGGATCCGAAGCAGAAAAAACTAGTGATCAACCCTGAAACAGGACATATTCATGCCACTCTTCCAAAAAAACAGAAGATTGACCTATCGGAGGACTACCACATTTCTCTCAAAAGGAAGAATGTGGGTACTAACCCTTCTTCCCCTTATATTCCACCTCCTCCCACTGATCCCAACTTGCTCATCTCACCATCAAATTCACCACCACTTTGACCTGACCCACAGGATGAAGGGGATGAGAATAGGCTACAGGACACTGACCCTTGGGAGGATTATCATACAGACCCAAACACATACAATGACCCTGATTTTGTATCCCTCCAGACCCTCCCCACCTCACAACAACATTGGGTACATTGAGCTCCTTAACAGGGCTGCTCAATATCATGGGGTGGAGCTCCATAAGGAGCCTTTAGAAGAGGTTTTCCTTTTTGAAACACTTACTTCTTCCCAAAGAGCTACTCGTACCGTACCAATGCTCAAAGGCATGTTAAAACACACGAATGAGGTATTTAAAGACCCTGTAAGGGCAAGGATAATTACACCTAGGGTGGACAAAAAATATAAACCCGCTCCTACCGACCCTGTTCACATTCGAGGCCAGCTGCCCTTAGACTCTCTTGTAGTCTCCAATGCTTGCAAGAGAGCTAACTCACAAACCACAGGTGAGGCTCCTCCTCCTGATAAGGAGTCTAAGCTTATTGATGCCTCGGGCAAAAGAGTGGCTTCACAGGCAGCAAATCATTGGCGCATTGACAACGCTCAAGCTCTGTTGGCTCGTTATGATGGGGCTCATTACGATGAGTTGGAGAAACTCATACAACATTTACGTGATGAATACAAATCTAAGGCTAATGACATTATTCAGGAAGGTAAACTTATTACCAATACATCCATTAGGTGTGCCCTAGACGCAGTAGACACAGCAGCTCGTGCAGTCAACACCAGTGTACTCTTACGCAGGCATGCTTGGCTGAGAATACCAGGCTTCAAGCCGGAGGTGCAAACCTCCATCCTTAACCAACCGTTCGACAAGGAACATCTCTTTGGCCCAGCTGTTGATACCTCGCTGGAAAAGATGAAAAAGGACACCGAGGTCGCAAAGTCCATGGGGGCTTTGCAGTTACCTGCCACTAGGGGTTCCTTTCGCCGCTTCTTTTATAGGGGTGGTTCAAAAACTGTGTCCACCAAAAATCCCTCCTCCTCTTACAAGGGCAACAACCAATCCCCCTCTTCAAGAGGTTATTTCAGAGGATGTTTTAGAGAAATCAATGGTAAGGGAAAAAGCAGAGGTAACTCCACCCACACTTCCCCCGCAAACAAACCGGGACTTCCTTCCGTTACCCCCCGATCATCCCACTCCTGTCAGGGGACGTCTCTCCCAATTCCTGCCTGTCTGGAATTCAATCACCTCAGACAAGTGGGTACTACAAATTATCCAGTATGGTTACTGCCTGGACCTTACAGACACGACCCCCCCAATATTCTTCCAAGATCACATGCAATGTCACCAGAGCATATCAACTTCCTAAAGCAAGAGGTTCTCTCTCTCTTGGAAAAACACGCTATAGAGCCAGTCCCATTACAATACATGGGGACCGGGGTATACTCCCTGTATTTTTTAATTCTCAAAAAGGACCGCTCTCTCAGGCCTATACTAGACCTCGGAGAACTAAATCTGTACATTCAGTCGGACCACTTTCACATGGTCACACTCCAACAGGTGCTCCCACTCCTTCAGCAAGGCGACTTTCTGTCCACTCTGGACTTAAAGGACACCTATTTCCATATTCCCATTCACCCTGCTCACCGGAAATACCTCAGGTTTGTGGTGGACGGACAACATTATCAATTCATAGTTTTCCCATTTGGAGTAACTACAGCACCCAGGGTTTTCACCAAGTGTCTGGCAGTAGTCGGGGCTCATCTAAGACCGCACATTCACGTCTTTCCCTACCTAGACGACTGGCTAATAAAAGCCAGTTCTCAACAGAGCTTCCTACGCCACACTCGAAAAACAGTCCAACTGCTTCACGACCTTGGGTTCACTGTAAACCTCACCAAGTCTCATCTCCAACCATCCAACACACAAGTGTATCTAGGCGCCGCAATAAACACTCAAAGCTCTAGCGTGTCCCAATCCAGTCAGGATCCGCAACATGCAGACTCTAATATCGCAGTTTCAGCCTAAACACTCATTACCAGCTCGAGTGTTCAGGCAATTGCTAGGAATGATGGCATCTTGCAATTTATTTGTTCCTTACGCAAGACTACATATGCGTCCCCTACAGGAATGCTTAGCACGTCAGTGGAACCAGGCTCAAGGTCCGTTATCAGATCTAGTGTTGGTGGATGGCCACACCCATCTCTCTCTGCAGTGGTGGAACATACAAAACCTTTCCAAGGGGTGGCCATTCGTCGACCCGGTTCCACAGATAGTGCTAACAGCAGACTCATCGCTCACGGGTTGGGGCGCTAATCTTCAAAAACATACCACTCGAGGCATGTGGACTCTGCAACAAAAACAACTCCACATAAACCATCTAGAACTGCTAGCAATTTTTCTAGCATTGAAAGCCTTTCAACTTCATCTAGTAGGCAAAACTGTCCTGATTCGCACAGACAACATGATAGCAATGTATTACATACAAAAACAGGGTGGGGGGGACACTCTCCAGCTCTCACAGCTAGCCCAGAGCATCTGGAGATGGGCCATACCTCAAAACCTATATCTCCTTGCAGAACACCTTCCAGGAGTAAACAACCAGATTGCAGACCTGCTCAGTCGTCAACGACAGCAGATCCACGAATGGGAACTCCACCCTCAAGTTATCTTCCAAATGTGGGGCTTCCCAGAGATAGATCTGTTCGCCACCCACCTAAACGCAAAAGGCCCAGACTTCACATCCAGATATCCACACCCATTGTCCAAAGGCAATGCACTATGGATGAATTGGTCAGGGACATTTGCTTACGCTTTTCCGCCTCGCCCACTCATTCCATTAGTGGTTCGGAAGCTCAGACAGCAGTCCCCGACACTAATCCTAGTTGCTCCCACATGGGCCCGTCAACCCTGGTTCACAACCCTGTTGGAGCCATTAGTAGTTCCTCACCATAAACTACACCTTACTCCTAATCTTCTCACTCAGAACCATATAGAGATAAGACATCCAGATCCCAGTCATCTCAACCTTGCGATCTGGCATCTGAAATCCTAGACTTTGGCTATCTTAATCTTTCGCCAGACTGCATGAATATTATCAAAGAAGCTAGGCGCCCTACCACAAGAGCATGCTATGCAGCAAAGTGGAAGCGGTTTGTCATTTACTGTAACAATCAAATCAATCCGCTAGATGCTTCAATCCAAAACATCATTTGCTATCTATTACATCTACAGTGTTCCAATTTAGCGTACACATCCATTCGCTTACATCTTGCTGCAATAGCTGCAGATCTACAAAACAGACAGCATTTGTCTCTTTTTAGAGTGCCTGCTATTAAAACATTTATGGAAGGACTTAAAAGAATCATTCCCCCCAGACTTCCACCTGCTCCAGTGTGGAATCTCAACATAGTTCTTACAAGACTCATGGGTCCACCTTTTGAGCCATTGCACAAATGTGAACTACAATTTCTCACTTGGAAGGTAGCCTTCCTCATAGCCATTACATCTCTGAGAAGAGTGGGTGAGCTTCAGGCACTAACCATAGAAGAACCATTTTTACAAATTAACCAAAACAAAGTGGTTCTTAGGACTAACCCCTAATTTTTACCTAAAGTCATTTCTGCCTTTCATATCAACCAATCTGAGTTGCCTGTGTTCTTCCCTCAAACAGATTCAGGGGCAGAACGTGCTCTTCACACATTAGATGTCAAAAGAGCATTACTATACTACATTGCAAGAACAAAACCTTTCAGGAAAACAAAGCAACTTTTTGTTGCTTTTGCTCCACCACATAAAGGCAATCCAATATCAAAATCGGGTATTGCGAGGTGAATAGTTAAGTGTATTCAAATTTGCTACATTAAAGCTAAGCGCACATTAACAATTCCCCCTAGAGCGCATTCCACACGCAAACTAGGGGCCTCTATGGCATTTTTAGGGAATATACCCATAGATGACATCTGCAAAGCTGCAACATGGTCTACACCACACACCTTTACTAAACACTATTGCATAAATGTGTTAGCTAGACAACAAGCTAGTGTGGGCCAGGCAGTTTTACGTACACTATTTCAGACAGCTGCAACAGCTACAGGTTAGCCACCGCTTTGGGACGTAACTGCTATATAGTCTATGCATAGCATGTGATCTACAGCTCACATGCCTCGAACGGAAAATGCTACTTACCACAGTATGCATCTGTTCTTGGCATGTAGAGCTGTAGAATCTCATGCGCCCGCCTGCCTCCCCAGGTACCTATACCTGTTGCAGTACTATACACGTATACATACACTATACACGTATACATGGACATCTGTCTTTATTACTCTTACTAACTCCATCACCCTTTACGGCAAAACAATCTAAGGATGGAGTCTATGCCCATGCGCACTATCACCGAAAGGAGGAGTCACCTACCTCGTGACTGGAAAGACGTCTTCGAACAAAAACAGTGCAAACATCCGGACCCAACACTAGATGGCGATCTATGCATAGCATGAGATTCTACAGCTCTACATGCCGAGAACAGATGCATACTGTGGTAAGTAGCATTTTCCTTTTCTCCCCCCCCCCCCCCCAAATAGGGCTCCATGAAAATAATTTTTTTCTACAAAAATGACGTTAACAAAAGGGTTGCTGTGTTAAAATTACTGTTTCAAGGCTTAAGAAATAAGAGAAGTCAGTTTTTGTACTTTTTAAGTGGTGGTTAATGTGTGTTTTTACATTTGTGCTGGTAACTGGCTTTTCTGGGAAACACGTTGGAATTCCATGGATGAAGCAAGAATTTAATTTTCTGTAAACTAAACTTAATATGAATTCAGCATTTGTGAACTTTGCGCAAAGGCTTCCAAAATAAACTAACTGGGGGAAAAAGACTAGTGAATCTGAATGGGTAAGAAAAGTGTTAAAGAACGAACTCTGAAAATTATGTACAGTTGTCTGCTAGACTTTTTTTGTAGTGTTTTTAGATAGTCCTAAAACCCCAATATCAAGAGTAAACAACCAAGCCTTGGCTTAAATGCATTTACTTTTTATACTGACAGTTCAGCAGTAAATAAAAATAAAAATTGAATACGGAGAAAATCTCAAGAATATGAAGTTTAGCAATAGGGGTCATTTGTACCGTTCCAAATTTTGGATTATCCAAAATGCTAGGCGATTCTGTCATTTTCAGAGTTTTTGTAGACGCATAATTAAAACAAAAATATTGTCCCAATCGGTGGATAATTGCAAATATATTATCCAGCTTTCTCATATTTGTCCTGATAAAAAGAAAGCTTCTCATATGTAGTTGGCCCTGTCCACTGAAAAGACCCTCAAATGCAAGAATGTGAGGGGAGCAAAGATTCTGATATACATTACACTTGGTGGGGTGGTTGATGGCTGAAGTATTTGTCCATTGGTTGGCCTGCAGCAAGGGAATCCTATTGCCCGAAACTTTTGACATCTAAAGACCAATAGAGTGCTATGACGTTTGTGGCTTCCAGTACTTTCTCTTACCCATAATCCGGGAAACATTAACGCATGGTGTAAGCATAATGTTCTTTGGTGTCAGAGAATGAACTTGGACTGCTTGGACAAGGCCTTTGCTTGGGGGAATGTAGGCAGATGAGGGTACTCCCTTCTGATTCTGCTCACATTGTAATTCCAAGTATTTTGGTCCAACCAGCACGAGGCTTGTAACCTCTTTCTCTCTGGGCCTCCAGGAATCAAAGTGCATCTTTTGTGAAGCCTTCAGTTTTAAAAAGATACTTAAAAATATGTAAGACGCGCTGGGCACATTTGAGTATGACAGTGTCTGCAACTTGGACATTTTGGGCAGCAGTATCCCCCCTGATTTCTAGGAAGAGTTGGTGGGACCCTCTGATTCCTAGGTTACAGAACACTAACTTCCGAAACTGTTGATCTTCTGAAAAAGCTGTTTTGGAGTCAAGACTGGTAATGCCACAAATGAGGAAGAGGCCAAGGTCAGTTTGTAGAGATACCGGAGCATGGGTAAAATACACTGAAAAAGACCTTGTGGTGTGGAGGACCACCGCTCTTGTGATAATGTGACATCCAGCCCTGAAACAGCCCAAAAATCCTAGGCACAATTCTATCGTCACTGACCAGGCCCCAAGGTTCAGTGCCGAAGAACAGCTTTGAATGCTTATGGCGCTGACACGCCTAAAGGGACTTAAACCTCTGGTTTGACGCCAGAAACCGAACAGTCCCTCAGGGGACGATCCATGGAAGAACTACAATGTGTATTCTCCGGAGGATCATGACCTTGAGCCCCCACAAGCATCCACTACCCTCCCGACTCACCCCCTCACCCTAAGATACAACCGTATACCATGCTGCAATTTAGAATGACTAAACACCACAATATTGCAATTCATGTTGTGGAAGAGGAAGATATTCTAGTAGACACCCTCTCGAACTAAAGCACAGTTTAAACATTATTTCCATAGTTAAAGGGTATGAAGAAGCCAGCCCATGTTCTAGTCAGACCCAGGGTAGTCTCATCCCATATAGAGGAAAAATATAAAGCTTCCCCAGAAGGCTCTATTTAAATAAGCCCACAGGTACAAGAAGACTTCCTGGTAACAGTTATAGCCAGGAAAAGGGTTGTCTGTACTAACCATCAGGGATGCACCACCCCGAGTAAAGAGTAGGCATATAGACGCACCAGGCAGACAAGTCACTGCAGGTGCCTAAACCCTCTACTGCAGCACCAAATTTTGGTGGTGCTGTCAATATGCAACAGATTCCATTAGGAAGGAATGGAGTTGCCCTGGAAGTGTAGTGAAGAAATTACGGCTGAAGGGAAAGTAATCTCTAATGCCAATATCCTCTACGGACTAGGTGTATCAGACATCACTTCATGGGGGTATAAACAAAGGCATATTTCTTAGACACGCCAGGTTCCAGGTGTTGAGCTTAAAAACTAAACATTCCATTGGATGGGAAAGCATCTTTTTGGTCCCAAAGTAGACAAAATGTTAAAAAAACAAAACATTTTTAAAGGACATGAGCATTGCAAATTCCATGGGGCACTACAAACTACCTCTTCGCAAGGCTTTTTTCATAGGTCTTCCTATAGTCTCGCCAAAATCAGGTCATATCTCACAGGCACACACCTTCCAAAGTTAACATAAGGCCTTTCAATATCCCCCTGAACACCAGGGACTATTGACGTGAATGCTACAGAGGAAATAACCGGGGCTAGGGATATTTCCCTCAAGGGAAAACAAACCACTAATCACGGACTCACCTAGGGCCACCCTCTGATCACATAACCCTAGTTGGTGGCAAATAAAATATTTCTATCCATATTAGGTGAAAATCACATCTGATCAGTGTGTGCTTGCTATAGTTCAAAATTGTTATTTCTTAGATTCCACAACACCAGAACAGCTCTGATTTCTGAGGGACACCAGGGTGTGTCCCATGGGGAGCTTTTGTTTCCAAGAATAAGTATCTGTCTTGACATTGTTGAGCTTCAGGCAGGTGTCCTTCATCCAGTTAGCGACATTGGTCATGTTGTTGTGGAAGTTGATCTTGATGGTGAGTTGCCAGAGAATGAACTATTTTGTCAGCATAGGATATGATGGGTCTGTGTTTTGACTATGCTGACTAGAGGTGTCATTTAAATGTTGAAGAGGGTCGGGCTGAGAGGATCCTTTGTGTACTCCACAGATAATTTCATTGGGTTCGGAGTTGTAGGGGCGAAGGTGGACTTTTTTCCCCACCTTCCATTGAGAAGGGGCGATCCAGCTGAGCAGCTCCTTGGTAGAATATGTTGTGCAGCCTTGTGATGAGTGGGTGGTGGGAGAGCTTATCGAAGGCTGCCTAGAAGTCTAGGAGAATCAGAGCTGCGATCTCTACTCAGTCGAGCAGGGCTCGTATGTCGTCGGCAACCGCAATGAGGGCTGTTTCTGTGCTGTGGTTGCTGCGGAATTTAGATTGGGAGGAAGCGAGTAGGAGGTACCAGATGTGAGAAGTTATTGGTTCATGGCGTTTTCTAATATTTTCGCTGGGAACGGGAGCAAGGAGATTGGTTAGTAATTGTTTGCTGGGGTCTGCAAATGGTTTATTTAGGGTGTCGACTTCTGCGCGTCTCCAGTCCTCTTGGAAGGTGGACGTGGCAGTTGAGGTGTTGAACAAGGTGGTGAGTATGTGGCTAAATCTGGCTTTGCCTAGGTTGAAGATGTGGTGAGGGCATGGGTCGGTTGGGTCCCTTGAGTGAGCAGAGTTCATGATGGAGGCGGTGTCCAGTTGGGCGAGCTGGCTCCGTCCAGGTTTTTTTTTTAACTTTATTTACCATTTTCATCCATATTCATAACAATACAAAGCATATTCATAATGCATCTGCACAATATCAGTAGTACAATAGAAAGGCATTGATTAACGGAGCAATACACATATTTATATAATGGCAATTTGTACGTCTTTGTTCAGAATCTGGTCATCTGTCTCCTTCCTTAAGCGTCCCTGTGCATTACAGAAGAGCAAATCCAATGTGTCACTAAATATCTGAGCGCGGGCACGGGGGCTCAGCACACTCCAGGTGGCTGCGGTGGGCTGGCAGAACCCAACTCCATCAAATGGTTTTTTAGAGGGCCCCAAATATCTTTAGATCTTGATGTCACAGGTAAGGTTGATGCAAACAGCTCACAATTAGTGTTACAATAAATTAGGCTATTCAACCATGCTTTAGTGGTGGGCATAAACTTGTTGCCCCAATGTAGTGCTATTTCACATTTAGCTAGTAGCAGAGCTATAGCGGTAAATCGGCATGTCTGTTTGGGGACGTTGTGTACGTATCCTAATAGAGCCACCTCTGGTGTGGGGTAGAGGTCAAGGCGTGTCATATTTGAAAGAATTGTATACACTGCTCTCCAGTACCCACTTATCTTCTCGCAGTACCAGGTCATATGTACAAAATCAGCATGATGCGCCCCGCATTTAGGACACAAGTGAGATCGAGAGGGATCTATTGAATTAAGCTTAGCGGGGGACATATAAGCTCTCCATAGGAATTTGAAGTGTATCAGTTTGTGTCGACTGTTCAGGGAGACTTCCTTGGTTTGAGTACAGCAAAAGGCCCAATGGGAGTCCTCTATAGGGTGCCCCAGGTCTCGTTCCCAGATCTCCCGAACTTTGGCATCTCTTGTGGAAATTAATGCCATGCATGCTTTATATAGTTTTGAAATTAAATGTTCCCCCCCTGTGTTTGTAATAGTCAGTGGTGTAAACGAATCCGGCTCCAACGGGAAGTTCGGAATCAGCGCTCATAATGTACTGCGAAGTCTATTAAGTAAAAAGTGATCCATAAAGGATGCCTCACTGAACCTGGTATCTTCAGAGCTATGAAAAACGTGCCCATTCGGAAATGGCTCTCCACTAGTGTCTAAGGAGTATTTTATCAGTGTACGTTGTACCAGTTTTTCTTCTGTGATTGGTAACCATGGGTTGTTAATTGGTGGTAGCGCTGAGGAATATAGTGTGCTCCCGCCGGTTACTCGTGCCAGTTTCTTCCAGGCCCAACTGGTAGTGGAAACAGTCTGAATGTCTCGGGTCTCTAGGGAATCCCTTTGGCAGAATCGTTTTAAGTGGAGCTGGGTGTATTAAGTCCGCTTCAAGTTTATAGTAGGTAATACGCGCGTCTGAGTGATGCCAGGAGTGTGCAAAACTATACTGCGCGACAATGTAATAAATCTGAAAGTTTGGGACCCCCAACCCTCCCATTTCGTACGGTAATGTCAGTGTGTCCCAGCTGACCCTGGCTCTTCTCCCACCCCACACCAGCCTGATGAGGTGTGAGCGTAGCTCTCGAGAAAAACTGTTGTGTAATGGGATGGTTATATTCTGGAACAAATATCAAATTTAGGGAGTACGACCATCTTGATGATTGCCACTCTCCCCGCTAGAGAGAGGGGGAGCTTTATGCAGCGCTCTACTTGCTGCTCTAGCGCGTGCATCGCTGGGCCGTAGTTCAGTAAGACTACCTGCGCTGCTTCTATATGAATTTGAATCCCCAAATATCTAGTGGTATCATTGCACCAAGTTAACGGTAATTCACACTCCCATTTGGCAGTGCCAGTCAGCGGAAAGTTTTCCGATTTGCCCCAATTTATTCCCAGTCCTGAGTATCTACCAAATCGAATGACTTCACGAACTAATGGTTCCAAATTCTCTTGGGGGTGTCGAACATATAATATAATGTCGTCCGCATATAGTGAAATTAAGAGGACCCGTTTTAAACTGCAGCCCTCTGTGCAAATGTTGCTCCTGCAATTGCCGAACCAGAGGGTCTAGAGCTATTATAAAAAGTAACGGCGAGAGCGGGCAGCCCTGCCTTGTGCCACTGGATAATTGAAACTGTGGGGATAACGTACTATTCAGCCGTAGTCGAGCCGTGGGTGAGGTTTAAAGCAAAGCAGTGAGATCAGTTATTCCCTTCGGCATCACCATCTTTCTTATTACTGCCAGGGAAAAGGGCCACTCCAGGGAATCTAAGGCTTTTTCAGTATCCAGCAGCACCGCGGCCTCCGGTTATTCAGGGTCTATCCTATTTGTGGCAAAAAGAGTCCGGAGATTTAGGGCCGTGGACCGGCGAGGGACAAACCCTGACTGAGCAGGTGAAATAATACGATCAAGTAGCAGGGCCAGCCGTAATGCTATCATTTTTGCGAGAAGTTTATAATCCAGATTTAATAATGACAGCGGTCTGTATGACCCACAAAGGAGCGGATGGCTCCGTCCAGTTAGTTGAATGTGGTGCTAGCTGGATCGTTGTGTTGCTCGAAGTAGTCTGTGGCCTTGGACTGGGGGTTGAAGTTTCTGCTGATGTTGGTGATCTTGTCATGAAGGAAGTTTGCCAGGTTGTCAGAGTTCCTTGAGGGGGTAATGTTTTGAAGTTGAGGGATTGGTGAATTCTTTCACTATGTTGAAGAGTTCTGTGCGGTTATACTCCTCCCCAAAAAGATGGAACATTATGGCCTACACTAGACCTTGGGCCATTCAACAGTTCATACTGTTGGTCCATTTCCATATGACCTCATTACAGGATGTAATTCTATTGATTGCTAAGGAGGGTTTCATGACCGCCTTAGACCGCAAGGGCTCTTACTTCCATATCCCTATTCATCCAGCACCATTTGTGGTAAGTGGTCAACACTACCAGTTCACAGTACTTTCCTTCAGGTTACAACAGTCCGAAGGGTCTTTGCGAAATATCTACCGGTGGTCGCTGCTTATCTAGTCCTGTTCACTTGTTTACTTATTTAGACTGCCTGATCAAGAGTAGGAGCAAGCAAAAATGCCTAGCATATACTCAAACAGCACTCAATTTACTACAAAGGCTAGGATTCGCAATCCTAGTTTAAAAAAAAAAAAAGAAGAAATCTCATCAACTTCGGCCAAGGGTCGGTCAAAAATGCTGTCACAAGGAGAGCTTACCCCAGCAAACAAAAGGTGGTGGTATTTCCACAGCCTCTGCTTCAGTCTACTAGCCCAGTAAGAACTGTAATGAGACTGCTTGGGATGATATGTTTAACAGTTGTGCCACACACCAGGTTTTGGAGTATTGACGTCTTCTAGATTCACATACTGTGCATATTCCGCCATCTAGTGGTTGGAGTCGGAAAGTGCTTTGCTTTTTTTTTTTTTTTTTTTTTTTGGATGGTTGTGAAATCCGACCCCTGTGGTCAGGCTACAACCCGTTTTGTGCGTGTGCAAGCTCTCAGATAATTTTTTCCGCCATGGAGATCGGAGGTGCACTGAAGAAGTCTGAGAAAACACAGCAGCAGACTCGGGCGATAAGAAGGACCCACAAGAAATTCTGGAGAGAGGGAGAAGGTTGCATGAGGGGAAAAATGTTCGAGCAACAAGCCTTTTTGCGCTGCTCACTTGGTTCCTCATGCACCACAGCAAATAGTTTTTTTGCAGGCAGAAAAATCTCCAGGTATTTTGGGGGGGGGGGTGGGGGGGCGGGGTTTATGCAAGGAGCTGATAGTTCATCCGAAAACAAGGTAAGAATTTGCTCCTTTATATATTAAATATGAGCAAAGCACGGATGAATGGCCCCCGGTACTAGCATGAAAACTTAAAATAAAGCAGCGCAGCCGCTTTTTTCATTACAAGGTTGGGAAAATCCAACACATCTACCATGCAAAGCCTAAGGCAATGTGCCAATATGCTGTTTAGACAGTACGCGTGTGTCTTTAAGTTATTTGAAACGTATTTCTTTATAGTTTCGCACTACGGTGAAAACGCGCAACACATCTATCGTGTTGCGCCTCTGGCAGTGTCAATGCACTGTTTTTTTTTACAATACATGTGTTTCTTTAAGTTATTTGAAACAGATTTTTCATGTTTTGTACTACGTTGAAAACGCACAGCACATCTACCATGCTGCGCTTCCTGGCAATGGGTCAATGTGCTATTTATATAGTACTTGTGTGTTCGTTCAGTCATTTGAAACCTACTATCATAGTTATTTTGTACGCTTGAAACGCACAACAGTGCCGCTTCCAGACACAACAAGTTGAGGAACAAATTGTGCCCCAATCTTCTTTCCGCTCCTAACATGGCTAGGGCTCAAATGCGCACTAAGCTTACAACAGGAAAAAATAAGCAAAGGAATACAGGGGTATTTTTTCTTTACTTGAAACAGGATTTAAAGTATATTTTGAACAATATCCAGGCTTTCACGTCAGGATTAACTCCCAAAAATGTTTCCCATATCAACGGAGGAAACCGGCAATAAGCCATCAGATATTATTAGGACTCCCAGAAATACAAGCCTTTGTTGATCACAAACAGTAAATATCTTGGCTCAACACTTATAACGCGGCACCAGATGCAGCTCACGTCTGCAAAAGCTTTCTAAGCAAACGGACGGAAGGGTCGTAAAACACCCGACCCCCCCCTCCCCCACTCCACTTCAAAAGCAAACCCAAGGAATTCTTCTGGTTGAGCAAAGGGAGCCCCATAAAACTTGTGCTTATCTCAAAAAAGCACATTCCTCAAACGCTCGCAAAAAACTGGCAGAACAGAAGAGTGAGGCCCCAGCAACAACAGGTCGTTCGTTAGCTATTACCAGGGCTCTCATACATATTAAAACAAGCACTAACAAGGGGGAAAAATGCAACAGTTTGCATTCTCTATAGCCGTCCAAACATACAATTTCACTGCACAGCATTTAATGTTTATAAAGCAACAGTTCACAACTACCCTATCCTGGTGCCTCAAACACGCACTAACACGTGGGACAATGCTTCATTTACCATTTCGCATTGGTAAAAAACCATAAAGGGTACAAAACAAGTGCAATATTTATGCAAGCGACTTATTTTTCATCAGATCGCAAAATATTTATTCACAGCTGATGCTATATAACACACGATATCTGAAAGAGACACGTTAGTGACAGATTCCTTACCTTAGAATATCCCCAGGCGTCCGGCTGGATCCGGAAAGTTTTTTGCGTAGCAGTACCCTTGCGCGTCGGTAGGCGGTGTCGTGCGGCTCCACGTCCGTCGTCGGCGTCGTGTTCGCCGGGATGACGTCGCGGGCAGTACTTAGACGCCGCCCCTGCGCGCTGACGTCAGTTCTTCTTTTTCCGCGCCAGTAAGCGCAGATCCGGGAAGAGCAGTGCCCTAGTCAATTTTTGACTATCCTTTTTGTGATTTTTTTCACTATTTCTCCAAACGAGTCTTCACGACTCCTAAGGTGTCGTAGGGATGCCCGGCTTTAAGCCCTGCGAGGTCTGTGCTCGCATGATGTCGATCACGGACCCGCATCTCTAGTGTCTCTTCTGTCTCGGCCGAGACCACGACACGAAGTCGTGCCCTGACTGCCGGAAACTTCATCCAAAGGCTTTGCGAGAGCGGTCTCGAAAGCTGCTCGAGGTCCGGCAGTCGGCTCCGCGCCGCACCAAGCCCCGGTCCCGGGAGAGGTCGAGGGGCCGGACGCGGAGTCCCCACCGTTTGTCGGAATCCAAGTCTTCGCGCTCCTCCGGTAAGTCGAAGCACAAGAAGTCTAAGCGGCGTCATCGCTCTAAGACTTCGCCTCGCCGGTCTCGCGACTCGGCTGAGGCCCCAATCTGCACCGTCCCCGCGGCCCCGGACATGCCTGTAGAGCCGCCCCCGAATTACCCGTTCTTTTCGGGGGCAACTCAGGCCGAAATACAGGAATTCCTGTAGGCCATGGCCCGCCTCTTCGGGCC
Source organism: Calotriton arnoldi (assembly GCA_963921515.1). Classification (NCBI taxonomy): domain Eukaryota; kingdom Metazoa; phylum Chordata; class Amphibia; order Caudata; family Salamandridae; genus Calotriton; species Calotriton arnoldi. The sequence continues at coordinate 1,228,802 of CAWUFW010003218.1, forward strand.
TTCAGGTCCCTCCGGTGCGCCTTCGGGCCCCGCGGGCCCTGATGGGGTTGCCCCGGCGCCGCTTGTCCCACCAGCCTTCATCCCGGCCTCGGCCCCGGCCTCGATCCCGGCTCCGGTGGTGCCGCAACCCACATCGGCGCCAGTTGACCTAACCACGCCTCCGCCGACATCCCCGGTGCCGTTCCTGACACCGTCCGGGGCTCCGGACGACGTCGTTCCCCGGTTCTCTCCGGCTCCGGACATGGAGCCGGACCGACGTCGCCCGACGCCGGTTCCGGCGCCGATGAGACCTTGGGTCCCAAATGTCCCTCCTCCTCCATATTTTGAACCAGAGGAGGACCAGGAGAGCTGGGAGGGGTCTGAGGACCCTCTCACGCAACAGTGTGAGTTTGACCCGGACTGGGTTGAGGAACTTGGGGATGCCAGTGGTCTAGACACCTCCCCTGACACTGGCATGCTGTCTCCTCCCGTGGCTACGGAGGAGGGGGCTAATTTTGCAACAGTGTTGCGTAGAGCTGCTGGAGCCTTACATCTCCAGTTGCCTACTGTGGCCGTCGGGACTAACCTCCTGACGGAAGTGCTTCAGCCGGCGGCTTCCTCTTCGGAGACTGCTGCCGTTTAATGATGCACTCACTGACGTTCTTTTGGGTACCTGGTCCAAACCCACCACAGGGGCTCCTGTGGATAGGAACGTGGCCCGACGCCATCGCCCTGCTCCGGGCGACCCCCTGTTTCTCTCCCAACATCCCACCCCTGAGAGCTTGGTTGTCCAAGCCTCTGCCTCCCAAACCGCCTTCCCTACCGCCCCTCCGGATAGGGAATCCAAACGCCTGGACCAATTTGGGAAGAAGGCTTTTTCTTCCTCCAGTGCTGGCTTGCGGTCCGTCAACACCGCTTGCCTTTTGGGCCGATATACCCACTCCCTGTGGGATTCGGTGGCGGCTGTTTTGCTGCAGTGTTCTGAGGAGGTCCAGACACTGCTTACCCGCGCCATTGCGGAAGGGCGAGATGCGGCTAAATACACCATCCGTTGTGGCCTTGATACCGCCGACTCGCTGGGCAGATCGCTTGCTACGACGGTGGCGCTCCGTCGCCACGCCTGGCTGAGGACAACTGGTTTCTCGGGTGATGTCCAGAATACACTCATGGACATGCCCTTTGATGGAGTCGGTCTCTTTGGTTCAAAGGCAGACCATGCGCTGGAGCGGTTTAAGGACTCACGGGCTACGGCCAAGTCCCTGGGCCTTTCTGTTGTATGCCCTCTGCTCAGCTCTGCTTTTCGCCCCTTTCGTGGCCACGGAAGGGGTGCCCAGTCACGTCAGATGCCCAGCCACCGGCCCGCACAGCAAGCGTCTACGCGTGGCCGAGGACGTGGATACCGCCTTGGCGGTTCGGGCATCCAGCGTGCAAGTCAGGCCACCACCTCCAACCCGTCCGCGGCCTCCAAGCCCTCCTTTCCAGTGCACGGCACGCCAGTAGGGGGCAGGGTCCGCCATCACCTTCACCACTGGCGTCCCATCACCTCGGACAGGTGGGTCTTGGACATTGTCCGAAGGGGCTACTCCCTCCCCTTCGAGACCACCCCCCCAGCCATGCCACCTCAATTCCACCGCATGTCAGGGGATCACTTGGTACTTCTACAGAAGGAAGTCACGGCCCTCTTGGCCAAGAGGGCCATAGAGCATGTTCCGACCCCAGAAGTAGGTCGTGGTTGCTACTCCCACTACTTCCTGGTGCCCAAAAAGGACAAGGAGGACATGCGACCTATCTTGGACCTCCGGAACGTCAATCGCTTCCTCCGGAAGGAGAAGTTCAAGATGCTCACCCTAGCTCAGGTCTTGACTGCCCTCGACCCTGGAGACTGGTTGGTAGCGTTGGACTTGCAGGATGCTTATTTTCACATCCCCGTCCTGCCGGCCCACCGGCGTTACCTGCGGTTCACGGTAGGCCTCGAGCATTTTCAGTTCACCGTGCTCCCCTTTGGCCTTACAAGTGCCCCTCGGGTGTTCACGAAAGTGATGGCGGTGGTCGCAGCTCATCTGCGCCGGCCAGGGGTTCCAGTCTTCCCCTACCTCGACGACTGGCTGCTGAAGGCGGGCTCGTCCCAGGCAGTCGTCTCCCACCTCCAGACTACGGCCGAACTCCTGCACTCGCTGGGGTTCTCCATCAATGTGCCGAAGTCGCATCGGATTCCTTCTCCACAGCTCCTTTTCATCGGAGCAGTTCTGGACACGACGCAGTTTCGGGCCTATCCTCCCGAACGGCGAGTCCGGGATATTCAGGCTATGATTCCGATCTTTCAGCCTTTATCCTGGGTTTCGGTACGGATGACCCTGAGGCTGCTGGGCCTCATGGCCTCCTGCATCCTGCTGGTCACTCATGCCAGATGGCATATGCGGGCTCTGCAGTGGGACCTGAAGTTCCAGTGGGCGCAGCACCAGGGCAACCTGTCCGATCACGTCCAGATCTCGGAGGGGACTGCAAAACAATTGCAGTGGTGGCTCTCGAACCGGCAGTGGGTCATGGGCAGATCCTCTCCCTTCCCCAGCCAGAGCACACAGTTGTGACGGACGCGTCCCTTCTGGGATGGGGCGGTCACATGGGAGAGGCGGAGATCAGAGGCCTCTGGTCTCCGGCGGAGTCCCGGCTCCATATCAACCTTCTGGAGCTCCGGGCGATCCGGCTTGCACTCAAGGCATTCCTTCCCTCTGTCAAAGGGAAGGTAGTGCAGGTGTTCACAGACAACACCACCGCCATGTGGTACTGCAACAAACAAGGCGGGGTGGGGTCTTGGACCCTTTGTCAGGAGGCTCTGCGCCTCTGGACATGGCTGGAACATCAGGGCATGTTCCTGATGGTTCAACACCTGGCAGGTTCCCTGAACGCCAGGGCGGACGAACTCAGCCGCAGGTGCATGATGGATCACGAATGGCGTCTTCACTCGGAAGTGGCGCAAGGACTCTTTCTACAGTGGGGAGAGCCTTGGTTAGATCTATTCGCCACCGAAGAGAACGCGCAATGTCATCAGTTCTGCGCGTTGGAATTTCCAAGGCGGCACTCGCTCGGCGACGCTTTTCGTCACGAGTGGAGTTGCGGTCTATTGTACGCCTTTCCGCCTATACCACTTCTACCCAGAGTGTTGAAGAAGATTCGGCACGACCGAGCCCAAGTCATTCTTGTGGCTCCGCACTGGGCTCGAAGAGTTTGGTATCCCGAGCTACTCAGTATGAGCGTAGATCCCCCGATCAGTCTGCCTCTTCGGCAGGATCTTCTGTCGCAGCAGCAGGGGACGGTCCTCCACCCGAACCTGTCCATCCTCCACCTGCTTGCGTGGAGATTGAGCGGCGGCAGTTGATTCCTTTCGGCTTGCCTCCCGAAGTTTGTGATGTGATTCTGGCAGCCAGGCGTCCCTCCACTAAGGTGGTATACGCCTGCAGGTGGAACAAGTTTGTGGCATGGTGCACAGCAAAGGCTGTGAATCCCCTTTCTGCCCCTCTCTCTGAGGTTCTCCTGTTCCTTCTTTCCCTGGCCCAACAGGGTTCTGCCCTGGGTACCATCAAGGGCTATCTTTGTGCCATCTCGGCCTTCCTCAGGCTTCCTGATCAGCCCTCCCTTTTCAAGTCCCCTGTTAACAGGTTTCTTAAAGGCATTACACACCTCTTCCCTCCTGTTCCGTTTGTGATGCCTCAGTGGGACTTGAACTTGGTTCTTACCTTTCTTATGTGCGCTCCCTTTGAGCCTCTACATAACTGTCCTCTTCGTCTTCTGACTCTGAAGACTGCCTTTCTGGTGGCCGTCACCTCCGCTCGGCGGGTGAGTGAGCTCCAGGCTCTATCATGTAAACCTCCCTTTCTGTCTGTCCATCCAGACAAGGTTGTTCTTAGGACGCGTCCGTCCTTCTTGCCAAAGGTGGTTACTGCCTTCCACATTGGGCAGACCATCACTTTGCCCACCTTCTTTCCGCCTCCCTCCAGAGAGGAAGAGAGGCTCCACCGTCTGGACCCAAAACGTGCGCTTTCCTTTTACATCGACCGCACACGCTATTTCCGGGTGGATGACCAGCTCTTTGTTGGCTACGTGGGCGCCAAAAAAGGTCGGGCGGTGCACAAGAGAACCATCTCCCGCTGGGTAACCTTGTGTATCAAAGCCTGCTATTCTTTGGCTAAGAAGGAGCCTCCTGTTGGGCTGCGTGCCCATTCCACCAGGGCAACGGCTGCTACCACGGCTTTGGGCCGCCGTGTTCCGCTGCGGGATATCTGTCAGGCAGCTACGTGGGCCTCGCTGCACACGTTTACAAAGCATTACTGCCTTGACAGTCAGGTCCGGAGGGACGGCTTCTTTGGCCGTTCTGTCCTCCAGGACTTCCTTGTCTGATCTTTGTTCGCAGACCCACCACCGGGGTTGGTATTGCTGGGGTATCTATTCTAAGGTAAGGAATCTGTCACTAACGTGTCTCTTTCAGATGCACAAGTTACTAACTTGTGTAACGATATATCTGTAAGAGACGGTAGTTAGTGACAGATTCCTTACCGCCCCACCCAACCCCCCCGTTCTGCGAACTGATTTCTAGGGTTAAGGACATCCCTTTCAGGGCCCTAGTATTTTTCAGACACCTATGTCAGCTTCTTGCATGGCTCTGCGTTCCTGGCGCGGAAAGTCGTGTACAGAACTGACGTCAGCGCGCAGGGGCGGCGTCTAAGTACTGCCCGCGACGCCGACGACTGACGCGGAGCCACACGACATTGCCTACCGACGCGCAAGGGTACTGCTACGCAAAAAACTTTCCGGATCCAGCCTGACGCCTGGGGATATTCTAAGGTAAGGAATCTGTCACTAACTACTGTCTCTTACAGATATATCGTTACACAAGTTAGTAACTTGTGCATATAACGCACAATTACTGCTACCATGTCGATATTTTCCAATTATTACGGAAACTTCAACAAATTTTATAAACTTGTTGCAACATGCAATATAACAGATCAATATTTACCAGTTACTGCAAAATATATGCAGTATTACCTGCTCAGCCTCTACAAACTCTAATGTTGCAATGGGAGGTTAACATATGTTAACCTGCTCCTACCAACTTAACCAGGTACACTGGATCAAGAACAAATACAATTTGGCTCGTATCCAAAATCACATGGCCTAAGCCCGCATATAGTCAAGTGCATAGGGGCATGCACTTATTTTTCTTTTCAAAATTACCCTCATCAAGGGAGGAGTAATAAAACATAGGGGTTTATAATTATTGTGCACCCAAAATAAGGGAAAATGTCGTCATTCCAGATCAAATATTTGGATACATCCCCAAAAAACAATGCACAATAAATTATCCCATCACGGTATAGTTACATATATTTATATGCATATGTGTGCATATTATATATAGCTATGGATTTCATTGTATTCACATATAGAGATCTAGGTATACATATAGTTAGGAGGGAAGCATACCATTGAGTACTTATGTTCTTATGAATATATATATATAAACGGTTCATAAATATATATACATATATGCTCCCTTTACCACTAACACACACCGCAGTACACCGGTGTTAAAGGTAGGACAAGGTTTTTTTTTTTCTACAGAGCAAATAAGTGCCTGTTTAAACCCAGTCACACAGGACATTAACTCATACCAACTCCTTCCACCATTCACTACCATGGTGCTTCACAACCCGGTTTTACAACAGGGAGGATTCCTCAAGCCGACACAAGAGGAACCCGTACATAGAAGCACTATACACGCTTCTTACACACACCGGTCAATTTCTAAAAAGGAAATACATTTCGCACAAGAAACAGGACTATCCCCTAAATACAGGTGCATATATTAAGACGCTACACAGCATCTTTCTGCATCACACAGCATATATGTACAATACAATAAGGTGTTTACCACAACACACGTTTATTGGTAAGGTAAAAGGTAAGTGAGCTCCTAATACGGAGACTAATCTTCACACCACAAGGGAGACGGCAACTCTTCGAGGGGAGTTGACCACGACTTCCAAAATAATCACATAAGGCCGGCAGCTCAGGTTGACCGCGACCTTTAGGGAAACCGTAATGGAGCAGGCAACTCTTCGATAGGAGTTGACCGCAAGTTCCAAAGGTATCCCATATGGCTGGCTACTGAGGTAGACCGCGACCATTAAATTCACCACAAAGTGGAGGGTTAACACCCTACCACCACATAAAGCACCTAGGCATAACAAAGGAAAACATTTTCATCACCTTCAAACATGCATATACATACTGTATAACAAAGCAGGTTAACCGACCCAAAGATAAGGCCCATATCTCACATCTGGTCCACCAGATATGGCCACCTACTCCAACAAATGTATTCCTGACGATACAACAATAACACCGCCTTTTACCAGGTTGTTCTTTCACATACAACACCTATTAACCTGCATAAAGCAGATTGAAAACTATAAGGTGCAGTTTTTCTTTTCAAAATGCATTACTAAATAACAAATGGTGCACAAAATCTGCACACAGCACACTCATTTGTTACTATATCGCCCACTAACCTATTACCACAAGGGCGCTCAATACCAATAGGGGTATACATAACCCCACGAGAAATAGGAGCCCATTCACAAACAGTAGGCCATGTGCCCACTGTGCACAATACACCTTAAGGGGCGTAACCCAGATTTGAAGGCCAGGGGCAACTAAGGCCCCATGGTACAGAAGGAGCACACCCTTCAACCATAACCCAGGGCTATCCTCCTACCTCCAAACCCACAGAAGGAATCAAACGGAGGTGATGCCAAAACAGGCATACCCGTATCTAAGCATAGCCACAACACGCATCCATATGTACATAAGTACACATGTCAACAGCTTTGGTGTACAATATGGGTTCAGTACTTCACATAAGTGAATATATATATATATATCTCCCAAAACACGACTCCACCAGGCGGCCGAACACAGCAGCGGGTGCCTCCGTAGACGGTAGGTGAGTTCGTCCTGTTACACAACAACTCCAATAAGCGGAGCACTCACGGGGATCTTAAAAGATGGTTTATTACGCAAATGCGTTTCGGTTAGTACCTTCAGTGCTAAAACCGTTTTGAAATTCTGCTCAGCTTTCAGTCCTTTATACACTGATATACACTTCATTGGTGGGGCTGCAACCAATCAGGAACGGCACTTCCCGCGTCGGCATGAATAACAGGTGAGCGGGGCCTCAATGTCCCATAATTCACCATCAATCACAGTTGAAAATATACGTTATTAAATTCTTTATCATTTCGGCTATTGGTCATTATGCCAAATTTAGTGTTTCGAGTGGGTAGTCACTTGATTTCCCTTTGAAAGCTGTGCTCATCCCCTCGCCTACCGCTGATTTCCAATCGCACAGTCACCTGTGGGTGTCCCTCACATGGTCGAGGCACCCCAGACTCAATAGTCGGCGCCCTTCCTTGACGACAGGCGCTGGCAGCAGCGGTTCAGGCATGCAGGCACTATCCCAAAACACGACTCCACCAGGCAGCCGAACACAGCAGCGGGTGCCGCCGCAGACGGTAGGTGAGTCCGTCCTGTTACACAACAACTCCAATAAGCAGAGCACTCACGGGGATCTTAAAAGATGGTTTATTACGCAAATGCATTTCGGTTAATACCTTCAGTGCTAAATATATATATGGGGTATGGTTATAGATAGGTTTTTAGGCACAAACAAAATGTGCCCCAGAACACTGCCAGCTCTGCATTTCTATACAACCGCACTCTACATATAACATACCTTCTTTTTCTCTCCCCTCGATTGCTCATAAGGACATGGACAGATCACATATTCATATAATACTGTCCACATTCTGCAATACCATAAACAGGGGAAGGTAAGAGCTGACTTCAACATGTCAGCAGCATACGCTTAGCGTTTGATTTCGCTACCCAAAGCAAATATCAAACAAAGGGTACATGCACGCTTAGAGCAACCAAGCACCCCGAACAACCCTTAAGTTATATCTACACAAAGCATTAGAGCCTGCCCATTGCATCCCAAAAAATTCAAGCAATATACAAACAAAAGCTAGTGGTTGGTAAAGACCATATTAAATATGAAGATGAATGGGCTTACTAAATATAACTTTGTTTTAATATACATGCGGTGTACCGCTAACGGACAACCATAAAAAAGGGGGTTCTTTGGTGTCAAGTCTATAAATAGTTACCACACTCATTAATGCAAATATGCATAACAGTTTATATATGTGTATACTCTTCTAAAAGTAGGGCTATTTGTAAGCTTACTATATACACACAACAGGAGGAGACCTATTCTCTCAAAAACAACAAATGGTACACAACACCATTTTTGTTTCCATATTAGCCTATGGAGAAGAACTACACTTCGCGCCCTCCTCCACTATCACTGAATACTGCTACACAATCTATGCACAGTATGTGAATCTAGAAGACATCTATACTCCAAAACAAAATAGTTACTTACCTGTAACAATAGTTTTGTAGCATAGACTCTTCTAGATTCACATACAACCCTCCTCCCTCCCCTGTGAAGGAGTAAAAAGTAGCAATAATTTAAAGATGGAAAAAAAAGGGAATACAAATAAACGCTTAAAATACTCCCTAAATGAACATAGTACGTAAGTACTAATAAGGACTAACAATTAGCAAAACGCTATACCTCTCACATAAGTACATACGTACTATGTAAGAACTAAGCAATAGCAGATGTGCTACATCTGTCCAATAAAAACAATGTGACCAGTTTACAGTCACGACAAGCTACCTACATAGCTCATAAACAAACCAATAAATAACAAATTATAAAAAGCATAACACAAGTTACAATGCTTATCATACTAATCCAAAGGAAATGTATACAGCAACGTTGTTATACAACAAAGTATAGTTGGGGAAAAATAAATAAAATAATAAACAAATATTTTATATATTTACAGATATATATATATATATATATTCGAGGCATGTGAGCTGCAGAGCTCACACTTTGCATTAGATCGCCATCTGGTGTTGGGCTCGGATGCTTGCACTTTGTTGTTTTGGAAGAAGTCTTTTGTAGTCATGTGATAGGTGACTCCTCCTTTGGACGATAGTGAGCATGGGCATCGACTCCATCCTCAGATTGTTCTTTTCCGCCATTGGGTTCGGATGCAACTTTCGCGCTCCGGTTCGAAACTCTACTTTCAACCGTTTTCCATCGTCAAAACTTTCAACAACTTCTATCGACATCGAAATCTCGACGCGCCTCTTCATCGATTCCCTTTCCAGTCGTCGACGCAGGCTGCTGGGTCCATCGACGCCGTGAGGCCTACGGCTAATGGAAAGGACGCCCTTCCGGAAATGCCCCCAGTGTGGAGTAAAGTTCCCCCACAGTGACTATCACGAGGTCTGTAACCTGTGCCTCTCGCCCGACCACAACGAGGCTACCTGTCCAGCTTGCGCCTCCTTCCGCTCGAAGAAAACCATTCGGGATCGTCGAGCCCGAAGGCACGTCATGGCGCAGAGATCCACTCCAGACCCTGTCGACATCTTCGACGAAGGCCCCGATGTCCCTGAGGAGGATTCCGAAGGTCTACTAATCGTGTTGGAGGCAGAAGACTCAGACGATCCCATCACTCCTGGGCAACAAGTGAGTACTACTGCCCCTACCCCCACCCCCCCATCGAAGCAGAAGGCACCGGTCAAGACTTCGCCTGTTGGCCCCAGTCGAGACCGAAAACATGCTTTGGACGCCCTGCCTTCGGGCTCGGCGCCGAAGAAAAAACTCAAGCCTTCCAGTACCTCGGCACCGACCAAGCCGCATGTCTTAGTTCCACCGGCACCTTCGGCGCCGAAGCCAAAGGAACACTCTGCTCCGAAATCCACCTCGATTCCAAAGCCCGCCTCCAACACATCCAAGCATGGGGATAAGTCGACGTCGAAACCAAGACTTCACGACACAGCCCCTAAGCCAAAGCTTTCGGAGCCGATTCCCAAGACTAAAGAATCTTCCACGCCTTCTAAGGCCAAAGAGCACACCAAACAGCCATCACCTCGCTCGGAACCGAAAAAGTCGGCGCCGAAGCCAAATCTCCAGGAGGAGCAGCTTTTTCAGCCGGATCCTGTTGATCCTAAGCAAGCCAAAATCCACATTAATCCTAAAACTGGACATATCATTACTGTGCCACGCCACAAGCCCGTTCCTGTGGAAAAGGACTGTGCTACTTCACCTATGCCTCCTTCTTCCCCTGTCCTTCCCTCTAACACCCCTCCTCTCCACATCCCTGTTACACCGCCTCAGCCTGTAACATCTCCACCACATGACTATCAAGATGACATGGGGGACGGTGGTGACCCTGATGACGCATTCACTGACCCAGATGACCCACCACAGGATGATTGGGGCTACAACGATCCAATAGTTCTCCCAGACCTCCCAAGCCCTCCACCATACCCAACAAAACCATCTCCCCCAGATGATAACATTGGTTTTGGGCAACTTATTCACAGGGCTGCTGTTTTTCATGGGGTACATATGCACACAAACGCACCAGAGGAAGATTTCCTCCTAGATACCTTTGAACAGTCTCAAAGAACTGTACAAACGTTACCCATGATTAAAGGAGTCATCAAGCATGCTCCCGACATATTTAAAGATCCTGTACGGGCCAGAATTCTTAACCCTAGGATCGACAAAAAATATAGACCTGCCCCTGACGACCCTGCCTACATTAAAGGCCAGCTCCCTCTTGACTCCTTAGTGGTATCCAATGCTCTTAAACGAGCTAATTCTCAAACTTCAGGGGACGCTCCACCCCTGATAAGGAGTCAAAATTGCTAGATGCATCTGGCAAACGAGTAGCTGCGCAGGCCACCAATCACTGGCGCATAGCCAACACCCAGGCACTGCTAGCCAGATATGATAGGGCCCACTATGACCAACTAGAAACCCTAATCCAACACTTACCTGACCAGTACAAAACGCAGGTAAATGATCTAATTCAGGAGGGCAAACTAATCTCCAATGCGTCCATTAAGTGTGCCCTTGATGCAGCTGACACTGCTGCTAGGTCTGTCAACACCAGCGTACTCATTAGAAGGCATGCATGGTTACGCATTTCAAGCTTCAAGCCAGAGGTTCAAACCACCATTTTAAACCAGCCGTTCAATCACAACCAACTCTTTGGTCCGGCTGTAGACACTGCCCTTGAAAAAATGAAAAAGGACACAAACTGCCAAATCAATGGGAGCGTTGCAGTCTCCACAACAACGTGGCTCCTTTCGTCGCTCCTTCTGCAGAGGAGCCTCTAGAAACACCAACACGGACAGTTCCTCTTCTTTCAGAAATACCACCCAAACATCCCCCAATAGAGGATACTTTAGAGGTGGTTACCGAGGGAACAACAGTAAGGGGAGAGGCCAAGGTAGCACCAACACCCGTACCTCCCCCGCTGCTAAACAGTGATTTCCCTCCGCTTCCCCCCGACCATTCCACTCCTGTCGGGGGACGACTAGCACAGTTCCTACCTGTCTGGAACTCCATTACAACAGACAGGTGGGTGAGACAAATTATCCAATATGGTTACTGCCTGGAACTTGAAGCTGCCCCCCCAAACATACCACCCAAGCAGCGTCCAATGTCCGCAGACCATCTTACACTTTTAAAACAGGAAGTTCTTTCGCTGCTTCAAAAGCACGCCATAGAGCCAGTCCCTCTACTACATCAGGTAACAGGGGTTTTACTCCCTGTATTTCCTAATCCCCAAAAAGGATGGAACCCTAAGGCCTATTCTAGACCTCAGACCCCTCAATCAGTATATACATTCGGATCATTTTCACATGATCACTCTCCAACAAGTGCTTCCCTTACTACAACAAGAAGACTTCCTTGCCACACTAGACCTTAAGGACGCCTACTTCCACATTCCCATACATCCTGCTCACAGGAAGTATCTAAGGTTCGTACTCGATGGACAACACTACCAGTTCAAAGTCCTTCCATTCGGAGTCACCACAGCTCCAAGGGTGTTTACCAAATGCCTTGCAGTAGTAGCAGCACACCTACGAAGACAGCACATACATGTCTTCCCATACCTGGACGACTGGCTCATAAAAGCCAGATCATTCAACCAGTGTGTCCAACACACTCATCAAACTATTCAAACACTACACAACTTGGGGTTCACAATCAACTACACCAAGTCGCACCTCCAACCATCCCATATACATCAATATCTAGGAGCCACAATAAACACTTCCACAGCCCTAGCTTATCCCAGCCCAGCCACGATAGCCAGTATACAAACCCTCATCACCAGGTTTCAAATACAACACTCTCTCCCAGCCAGAGTATTCATGCAACTAATCGGCATGATGGCATCTTGCATTTTCATCGTCCCTCATGCAAAACTTCAAATGCGTCCCCTACAAGAGTGTCTAGCACACCAATGGAATCAGGCTCACGGACAACTTACAGATCTGGTGTTGGTGGACAGCCGCACACATCGTTCTCTGCAGTGGTGGAACACAAAAAATTTGCCAAAGGGCGGCCGTTCCTGGAGCCTGTTCCACAAATAGTACTGACAACGGACGCATCACTCACAGGATGGGGAGCACACCTGTTAGATCATACAAGGCAAGTGGACCACGCAACAAAAGCTGCTCCACATCAATCATCTAGAGTTACTAGCTATATTCCTAGCTCTCAAATCCTTCCAACTCCACGTACAAAACAAAGCCGTCCTGATCCGAACAGACAACATCACGGCCATGTATTACATACAAAAACAGGGGGGGACACACTCGCCACAACTGTCCCAACTGGCACAGAACATTTGGAGGTGGGCCATTCCACAAAACATATACCTTCTAGCCGAACACCTACCAGGAGTTCACAATCAGATTGCCGATCTGTTAAGTCGACAGACACAACAGATTCACGAATGGGAACTACATCCACAAGTTCTTCTACCTTTTTTCCACATGTGGGGCCAGCCAGACATAGATCTGTTCGCCACACACCAAAACGCAAAATGCCCAACCTTCGCCGCCAGGTTTCCACACCCGCAGCCCAAGGGCAATGCGATATGGATGAATTGGTCCGGCAGATTTGCGTACGCTTTTCCGCCACTCCCACTGATTCCGCTTGTGGTACGCAAGCTCCGACAACAGTCTCTAAAAATGATCCTAGTAGCTCCCACATGGGCACGCCAACCGTGGTTCACCACACTGCTGGAACTATCAGTAGTCCCATATCAAAAACTACACCTCTCCCCGTCACTGCTAACGCAGAGCCATGGAGAGATAAGGCACCCAGATCCATCTCAACTGAACCTTGCGATCTGGCTCCTGAAGTCCTAGAATTAGGTTACCTTAACCTACCACCAGACTGTATGGACATCATAAAAGAGGCTAGACGCCCTACCACCAGAGCTTGCTATGCAGCAAAATGGAAAAGATTAGCTATTTACTGCACTAACAATGATATCCAGCCATTACAGGCCTCCACGCAAAACATCATTTGCTACTTACTACATTTGCAAAGATGTAATCTTGCATACTCTTCCATACGTCTGCATCAAGCAGCCCTTGCCGCTTACTTACAAAACAGGCAACACTTCTCACTCTTTAGGGTCCCCGCCATTAAAGCCTTTATGGAAGGCCTTAAACGGATCATACCTCCCAGATTACCACCTTCCCCAGTGTGGAATCTTAACATAGTACTTACTAGGCTCATGGGACCACCATTTGAACCCTTGCATAAATGTGAACTTCAATTCCTTTCATGGAAAGTAGCATTCCTAATTGCAATCACCTCTCTCAGGAGGGTGAGTGAGATCCAGGCTTTAACTATACAGGAGCCCTTCTTACAAATGCATCATAACAAAATAGTTCTCAGAACAAACCCAAAATTCCTTCCTAAAGTCATTTCTCCTTTCCACCTTAACCAATCTGTAGAACTACCCGTGTTTTTTCAAAACCCAGATTCTGTAGCAGAAAGAGCTCTCCACACCCTAGATGTCAAAAGAGCCCTAATGTATTACATTGACAGAACCAAGTCATTTCGCAAAACAATTGTTCGTAGCTTTCTCTCCACCACATAAAGGTAACCCCCTCTCAAAAGCTGGGATTGCAAGGTGGATCGTTAAATGTATCCAAACATGCTACCAGAAAGCCAAACGCACATTATCAATTCCCCCTAGAGCGCACTCAACACGCAAACTAGGGGCTTCCATGGCATTCTTAGGGAACATTCCCCTAGAAGACATATGTAAGGCAGCCACATGGTCTACAACACACACCTTCACTAAACACTATTGTGTTGATGTGCAAGGCAAGCAACAAGCTTCCGTGGGCCAAGCTGTCCTTAAAACACTTTTTCAAACTACTGCAACACATACAGGTGACCACTGCTAGGGGAGATACTGCTGTACAGTCTATGCAAAGTGTGAGCTCTGCAGCTCACATGCCTCGAACGGAAAATGCTACTTACCAGTATGCATCTGTTCTTGGCATGTAGAGCTGCAGATCCTCACACGCCCACCCACCTCCCCGGGACCTGTATGTGTTCCAGTCCTATCTTATTTAGATATACACACATGGACATCCTTTTCTTTTTCTACTAACTCCATCACTCCCCATTATGGCGAAAAACAATCTGAGGATGGAGTCGATGCCCATACGCACTATCGTCCAAAGGAGGAGTCACCTATCACATGACTACAAAAGACTTCTTCCAAGACAACAACAAAGTGCAAGCATCCGAGCCCAACACCAGATGGCGAACTAATGCCAAGTGTGAGGATCTGCAGCCCTACATGCCAAGAACAGATGCATACTGGTAAGTAGCATTTTTTATATATATAGATCTTGCCTTTTAAAGGTTAGTGTCCCTGCACTCTCCGCTCAATAAACGCATGCAAGCAATATTATATTTATTCAACAATCAAACACAATCTCAGAAAAAGGGGAAAAAATAATCTGAGCTTGCACACACACAAAAGGGGTTGTAGCCTGACCACAGGGGTCGGATTTCACAACCATCCAACAAAAAAAGCAAAGCACTTTCCGACTCCAACCACTAGATGGCGGAATATGCACATTATGTGAATCTAGAAGAGTCTATGCTACAAAACTATTGTTACAGGTAAGTAACTATTTTGTTACACATGCAGAGTCCTCTTCAACACTGCCTCGCCAGTCAAAGGACACAACCAATTAATTGGCTGGCCTTTTTTGAACTGTCTTCTAACAGTTAACATTGCCACCAATGTATCAATCATACAATGGAGCGTGAACATATTGGAAGTAAAACTGTACAAGGGACATGGAAAACATACCAAGCACATCAACAACCTCTAACTCCTAGCTATCTTGTCGGCACTGAAAGCCTTCTATTCAATGATAAGAAACATGTTTGTCCTAATAAAAAGACATGACTGCAATGTGTTGCATTCAAAATCAGCAGGACACATTTGTTGCAGGCCTCAATCTATTCGGCCACTCTCTACTGCCAGTTAGATTTTTATCAGGTTCCTACTGGCCTGTTCTGGCGAGCTGATTAAGAACATGTGTCCTGTTCACTCAAAGTGAATGAGCATTAAAGATGCCTTTAAATCTTGTTTTTAACTTGTCGCATTTGCTGTGGTTCAAAGATTGAGGTCAAATGTCAGCTTATGTCTTGTACAGTTTGCTGCTTATTTTATCCTGGGGATTGGTGTTTACTTTTTTTCCCCTTGACTCCAGAGATAGTTTTTTTTTTTTTTTTTTTAAAGTTAACTGTCTGACAATCCGGCTGTACGAGTGAAAATAAAGGCTGTAGGATATCATTTTTTTAAACACATTTACATAGCTTGTAAAGGAATTGTACAAATATTTCCATAGTTGTGAAAGCAAATTTTTGTAATTTTGTGTGATGGAAATTAAGATTTTAATAGGATCAAAACCAACACTGCTTAGTGATGTGAAAATGAATGTTCGAGGCATGTGTGCTGTAGATGCACATGCTTTGCAGAAGTCCGCCATCTAGTGTTGGGCTCGGATGATTACAAGTTGTTTTGCAGCATGAATCATTTTCTGGATTCACATGCTGTTCATTATTCTGCCATCTAGTGGTTGGGTCTGGAATAGTCTGGTTTTTTTTTTTTTGTTTGGGGCGTCAACGACCACCATTTGGTGCTAGGTCCATCATTTGTGTGACTTCAGACTGCGCTCCGGAAGTTCCTGTGCGTGGTAGCAATCTTCAAATTCTTATTTCCGCCGTTGGGTCTGGAACAAAGGGAGACACTCCGAAGTTTTGGACGAAATCCCCGAAAGAATCAAGGATTTGGAGTGCAAAAACCATTGGTCATATACTGAAAACACACCAGAGAAGAAGAAACCTCTGGGCACCTTTCCCCGTCGGGGGAGCCCGACGGAGCAGCGACACAGCTGGATCAAGAAGGAGAGGTAGGGGCCATGGAAAATACCACTTTCAAATTTTGCCCAAGTGCCACCACAGGTTTGCACAACTCGATCCACACTAAGTTTGTAATCTCAGCCTGCCGAGGGATCACTAGGACAAAGACTGCGAGGCCTGCGTGGTGTTGGTGTCATAGACACTCCAGGTACGCCGAAAGCAGAGGGGGCACCATTACAGGCCAACATGCTCTAAAGCCATAAACTACCATCGCTGAGGGACTTGGGCCTCTCAAGCTACTAGGACGACCAGGGAGTAGCCACAGAATTTACACACAAGGGGGTGGGGGGTGGTGACGGACATCGATCCTCTAAGAGGCATACCGTGAAGAAGGCGACAAAGGACACAGAGAAAAAGACGGACAAGGTAAGAATCTCTCACTTGTCGGAAACCCAAGGGCCCTGATAAAATGGCGCAAAAGGCAGCCCAGGCGTAGAAGAAAACGACCAAGGGTCAGCCTCGACCAGAAGAAACTCACGGATCCCACCCCAGGGATACCGACGAGGCAAGAGCGTCTAAATCGACGAAGGCAGGTGCCGAACGAGAGTCTGCGAGGGCTAAGACCACACCCTCTGAGGCAGAATTCACCACACCCAAGAAGAGTATCTCCCCGGCCTCAGACACTGAAAGGGCCCTCGAGGTAGAGAAAGACGCCTGGAAGCGGAAATGGCGGCGCTCCTTCAACGAAAAAAGGAGTTGGAGTTGTTGAAGAAATTCCGAATTCCCGCGAAACCAACCGAAATAGCCGAAGAGGAGGAAGATGTCCTTGAAGCTCCGGCAACCCCCAACCTCACTAAGGATGTCTAAGAGGAGCTTGACGTCCAGAAGAGGAGGAAGCCTTTGGGACATTCGAAAAATGGAACGACCTTGACACACAGCCCAGAAGAAGAGGTCTGTAGCTTTCCCTCAAAGGCTTCGCCACAAGACAACTTAGCCTTCTACAACAGCCTCATCAAGCGAGCAGCTGATGCCTTCGGGGTCCCCTTAGAGGAGGAGAAAGGAGACTCCTGCTTCCTTCTAGAGACTTCGACACCATCCACCAAAGGGACGCAATGCCTCCCAATGCTACCAAGCATCCTGGACCAGGGCAAGGAGTATTTAGAGGAGCCTACTTCAGCAAAAGTGGTAACCCCAAGGGTGGATAACAAATGTCTTCCACAAAGGACCCTAAATACATTCAGGGAAACACAGTGCCAGACTCCATTGTCACCACGGCAAAAAGGAGCAATGCTCACTCCTCCGCTGGCCCACCTCCAGAGAGAAAGCAAAAGAATGGACATGGTGGGGCGAAAGATGTGAAAGGAAGCAGCAACACAATGGCACATTTCAAACTTCAGTGCCCTCCTGAATAGGTATGGCCACCAACAGTGGGATGACAATGAAGAACTGATGAACAAGCTCCCAGAAAAGGGGGGAAAAAGGGCAAAATCCATCATACAGGAGGTAAAACACATAGCTAACACCTGCCTGAAATCAGCCTTAGACGCAGCCGATACAGCCAGCAGACAAATGTGCATAGGCACAACGTTAAGGAGGTACGCCTGGCTCAGAATATCAGGCTTTAAGCAAGAGGGCCAAACCTCAAAAATTAACAAACCCTTCACAGGAGACGCCCTGTTTGGAAGCGAGGTTTATGAATCCCTTCAACAAATAAAGGACAATGAGACTGCCAGGTCTATGGGAGGCCTACAACAGAGGGGCGCCTTCAAGAGATGGTTTTAGCCTCAGAAGACCCACAGGGAGGAGAGTCTTAACAGGCCAGCAACAGCAAGCACAGGGCAGCAGACAGCAATCAAACTAGCAGTCAGGATACCAAGCCTGGCAACAGCAACCAAGGCAGCCCTTTCGGGGCAGAGGAAGAGCCAGGGGACAACCCTCGAGAGGGGGAGGAGCAGGCTCCAAGTGACTTGCCCCCAACAAAAGATGCCCACACAACACCAGTGGGAGGCAGAATAGCACACCACCTACTTCAGTGGGAAGACATCACCATAGACAGTTGGATTTTAAGTGTGGTACGCCACAGCTATTGTATAGAGCTAACAAACAAACCTACACCAAACAAGAAGAGGCTCCAAGGAACAGAAGTCTTAAAATTAAGACCGGAAATAAGGGAACTCCTACAAAAACAAGCAATAGACGGTACCAAAGAGGGAACACTACAAAGGTCACCTTACTTCTTGGTGCCAAAGCAAGATCTCACACTAAGACCCATCTTAGACCTCAGATAAAAAAAAATCATTTGCACGCAGCATTTCAAAATGTCAACACTACAGGAAGTAATCCCACAGCTACAAAAAGGAGATTTCATGGCAACAATAGATTTAAAGGACGCCTATCTGCACATTCCCCTGAACCAAGCTCTCACGAAATACCTCAGGTTCTTCCACAAGAACACTCCCTACCAATTCAAGGTCCTTACCTTCTGGATAAAATCGGCACCAAGAGTCTTCACAAAGTGCCTAGCAGTGGTTGCTGCATCCCTAGGAAGAGGAATCCATATCTATCCCTACTTAGACGACTGGCTGGTCAAGGCAAATTCAAAGCAAAGATGTTACACACACGTTCATCAGGTGATCACGACACTGCGAAAATTGGGTTTTTCAATAAACCACAGTCATCAACCTTCCTAGGAGCAAGATTAAACTCCAAGGTTGCACGGGCATACCCAAGCTATCAGACAAACTCGCCTCTACCTGAAGTCAGTCGTTGACCGTGAAAACTGTCATGAGACTCATGGACATGATAGCACCATGCATCCCCCTCATCACTCATGCACTTCACATGCGCCCTCTTCAGGAGTGGCTTTGCAGCAGTTGGTCACAGACCACAGGGAGTTGGGAGGGTCTAGTGGTTGTAACAGAAAGGGTTCAGACATGGATTCAATGGTGGGCATCCAAGAACATAACACAAGGGAGACCTTCCAAAACATGTACTTCCTCAGTGACAATCACAACCGATGTGTCCCACAAGGGTTGGGGGAGCACATTCAGGAAACCGGAGGGTACGGAGTCAGTGGAACAATGCAGACTTTATAAAGCACATCAACTTCCTTGAGATGAAGATGGTGTTCCTGGCACTAAAGACATTCCAAGCCCTAATAGGAGGGAAGGCGGTATTGATCCATACGGGCAATACCACAACAATGTTTTTCCTCAACAAGGAGGAACGAAATAATTCACCCAAGCAAACTAGCTCCGGAAATATGGAAATGGGCCAATTCAAGGAAAATCAGCCTACAGACAATTCACCTGCCTGGAAAGGACAACTCCGAAGCTGATCAACTCGCCAGACAGAACAGCAGCTTGCACGAATGGGAGATAAAACAAAGGAGCCTGCAAAAGGTCTTCAACCTCTGGGGAACTCCAGAAGTAGACCCATTTGCAACAAAGGAGAACAAAAAATGACAATCCTTCGCCTCCATGTTTCAACACCACCTATCAAAAGGGAATGCCCTGTCACTAAACTGGTCAAGGATATTTTCAAATGCTTTTCCTCCAATTCCTCTACTCCAAAGGGTTCTGGGGAAAGCCAGAGAACCAGGAACATACCGAATACTCGTAGCCCCTCAATGGGCAAGACAAGCCTGGTACTCAAGCCTACTGGAACTGTCCAGGGGACAGATGATCCAGTTCAAGGCAGACAAGGACCTCCTCACAATGCAAAGGGGGTCAACTTTTTCACCCAGAACCAGCGATGCTCAGCCTAGCGTTTGAATACATAGAGTTCAGACATTTGAACTTGCCTCAAAGAACGATGGAGATACTAAGGGAGGGAAGAAAACAGGCCACAAGACAATGCTACGCAGCAAAGTGGAAACGGTACACCGTATGGTGTACAGAAAACAATACCCTAAACTCTATTTCCATACAGGAAACAGTGCTCATATATCTTACGCGCTTGCTTGACAGTAACATCAACTGCTCAAGCCTCAAGGTGCACCTGCCAGCAATGGTAGCCTACACCAGGGGAGATTCATGTAAAAGTTTATTCACAGCACCAGTCATCAGAAGATTCCTTGAAGGGTCCAAGAGGATTGCACCCCCAAGAAAGGTTACATGTCCCAATGTGGAGCTTAACGCCATTCCTAACACAACTAATGACAGGACCATTCAAGCCCATGCACCAAGCAGAACTCATATACATCACCATAAAGACTGCCTTCTTAATAGCCATAACATCTCTACGACGAGTAAGTGAACTACAAGCTTGCACTGTTGAGTAACCATACATCCAAATCCACAAGGTCAAGGTTATCCTAAGGACAAACCCTCAAATCCTACCTAAGGTAGTAAGCAAATTCCTCATGAACCAAATCATATAGCTAGCAGTCTTCTTCCAAAACCCACAAACACGACTAGAAATCAGCCTTCATACCCCGGACGTAAGAAGGTCTTTACTATACTATCTAAAGGAGACAAAGCAATCCTGTAAAGGCAATCAGTTGTTTGTCTCTCACTCAAAGTCCAACAAGGGAGCACCCGTGACAAAGGGGACAATTGCACGTTGGATTGTAGAGGCAATTCAAGTATGCTATGCCTCAGCAGGAAAAACTCTAAACACACGGCCAAAATCCCACTCAACAAGGAAAAAAGGGATAACCCTGGCCTTCATGGCCAATGTGCCACTAGACACATGTGCTGTGGCAACATGGGTATCCCCACACACATTCACCAAACATTACTGTGTGGATATACAGATGATTAAGGAAGCTCAAATGGGACAAAAGGTACTTCAACACCTTGTTCGCAAAGTCTTACTCCTATTACCACAACCAGCCCAAGGAGGGGAAGCCGCTACATAATCTAATGCACAGCATGTGACTCCAGAAAAGGATTCATGCTGCAAAACGAAATGGTTACTTACCAGTAGTAGTTTTGCAGCTTGAAGAGTTTTCTGGATTCACATGCGACCCACCCACCTCCCCTCACAGGAGGAATGTTAACGGGTGGGGCAAAAGATCACTGAAACCAAAGAACTAACCTCTAAAGACAACAGGATTTAAGACATACTCTAGAGAAAAAGGAGAAAATAGAATCTGAAGATGGCTACCATGCACGAGAAGTTCCGAGCGCCATCTGACGTCACACAAGGGATAAACATAGCACCAAATGGTCGACGCACCAAACAAGAAAAAAAACACACAAAAAACCCAGACCGTTCCAGACCCAAACACTAGATGGCGGAATAATGCACATCATGTGAATCCAGAAAACTCTTAAAGCTGCAAAACTACTCCTATTGGTAAGTAACCATTTTGTTTTTGTTCCAAGAAGCTTTCTTTGAGTCACAAGTATGTGTGACTCCTCATGGGAATACTGCGCATGGTCACAGACGCCATCTTCAGGTTGTTTTTTTCCGCCGACTGGTTCTGATGTAGTATCTCGCGCTCCGGGTCGAGTCTCCTTCGGTCCTGTATATATATCTTGACGGTATTTTCTATTGATCTAGTATACATCTCATACTAGATTTCGTAGCAGGTTTTCGACTCGTCTCTTTGGCCTACAGGCTACGTACGCCCTGCCGGGCAACACTTCTCTATTTTGAACGAGATCGAGAATGACCTGCTAATGGAACGCATTCAGTTCCATTTCTGTCTGAAGTGCCACTCCAAATACCCTCCCACTGACCAACATCCCATTTGCAACTTGTCTCTCGCCCGAACATAAAAAGGACACCTGTAAGTCTTATCGGTCTAAAAAGACTCTTCAAGATCAAAGAGCTAGATGTCAAGAGATGCAGCATAAGCAAATGGACGATGTCCCCAACATCTTCGGTTGACGGGATGAGAGAGGCTTCAGCGGCACAAGAAGAATCCTTTTCCATACATGACTCCAATTCAGAGTCTCAATCAGAAGAGGACTCTGCCACTCTTCAGACAGCACAAAAGCAACGTACCGCGAGTACTTCTACCCCTGCTCTTAAATCCATATCCTCAGCCTCCACTGAGAACTGCTCACGGGCCGCCACTGCATACAAGCTATGGCGTGCGCCAAAAACATAACTCTGAACCAATGCCCTCCGGCTCTGCTCCGAAAGTTCCGCCTACAGCAGGCACCTCTCTATCCCTTCCCTCCGAGACCAAAACATCTCACTCTTCGGTCTCAGCACCGAAAAAGACTTGCTCTTTTTGGAACCCAAACTTCCTCCATCAAAGTCAAAGGTTCCTTCACCGAAATGCTTTGTTTTATGTCAATCTCCCCCGGAGCCAATCCTCGAACAATTTCATCAAAAGCTCGATCTGAAAGAAACACTTCAAATTCAGCCTGGAACAAAGCAAATTATGGTACAGCCACCAAAACAGCAAACTCCTAAGAAGCAGTTGAGTTTTGAGGAGGCTTTGGAGGTTCCTGTTCAAACCCTAAAGAAAACTAGGGATGCTGCAACTAGTCCATTGCACATTCCCATTCCTTCACCTGTACCACAATCGATACCTCCACCACCAACCCCACCACCTCACTCACCACAGTTATCTGAGGCTGGTAATGTCTCCTCAGTCAATAGATGACACACAACCAGGGGATCCTTGGGAGGATTATATTATTGATCCTCATGTTGACACTGATCCTGATTTATACCCTAGCCGTCCATCACCACCTGATGATGCATCTGCTTATTAGGATCTAACAGCCAGAGCATCCACTTTTCGTCAGGTACCTTTATATAAGGACTCGATAGAGGAGGATTTCCGCTTTGAAACTTTAATACACAAAGAGGGGCACATTACTTACAACTTCTGAAAGGTATGACACTTCATTCAAATGAAATTTTCAAACAACCAGTCAAAGCAAGAATAATTACTCCTTGCATTGATAAAAAAAAAATACAAACCACCACCTTCAGACCCAATTTTTATTAGAGGTCAATTAACTCCCGACTCTTTAGTAGTATCTAATGATGGGTAAAGGGCTCACTCCCAAACAATTGGAGAAGCACCACCACCACCAGAAAAGGAATCCAAACTTATGGATACCTCTGATCGGAGTTGCGGCACAAGCAGCTAATTTCAATTCAATATATTTATTAAGCATTTGAATCTCTAATGAGGTCCACTTAAAACATACATGGATAATCATTTCATAAACCCAGCAATACTTCACTAAAACCATTCCATCTACACCACAATATCAATTTATACAAAGGTAGTCATACAAAGCATAAAAAATTTCAAAAATGACCACTAGGATATTATTTAAACATCAATAAAACCCAACAATATAGGAGAGCTAAAATAATCACTCCTTGATGAATTAAAAAGATGGATTAACATTAAAAAGCAATTTCAACTGATGGCATATTGTAGAATAAAGTACTTCATGTTGCAACAATAATAACAATTCATTATGTAAAGTGCATCTTACAATGGCAATAGGGAAGCAGCAATCAAACAATTATCTCCTGTACTAAAACAATAAAAGATCAGGTCCTGTTAATTTTAACTGCAATTAGGAAAAGAATCCTATCATAACAGGATCATATATTTTTATCTAAAGTGCATCAAAAAAGCAGCGAAGATATTTCCCTTAAGACTTTTTTATGGTGGGAAAAAATACCTAATTAATGCGAACAGCAGAGAATTAGCAAGTCATATATTTGTAATTTTCCACAAATGGAAAAAATCAATGCACAAGCACAAATTAATAAGTTGTATAACCAACCATACTCTGGGTCTAATAAAACCATTTAAAATATATTCATAAACTCCCTAAAAAAGTTAAAGTTTAGTGCATACAATTTCATTTTTTGGACAAAGCAAAAATTCTCTAGCAGCTGTAACATTTTTAATGCCATTCTGGATAAACATAGGACGTAGCCACCTATAGCGGAATACAATCAGCGCCGGGCATACAAACAAGACATGATCAAGATTCTGAGTAGCCTGATTACAAAAGTTAGTTTTTTCCACCTTCCCTATTAGATGACCAATTTCCGATTAAATCATTTAAGGGTAAGAGGTTCATACGGAAAAGAGTAATCCATCTGCGGATACCGTGGCCTAAGTTCCACGAGAGATATTTCTGAGAAACTCTCGGGAAGCATTCTTAACTATTGTTTCCAGTCTGGCCCTCGTTCTGCAAATACTAATATCTCTCTGATAGCTAATTAGGCCACTAGAAATCTTTAAAAAGGATTTTAATTCTATAGGAGATAAGGAGAAGACAAAATCCTCTTGCACATTAAAATGTTGCAGTGCCAGGCGGAAATCATTATAAAAAGAGTATGTGTACATTTGTCATTCAAAAATTTCCTGTTGGATAAAACTCCTCAAAGAGAAAGGTTCACTATTCTTTAGTTGATACCCCCAACGAATTACCCTAGCTAGACCTTGTGAAAAGGAGCTTACCAAGCCAAATTCTACCCTAATAGCAGCTATTGGAACCAGTGTATTAAAATTACATAGTTTACGGAAAATTTGGCCTTCGATTTTATCCAAAAGCTCCGTTCCCTTAGTGGTAAAGATTCAATTGCATATAACAGGGTAGGAGGAATTTTAGTTTTAAAAACTAACAGCAAATGTGAAAAATGTCTTCGACCCATCGTAGTATAAAATAGACGTAGGCCATTTGCATGCGACATTGCTTTAGAAGAGCTATGAGCAATATGGGAATTTATCTTCATACTACTTGAAATAACTTTCCCCAGGTATAGATAGGAATCAACAATCTCCAATTTTTCAGGACCAATTCTCCAATTAAAATTACATAATTTTCTGTTTTTTCCTTGTTTTAAAACCAAGACCTTACTTTTGGATACATTTATTTTCAAAAATTGTGCAGACGTATAACAATGGAGTCGTGACAATTTTTTATTCAAACCTATAGGGGTCAGGTCCATAATTACAATATCGTTTGCATACATGAGACAGGAAAAGGAGCGGCCACCTATCTTTGGCGCATCTCCTTCCGTTAAGGAAAAACAATCCGGAAGATCTCTTACATATAAAGAGAACAATAGAGGTGCTAATAAGCAACCTTGCTTCAATCCATTTTCCGTATTAATAACTGAAGATAGGCCCTGTGTTGCCCCCATTAAAACCCGACACCATGTTTGCGAATGTAAAGCAATAACTAAAGATAACAAAATAGGAGGCATCCCCATTTTATAAAACTTTTTCCAGAGAAGTGGCCGATCTACTTTATCGAACGCAGTAGAAAAGTCTATGAATGCTACATAGACATTTGTTTTGCGAAAGACCGTATATTTCTCTTCAATTAATTTCAACAAGCAGATGTTATCTAAGGTAGAGTGATTTTTCCTAAACCCTGCTTGCTCAATGGGGAGGATTTTCTCCTCTACTACCCAGTCAGTGAAGTTCTCGAATACTGCGGGCGAAGATTTTCCCTACTGCGTCTAATAAGGCAATTTGGCGGTAGTTACCTGGTAGATGTCTTTCGCCTTTTTTATGCAGCGGAATTAGGATACTACCAGACCATGACGAGGGAGTTCGCCCATAACGATGGCAGTATTCAAACAAGGGGGTAAGATATGTTGCCCATAATACAGGCTCTTTTTTTTATAATGGACATGGGAATTTCGTCTGGACCCATTGCCCCTGATGCTCTCATTTTTTTAATCAATCTAACTATTTCTTCCTTAGTAGGGGGATCGATTAAAATTTCTGAGGAGGTAATTCTAAAGAAGTCGGGGAAAAAGGGAATTTCAATTCGCGGAATAGAGTTCTACTAAGTGGAATTTCCATTCTTCATTTATTGGAATAGGAAGAGATTTAATTCTGGTACCACAACTTTCCGCAATTATTTCCCAATATCGTTTTGAGTTATTTTTAGCCGCAGCTTCTTTTAATTGAACCCATTCATAATCCTCCTTTTTTTTTTTTTTGTTTTAATGAGCGTTTTTTCCGTTGTCTTTTCCTCTTTAGTAAATTTATTAATCTTTCGTTCAGGAGAGTAATTCCCAAACTGAGCCCTTACTAATTTGTTTAAGACCCTATTTATTTGAAGCAATGGATTAAAACATACTCTCTGCTTGATATTTGGGTGAGAAGATTTACAAGACACAGCCATAGAATTTATACTGTGACTATAAAATTCTAGCAAATTATTTTGGGGGTAATCTTGAAGTTCCGCTACTCTAAGCTGCTTTTCACCTATTAAGATAGTTAATGACTTTTAGTTTTGAAACGGCCAAAGAATTCCAGTAAATTCTATTTGTTTTGCTGAAAGCTACCTCTTTATCCCTAAAATTCCATGAGCTCTCCCCAGTACAGGACAAATCTATTTTCAAACTAATCACCATATGGTCACTAAATTGATTTTCCAAAATTTACATATTTGATAGTCTATTAAAGAAATCAACGGAGGAAATTACATAATCAATGATGGAGCCACCCTTCGGTCCCTTATGTGTATTTTTCGCTGGGATGTCTTTTCCTAGTCTCCCATTGACTACTAAAACCTCCAAGTTTCTTAAGCCTTCTAATAAAATTGTTCCTCTTTTATCCGTTTGACTATGATTTGGGAATTGAGCTGATGGTATTTTTAATGCTTCCTCCTTAGTGGAGTTACAAAAAGCCCCAAACTATGGGTGGAGACTTTAGCATTCAAGTCTCCAACCAACAACAAGTTCTTACATTCTGAATTTTCGAAAATTGATAAAATAAAGGTCTTTCAATAAATATATATTAGAAGCGCCTGGAGGAATATATGCATTCACAATTAAAAGGGACTCAGAGTTGATAGAATCGACCTTAGTCTCTAGCTTAATTGCCTGAAATAATTTAGATGAATGTGCAATTGTTTTATAGGACCACTTAAATCGTGATCTAAGCAGAATGGCAATGCCACCTTTTGCATGTCCCCTGCTCACTGGAAACGCAGGGCGGCTCAGCACATAATAATCTTCCATGGACCAATTCGTAGTAATCCAGGACTCTTGGATGCATATTATATCGGCGTTCTGTTCTTTTAAGAACAGCCATTTGTTTTTACTTGTGCTTAGGCCGGCTGCGTTCCAGGAGACCAGTTTGAGGCCCTTGCTAGGAGGAGTTCCCAAACCTTAGACCTACTGTACTATTTGTGTTCAGGGTCCCTGCCACCCAACTCCATTTCTTGTTATCTAAAACTACCGGTAGTATTCTACTGCTCTTTTTCTCTGGTTGGAGGGAAACTCTCCTTCCATCCTTACAGAGAGAGATCTGCAGTGACCTTCCCCTGCTAAATGGTAAGGATCAAGAGACGGTAGATCTTCTGTAGAGGGGAGCCAACTATTAATAGATTCTTTTTCAGGAACTTTCTCCTCATTGGGGACCAGTACATCAATACCACAACACCGTAATTTATCTAGGTTTGAGATAATTAAATGTGACGTCACCTTAGACCCAAACGTCACTCTGGCACCCCCAAGCTTGCCATATTTTAGAACTTGAACCAAAGCCAAATCGCTACTCTATCATTTTTAGATCATAAATTGCGGCAAAACAACTCGATAAATAAGACCTATTCATATATAACTCGTAGTCAAAAATGAAAATAAAATCCAACGAGAAGGGGGCAGAAGGCTGAGTGCAAACATAATGATTTCCCTTAAACTGTTTACTAGCATTATAGATCACCTCACTGCCCAAAGCGGATGAAAATAATACCGCTTCAGGATTCAAGCTGCTTTTTGCACTTGCTGCAGTACTTGGCTCTGTAGAAGTAGCTTCTTGTGACACCAAGATTACTGGACTAGAGTTCGACTGAAGTGGGTTACAGTTCGAAGATAATTTCCATTTGAGGTTCTTCCCTTTTCTGATCTTTTACAACGGAGATTGAAGGTAGAGATAGATTCAAATTAGGGTCAAAATGAAGCTGTTTGGCCCTTTTCTTTTTAATCCTCCGGGTATTTCCTCTTTTTGATTTCTTCTTTCTCCTAACGGGTTTTCCTTCATTTTTTAAAACCTTCTCTTGTGGTAACGGATGATCAGATTTTAATTCCTTCATAATGGAGTGATTATTTTTATTAGTCCCTGTTTTAAAAAAAAATATTGGATAGACTTTATATTCTACATTAACTTTATCTTTTTCTGTATTCAGAGTAGATGGATTAACAGGAGAAGATTCAAAAACCTCAGGCTCCAAAAATTGTTGTAAGGAAAAGAACTGGGAGTCATCAAACAAGGCCACACTTTTTTTGTCTTTATGTTTTGAGTAGTTAAAACGTATATCCGCCTGTACACCACAGTCTTGATAGTTCGGCTTTATGGTAAAACTCGTTTGAGTAGATCTCATTGGTTTTGAATTAGATACCTGTGGAGATAAAGAAGGGCTCACTGTACAGAGATTATGCTTATCAGTTAAGGGACATGAAACTTTACTATGTAGCTGAATGTGGTCTGAAACTATTAATTTAGTCAATGACAACAATGAATCCAAAATATGATCAGAATTGCTTACTGATCTTTCCATAAGAGCTAAGATGGAAGATAAGACTCTTTCCAGACAAACCAAGGATTCCGACATCAATATTTTTTCTTCGGGCTCTAAAATTGGGGGGTCTTGAGCCAGAAGAAAATCAGGAGTGATAGAGGCTCTTTTTAACTTATTGAATCCACTCCGCTAGGCGTGCTGCTAAAAAGTCCCATTTTTATGGGAGAACCGGGACGATGAGTTTGTAAAATTGAAAAATGTGAAATATCCGAAGTATTTGGCTTAGGTGATTTCAAGGCCCTTAAGGAGTGGTTTAAATCGATGTTCAAATCTGGAAGTGTAAAATCCTCCAATATAAGGTCCTCCGCTTTAGATTCAGAACATAAATCGATAATGGATGGAGACACGTTATTTTCAGTGGAATGAATAGAATAGATTTCACGTGAAGGGCCTTCCACTCTGTTTTCAGGGCTTACCACATCTCTCACCCCAGCCATTCTATTTCCAGGAGAAGACACAATAGATTGAAATATAATTTCCATTGTTCCTTCTACCTTTTGAGGTAATGATTCAGGCTTAGGCTCCAAATTTGACTCCTTATTTTGGCCTATCTCCTTTTTTGAAAAATAGGTGGAAATGGCATTGAAACCTTTTAGAGTATTAATCTGTACAGATTTATTTCTCAGAGGGTTGGCTTTAGTTTTTTTACAGGCTCTTATATACACCAATTTACCTGAACGTTGTTTTTTTTGCAGTCATTGTTCTAATTGAGGCTCAAATGAAATCTTTAAGAAAAAGGGAGAGGGCTTTAAAAAACTTCGACTTCAGTTAACGGCAGTAGTGCTGTAAGGCAAGGAGACTTCTTCTACGCCTATGCGCTGCAAGGCTACTCGACTGTGTAACAATAAAACAACTACCCTGCAAATTCAACCAGGGTTATTGCTCCGAGGTAGGGAAAGCAGGGCACACTAGCGAGCCTCAGTTCCTCTCATTGCCTCCAGCCTCAAAGCCTCCTCTAAATGGCTCCTGGCTCTGGCTCCCACTCTTTCAGTCCTCGCAACTGGAATGCAGACAAGATTGCGCTGCTTCCTCACCGCTTCGCCTCACTCTGCCTCTCTCCGGCCACTCAAAACTCAAGGCTGCTCAATGTCAATGCCAACGATCACATTTAATCCAGTGAACACCGAACCCCTGCCTGACCCGCCTGGGCACCCCCTTACACCCCCACTACAGGGGCTCACCTGGCTCACACAGTGCCGATGAGTGCCGGAGCCTTAAGCGCGGTCCGCGGGGTCTCACGTGGAGAGACCGGTGAAACTGGAGTGAAGTGAGTGCCGCCGCGGGAAGAAGCCTAGCAATCCGGCGATCCAGCGCGGCCTGGGCCACGGGACACAAGCCACTAACAAACGCTCCACCAACACTCCCACACAAAACCGGAAGCTCAGCCGCACCCGCAACTTCTCTCCGTTTGTCTCCCGAACCACGGGAGCCGCGCTGAGTTGCGAATCGTAACGGTGCGGCAGCTTCACGTCTGGGGAGAGGGAAAAGAACAAACAGGGAGACAATGGGCTGAGCGAGCGAGCAAAGCGGCAAAGGCAATGACCAGTCCTGCTCCGCGCTCCAAACTCAGCAGGCACGAAACTCCTCCTCCTCCGGAAACCGCCGCCGCTCTGAGATTCACTCATGAAAGCATGAACACAAGCAGCTTATCATTGGTGTATAGCTAATAGCCAAGCCTTACTAGCAAGCTACGACAGGACCCACTGGGATGAAATGGAGGGTGGAGGGTGTTCAACATCTCCCAGAGGAGCATAGAAAAATAGGCATAGAGATGGTTACTGAAGGCAAGCATATCACCAACAACTAAGTGTGCAATAGATGCAGCCGACACTGCTGGTAGGAGTATAAATACTAGTGTTCTAATGAGACCTGCATGGTTAAGGGTGTCAAACCTGAGGTAAACATACCATATTGAACCTCCCACTTGATAAGGAACATCTCTTTGGTCCCCAGGTGGATACAGTCCTTGGGAAAAATGAAAAAGGACAGAGGTTGCAAAGTCAATGGGAGCTCTAGAAACACCTATAGAGGTTCCTTTTGTAAGCCCAGTTTTAAACAAGGGGCAAGGACAACTTCCACAGATACCTCTGGTTCACAATATAAAACTTAAGGATAGACCTCAACTTAAACCTTTGACAAAGGTTCTTAGAGGTTACACTTTTAAAGGAAGAGGCAGAGGGAACAATACACTTTCTTCAAATACCAACAATAAACAAGAACTACTTTACCTTTCCCCCCACAACACCAGTTGGGGGTCGTCTTCAACAATTTCTCCAAAACTGGAAGTCCATTACAACAGACCAATGGGTTTTAGACATTATCCAACATGGTTATTGTCTGCAACTCATAACTCCTCAAAATATTTCGCCTTGCAAACACATGCAAACACAAGGAAATGATGGCCGGAGTGCTGATACTTTTCAGACACTCACCCCCAGTCACAGATCTGGGTTGAATCCATTGTTTAGCTCACTTCGCCACCTCAGTTCAGACCCAGCTATATGCAAATCAGTCTTGACCCTGTGCCTCATGGGAACAGTTCAGCCTGAACTGCCAAGCCAGGTCTTCCCTGAACCGGAAACAAGCATCCTGGGACCGGTTTCTGGGTAACACCCTTCATCAGCCGGGCTATCTTGAATCCAGTGGCAAAGTGAGCAAGGGACCCACGTCTGGGCATACCCTGCCAACTTAGGGCGAACACATGCGACACCAAATCCTTCTGCAACAAGAAATAACCGCTCTGTTGCAAAAAGGAGCAATAGAACCAGTTTCATCACAATTTTCATGGGACAGTAGTGTATTCACTACAGGAGTGTATTCACTATACTTCCTTCTTCCCAAAGAAGATGGGTCTCCCTAGCCCATTGTAGATCTCAGACCCCTAAATCATTACATAATATCAGAACATTTCCGTTTGGTCAACCTTCGATCTAGACGACGCCTATTTTCTTCTACCAATTCATCCTGCACACAGAAAATACCTCAGATTTCTATTGCAGGGAAATCATTATCAATTCAAAGTTCTTCCCTTTGGAATCACTACAGCACCAAGAGTATTCAGAAAGTGCTTAGCAGTTGTGGCAGCACATCTGCGCAGGGAAAACATCCATGTTTTCTCTTAACTAGACGACTGGCTAATCAAAGCAAATACATCTCATGTACACCCAGCAACTACTCAGGCGTTTCTAGGGACCACGCTCAACTCAAATCTAGTGTAAGCATGCCCAAGCACAGACATAATACGCAATATACTAACGCTAATTAAACAATTTCAAACTAACTCGCATTACAGCCAAAATATTTCTCAGATTTTAGGGCATGATGGCATTTTGTATTTACATAGTCCCAGGTGCCAGACTCAATATGAGTCCTCTACAACAATGTCTCTCCCAGTAATGGACTCCGTCACTGGGTCAACTTCAAGATCTATTGTTGGTAAACAGCTGCACAAATCACTCTTACTAATGGTGGAATCAACAATGCTTGCTGTTGGGACACGGTTTTTTGTTTTGTGCACTGAATTATGTTGACCCTCTTTCTGCCCCCTTGTCTGAAATGTTTGAGTTTTTTTTTCGTTAGCCCGGCAAGGCTTGGTTAAAGGGGTTTTTTTTCTTTCAGCCATCCGTGCTTTTTGAGGAAGCTTGATCATCCCTTCCTGTTCAAGTCACCCATTGTGAC
Source organism: Calotriton arnoldi (assembly GCA_963921515.1). Taxonomy (NCBI): domain Eukaryota; kingdom Metazoa; phylum Chordata; class Amphibia; order Caudata; family Salamandridae; genus Calotriton; species Calotriton arnoldi. The sequence continues at coordinate 1,261,358 of CAWUFW010003218.1, forward strand.
GAGTATTCTGAAAAAGGTCATCGACCTGTTTCAAGCAAAAGGTCACCGATGGCAAGCCCCCTCTAAACCCGCCTCAACACTGAAAGGTGATCGCCAGTGCAGGAGGGAGGATGTGCCTCGGCACCAAAAAAGGACCTTGACTGTCCACTTCGATCAAAAGATCCTCTGTCAAGAGAAAAAAAAGACTCCGTGCTGAGAGAGGCACTGCTTCGGGGAAGCAAGACTTTTAAGAGGCTCTCAAGGGATACAGAATCACTACTCGTGAAGAAAGGTTACACAGAAAGAGCCAAACTTGGCAAACTTGGATCTACTGCAAACCCCTGAACCTGGTGGACGAACTAGAGAAATAAATTTACGATGAACAATAATGCATAAAAATGTTAAACTTTGAAGGCTCGATAGATGAAGATTGGCAAGACATCGAGACAGACTCCACCGAAAGAAGGTATTGATACGTACCCTTCAAGACAATCCCTGCCAGACGACAGCTGCCTACAACGCTGTCATCAAGAGAGCAGCAGAAAATCTGGGGTAAGGTTGAAAGATCAAAGTGAATCAAGTTTCTTGCTATAAACACAAACACCATCAGAAAGGAAGAATGCATGTCTTCCTATGCTACCAAGCATGATTGATCACGGGAGAGAAGCCTTCATGGAGCTAGCTACTGCCAAAGTGGTAACCCCCAGTGTTGAAAAATATATAAGCTGTCCTCCCAAGACCCAGCTTACACCAGAGGCAGACTCGATGATGGTCACCACAGCCCTAAGGAGAGCTAACATTCCAGCAACCATGGGATATCCATCAGACAAACGCTTGGTTAAGGTGGGTAGAAAGGTGAAGCGTTCGCTAGCAACACAATGGCATATAGTCAATTCCAACGCACTTCTTAACAGATATGGTCACCAGCGATGGGACGAAATGGAAGATATGATTTATCACTCGCCAGTACAAAAAGAGGGCAAAAAATGTTATTGCAGAGGGCAGGAACATTGCTAACACCTGCTTTGAAGTTGGCCCTGAATGCAGAGGACATTCATTTCAGAGGTGGTTTCAGGGGTTCCCCCCTCAGCAAAAAGACTACCAACCAACAGGCGGAGCGCGGTCAGGAACTGGATTCACAACCCACACCAACACCCAACCTACAATGAAAGAGACCACACCACTATGGCACTACTCTGGCATCCACTAACAACCCTATTGGAGAGCAAAGGGCAGAGGATCAGCCCAAGAGGGCGCAGGAGCCTCACGCTAGTCACTCTGCACTTAGGTTCCTCCCCCCACATGCAACACGGGGGTGGGGGGGGGGGGGAAATCAGAGGACTCCTCCATCGTGGAGTTCCATACTCTCCAACAAATTGATCCTAAATATTATCGATCATGGATATTGTATTTAAATGTTAAAACAACCTCCAGATCTCCAACAAAGGACAAGACCAATCAACCCTAATAGACAAAGATGCCTCAAACAAGAGGTCGACTACCTATCACAAAAACAAAGTCCCAAGTGTGGAGAGAACATGGCGTTTAATGTCTATTTGCTGGTACCAAAACTGGACAAAAGTTTAGGACTCCTCCTGCACCTCCAAACCTTAATTTGGTACATCAAGACACAAATTCAAGATGACATTTCTCCAAGAGGTCATGCCATGCTTAAAGAAGGCTCCATGGCCACTATCGATCTCAACTGCATACCTTTACATCATGAACCAAAAACACAAGAAGTTCCTGAGGTTCATGGCAGACAAAGTACACTACTGGTCTTCAGTGATTAATTTGTGCCGGTGGTTTCCGGTGCTCGGCACCGGCACTTAATTATCAGCACCAGCTCTAGTAACAGTCCACCACATGGCGACACTGTCTTTTTAATTTTGAGACGAGCACAACAACTGTTAAGTCGATCTACATTGAAAATTAATAATGCCAGCTTCTTATGCCATTCTAGCTTTGTATATCCTGAAATAGTCTGAATTGTCACACTTGTAGTTGAGTGATAGTTAGGTGGTATGTTAGTATTGTCATTAACAGCACTGGCATGGTATGGGTGGTGCAGGCTGCAGTGGCCTTCCGAGAAGGGCCCTGGCACTTAATTCTTTACAAATTAGGCACTGCTAGTCTTGCCATTCAGCATAAAATCATTGCCAATGGTGTTCATAAAATGTTTAGCTGCTGTGGTGGCACATCTAAGGAGGAAAGGAATACTTATGTACCCTTATCTTGACCACTGATTAGTTAAAGGATCATTTGAGAAATGTCAGGAGAGTAATAAGGCAAAAAGAACAATGATGGACAGAATGCAGAACAATGTCATACATTGTCCCCAGTACAGAGATCTGGGCCTAAATCCATCGTTTTTTTGCTCACCATGCCATTCCAGTTTGGACCCAGCCATATGCAAATCAGTCTTGACCCTGCGCCGAATGGGAACAGTCCAGCCCGAACTGGTAGGCCAGGTCCTCCCTGGACTGGAAACTAGCATCCAAGGACCGGTTTCGGGCTTTCAGCCCTCATCAGCCAGGATAGCTTGACTCCAGTGGCATGGAGAGCACGGGACCCACGTCTGGGCATACCCGTCCCACTCGGGGAGAGTATAAGGGCCACAATTGAAACCCTACACAATTAAGGATTCTCAATAATCCAAGAAAAGTCAGCTCCACAGAAAGAAAAGATTTTTCTATGGAACACAGCTAGACTGTGTACAAGCAAGGGCTTTTCCCGCACAGAGGCGGATCGACGCAGTGACAGATCAGATTTCCCTTTACTAGAAAGGACAAGCTGGCAGTGAGAACGGTTAGAAAGCTATTTGGTATGATTTTTTTCCTGCATTCCTCTCATCCCAAAGAGATGCTCCATTTGAAGCCAATTCAGGAATGGCTACTGAGACATTGGTCACAAGCGACGAGGAGTTGCGAGGATCTAGTGATTGTAAGAAAGTATGCAGGAAACTATAGTAGTGGAGCATTCCAAACATCACAATGGTCAGACTTTTTCAGAACCCAACTGCTACAGTCGCTATCACAATGGATGCCTCACGCTCCGGTTGAGGAGCCACATGAAGGGGTTGAAGATCGGGGGCATATGGAGCTCACAGGATGTGACGCACATACTGGAACTCGAAACAGTCTTTCTGGCACGGTAAACCTTCTAGGCAATAGTCATGGGGAAGATGGTGCTGGTGAAACAGACAACACAAACCATGTTCCACATCAACAAACCAGGATGGACAGGATCCCATGAACTGTCCACTCCAGCACAGGTGATATGGACATGGGCAATCCAGAGACACATCACGCTATTCACAATACATCTACCAATAGTATGGAACACAGAGGCTGACAAGCTCAGCAGATGGGCAAGCATCTCCCACAAGTGGGAACTAAAGCAGGAAGTGGTGGAAATGATGTTCTATAAGTCTGCAACACCAACAGTAGACCGCTTTGCAACACAATGGAATGTGAAATGCCAAAACTTTGCAGCCAGATTCCCAAACCTTCATGTGTAGGGGAAAGCCCTGTCTATCGATTGGTCAGGGACATTGCAATAAGCCTTCCACAGATTTCTTTGATACCACTAGTAATGGAGAAGTAATAATACTAATCTGCCCACAGTGGACAAGACAGACCTGTACTTAAATGTAATAGAACTGGCGCTGGGTAGAAAGGTGGTTCTACCAACGTCACAAGATTAACAATGCGGGGGGGGCGTGTCCTCCACCCGGACACACACCTACACAACCAGCAATCTGAACTTTGTATTCACAGATCATGAAACCTCCCTTTGAACCAATGCGCATCATATGACTCCCATTTCTAACCCTAAAAACTGCTTTGTTGGTGGCCATCACCTCACTGTGCGGAATCAGTGAACTGCAGGCAATCATGGTGCAAGAACGATGCCTCCAAAATCACAAGGTAGGTATGTTCACAACTCTCTTTCTACCAAAAGTGGCTTCCGCCTTTCATGTCAATGAAAGCATACACCTACCTGCTTTCTTCCAGCAACCAAGATCCAGAGCAGGAAGGGCTCTACACAGGCTAGACACATGAAGAGCTGTGATGTACTATATTCCGGAAACAAGGGCAGTCAGGGATGCCAGTAAGCAAAACAACCATAGCAAGATGGATATTATAGACAATATAGGGATTCCATGCCACAGCAAGAGTTACACTGGAAGTAAGGCCTATAGCTCATTCGATTTGGAAAATGGGAACCACCCCTGCATTTGTCAATGTCAAGGGCATATGTTAGGCAGCCTCTTGCTAAACTACATAAACCTTTATGAAACATTACTGCTTGACATTAGGTTGACAAAGCTCAGGTGGCACAGTTCTAAAGCATCGGTTTGCCAACACTATCTCATCGTAGCCCAACCTCCCAAAGAACACAAAAAAGCTACCAAGTAAATGCACAGCATATGAATCCAGAGATGATTAAGGTGCAAAACTGCTGCTACTGGTAAGTAACCATTATGTTTTGCATTGATAGAGATTCTGGATTCACCTGCAACTCTCCTACCTCCCAGGGATGAGACACTTTGCAACAGGGGAAGAGGAAAGGGAAAAAAAAGAATCCGATTATGGCTACCACATACAGAGGATCCTGGGAGTTGCGTCTGGCATCAAGGTGGGGCCTATAGTTAAATCGTCGACAGAAAAATGATAGAAAAAAGCATTTGCAATGCAATAGGTCTCGCATTTACGCTAGTTTGAGCTATTGACATTGTAAATGACAATGCCTTTTTTTTTTTTCCGTTTTTTAAAAACCTAAATAAAAGGCATTGTCATTTATGCCAATAGCTCAAACTCGCGTAAATTCGAGACCTATTGCAAATGCTTGTTCTTTGAATTCTGGGACTTCTTGTTTATTCCATTATAAACCAGGTGTACAAGTCCCAGAATTTAAAGAAGAAGAAAAACATGGAATTGAGCGGGACATCGGGCCGTAGGGAACTTGGCAACTGTGAGAGTACGGAGATGAAAGGTGTATAGGGAAAGAAGAATTTTATAAAGATGTATAGAGGGTGAACAACGATATAAACTGGAAAATGCTATGTACCCACTTGTAAAGGTGTGGCTATAGTTAGAAAGGTGTACAGGGTATATGGAGGTATAATGGCAATGCGGGGTGCTGGGGTCATAAGAGGGTGCAGAGTTGCTTGGACATATAATGGAGGCGCACTGAGCTATAAAGGTGAAAAACTAATAATGCAGGAGGTTTACGTGCCCCAAATGAAATGTATACAGTGCAAGGGCAGGTACCGAATTTTATTAAAAGTGTGAAGACATATGAAGGGGTTGCAGGCGGTACAGGGAATACCTTTGTGTCTGGCCCACTGCTCTCCTCGCCTCCTTTTCCTTGGGCAGCGGGTGCCAGGATATTAATAGTGCCACCGCCGCATCAGAGCAAGGTGGATGCCAAGGGGAGATGCCACGGTTCAACGGGTGGGGAGGGTGCGAACCGCAGGTGGGGGCGAGGGCATCGTCCCAAAATAGCGGGTCCGCAGCGTGAGTATATAAGGGCCGGCCCCGGGGGGGGGGGGACACCCACCTTCGTCTCTGGGTCACCCATCGCCCCTCAGCCTCCACAGCGCCCCCGGAACTCACTCACCGTAAGTACCCATGGACTTAGAAACAGGGGGACAGCAAGAACCTGGTGTGGAAGGAAGTGGGGCACCTCGAGGCGCCATACACTAGGGCATTACGGAGGGAAAGCGGCGAAATGGAGGGTGAAAGGAAAGGGGGAGTCGAAGTAGAGATGAAGCGGAAGAGTGACGTAGCACCGGTGCCACGGCCCTAGTTTAAGAAAGGAAAATGGTTGACTGCAATTTCACTAGGAAAATACAACAATAATTGGAGGTGAGTGAGGCCCGTGGGTTCCTGGGACACGGCGCCACTGCACCTGCTGCTCCAGTGAAAACTAGGCCCCAGGAGAGAAAGCTGACTGGGCATAGAAAAGGGGGCAGAAAGGGAAGAGATGGACACTGAAACGGAAAGACAAGGGAAGACTGAGGAAAGTAATGCAAGGAAAGAGTTTACGCGATACAGAAAGAAGCAACAGGAATACAACCGACAAAGGAGGAAAGAGGAGGGGCTGCAAAGGAATAAGTGAAAGAAAAGGAAGAAGAACGAGAAAATGAAAACACAACCAAGAGAAGCAATCGAGAAAATGTGAGACATATGAAACAAGCGCGCGCCTCGCGCTGAAAGTTTAACAAGCCCGGGAGTTGTGTGTGCGCGCAAAAAGGAAATTAAAAAAAAAAGAGCACGCGTGTGGTGCGCGCGCGGCAGCAAAAGTAAAAGCTGCAGCGTCCCGCGAGTGTAAGGGTGGAAAGCCAGATGGCACCTGTGCGCGTAACCGCACGCTCTAGGCCACACAAAGCTGTGGTCGGCTTTTTGAAGCCCACTTACTAAAAGTCTCGCCAGAGCAGCGCATGCGCTGGCTCAGGCAAGACCTAAAAAGGATAAAGTACACTAAATACAGCATTCCGGATCCCACGACTAGATGGCGGAATTATGCGCAGCTTGTGAATCCAGAAACACTTCAAACTGCAAAACTATTTCTACTGGTAAGTAACCATTTTGTTTCCCCCAAACCTTTCATTGTGACCCAGTGGGACCTTAATTTGGTTTTAACCTTCTAATGTGTTCACCCTTGTGAACATGTGCATAGCTGCCCCCTAAAACCTTTGACGGTCAATACCGTCTACTTAGTGGACATCACATTGGTCAAGAGGATCAGTGAGCTGCAGGTGCTTTCGGTTCACCCTCTGCACACCAGCTTCTTCCCAGACAAACTGGTTCTTGGCTTCTGTGCCTTTTTTCTACTGAAGGTGGTGACGCCTTTCCACGTTGGCCACAGCATCATGCTGCCAACCTTCTTTGTTCCGCCTCACCTCTTCAAGGAGGAGGAGAAGTTGTGCACCGATCGCACCAAAGGACACCAGGTGGACAAGCTTTTTGTGGGGTTGTCTGGAGTGAAGAAGGGGAAAGCAGTGCAGAAACAGACCAACTCCATATGGATTATACTCTGCTTTAACATCTGCTACGCATTGGCCAAAAGAAACCCCTTGAGGGTTGGATGGGCTCATTCCACCACAGCCAAAGCTTCAACCACTGCATTAGCTCGTGGAGTCTCCATCCTGGACGTCTGTCAGCTGTGACGTGTGCGTCGATGTACACATTCACCAAATACTACTGCTTTGACAGTCTGGTCTGTCGTGACGGGCACTTTGCTCATTTGGTCCTCCAGGACTTTTTGGTCTGAACCAGTTTGCAGACCCATCTCTAGGAAAGTATTGCTTTAGTATCTACTCTAAGGTAAGGCATCTGCAGCTACAGGTCTCTTTCTGGTAGAGACTCTAGCCGCAGATTCCTTAACGACCCTCCCAGCTTCTGTTTCTGCAAACCAGTCTTTCTTCCTAAAAAAAAGGTCCCTGTAGTCCCTTTGTTTCTGCACACTGGTCAATCAGCCTTCTGATTTGGCTTAGTGCTTCTGGTGAGGAAAGAGTCCCCTAAAGAAACTGATGTCAGCACGCTGAGCTGACGTCTGTATAGGTACTGCGCATATCACATCAGTTGTGTGCACAGAGGTACTGCTTAAGATTTTCCAGATCCAGTCTGATGCCTGGGGTGAATATTCTAAGGTAAGGAATCTGCAGCTAGATAGTCCTTGCCAGATAAGGCGTTACTGATGGTAAGTAACTTGTTCTTCAGTCCATCACTTTTATTGCCTCTGATTAAATGTTCAGTTTCTGGTTAAGGTTTAGGGTATACCACACTTTGAAGTGAAATATTGCTGTGGTAGTTGTGTGAATGAATCCACTACGGCCAATCTCTGATAGATGATCTGTCAAACTCCTAATGGTTAATGGTGAGAGCTGCATCTTTAGCTACTCATTTATGCCTCTAGAGTGGAAAAAATTTATAATTTATCAGAATTTAAGCCTCTTATGGATCTGAAATTTTGAAAGGAACACACAGCATGGTTAGACTCCTGTGACCGCCAAATAACTCTTTTCAACTTGTGATTGCAATGCTTATCACCTTTCTGGTCAAGTGATCCAGCATGTGAAGTCGCTCAACAGGTAGAATTTATCTTAACTCTAAAATGCCCAATATTAAGGTGCACCTCTGTTTCTCTACACTACTCAGCATGGAATAAAAACCTGATACATTTGAGGAAGTATCTGAATTGTAATTAAGTCCATTTTATTTTTGATTAGGTTTATTTCAGAAAACTTGACCATGTCAGTTAAGAATACTAAATTAAGTAAAATGTAAAGTCTGATCATCATTTTCATTACGAAGACTGAGAATGATTGCTATGGGATTTCAAAAGTGATGTGAGCCACAACTCTAAATGCTAATTTCTGGATTGAACCCATGGCGATATAAGGAAAAGGTTTTGATATCTTGTGTGTGTGTGTGTGTGTGTGTGTGTATATATATATATATATGAGTATATATATATATATATATGTGTAGCTGTGAAGAGTAGCCTTCAGGCTTATCTTGGAGTGCAAAGCAGATTGTTTTACCAACTTTAATCACTAGTGCAAATTGAATGAAAAAGGACGTGTGTGTGTGTGTGTGTGTGTGTGTGTGTGTGTGTGTGTGTGTGTGAGATATATATATATCTCACACATTGTGTGGTTCTTTTTCATTCAACTTGCACTACTGAATACAGTTGGTAAAACAAGCTGCTTTACACTCCAAAATAAGCCTGAAGGCTGCTCTACACAGCCACCACTTTGAGAGCTTTCTATGGTTATCAAAGGCAACTAAAATCACAATAAGGATTGTCTGGATTAATGCAAGGTTCATCACGTAAATTAGTGTGCCCCATATACTAAGCCAGCCTCCTACAAAATAGGACTGAAAAAACAAAAAAATGTACTGGGAAAAAAAAAGGATTCAGGGACGTTTTAGTTGGGTTCCGATTTCCCTTGTACAAAACCAGTGAAATTCAGCAGTTAGTTACTTGAGCTAACTAGAACTTATGCCCCTGCAATGCTTCAGACCTCACATATTACATCACTCATGACCTGGTTAGTGACATCACTCATGACATCTCAAATGATATCAATGATGACATCATCCAGTGATCGGGAGCGTTTTCTAAAGTTTGAGTGTTAAAAATACACTAAGGTACTACGAAAGTACTGCATAAGCCCAAATATACAAATTTGGTTTTCCTTTAATATCTCCAACTACTGAACAGATTTACACCAAATAAAGTGTGATCTCCGGAACAAAATGTACCTTTCTGCTAAATTTGGAGTAATTCCGTCCAGCAGTTCAGACTGCAGGTGTCTAAAGACTATGGGAATTAACATGGGAAATAAACTTTTTAGGTCTCGTGCCTAGAGTTGCAGTGCGCAGCACTGCTCGCGCAGCGTGAGACCTCTTGTATGGGCTTCAGAAAGCTAACCACATGCTTGTGCGTGTGGTTTTGCTTTCGGAAGCCCACATTGGCTGTAGCGTGCTTTTTTTTTTTTTTTTTTAAAGGCACGCAATTGGGCAAAAGCGGGCGCATGTCCCGCCTTTGCTCTGCCCATTCCCGTCCGTGTCTAGGGCGTGCGGCACAGACGACAGGCTGCCTCGCCCCGCCCGCTCCTCTGTGGTGCGCGCGCACCACTGGTTGTACTTGCTTTGACCCACGAGCTACACTTTACTAAAAAGGTTCTCAACCCCATCGTGAGAATATGGGATGCGATGGGTGCAAAAAAGCTGTTTGTCCTGCAGTACGTCATGCACAGCATATACATTCTGTAACTTACGTTATCACGCCAGCTTCACGATACGTTAGTTCTGCAGCAATAGACGTTCGATAGCTCGGCGATCCATCTTGTTTGGGTTGCATGTGTTCCTTCGGCTTTCGATTCAAACCGGAAATGCCTGGAAGGCTGGCTGGCAATCAACATACGAGTCTGTGGAGCAGTGGAAGGGAGAGATACAGCCGGTCGGAACACTTACCGGGAGAGAGATACAGCCGGTGGGAACACATACAGGTAACCCAGCAGGAGTAGTTCCCCCAGCCCCTGCAACTCGGTCGTTAGAAAGGCTCGAATGGTGCTGGGAATTGGTCGCCGTACACCTATTTTTCAGTTGGTTTCAGCTTGGGTCTACGAGCTTCTCCTTATCGCTGTATTGAGGCTTATCATTAGGTCGTTAGAGAAGACGTGCTGTTCAAACAGAAGAATTTTGTTGATAAGTGTGCTGATATTTGTGAAGTCCCCTGTCTCTTCAGTAAAGGGATCAGTGGGCACATGAAGATAAGCATTGATTGTTGTTGGAGAAGCATTGACTGCCATTAGATCTGCGACCACGGAGCTTCTAGACTGAACCAATTCCCAACTAATCCATGTCTAGTCAGAACGACTACTATGATATCCCCAGGTATTGATGCCAGTGCAGCACCGCCAGATAAAGCTGGACAACAGCGTCAGAAATTTGGTTGGGATGATTGGGGTAATGTAGGATGGAGTCAGTGACCGCCCCTGGGCTGTCGGTACATATGCGTAATATTTTCAAATGCATCCACCAAAGAAATTAACAAATAGAGGAGAAACGTCATAATATAAACTCTTCCGGTTTACTTATTGATGTAACAAACAGATCTTATTTTATGATAGTGAAGGGTTACACAGAATCCGCCCCTGAGATGTTTGTGTGAATTGGGATATAGTAGCTTATAGAGTTAATGAAATGCAATCTGTTTATCGTTAGCGAAAAAGCAACAGACATTGCATTGTCTGCAAATACGTAACCATAGAAAGTCTGACTTTATGACGCTTTAAACAAAGAAAAAATGCAGTTGAACCGTGCAAATGTGTGCACTCTATGGAGTTGTATGCTCTTTATCATCGTTTATTACTCTTATACATCGTACGTAATAGATGGGATACAAATATGTATATAAAACTGTGCATCGTGGGCATAATGCTGCAATTCTTAAGGAGTTGATATTATTTTATGCGTTTAAAAAAGCTCACTTGAGTGACTGACTACAGGTGAGTCATGGCATCAGAAATCTTTCTCCACTAAGACCGTTCAAAAGCAGCCTTGGACCTTAGTTAGTACACATCATTATAGCTAGGCTCAGTATTTTCGCATACATTGAGTGAGTTTTGCATTATTGAGGGGAAGTTTTGATACTTCTCAACATTTGCGGTTACACACTTACACTAAAGTTGTCCTGTGATCTAGTTTTTTAAACCGTGAAGTTTGCCAGCTGTCAGGCTTCCTAACTTTGCCCGGCCCCCTGCTGTGCCAGCTGTTTTAATTTATTAACATAGCCTGACAACGTCTGCAAATTATACACATTTCTCATCTTTGTGTAAATCCCGCCACCTTACCAATCTGTTCTGCTTTAAAATGATACCTCCCCTGGTGCAGCAGCCCTAAAAGAGAACTGCACACAAATGTGCCTTACATGAAACTCTATCTGTAAATCTATCTTCTGAGTGACTTGTAAAAATGAGCCACACAGAAATGTCTTTCATATTTCTACGTAGGCCGAGCAGTGATCCGTATCAGATGCAAATGAGGTCTAGAAAACAAAAAATCCTAAACGGCAATCGCACGCGATTATGCGCCACTTTTGAGAGAGGAATTTCGTAGTAATGATGAAAGTATCTTTGAATGGCTGAGAAAGGAGCGGTCAACAATGCATAACGGTGGACACTGGATTTGTTTGTCAAATGCTGACCCCTGTAGAGCTTAATAAAGGCTGTTGTTAAAGGAGCCAAGTGGCCCTGACCCTAACATCTCTCCTGTTTTTTTCTTTCTTTTTCTCCGGAGTTATTTATAGCCCGAACTTGACCTGAAGGTATCCGAGCACTTTACATGAGCACCAGTTGCGTTACAGACAGACACATTCATTAGGTCTCGCCTAGCGACGCAGCGCATGCGCTGATCGCCTTGGCGAGATCTATTGTTGTCGGTTTCTTTGCCGAAGGGGGACAGGACATGTGCCCGCGTACGGCAGACAGGAGATGTGCACGCGTACGGCTGACGGCGTTAGCACAACTGCTCGCTCCCTCTCTCCCTCCCTGTCTGCACGTACGGAGGACAGTAGATGTGCACGCGTACGGGTTGGATAGCGCCCTGCCTGCCTGCGGTGGACGCGAGAACTCCTGCCACATGTAAGTTCATTTGCAACATTCTGATACAAAGAGCCCGCGGCTAAGTGCTCGCGTCGCCATTAATAGGAGCATTAGTTCCTTTCGTCTTATTATCTGCCTTTGTGAGGAGGGAGTCTGTGTCGTTCGTTCTCTTTAAGTGGATTCCGTGAATAAACGACGCCGCAGAGATAGATCGCCGCAGCACTACGCACGCGCTAGCCATGGACCCTTAAGAGCAAAAACGATTTACTTAGATGCTACATTTGATTCCATTGCAGCGCGTACTCTTATTCTAATTTTGGAGCCTAAATAATACTCCGTTCGAGCCTTTGCGACCCATGGTGCTCGACAGCAATAACAGTAGAAGCCTCGCTCTCCGCTTCTACACCAGGGAAAAACCTGCGGTAAATTATTCTTTCTGCGGTCTCTAATAAGGATATTGCACGTCACAGAAGAGTTGTGTTTAGGGCTACCAGAGGACGCTAGGTCACCAGGAAACCTTGTTTCACGCGCAGGGTTTTATCTAATAGAGCAGTCAGGAGATTGGTTGCCTTCCTACAGCTCCTTGACCCAACTGTGCTCTTGCTCACAGCATCATTATTTAGCACAGCCCAAGGCTGGATAAGTCAGGCTCCTGTGACCGGGACTCCTCTGTACAGATGTATGCAGATGTCGAGTTTTATTTTTCTGCGGTGTCGTCACAGTGATTTATTTGTAATACAAAAATAGGTGTTGAGGCCCAACTTTTATCCTCCACTGCTGGCACAGCCCACACCACCACCGGTACCAGACACCTGCCGGTGCTTGGGTACCTGCTAGTGCCTTCACTGCTGGGCTGCTAATCTCAGACATTTTGGGGGGGGAGCTTACAGTTCCACCAGCGCCCAGTGGCAGCAGCTTATCTATCAACCCCTGTGTTGCCTTAATGACACGTCTTTGTGCCGTAGAGGAGCTGGACACTCATTGGATTCAGTTTTTTAGTCCAAGAAACACTCCAGTGTGTGTGTCCTTGCTGTGTGCCTGTGCCCCAGCAAGGAGTCAGGTGCGGTTTGCATTTTTAAGTAGACAAAAAGTCCATACTGCACCTGGTTCCTTACTGGAGCATGGAACTGTTTCTATGTCCCTTCAAGGAGCCAGCATGGAACTGTTTTCTATGCCCCTGCAAAGAACCAGCATGGAACTGTATTTCTATGCCCCTGCAAAGAACCAGCATGGAACTGTATTTCTATGCCCCTGCAAAGAACCAGCATGGAACTGTATTTCTATGCCCCTGCAAAGAAACAGCACGGAACTGTATTTCTATGCCCCTGCAATGAACCAGCATGGAACTGTATATCTGAAAGACACGTTAGTGACAGATTCCTTACCTTAGAATATCCCCAGGCGTCAGGCTGGATCCGGAAAGTTTTTTGCGTAGCAGTACCCTTGCGCGTCGGTAGGCGGCGTCGTGCGGCTCCGCGTCAGTCGTCGGCGTCGTGGTCGCCGGGATGACGTCGCGGGCAGTACTTAGACGCTGCCCCTGCGCGCTGACGTCAGTTCTTCTTTTTCCGCGCCAGTAAGCGCAGATCCGGGAAGAGCAGTGCCCTAGTCACTTTTTGACTATCCTTTTTTTGTGAATTTTTTCACTGTTTCTTCATCGAGTCTTCACGACTCCTAAGGTGTCGTAGGGATGCCCGGCTTTAAGCCCTGCGAGGCCTGTGGTCGCATGATGTCGATCACGGACCCGCATCTCGAGTGTCTCTTCTGTCTCGGCCGAGACCACGACACGAAGTCGTGCCCTGACTGCCGGAAACTTCATCCGAAGGCTTTGCGAGAGCGGTCTCGAAAGCTACTCGAGGTCCAGCAGTCGGCTCCTCGCCGCACCAAGCCCCGGTCCCGGGAGAGGTCGAGGGGCCGGTCGCGGAGTCCCCGCCGTTCGTCGGAATCCAAGTCTTCGCGCTCCTCCGGTAAGTCGAAGCACAAGAAGTCTAAGCGGCATCATCGCTCTAAGACTTCGCCTCGCCGGTCTCGCGACTCGGCTGAGGCCCCAGTCGGCACCGTCCCCGCGGCCCCGGACATGCTTGTAGAGCCGCCCCCGAATTACCCGTTCTTTCCGGGTTCGGGGGCGACTCCGGCCGAAATACAGGAATTCCTGTCGGCCATGGCCCGCATCTTCGGGCCTTCAGGTCCCTCCGGTGCGCCTTCGGGCCCCGCGGGCCCTGATGGGGTTGCCCCGGCGCCGCTGTCGACTCCGGTCCCGGCGCCGCCTGTCCCACCAGCCTTCATCCCGGCCTCGGCTCCGGCCCCGGCCTCGATCCCGGCTCCGGTGGTACCGCAACCCCCATTGACGCCGGTTGACCTAACCACGCCTCCGCCGACGTCCCCGGTGCCGTTCCTGACGCCGTCCGGGGCTCCGGACGGCGTCGGTCCCCGGCTCTCTCCGGCTCCGGACATGGAGCCGGACCGACGTCGCTCGACGCCGATGAGACCTTGGGTCCTTATTTTGAACAAGAGGAGGACCAGGAGAGCTGGGAGGGGTCTGAGGACCCTCTCACACAACAGTGTGAGTTTGATCCGGACTGGGCTGAGGAACTTGGGGATGCCAGTGGTCTAGACACCTCCCCTGACACTGGCATGCTGTCTCCTCCCGTGGCTATTGAGGAGGGGGCTAATTTTGCAACGGTGTTGCGTAGAGCAGCTGGAGCCTTACATCTCCAGTTGCCTACTGTGGCCGTCAGGACTAACCTCCTGACAGAAGTGCTTCAGCCGGCGGCTTCCTCTTCGGAGACTGTGCTGCCGTTCAACGATGCACTCACTGACGTTCTTTTGGGTGCCTGGTCCAAACCCACCACAGGGGCTCCTGTGGATAGGAACGTGGCCCATCGCCCTGCTCCGGGCGACCCCTTGTTTCTCTCCCAACATCCCACCCCTGAGAGCTTGGTTGTCCAAGCCTCTGCCTCCCAAACCGCCTTCCCTACCGCCCCTCCGGATAGGGAATCCAAACGCCTGGATCAATTTGGGAAGAAGGCTTTTTCTTCCTCCAGTGCTGGCTTGCGGTCCGTCAACACCGCTTGCCTTTTGGGCCGATATACCCACTCCCTGTGGGATTCGGTGGCGGCTGTTTTGCCGCAGTGTTCTGAGGAGGTCCAGACACTGCTTACCCGCGCCATTGCGGAAGGGCGAGATGCGGCTAAATACACCATCCGTTGTGGCCTTGATACCGCCGACTCGCTGGGCAGATCGCTTGCGACGATGGTGGCGCTACGTCGCCACGCCTGGCTTAGAACAACTGGTTTCTCGGGTGATGTCCAGAATACACTCATAAACATGCCCTTTGATGGAGTCGGTCTTTTTGGTTCAAAGGCAGCCCATGCGCTGGAGCGGTTTAAGGACTCACGGGCTACGGCCAAGTCCCTGGGCCTTTCTGTTGTACGCCCTCCGCTCACCTCTGCTTTTCGCCCCTTTCGTGGCCACGGAAGGGGCGCCCAGTCACGTCAGCTGCCCAGCCACCGGCCCGCGCAGCAAGCGTCTATGCGTGGCCGAGGACGTGGATACCGCCGTGGCGGTTCGGGCAACCAGCGTGCGGGTCAGGCCACCACCTCCAACCCGTCCGCAGCCTCCAAGCCCCCCTAGTCCCTCCTTTCCGGTGCACAGCACGCCAGTAGGGGCAGGGTCCGCCATCGCCTTCACCTCTTGGCGTCCCATCACCTCGGACAGGTGGGTCTTGGACATTGTCCGAAGGGGCTACTCCCTCCCCTTCGAGACCACCCCCCAGCCATGCCACCTCAATTCCACCGCATGTCAGGGGATCACTTGGTACTTCTGCAGAAGGAAGTCACGGCCCTCTTGGCCAAGAGGGCCATCGAGCATGTTCCGACCCCAGAAGTAGGGCGTGGTTGCTACTCCCACTACTTCCTGGTGCCCAAAAGGACAAGGAGGACATGCGTCCTATCTTGGACCTCCGGAACGTCAATCGCTTCCTCCGGAAGGAGAAGTTCAAGATGCTCACCCTAGCTCAGGTCTTGACTGCCCTCGACCCTGGAGACTGGTTAGTAGCGTTGGACTTGCAGGACGCTTATTTTCACATCCTCGTCCTGCCGGCCCACCGGCGTTACCTGCGGTTCACGGTAGGCCTCGAGCATTTTCAGTTCACCGTGCTCCCCTTGGCCTTACAAGTGCCCCTCGGGTGTTCACGAAAGTGATGGCGGTGGTCGCAGCTCATCTGCGCCGGGCAGGGGTTCCAGTCTTCCCCTAACTCGACGACTGGTTGCTGAAGGCGGGCTCGTCCCAGGCAGTCGTCTCCCACCTCCAGACTACGGCCGAACTCCTGCACTCGCTGGGGTTCTCCATCAATGTGCCGAAGTCGCATCTGATTCCTTCTCCACAGCTCCTTTCATCGGAGCAGTTCTGGACACGACGCAGTTTCGGGCCTATCCTCCCGAACGGCGAGTCTGGGATATTCGGGCTATGATTCCGATCTTTCGGCCTTTATCCTGGGTTTCGGTACGGATGACCCTGAGGCTGCTGGGCCTCATGGCCTCCTGCATCCTGCTGGTCAATCATGCCAGATGGCATATGCGGGCTCTGCAGTGGGACCTGAAGTTCCAGTGGGCGCAGCACCAGGGCAACCTGTCCGATCACGTCCAGATCTCGGAGGGGACTGCAAAACAGTTGCAGTGGTGGCTCTCGAACCGGCAATAGGTCATGGGCAGATCCCTCTCCCTTCCCCAGCCAGAGCACACAGTTGTGACGGACGCGTCCCTTCTGGGATGGGGTGGTCACATGGGAGAGGCGGAGATCAGAAGCCTCTGGTCTCCGGCGGGGTCCTGGCTCCATATCAACCTTCTGGAGCTCCGGGCGATCCGACTTGCACTCAAGGCATTCCTTCCCTCTGTCAAAGGGAAGGTAGTGCAGGTGTTCACAGACAACACCACCGCCATGTGGTATTGCAACAAACAAGGCGGGGTGGGGTCGTGGACCCTTTGTCAGGAGGCTCTGCGCCTCTGGACATGGCTGGAACATCAGGGCATGTTCCTGATGGTTCAACACCTGGCAGGTTCCCTGAACGCCAGGGCGGACGAACTCAGCCGCAGGTGCATGATGGATCACGAATGGCATCTTCACTAGGAAGTGGCGCAAGGACTCTTTCTACAGTGGGGAGAGCCTTGGTTAGATCTATTCGCCACCGAAGAGAACGCGCAATGTCAT
Source organism: Calotriton arnoldi (assembly GCA_963921515.1). Classification (NCBI taxonomy): domain Eukaryota; kingdom Metazoa; phylum Chordata; class Amphibia; order Caudata; family Salamandridae; genus Calotriton; species Calotriton arnoldi. Next base: position 1,278,666 of record CAWUFW010003218.1, read on the forward strand.
CAGTTCTGCGCGTTGGAATTTCCAAGGCGGCACTCGCTCGGCGACGCTTTTCGTCGCGAGTGGAGTTGCTGTCTGTTGTACGCCTTTCCGCCTATACCACTTCTACCCAGAGTGTTGAAGATTCGGCACGACCGGGCCCAAGTCATTCTTGTGGCTCCGGACTGGGCTCGAAGAGTTTGGTATCCCGAGCTACTCAGTATGAGCGTAGATCCCCCGATCCTTCTGCCTCTTCGGGAGGATCTTCTGTCGCAGCAGCAGGGGACGGTCCTCCACCCAAACCTGTCCAGCCTCCACCTGCTTGCGTGGAGATTGAGCGGCGGCAGTTGATTCCTTTCGACTTGCCTCCCGAAGTTTGTGATGTGATTCTGGCAGCCAGGCGTCCCTCCACTAAGGTGGTATACGCCTGCAGGTGGAACAAGTTTGTGGCATGGTGCACAGCAAAGGCTGTGAATCCCCTTTCTGCCCCTCTCTCTGAGGTTCTCCTGTTCCTCCTTTCCTTGGCCCAACAGGGTTCTGCCCTGGGTACCATCAAGGGCTATCTTTGTGCCATCTCGGCCTTCCTCAGGCTTCCTGATCAGCCCTCCCTTTTCAAGTCCCCTGATAACAGGTTTCTAAAAGGCATTATACACCTCTTCCCTCCTGTTCCGTTTGTGATGCCTCAGTGGGACTTGAACTTGGTTCTTACCTTTCTTATGTGCGCTCCCTTTGAGCCTCTACATAACTGTCCTCTTCGTCTTCTGACTCTGAAGACTGCCTTTCTGGTGGCCATCACCTCCGCTCGGCGGGTGAGTGAGCTCCAGGCTCTATCATGTAAACCTCCCTTTCTGTCTGTCCATCCAGACAAGGTTGTTCTTAGGACGCGTCCGTCCTTCTTGCCAAAGGTGGTTACTGCCTTCCACATTGGGCAGACCATCACTTTGCCCACCTTCTTTCCGCCTCCGCATCCTTCCAGAGAGGGAGAGGCTCCACCGTCTGGACCCAAAACGTGCGCTTTCCTTTTACCTCAACCGCACACAACACTTCCGGGTGGATGACCAGCTCTTTGTTTGCTACGTGGGCGCCAAAAAAGGTCGGGCGGTGCACAAGAGAACCATCTCCCGCTGGGTAACCTTGTGTATCAAAGCCTGCTATTCTTTGGCTAAGAAGGAGCCTCCTGTTGGGCTGCGTGCCCATTCCACCAGGGCAACGGCTGCTACCACGGCTTTGGGCCGCGGTGTTCCGCTGCTGGATATCTGTCAGGCAGCTACGTGGGCCTCGCTGCACACTTTTACAAAGCATTACTGCCTTGACAGTCAGGTCCGGAGGGACGGCTTCTTGGCCGTTCTGTCCTCCAGGACTTCCTTGTCTGATCTTTGTTCGCAGACCCACCACCGGGGTTGGTATTGCTGGGGTATCTATTCTAAGGTAAGGAATCTGTCACTAACGTGTCTCTTTCAGATGCACAAGTTACTAACTTGTGTAACGATATATCTGTAAGAGACAGTAGTTAGTGACAGATTCTTACCGCCCACCCATCCTCCCCGTTCTGCGAACTGATTTCTAGGGTTAAGGACATCCCTTTCAGGGCCCTAGTATTTTTCAGACACCTATGTCAGCTTCTTGCATGGCTCTGCGTTCCTGGCGCGGAAAGTCGTGTACAGAACTGACGCCAGCGCGCAGGGGCGGCGTGTGAGTACTGCCCGCGACGTCAACCCGGCGACCACGACGCCGACGACGGACGCGGAGCCGCACGACGCCGCCTACCGACGCGCAAGGGTACTGCTACGCAAAAAACTTTCCGGATCCAGCCTGACGCCTGGGGATATTCTAAGGTAAGGAATCTGTCACTAACTAATATCTCTTACAGATATATCGTTACACAAGTTAGTAACTTGTGCTTCTATTCCCCTGCAAAGAACCAGCATGGAACTGTATTTCTATGCCCCTGCAAACAACCAGCATGGAACTGTATTTCTATGCCCCTGCAAAGAACCAGCCTAACCCCTCCCCAGACACCCAACTACCCGCAGCTCCTTTGTGAGGCGCAAAGGATTCCTGCAGCCTGGCTCATCAGAAGAAGAGCACAAATTTGTATTATTCATTACATCAGGTCGCTGATTTGCATCTGGTAATTGTTGACGCCTTCCCAGGCAGACAAGGCCAGGTAATGTCTAGACTCTAAGGTTCCTAAATATATATTGACTGGTATTTTGGAAGTACACCGCTGCGGATCATTCGTCCTCACCCAAATTTTTGGAAGTCGATTGCCTTCTGTTCTGTCTTTCAGCATAAAAGGCGTAATTTGTGAAAGTGCTTTAAAAAACAAAAATATGTGCACCGTTTCTTTCAGTAAAATATGTCCTAATTTTTCATTAACAATGGAAAACATTGTAATTACGGTTCAGCGGTGGTAAGTCATTAGAGCGACTATTAGTTGATTTTGTTGAGGGCTTTGTTTCAGTATTGTGACAGCGCTGGTTGTTAGATGCAATTTTTTTAAAGACGGGAAGTGTTTTCAATTAGGTAAGGTGCCATATGTTCTGATAGTAAAACGCAGCCTGTGCTTATGATATTCTAGCCTTCTGAAGGTGCCGGCAATATTTTTTACTTTCTGTGGACTGAGGCAATGGCTTGTTAAGCGCTTTATGCACTCTATTAACTAAGACAGCTGGTGAGAAATACAGTACCCCGGACAACCTTCATGAGCGCCATCCATGCTGCTCATAAACCTTCCTAACTAATCCTAACTATCTTAACAGTGGCTTGTCTTGTTCACTCAGAGGGATAGCATGATGCTAAATGCATTTGAAATGCAATAGATCTCGCATTTGAGAGAGTTTAGCTATTGGCATTGCAAATGACAGTGCCTTTTATTTTTCTATTTTATAAACAACACCTAAATAAAAAGCATTGTCATTTACAATGCCACTAGCTCAAAATCTCGTAAATGCGAGACCTATTGCATTGCAAATGCTTGTTTTTTCGTTACATTGGGTCTGCAATAGGACACCTGGAGAAGTCATGATGCCAACATACATCTCTTATTAATCATTGTAGACTTAGTCTTCTTTTCTCAGTTGTCTGAAGTGAATTAGAAGAGTTAAAGTCTCCTAATGCTGGAGGCTTTGGTGTAGGAGCAAGTGCAGTACGCTGCTGTGAAATTTGCAAGTAAGTGAAAGTCTTGATGTCCCATTTGACAACTGGCCATGACCCATGCAAAGTAGTGTGTGGTTTAAACTTGTTCTTGATGTTGAGCAAAAGAGCTGACGGATCAAGAACCAGCTGAGCTATTACCTTGGGGAGCTGTCACATTATCAGAGAGGTCTACATTTGGAAAAATCACCTCATGGTGAGTGCTTTGAAGTGCCTTAAATAAACTTTTGTATCTGTGGGGAATCCTCCAAGAATGGAGTCCTCTAGGGCACTTCACTGCCCATAACAGTAGAGCTGGCAGTGTGATACCCTTTCATGAGAGAAAATTGGGGTTTGATCTGGAGATTTTCAAAGGATTCTTCAACTGATCTTTGAATCCGTCATTGGATCGGTAGTAAAACATTAAGTTAATGGAGAACTATTCTTTTAAGAAATTCTTCTCAAGTTTTGCTACGAATGCTGTCAGGGAAACAACATGTTGACCATTCCCCACTGATTATGCAACTCGAGTCACTTCCTTTTGTATTGAAGTATTTAAATCCATATCATAAACCCTGGCACCCTTGTGCTAATGTGTTTATTCTTTGGGTTTTTTTGGGGAGGGGGGGGGGGGATTATGATAGGCTTGCCAGTTAATCTTGTGATCACACGAAATAGTGAATGCAGAAACTACCAAATTTTGTGAACTTGGCTATTTCAAGACTATCAATTGCATGCTAAGCTTTCTTGTAAAAACTGTGTATAGAAAACTTGGTGTTAGTAGAATGGGACCTCTAGAGGGTTTACGGACCATTTGTGCAGCTTTTTTCTCACTGGGATAAGGATTTCAGCCTTGGAAGTAGAGCAAGCATGATGTTTTTGTTAATTCGTTCAACCATCGGGTGTTTGGTTACCACCGCTTGATCATTTAGAAAGCAATGAAAGTCCCATGTTAGTTGATTTTTAAATGATTGAGGTGGCCATCCTAAACCCCTTTATAGGTTCAGAACTTGCTTAAACAGTTGTTTGTGTTACCATGCTTTTCATGATTGAAGTGAGGTTTCTTTTTTTCCATTAGGCCAATTTATAACCTGTGCAAGTAGTTTGGTGCTGTCGTTAATCTACTCTATCTTGTTGTTTAACATCCTACTACTTTACCAGCAGAAATCCTTAGATTTTTAAAAGTACAGTCTGCGGTCATATTCGTACTTTATTCAGGAAATAATTGTTTGAAGGGTAGTAAGTCTTACTCTTAAGGACTGCATTTTTATGCACATTGTATTCTAGTTGATTACGACTTCTGGCAATGCATTTATTAACCTTTGCAAAGAATTATTTTAATAGAAAATTCACACTAGACTTTAGAGTGAAGGGTATGCATTTGTTTATACCTAATCGCAGTGCAATTTAAATTTCACATGCTTTCTTCTGTTTCTGCTTACCTCTGAAGTTGTAAGTTTTCATTTAAACCTTGCAATATATATTTTTTTATTCCCTTTAAGGAACCAAGAAAACTAAGCTACGCTGAAGTGTGCCAGAAACCACCAAAGGAGCAATCTCCAGTTCCAGCTCAACCACTGAGGGAGATTCGTTCAAATGTCTCACCACCTGCCAAAAATGAGGAAAATGGTACTCCTGAGACTCCATCAGAAAGATTACATGAGAAGTTTGAAGGAAGAGTTAGGGATCCCTCCGGACTACGAAGCAGTTTAAATCCTAGGGGGGCTGCTGGTAAAATCAGGGAACAGAGGCGCCCATTTGGACGCAGACCATCGCCTCAGGGAGCCAATCGACGTAATGGCAAGGAACAGTTTGTGCCACCCAGATCACCAAAGTAAAAGTATAAATTCGTATTTGATCTTGAACTGTGAACTGATGAACAGCAACAGACAAATTAAAAAAATATTCAGCAACGGCAACCACTGAATCTGCCATAAATGAGGACAAACGGGACCCCAAATTCATCTCTGTGATTAAAATCCTGGAGGATCCCAGTTGAAATATAAATACATATATTATTTTTTGTATATTTTTTTTTTTTTTTTTTTTTTAGTTTGAATATTAAGTTGCAGAAGATCCTGCCAAGAAAAATCAGTTTTGGGATAAGAAATAGTAGGGGGTGGGTAGGGTGGGGTGGCTGGGTTTAAAAATGAAGATTACAAATCTCTCATGATAGAGAGAAAGAAAATATTTTTGCGAAATAAGCAGTTATGTAAAAATTAGAAATTTTTAAAATCTATTTAAGGTTTTGCTCGTAGGATATGTATGCCATTACGGCTTTGCATTGCAAAGCAAACCTTGAGCTGCCTGGTCAGTGTGTTTCTTGTGTGATTGCGGCCAGACACTGTTAATGTTACGACTTAGTCACTGATTGATGAAAATGAATGTACTACTATAGTAGAATGGTGTTTGTAGTTTAAAAAGTTTTCTTCCTTTGATCTTTATTAATTTGGAAAGGTTTTAACTTTGATTTTATTGGATTATTCATCAGACTATTAAATCGTGTATGTTTAAAGCTCATTCAAGGCAAGGTCAACTGATATGCAGTAGGCCTATGTTATGTTTTTTTGCCCACATTTTTCTTTTGGCCCTTGCATCTCACCATGGGCACGTTTTTGAATATTAAAAATGACTAGTCTGAAAATATTTGTATGCAGGAATTTTTGCAAGGCAGGTGCATTTGTTGTAAAATAAGGGTTAAATCGGAGATTAGTAAGCTTGTGGTTACTTGCCTTCTGTGTAACTCTGGCCTCATAAGTCAGTATGTTCTGATGTGGCACACAGTTGTTTGGGAATACTGAAATGGGCTTTCAGTTAACAATGTTTGACTTTCTTTGCCCAGACAGCTTACAATAGCGATTTAAAGAGAAACTGTGTGCCAGTTAGGTTTTTTTATGATTATTTTATTACGATATAAGTTAGATACTTGAAAGTAATTTTATATTGTTTATAATGGCTAAATTGCAACAGTTGTGCACTAAGCAAAGAGGTTTACAATCTACTAATAAATAGAATATAAAACCATGTTGCATTAATCTGCCAAAAGAGCTAACAAAGTGCAAAGGTTTTTAGAAAGCGAAGCAATGTAGATTGTAACACCAAATGTACACAATTCAGTTGTAAGTAAATTGATTTACTTGGTAGTTATATGCAAATGTTAACCTAAAAATATTCAAATAGACGGTTAAATGACATCACTGTGACCTATTGAGTCTTTTTTGTCAGTTAGCATCTTAGTATTTATAATTTCTAGGCAGCTTCACCAGAAGCTTTCTGTACATGCTAACTTTTTTTTCGTTCATAACAGCTTTGTCTTCTACATAAACCCAGAAAAGTTGATTGCTTGAATCTTCTAACCAGCTTTTTTTTTTGCATTTGTTTGTAGGTTATTTTAATTACTTTATTCATTTCACAAAACTGATTTTTGGGAAGAAAGCTACTTAATTTTCTGAACTTTGGCTCAATTTGAGAAAGGTTTTAACGAATGTCATTGGCCTTGTCTATGATAAAGATGTCTTCAGACCTGCCACTAGCTGAGAGCTACTTCTGCGTGCAGATTAAAAAGGACTGTGTTAAGTGTTCTTCGCAAACAGTTGCCTTCAAGATGCGTAATGCTGGCTGAAATCAGCAGAACTGGCATGTGTTAATTCTGACCCAAGTAAGGTAGCTGTGTCTTATGATGCAGTGAATTTAATAACCTCCCTTAGTTGCAAGGTTGTACTTGAGTATTTTCTAACGTGTACAAAGTAATTTTTCATTTTCTTTTTAATAGATGTAAAGCAATGTTTCATTTGTTGTAACTTACAGAGTGTAAGGTGATGAAAAACTTGACTTTAGGGAGCTAAGCGTTTTACAGTTGTGTATAGTTTATTTTGCTGCAGCAAATTATGGCTTATGTACAGTGTATGCCGTTAAACATGTGACAGTTTTGGCTTTTCCAGCATACTCTAATGAACGGAGGGTTGTGACTCACCATGAATAAAATATTTATTTGATTCTTGTTTACTAGAATTTAGCGTTGGCATTTCCCACCGTCCCATATGGATTTTCTTTCCTTGAAGCTGACAAAGTAAATATAAAGGCTGTGAAAGTTGTTTTGTGTATAAAGATCCATTTCTCCAGCAGTACTTCATATATTGCATGACAAGCACATAGCCTTGTTTGGCTAGCTGCTAGCTCAGTCGTATTCTTCAGATATACTCTCAGGCAAATTCAGGTATCCTTAGTCACTGCATTTTTAATATTTTCACCCTTATTTGTCAGGTTTCAGAAGTCCATACTTTCCAAGGATTGTGACAGTTTAATAAACAGCAAAGCCTTGTTGATGCTTGTTGATTGTGCATGTGGGTGAACAATTTCTATCCTACTGACTAAACAATATGTAAGTACAGCTTACTTCAATGTTGCAATTGTTCCAGGCCTTGTTTTCTTGCACCCCGATTTTACATCTGCAGCAAAAGTTCCATGGAAAAGCCTTAGGTGTATGTGTATGGGGTAAAAGTTGATTTCATTGGAGGTTTTTCCTTTACTATAAAACTTAGTTGCTACCACTATTATGAAAGAGGAATTCAAAGACAGCATATTTCAATCCCTAAGTTAAATGTGATGTATAATGTGGTGTATTACATTCCGATTTGTTTTGAATCCCCATAATATAATATGTAACAGCCCAGTTTTAGTGTGTGTGGTGGGAGAATAAAGATGGAAAGTACCAGGGAAACAATATATTCTTGTAAAGCAGACTGCCATTTATTGAGGTAGCTTTTTTTCCTAATTGGGGCTTGACTGCATTCAGCTGGCTTTCTCTTTACACTTTAATGTTACCCACAATATTTACTGTTTTATTGATGGAAATTGATCTCAAGATTCTAGTCTCCCAATATGTGCACACAGATATATTTTTTGTCCAACACTATTGTGTAACAGACTGATGCAAGAACAATGCACTTAAAGGCGGGCAGTGGAATGGAGGGTTTTTATAAAAATGTTCATTGCTTTAGTTATACAAATAGAATATTTGTTTCTAATTGTTTATCATTTCGCCTCACATTTAACATTATCAACATTCTTACTGGTTTCTAAATCCTAAAATGTGTAAATTACATATGTTCCAATCTTTTTGTAGAATGCCGTCATGGTAACTTAGGCATGGTCATTTTCTTTCAAGTGTCCAAATGGCAGAAGCTTCAAGAATTCATTTGGAGAGGTGTGTTGTGACTTTGTGATTTTTTTTTATTTTCTTTTTTTCCTTTTTTTTCTTTTTTTCCTTACAATTGGGAGAATTGCGTTTAGCAGGCATTTTCCACATGTATGTTCTTGTCTAAACATTTTCCTTATGCAGCTGCAATTGGCAATATGAATCCATAGCGTGAAACTCGTAGGCAACCAAGTTGCAGAGTAGCTACAATTGGTAACACATTTGGAGTTCACTATTTATTTACAGCAAGACTTGCATTGTCATAAAACTGTGCTCATCTCTTTCTAGTGATTTATGTTCTTGTTGGCATTGCATTTTACTTCTTTCCCCTACATGACGAAGCTTTGGTGAAACAAATAACTGTCTTCTGTTTCGTCCACTGTTCTAGTTAATTCCTGTTGTCAGTCTGTCCTTAAATTTGTGAAGTAGGTTCATGCTTTAATTGTTAAAATGAAATGCATACACAATTGTATCCTGTTTTGACTTTGCCAAGGTGCTATGGGATATGGAAATAACACAATTAGAGAAATAAAGCTGATTCAAACTGTGTCGGTGTTTGTGTTATTTTTGAAGGCTTTGCACAATCTTGATTTCAGATTCGTAGCAATATCTTTTTTACTAATCTTGTTCAAGATCCTACTTATGTAGGCTTTTGCATTAATTTCACTTTCACTTCAATTGTAAGATGCTACAGGATCCTTGAAACTTGACAGCACAGCGGATCCCTACTCCCTAGAAAATGAGCCTCACAAGTTTGCAGAGGTTTTCGTGTGCCATAAAGTGGCATTACTTAACTGCCTGAGCGATAATTGTTGACTGCCCTTGTTCATCTGGTGTTGCTCCTGCAGTTGTAAAATACTCATTCCCTTTAGGCGATTTTTTTTATTTTTTTATTTTATAAATCTTTTACACAAGAAAAGGTATTAGCACACAATATATGTATCTGGTGTTGGAGGTCCACTTAAAAGATAGGAAAATACTACGTGAGTTTCTGGCACCACTCAAGGCAAGTTTAAGACCACAGTATCGACTCTAAGGCTGTCATTGTGTTTTGTGGAACAATCTGCTATCATTGGTGTGCTTTTGGAGTGTTCTTTCCTTGTCTGGTTGATTGCAGGACGGAGATTTCATATGTAATTGTGTGTATTTTGAAGGTAGACAAGGTGAGTAGTTCTGAGGTTCCAACAGTCGTTTGCAAAATTGTGGATGTGCACTACTTAAGTAGACTTGATTTAAAAGCATGCTGCAAATAGAATACATTCATACAAACCTTTAATACGATTTTATTTCCACTCCAATAACTCCATGGGCTTTCTATCAAGGAGGGATTCCCCTTAAAAGGGCTGTGCATGTTACACCAGTCTGTTCACAGCTGTGTGTTAGGTTTTCTCACCTGACTTTCAGACATCCAAGATCCTCCTGAGCTTATACTTTGCAAACTTATTGGCCATTTAGGCTCCTAACCTTCAAATAATTAGAGGTTGATGTCCCCATTTACAGGGCTGTTTGCCAGCTCTGGTATGCAGCATGAAACACACCATAACTGACGTCCATGCCATGTTTTGCTTTTGGTATGTAGAGTTGGGGTTTTTTTTGTGCATATGTAAGCGGCAAAGAGGTATAATGAACATGGCGAGTGGTTTTTTTTTCATTGAATATATATGTATTCTGTAGGTGCCATAGCACCTGCGTATTAGGTCGGAGAGCGGCCCTCTTTTGAGTCTTAAAAACTGATGTCGCTCTGACTCTCCACGTAACTTTCCAGTAAAAGTTCTCTCTGTGGGATCTGAGGGGGTTAAAAAGTGAAATTTTCTATTTTAATTCTATAGGACTCCAGCTCTCCAATAAAAAATAAATAAAAAAAAGCTGAACGGAATTACACTAAACTTGGCCTCAAAGTAGAACTTTATTCAAGAAAGAGCCTTTTCCTCAAATGGTGAAACTGTTTAGTAGTTTTTGATATATCTGCTTTTAAAAATGTCTCTGGACGATTGATCCATGGACATTCCTTAAACCTGGGTGCTTTTTTCTGATTGGACAACCAAGCTTTCTCTCTCATTGTCCATTTTGGGTCTTTGAACCCAAAGCCGGGTCTGAGGATTCGAAGCTCTGTCTGGCCGCTCACTTGAGAAAAATGTTGCAGCACCTATTACTGGACTCAGAACTAGAGTCTTTGGGGTGGGGGGCGGAGGGGGGGAACTAAGCAGAGCGATAAGGGGAAAAGGGTAGCACCCCCAGACAACCTCTTTCAGGAGCACGGGCCCTTAAGGGACCCCCCTATCAAAATTTTGAAAAACGCTATTTTTGCCATGGGTTTGCTGTTCCATGATTGCCTCATGTGCAGTGGGATTTAGGTGCAGTGCCTCCGGCCCTGTGGTCAACCTCCACTGTCCCAGTGGTGGGTTGGGTGCAGGGCCTAGTTCCAGCCTTGGTCACTGTCCAAGACTGTGCTGCGGGTGTTGGTCGCCTGCAGTGGTCATTTGTGATGTTGTTCAACGTGCTGTGTGATGTTACATGTGTGGGCATAAGCAGTGTATGTCTGGGGTGAGTTATGCTTAATTCTAAATGTTTATGGATAATCCTAAATAGCAAATGTCAGTTTGGGGTTTTATAAACAAAAATCATTTTAACTCGGTTTTCCCGTGAATTTGAGGTTTTTTCCAGACCTCCATTAAGGAAAACTAAATGTAGCTGCAAGTTAACCTTTCGTTTTTCGTGTGTGTGTGTGTGTGTGTGTATGTATGTATATATATATATATATATATATATATATATATATATATATATACACTTAAACATGCATAGCATAACTAAAGGCTGTGAGTAGGACCCCTCACCGATCAACACAAGACAGCTGTGTAGCTATAACAGGTAATAAGGAACATCTCCCCATGCCCCACTTTCTTCCTGAGATAGTGCCTCTTTGCACAGAGATTTCTTGTTCAGTCGTGCAGCACAAGAACACCACTGAAGAAAGACGTGGCAACAGTTTCTCATATCTTTGATTACAGAATAATTACCATTTTATTGAGTTTTGTAAGCAATATACACTCACTGTAGAGAACTGGGTTTTTGTTGCAGTTACCCTACACACTTTTTGCCCCCTTTTTAGCTACTAGATGCTGACTTTCGACTCTGACAGTGCACTGAGGCCTGTTAACAAGATCTCATTGCCAGTGCTCCTTCACTAAAACAAAGTGTTGTCTAATTGTGCTACAATTGACTTTAGCACCCCTGTAAGTCCCTAATGGTACTCCAGGTACCTAGAGCAGTGGTACTAATGAGGGTCCCTGAGGGCTGCAACATATTTATGCCACCCTAAGGGAGCACATACAAATTCCACATAGACTGCCATTGCAACCTGCAATGACATGGTGCACACCATGAGTGAAAACACAACATGACTCACTCGTGTATCATGCCAAAGTCACTGCAGCTAATATGTATGTCACTCCTACAGCATGCCTTTGAGCCCTAAGGCGGGGTGCATTATATTTTATGTGAGGACTTATCTGCATGAGCAGAGATTCCCCTGTGAGGTCTAGTTCTATTACAAGTGGTCAGGGAAGCCATCTTAAAAAGTACCGGTCACTGGTGAAAACGAGTTCCCCAACTACATGATGGCTTCACTGAAAATATTGATGTTTGGTATCAAACATCTCATATTAATAAACCCACACTGATGCCACTGCTGAATGTTTTAATACATGCACCCAGAGGGCCCCTAAGAGGTGCCCCCTGAAAACCTATCAGCCAATGGTGTGCTGACTGACTGGTTCGTGCCAGTCTGCCGCCAGAGACAAGTTTCTGACCCCCAAGGGTGAGGGCCTCCGCTCTGATGAGGTCAGAAAGCAAGCTTGCTTGGGTGGAGGGTGTTCACACCCCCTCCCACAGGATGACCTGCTGACTAGCATTCCAAAGCAGGTGAGCTTCAAAGAAGCCTCTGCCTTTGATATGAGAGTCTGGCTTCCTTCACAGGAGAGGAAGCCGACACCCTTTGTCTCCTGGACAGGTGGGAAAATTAGCTAATCAGGGAGGCGTGCCCACTCCCAGGCTAATACCTCCCCTAAAGTGGGCTGCCTGAAGTGGACATAACTTTTCAGAGTTGGACATCTTGATTATGGCAAACTTAGATTCTAGAACAGGGTTATGCCCGCTTCCTACAGGAACTGGTCCTAAAGGGGGCATAGTGATCCCAGGGGTAAAAGTACCCTTCACTCCCCTTAACACCGCTAAATTGATTATTTAGGGGACCCCCTGATACCAGATCTTCAAGATTTTGTCTGACACAAAAGAAGTGGACTGTGAAGACTGCTGAACCGAGGAGCATGACTGAAGTGGACCAAGGGTGCCCCTGTGGATCTCCAGGGTTGAGCCTCCCACCCTGACACCCAACGCTGTGACACACCTCTGCACCCGGATTCCCCAGAGTCTCCCGAGGTGACTGTTGTAAATAAATGAGGATCCGGTCTCCAGGGTATCTTAAGTAGTGTTTATTATGATGGTAAGTTCAGGAGTAAAAGTACAGAGAGCCCCACCAGGAGCAGCCTTCCTGCTGCTCAGCCCATACACCAACTGCCAACCTCACTCATCCAACATTCCACAGCATCTTCTCGTTCCAACATTCCACACCACTTTCACACTGGCTGAGCAGCAAGTACAACACATCTTCTTTCTTTACGGTGAACAAGAACACAATGAAATGGTCCAAGGAAAGTATACAGTGGTAAAATATACATGCATGGTAATAACATGAGGACCCATTGCAAAGACCTGAAGATGGCTAAAGGGCATTCAAGTTAAGATCAAAACAAAAAAACAGTACAATGGGCGTGCAAATTAACATCCAAAATGCAAAGCAAGCACAGAAGAATGTAACAATTTACTTGAATGTTAACAAGAGATATGATATGATGGAAAACAAAGCCCACCCATGTACTCACAATAATGAAAACAACAAACTGGGCAAGATAAAAACACACTTACCCTCATCTTCTCCCTTTCCACACAAAACCAAACAAACCTGCATTCTACTACACCAAGCGTAACCAACCAAACCCCATATGCCACAAACATACCAGCTGGCCAGGCTGAAATGAACGTGAACACAGAGAACCAAACCTCAACGGTGCAGAAGAGATCACCCCACTGCAAAACAATTACACTAACGTGAGACCATCCCACAACCACACAAGTGGAAGGAATACATGAACAAACATGCTAACACCACTCCACAAAACGCCAACACAAGTGGGTGATACCCAAGGTCGACCACCAACCACAAAAAAGTGACAGACCCAAGTGACTCCTATCTAGTCAACTCTAACACAATGCCAAAAGGTTGATCTGCCTAAATCAACCCTCACACAGTGGGAGACCAGAGAGGCTTAGCACCTAAAAGCCTTCTCTCACACACACACACACCCCACCAACAGTGAGGGATCCACTTACCCCACAACAGCACAAGGTTGGTAACCCAGAGTGACCTAACACCAAATGTAATCTCACACACTATACCAACAGGGTGACTTACCCAAATCAACCCATACCCACAAAAATAGTGGGAGACCAGAGAGGCTTGGCACCTAAAAGCCTTCTCACACGCACACCACCAACAGAGGGATTCACCAACCCCCACAACCATGCCAAGGTGTTAACCCAGAGTGACTTAAAATCAAAACGCCATACCAACAGTGGGAGATTTCTCCCACATCCACACACAAGTGGCAATTCTGAGTAACTTTGTGCCTAAAAGTCAACTTACACACAACAGTCATTCTAATGAACAAACATTCTGACTGTAACCTTCCAAAAACACAGCACCAGTGGTTTAAGCAAAGAATGACACCCCTTCCATGATGTTTACAACATTTACAGCGAAGCACCCCATCCTAGAAATTTACATTTTTTTTTTTAAACTATATCCCTTCAGCTTGAAATATGGTGCATAAAATTTGGCTAGAACAGACTGGGTCTGGGGTTTCACCAGAGTTCCCAGGGTGAGTTGCAACCCTACCCCTGCACTAAAGCGGTTACTACTACAAAAGAAGACAGTATTGGTTGTCCCAAAAACGAGGAAGGTGGTCCGCTGCCGCCTGAAAATGCACATCCAACATAAAAGAAAACATACTTGAGACTTGCCGCTTTGTGACACTTCCACACGTTTAAGCATCAGTACTCCTCGCTGAGCCGTGAAGCCACCACTCACAGAGCAGCTTGGGGCACACTGACGCGCAGGCCTCGATGAATCACGGCAACGCTGAGGGAGACATCCAACACTAACCGGCTTCAGCCTCTCCGCTGATGAAAGGCAAAATATTACCACAACCACTTGCAAGATGGCAGCACGCTGACAACACATACTCCAGGAGCGTCCCGGGTGGCTCCAGGCATGCACGTTCAGCACAGCGCAGCGTAGCTTCTCACCGCTCCACAAGTTCCTGAGGAAGCGGCTCGCACTGGAACAAGAGAAGAGACAGAGCACGAGCAGGAACCATTGGAGACCGGTGAGGGCTCGAACTCAAAAAACATTTAAACGCAGGAGCAGCGGTTGACCGTTTCTTAAGTAGCACAAACACAGCTTCGTGCTCTCCGTTGCTCACCACGTCGCTCTCTTGTTGTCAGGCAAATCAATTCCTCATGAATTCCTCTGGACTGCCGATGAGCTGCTCTTGAGGAACAAACACAGCTGGCAGGCTGGCCACGACCCAGCAACCAATAACCTCACGCAGTGCTGACACAGCAGGTCTCCTCACGGTGAACCAGTCGGGGACACCAAAAATTGCCACACATATGACCGGATCAGGTCCTCCCACACCGTGGTTGCGGCAGACCGATCAAACAGCGGTAGGTAGAGCAGAACACAGCCGGACCAGCTTCAATCACCGCAATCCCCACCTTACATGTCGAAGAAGACCAAGTTCTGGCATGCCCGGGTTGGGGCCGACCGGTATTGTGGTCACTGGTGGGGCTCAGGGCTGCCAGACTTACACAAGTTGTGCTTGGTTTCAAAAGTAGGTTCTTCGTCGAGAAATTACCTCCGACTTGAAGTTCCAGTGGGTTAAATTTCAATTAGACTTGTCTTCCATGCAGTTCTCACACCCAGGTTCTTTTTTCCTCAAAACATCGCCAAAAATGTTGTAAATAAACGAGGATCCGGTCTCCAGGGTATCGTAAGTAGTATTTATTATGATGGTAAGTTCAGGAGTAAAAGTACACAGAGCCCCACCAGGAGCAGCCTTCCTGCTGCTCAGCCCATACACCAACTGCCAACCTCACTCATCCAACATTCCACAGCATCATCTCGCTCCAACATCCCACACCACATTCAAACTGGCTGAGCAGCAAGTAAAACAGTGACCCCGTTGTTGTGGCTTTGGACCTTGCCCCATACTACTCGTCCTGAAGAACAGTCCCATAAGTCGCTAAGTTCCCGAATGAAATGCATGTTTTTCCTCCATAAGGATAACTTTACCGGTCCAGAAAATGCAGTGTCCATTTCTGAAAACTGTAAAAATTCATCAAGTACTTACCTGATTCAGATGGTCTTGGTATCTAAATTCATATAAAAATGTGTTATTTTCATAACTTGGTGTTGGATTTCTTTGAGTCTCATTTATTGCCTTTGTGTATGTAATAAATGCTTATCACTACCCTGATATGCAACTGCTCCCCAACATTACCACAAAAGAGCATTTGGGGTGTCATTTGTGCCTCTGTAATTCCTTTGGGATTTGTCTGGACTTTGCACAGTGTAGCTGATTTTTGTGCACTATATAAAGAACACAACAAGATGATGGATGGAGTGCTGAAACTTTTCAACCACTTGCACCCAGTCAAGAGATCTGGCATAAATCCATCGTTCTTTTGCTCACTATGCCACCCCAGTTTGCACCGAGCTGTATGCAAATCAGTCTTGAGCCTGCTCCTCGTGGGAACAGTCCAGCACGAACTGCCAGAAACAAGCATCCTGGGACCGTTAACAAGCATCCTGGGACCGTTTTCGGGGTATCACCAGTCATCAGCCAGACTAGCTTGAATCCAGTGGCATAGCGAGCAAGGGACCCACATCTGGGCATACCCATGGCCACTTAGGGCGAACATAGCAAATACAACATGATGATGGAAGGAGTGCTGAAATTTTAAAACCACTCACTCCCAGTCATGAGATCTGGGTTGAATCCATCTTTCTTGTGCTCACTATGCACAGGATGCTTGTTTCTGGTCCAGGGAGGGCCTGGCTTGGCAGTTCAGGCTAGACTGTTCCCATGAGGAGCACGGTCAAGACTGATTTGCATATGGCTGAGTCCAAACTGGGGTGGCATGGTGAGCAAAAATACATGGATTAAATGTAGATCTTGGTGACTGGGGTTGAATGTTTGCATTGTCAGCATTCCTTCCATTTGTTCTTTTTGCTTTTGTCGCACTATATAGAGAGCCAGTTTCCTACACTCACTTTGTCTAGTAACACTATGTACCAGCACACAATCTGTGCAAGACGAGACGACCCTCCTATTTAAATAACACAGTACACTTCATTTATCCTTCCATTAGTTGAACACCGCTGGATCACTTGGGTGAGGTTGAACGGAGTTTGCCATATCAGGCTAAGCGTGGTCAAACAGACAATTAGAACTTATCTATCTGATTTCATGTTGATGCCATATTTTCACTCTTGTGTCATTTCATCGTTAATGTAAACCTAATGAAAAAGTGGTCTTTTGAATTCTTTTCTGTCAGTTTTATTACTTCATTTTACCTTACATCCCTCATGCAACTGATATTCTCTGTACCGCTCTTTGTCAGTAAGTTGACAACTTTGCCCTAATAAATTCGCTTCAGGATTACACAATGTCCTTGATCTGGGCTTTCCAAAAGCTTTATCAATCGAAAACGGGTGGTGCAGAACATGGAAGGCCGACTGATGTTTGATTTATTGCCATCGGAGTGCATTTCAGAGGCTAGAAGGAGATTGCTTTTATTACCAGTAGGTATAAAATCCAGTGTAAACCCTTTATCTAGTATTCGAATGCCTCTTGTTCCATCCATGCCACAGAGATGCCCAGGATCACATAATCTGAGCCCAGCATCATGGCTTCACTTCAAGCACAAATACATGAGTCGCAGGCCCTATAGTGATTGGACTTGTCATTTTAGAACGTGTGGCCAGTGGGGCTTAGATAAGCAGCGCTATTTAGATATGCAAATTTAATTTGAAATGTACACGTTTTAGTTGTTGACTCCTTTTTGGTGACTTTGGAAGTTCTTCGATGTTCAGCGCCTGCAGGCAATGCCAGTTGTGTGGTGTGCTACCTAAATGTTATGTTCATTCATTCAAAAAATAATTTTAACAGCCACTGGACTGCTTCAGTCAGAGTGGCTTTATTTGCAAAGAGTTTTTACCCTGAAAGCACTCTGGTGGCGGTACACTCTGGTATTGCATGAACACTCCCTGTAATAACACTGCTAGAGAATTTGACTTTTATCATAGATGGGTTTTAGTGCTTGTGAAATTAAATAGTGTTACCTTTTTCCTCCTTTTTCGGTCTTGGCTGAGACGGCAGATGCGCTGTCGCTTGCTAGATCTTTTGTGAACTTAAACTTAAAAGGAGCTTAGAGCCTGCCCTTTACTTGGTTTGGTTGGCTTCATGGTCCCTCTTTTCCTTGCTTCTCATTGGTCAGGGCGTGCCCACTTCATTTTCTCTTTGTCCCTTCTATGGAACATGGTCCAAGTACTGATTGTTTCTTTGGTGTGGTTCTGTTTCTCATGCTTTTTTAGGTCAATGCCTACCAGACAGCAGAGCAGTGTGGTTTGCTAACGACATCTTGGATGTTCGGAAAGCTTCCCTGGGAATGCATTCTGCCAATTGCTTATCATTGGCTTTGTGGTTTGTAACTCACATTTGCTTGCTTTCTATTTGCTGCTGTTTGTTTTAGATTATCAAGCTTGAGTTTTTTCTTCTCCTGTCCAAACCCTATTTACTGTATTTTTCCACCAGTACTGAATTTCTGGAACCAGGCCTTTCAATCTTGTTATCTTGTCACATTTGCTGTGCATTCAAAGGCAGAGGTGAATTGTCTGTCTTTCAGGGAGCTAGAAGTTTACATTTCTTTCTCAGACTTCAAAGTGAAAGGCTTTATGTGACAATCTTGCTGTGAAAGTCTTTTTCTAGCACAAAACAAAGTTTAAATATATGTAAATTAACTGTGCAGATATTTCAGAATATGGAAAGCATAAATGAAGCACATTTTTTGGTAATTCTGAAATCTGATAGACTTCTAGCTGCAGATTCTTTACCGTTGAATTTCCCAGGCGTCCGGCTGGATCCGTAAATTTTTTCTGAGCAATACCCCTTGTGCGTGCTGTTGGCTCCGCGTAACGTCAGTTATGACGTTGCGGTACCTATATAGGCGCCACCCAGGCACGCTGACGTCAATTCTTTTCTAGTTAAGTGGCGATTTGGGAACTGCTACCCCTCTGACGCTTTTTGACAGGTCTTTTCGTCGAAATCTGAATTTTTTTCCAACTTCGTGTGCAAGGATGTCTTCGAGGAAGACCGGGTTCAAGCCGTATGGTGCGTGCCACCGAATGATGTTGGTTACCGACCCCCACCTCGTCTGTCTCCGGAAGTCTCGAGTACAACCATGATTTGAAGTTGTGCTCGGACTGTCAGGCTATGGTTCCGAAGGCCTTGCGGGAGCGGGCTATGAAGCTCCTTGAGGACCGGCAGTCGACACTGTCCAGCGAGACTCCGCGGAGGTCCCGGTCCTGATCGAAGAGGTGGTCGCGGGACCACTCCCAGAGCCCAAATTCCTCTTCGTCCGACTCGGTCGTCGGGACACTCTGGGAAGAGAAAGAAGTTGTTGTCTAAGCGGACTTCATCTTCGCCTCGACTGTCTGTCGACGAAAGAGGTAAGGAGCACCAACTCTCTAGGCATGGTTCTGCGGACCCAGAGCCAGAGTCAACTTCGCGCCTCCCTCCCTTTCCGAGAGCTGGAGCTACACCGGCTCAAATAAAACAAATTTTACGAGGCCATGCGCCGCATATTTGAGCGGGCCGACCCCTCTGGTGAGCCCTCGGGCCCCGCGGGGTCGGAAGTGGCCCCATCGGATTTAACACAGTTGGCTCCAGCCACTGCGCCGGTGGGGCCTCAGGGATCCGATCCCAGATCCGGGTTGACGCCGGTAGAGCCATTGCGATCTCCTCCGACGTTGGACCTGAAGTTGGTGCTGCCGGTGCCCACCGGCAGCGCCAGCCCCATCCTTATCCCTGACGACACGGAGTCTGAACGACACCAATTGAACCCAGGTGTTCTATGTTGTCGCCTGAATACTTTGAGGATTTTTTAGGGTCAGGAGAGGAATGGCAGAAGTCTAGGGACCCTTTGGAACACCAGGATGACTCTGCAGAGCAGTTGGACTGGTATGGGGAACTTGGGGAAGCCAGTGAACTGGACACCTCTCCAGACACTGGCATGCTCTCTCCGCCAACTGTGGCTACGGAGGCGGGGGCATCCAATGCCATGGTGGTTAAAAGGGCAACAGAGGTCCTCGGAATTGAGCTGCCTTCCATGCAGGTCAGGACTAATTTCCTGACTAGTGCTTCAACCTGGGGCTTCCACCTCCGAATCCCTTTTGCCCTTTGATGAAGCACTAACTGATGTCCTTCTAGGCACTTGGTCCAAGCCTAGCACAGGGGCTCCTGCGAATAAGACAAATGCACGCCGCCATCACCCAGCTCCGGGTGACCCAAAGTTTCTCCGCCAACACCCTACCCCTGAGAATTTGGTGGGGAAAGCATCCACATCCCAGGGCACTTTCCCTTCTGCCCCTCTGGATAGGGAATCTGAGAGGCTGGTTTCATTTGGTAAGATGTCTTCTTCCTCCAGCCTGGCATTGCGGTTGGTGAATACTGCATGCTTATTAGGCCGTTTCTCCCACTCACTTTGGGAGATGGTTGAGCAAGTGCTGTCAAGTCCCGGAGGAGGCCTGGGCTGTGCTCTCTCAAGCAGTTAAAGATGGGAGAGATGAAGCAAAATTCACCATAAGTTGTGGCCTTGATATGACTGATTCGCTGGACAGATCGATTTCCATGACAGTGGCCTTGAGGCGCCACGCCTGGCTTAGGACAACTGGCTTCTCGGGTGATGTACAGGTAAATTTGATGGACATACCTTTTGATGGAACCAGTCTTTTGGAGAAAAGGCAGATTCGGCCCTAGTGAGGTTGAAGGACTCTCGAGCTAATGCCAGATCCTTGGGGGAAACATCCTTTACATCGCGGTGATTACACCGCGATGCATTTAGAACGCTGCCATTATCAACGTAGCGCTACATCGACCTGCACTGGAGGGCGCTATAACCTAGGAATGGTAAGATTTACTATTCCAACACCTTCCCTACTGTACGTAGACTGGTGTTGGAATAGTAAATCTTACTACTCCTAAGTCCAGCGCCCTCCAGCGCAAGTCGTTGTAACGACTTGCGTTGTAAAAACTGCGATGTTACATACCGCGATCATTTTGATCGTGTTGTAACATCACATATTCATCCTTGGGCCTCTCTTCTACTCCTCGTGGCCAGTCTGCCTTTCGCCCATTTCATGGCAACGGAAGGAGTTTCCAGCTCTGTCAGTCCTATCCCAGCCACCATACTGCACAGGCTTTCCAAGCCGTGCGAGGACGTGGACGCAGTTCATTCCAGACTAGGAATGGAAGCCAAAAGTAGTTGGCCACCCTGCCCTCGGCAGCCGCAGCCTCCAAGCACTCCTAGTTTGACTCTGCAAGACCACATCACTCATGTTGACAGGATAATCTATCCTCATCATAATCTCCCCCACTGGAGGTCCATAACATCAGACAAGTGTGTCTTGCAGATCATTCAGGAGGGCTATTCTCTGCCTTTCCTTTCCTCCTCCCATTCTGCCAAATCAGAAACGGCTGATGGAGGATCATTTGATATTGCTCCAGGAGGAAGTTACAGCTTTCTTGGCCAAGGGAGCTATAGAGAGGGTCCCAGTTTCAGAAGTAGGCAGTGGCTGTTATTCCCGCTACTTTCTGATTCCAAAGAAGAATAAAGGGTTGTGACCCATTTTAGATCTCCAGACTGTCAATCTCTTTCTCAAGAAGGAGAAATTCAAGATGCTTACTCTAGCTCAGGTCTTGTCTGCCCTAGACCAAGAAGACTGGTTGGTAGCGTTGGACCTGCAGGATGTGTATTTTCACATCCCCATCCTGCCGGGCCACAGGCGTTACCTGCGGTTCAAGGTAGGCCATGAGCACTTTCAGTTTACTGTGCTCCACTTCGGCCTTCCCAGTGCCCGTCGGGTGTTCACCAAGGTGATGGCGGTGGTCGCAGCTCATCTGCACAGGTTAGGGGTGTCACTCTTCCCCTACCTCGACGACTGGCTGTTGAAGGCGTCCTCGCCCCAGGCTGTCATCTCCCACCTTCAGACTATGGCGGACCTCCTGCATTCGCTGGGGTTCTCTATGAACATGCCGACGTCACACTTGACTCCTTCTCAGACAATCCCTTTCATCGGAGCTGTTCTGGACACTGTGCAGTTTCGGGCCTATTCTCCCGAGCAGCGAGTCCAGGATGTTCAGGCTATGATTCCGATATTTCAGCCTCTATCCTGGATTTTGGTGAGACTAACTCTGAGGCTGTTGGGCCTCATGCATCCTGTTGGTGAAACATGCCAGGTGGCGTTTGCGGGCTGTGCAGTGGGACTTGAAGTTCCAGTGGGCACAGCATCGGGGAAATCTCACTGACGTGGTCCAGATCTCGGAAGGAACTGCGAAAGATCTGCAGTGGTGGTTGACGGACCGTGATTGGGCCAACAGCAGAACCCTCTCCCTTCCCCAACCAGATCTCACTGTCGTGACTGATGCGTCACTTCTGGGATGGGGTGGCCATCTGGAAGAGGTGGAGATCAGGGGACACTGGTCTCCAGCGGAGTCGGGGCTCCACATAAATTCTTTGGAGCTTCGAGCAATTCAATTTGCATTGAAAGCATTTCTTCCCTCTGTCAAAGGGAAGTTAGCACAGGTGTTCATGGACACCACCACCACTATTTAGTACTGCAACAAGCAGGGCGGGGTTGGGTCATGGACCCTTTGTCGAGAGGCCCTGCGTCTCTGTACATGGCTGGAACAGCAGGGCATAACCCTGGTGGTTCAACACCTGGCAGGTTCTCTGAACCCCAGGGCGGACGAACTCAGCTGTCGATGCCTAGCAGGTCACGAATGGTGTCTCCAGTCGGAGGTGGCGCAAGGTCTCTTTCAGCAGTGGGGAGAACCTTGGTTAGATTTGTTCGCCTCTGTAAAGTATGTGCAGTGTCAGCAGTACTGCGCGTTGGAGTTTCCAATGCGGCTATCGCTCAGCTACGCCTTTCATTGCGAGTAGAGCTCAGGCCTGCTGTACGCCTTTCCATCCATGCCACTCCTGCCCAGTATTCTGAAGAAGATCAGGAACGACTGGGCCCCAAGTCATTCTTGTGGCTCCGGACTGGGCAAGGAGAGTCTGGTATCCAGAGTTTCTGAAAATGAGCATCGATATTCCGATCCGGCTGCACCTTCGGGAGGATCTTCTGTAGCAGCAGTGCAAGGGAGGGTCTTCCACCCGAACCTGTCAGCTCTGTGCCTCCATGCGTGGAGATTGAGAGGCTTTTGACCTTCCTTCTGAAGTGTGTAATGTTATTTTGGTAGCCAGGCGGCCCGCCACTAAGACCGTATATGCCTGCGGTTGGCAGATATTTGTATTATACTGTACAAAAAGGGCTATTGACCCTCTTTCTGCTTCTTTCTACTGTTCTAACCCTTGCCCAGCAGGGCTCTGCGTTGGGTACTCTCAAGGGTTCTGTCTCTGCTCTACCAACTTTTTTGCAGCTGCCAGACCAACCCTCTCTTGAGGTCTCCAATTGTACATAGTTTTCTGAAGGGGCTAGCTCACTTGTTTCCGCCCACTCCCTTTGTTATGCCGCAGTGGGAACTTAATTTGGTCCTCACCTAGCTTATGTGCTCCTTTCGAGCCTTTACACAACTGTCCCCTCCGGCTGCTTACTATCAAGACAGCCTTTTTAGTGGCAATTACATCTGCCCGGAGGGTGAGTTGAAGGCGCTGTCTTGCACACCTCCCTACATGATGTCTTTTCAGACAAAGTGGTGCTTCGCACCCGTGCTTCATTTCTGCCAAAGGTTGTGACCCCATTCCATCTGGGCCAATTCATCACACTGCCCACCTTCTTTGCTCCCCTGCATCCCACTAAGGAAGAGGACTGTCTCCACCAACTGAACCCAAAAAGAGCGTTTTCGTTCTACTTTGACCGCACTAAAGAGTTCCGGGTGGACGACCAACTCTTTGTGGGATACGTGGGAGCTAAGAAGAGGCGGGCAGTGCAGAAAAGGACCATCTCTCGCTGGGTCGTTTTCTGCATTAAGATCTGCTATGCACTGGCTAGGAAGCAGGCCCCTGAGGGATTAAGGGCCCATTCCCCCAGGGAAAAGGCTGGGACTACGGCCTTGGCTCGGGGTGTCCCAGTCCTGGGCATCTCAGGCAGCAACGTGGGCATCCTTGCACATGTTTGCCAAGCATTACATCCTGGACAGTCGGGTCCGCAGGGACTGGCATTTTGCCCGTTCGGTCCTCCAGGACCTCCTAGTATAAGGTATTAGTCCACTACCCACCACCGGGATGCTATGGCTTGAGTATATCAAAGGTAAGGAATCTGCAGCTGGAAGTCTCTATCAGATAAACAAGTTACTTTCCTACGCATTATCTGGTAGAGTCTCTATCTTGCTGCAGATTCCTTACAGCCCTACCCATGCCTCCCCGCTTTGCGGACTAATTTTGTAAGGCTAGGGTTACTCACCTTTTCAGGGCCCTGGTTTTGCTCCGACTCCGTCAATTACTTCGTGGCTCTGCGCTTCTGGCGTGGGGGGGAAAAAAGTACTGACGCCTGGGTGGCGCCTATATAGGTACTGCAACATAACGCTGCCGACAATGTCACGTGGAGCTGAATGGAGACACCCAACGGTGCGCGCAAAGGGTATTGCTCAGCAAAAGTTTCCGCATCCAGCCGGAAGCTTGGGAAATTCAAAGGTAAGGAATCTGCAGCTAGATGGTCGCTACCAGATAATGCGTTACCAAAGGTAAGTAACTCGTTCGTTTGGTGGAAACAAATATTTTAATCCGATCAAAACACATCAATACACTAGGTGATGACGATTTCCACACATTGTTTGTGCGCTGTAAACTTTTATCTGTAAAACGGTATATTTGAGCAAATGTAATAATTTCAATTGAAGATGTGTTGTCTGTAATGGCAGTGCATTACCACACCATGCATACTCTACTCTAAATTGCCCCCCCCTGCAATCTATTCTGCACCACTCCACATTCACAATTACTTGAAACAAACGTCTGGGAAGAACCCACTTGACAGCTCAGCTGCCGGCACAGGGCCATGCCCTAGGAGTTTTGCATTTTTCATTAATCCTGGGGGGGTTGAGGGGGATGGGGAGTGGGTCATCAAGTCCCTGCAAAGTGCTGGGAGAGGGACACAATGGTAGTGATTTTTTTTAATTGTCCATTTTGATGATGGACTGTTTTAAAACTTATTACCATAACCGCCCTCTCTGAGCACTGTCAGAATACTCTGACTGGGTCTTCACTACTCTGATCTCATGGTGCATAACCAGAATACACCACAACCCTACTAATGCTTCTTCTACGGGCTTTTTATATAACCCAGTAATCATTTGTACCCAAAAAAAAAAAAGTCAAGCACAGTAAACCGAGATAAATGGTTATAAAAACGTGAGAAAAGAGCTATTTAATTCACACAGGGTAGAGCTAAGAGGTTTGCGGTCACTAGTACCCAAACAGTGATAGTGTTTTAGTGATGCATGTAGTGACCTCTAGACAGTATAAACATTGAAATGATCTGATTGTTGGCAGGAAAACCAATGTGATGCCACAATAAATGCACTGGGAGGTATAGCATGAGTTACTCTGCCTACCCACCCTGCAGCCGCTATATTAATTGCAGGCAACTTAGTAGTCTTTCTCATAGTGGTCCACGACTTGCAATAGAATTTGGGGTATCCCTAAAACGATTTATTCTGTTAAGAGCGCTAGAAGCTTTACGCTTCAGTGTCAACTATTTGCTTTGCATTTTAGACCAGTTAATGACCATGATAGAAAGTAATCACCAGCCCACCCCACCCATATTTCATCTTTTGGCATGCATGATCACCGTGTTACAGTATATTTTAGTGCTTGGGGCCAAGTTAGATTTGATTTATGATATTTTTTTATTACAGAAAGATGAGAGAGCAATCACTTACCTTTAGTGTGCAAACTGAGATGTAGGGGTAGTCTTGCAATGACTAGAATGGCCATTGATGAGTTGACAATGTGATATTTTGTCAATGTTCTCACAATGGTATGATGATGTTTCCTTTGGATTGGGGAATCCATGACAGAAACAAATCAGCAAGGTGGTGTTTCTGGTGGAGGAAGATATGTCGATCTGCCGTAATACTCGCTACGTCACCGCAACCATATTATTGGTTTTCTGGTCCCTTGCCGAAAACATCTAACATTAAACAACCTTAGTTTGGGTCGAACTGTGTAAAGATGAAAGGACACTTGAGAAACAGCATTAAGGTGTTTGATTAAAATGCAACTGTTCAATAAAGCCGACAAACATTTAATACTGTAGAGTGAGTATAAGGACAGCAAAAAGAAGCTTTACAGAAGCTCAATGGGTAAGAATATGGGATGGAATGGAACGCAGGGGTGACCAAAAATTTGGGATTCTTTTCAGTCAAAACCTGAAAGAGGAGAGATCTTGTAGGCAGGCTTAGCAGGTCCACATGATATCCTTTTTCAGGAACTGCGTCCAAGCAAACCTTCATATTAAACCCCCTCCCACTGGGTGGCAAATACACTATGGTGCCAGTGAGAGGAAAAACGGATTATTCAGTCTCAAAGTTTTCAAGGTGGGACTCGCAGTGATGTCAGAATTCTTATTTTCAAACTTCATCCTCACATCCGAGTCACAATACTATTGTCTGTGTTTTGCGCCGTGGTCACTAAGGGGAATATCCCTCTTTGGGGTGGGGGTGGGGGGGGGTCTGCTGTTACCCATACCTAAAAAAGGGGGGAACGGGACGTCCCCAATAACTACTGCCAGAGATGTTTTAAGGCATGGGGAAAGTGGGCTTTCAGCCCCCTCCCTTCACCCCCTGTACTATTTCTTTTGGTCTATTTTTAAGAAAAGGGAGACTGAGTGATGTGGTCCATTGCAGACATTTTGCAGAGAAATGCTGTGATTATGTATCTGAAAGAGACACGTTAGTGACAGATTCCTTACCTTAGAATATCCCCAGGCGTCAGGCTGGATCCGGAAAGTTTTGCGTAGCAGTACCCTTGCGCGTCGGTAGGCGGTGTCGTGCGGCTCCGCGTCCGGCGTCGGGATCGCCGGGATGACGTCGCGGGCAGTACTTAGACGCGGCCCATGCGCGCTGACGTCTGTTCTTACTTTTTCCGCGCCAGTAAGCGCAGATCCGGAGAGAGCAGTGCCCCAGTCATTTTTTGACTGAATTTTTTTGTGACTTTTTGTCACTGTTTTCTCGAGTCGTTCGACTCCTACGGTGTCGGTAGGGATGCCCGGCTTCAAGCCATGCGACGCCTGTGGTCGAATGATGTCGATCACGGACCCGCATCAGGATTGTCTCTACTGCCTCGGGCGTGAACACGACTCCAAGTCGTGCCCTGACTGTCGGGCCTTGCATCCGAAGGCTTTGCGAGAGCGGTCTCGAAAGCTCCTCGAGGTCCGGCAGTCGGCTCCGTGCCAATCCAAGCCCCGGTCACGAGAGAGGTCGAGGGGCCGGTCGCGGAGTCCTCATCGTTCTTCGGGGTCAAAGTCTTCGCACTCCTCCGGTAAGTCGAAGCACAAGAAGTCGAAAAAGCGTCATCGCTCGACGACTTCCCCTCGCCGGTCGCGAGACTCTGCTCAGGGTCCCGTCGGCACCGTCCCCGCGGCGCCGGGAGTGCCTGTGGAGCCGCCGCCGCATTACCCGCCCTTCCCGGGTTCGGCGGCGACTCCAGCCGAAATACAGGAGTTCCTGTCAGCCATGGCCCGCCTCTTCGGGTCTCAAGGTCCCCCCGGTGTGCCTTCGGGCCCTAGTGGGGTTCCTACGGCGCCGCCGGCGACACCAGCCCCGGCTCCGGTGCTGCCACAACCGCGATCGACGCCCGTTGACCTAATGACACCTCCACCGGCGTAGATTTCACCGGTGCCGTTCACGACGCCGCTCCGGGTGACGACGTCCCCAGGTTCTCTCCGGATCCGGACTCTGTGCCGGACCGACGTCGGCGCCGCTGAGACCTTGGGTCCCACATGTCCCGCCTCCTTACATTGACCCTGATTTGGAGGACGAAGAGACCTGGGAGGGGTCTGAGGACCCTCTCACTGCCCAATGTGAGTATGATCAGGACTGGGCTGAGGAACTTGGGGAGGCCAGTGGTATTGACACCTCTCCAGATATTGGCATGCTGTCTCCTCCTTCCGTGGCAACGGAGGAGGGAGCAAACTTTGCTACGGTGTTGCGTAGGGCAGCTGAGGTCATGCACCTCCAGTTACCTACAGTGGCTGTCAGGACTAACCTCCTGATGGGCCGGCGGCTACCTCTGCGGAGCCACTGCTGCCGTTCAACGAGGCACTTTCGGACGTTCTTTTGGGCACCTGGTCCAAGCCCCCCCCACAGGGGCTCCTGTGGATAGGAACGTAGCCCGACGCCATCGCCCTGCTCCGGGTACCCCCCTGTTCCTTTCCCAACACCCCACCCCTGAGAGCTTGGTTGTCCAAGCCTCTGCCTCCCAAAGTGCCTTACCTACCGCTCCCCCGGATAGGGAATCCAAAAAACTGGACCAATTTGGGAAGAAGGTTTTTTCTTCCACCAGTGCTGGCTTGAGTTCCGTCAACACCACTTGCCTTTTGGGCCGATATACCCACTCCTTGTGGGATTCGGTGGCGCAGGTCCTGCCCCAGTGGCCTGAGGAGGCCCAGGCACTGCTTTCCCACGCCATTGCGAAAGGAAGAGATGCGGCAAAATATACTATCCGATGTGGCCTAGATACCGCTGACTCGCTAGGCAGATCGCTTGCGACGACAGTGGCGCTGCGCTGTCACGCCTGGCTGAGGACCACTGGTTTCTCGGGCGATGTCCAGAACACACTTACGGACATGCCCTTTGATGGTGTCGGCCTTTTCGGCAACAAGGCAGACCATGCGCTGGAGCGCTTTAAGGACTCGCGGGCTACAGCCAAGTCCCTGGGCTTTTCTGCTGTGCGCCCTCCGCATCAGTCTGCTTTTCGCCCCTTTCGTGGCCACGGAAGGGGCGCCCAGTCACGTCCGCTGCCCAGCCACCGGCCCGCACAGCAAGCGTCTTCGCATGGCCGTGGCTCCCGCCGAGGCGGGTCAGGCCACCACCTCCGCCCTGTCCGCGGCCTCTAAGCCCTCCTAGTCCATCCTTTCAGGTCCACAGCACGCCAGTAGGGGGCAGGGTCCGCCATCACCTTCACCACTGGCGTGCCATCACCTCGGACAAGTGGGTCTTGGACATTGTCCGAAGGGGCTACTCCCTCCCCTTCGAGACTACCCCCCCAGCCATGCCACCTCAATGCCACCGCATGTCGGGGGATCATTTGGTGGTTCTTCAAAAGGAAGTTGCGGCCCTCTTGGCCAAGGGGGCCATCGAGCGTGTTCCGACCCCAGAAGTAGGGCGTGGTTGTTACTCCCACTACTTTCTGGTGCCCAAAAAGGACAAGGAGGACATGCGTCCTATCTTGGACCTCCGGAACGTCAATCGCTTCCTCCGGAAGGAGAAGTTCAAGATGCTCACCCTAGCTCAGGTCTTGACTGCCCTCGACCCCGGAGACTGGATGGTAGCGCTGGACTTGCAGGACGCATATTTTCACATCCCCGTCCTGCCGGCGTTACCTGCGGTTCACGGTAGGCCTCTAGCATGGTCAGTTCACTGTGCTCCCCTTTGGCCTTACCAGTGCCCCTCGGGTGTTCACGAAGGTGATGGTGGTGGTCGCAGCTCATCTGCGCCGGGCAGGGGTTCCAGTCTTCCCCTACCTCGACGACTGAAGAAGGCGGGCTTGTCCCAGGCAGTCGTCTCCCACCTCCAGACTACGGCCGAACTCCTGCACTCGCTGGGGTTCTCCATCAACGTGCCGAAGTCTCACCTGATTCCTTCTCCACAGCTCCTTTTCATCGGAGCAGTTCTGGACACAACGCAGTTTCGGGCCTATCCTCCCGAACGGCGAGTCCGGGATATTCAGGCTATGATTCCGATCTTTCAGCCTCTATCCTGGGTTTCGGTACGGATGACCCTGAGGCCTCATGCTGGTCGATCATGCCAGATGGCATATGCGGGCTCTGCAGTGGGATCTGAAGTTCCAGTGGGCGCAGCATATGGGGAACCTGTCCGATTACGTCCAGATCTTGGAGGGGACTGCAAGACAGTTGCAGTGGTGGCTCTCGAACCGGCAATGGGTCATGGGCAGATCCCTCTCCCTTCCCCAGCCAGAGCGCACAGCTGTGACGGGCGCGTCCCTTCTGGGATGGGGTGGTCACATGGGAGAGGCGGAGATCAGAGGCCTCTGGTCTCCGGCGGAGTCTCGGTTCCATATCAACCTTCTGGAGCTCCGGGCGATCCGACTTGCACTCAAGGCATTCCTTCCCTCTGTCAAAGGGAAGGTAGTGCAG
The DNA here is from genome assembly GCA_963921515.1 of Calotriton arnoldi. NCBI lineage: Eukaryota > Metazoa > Chordata > Amphibia > Caudata > Salamandridae > Calotriton > Calotriton arnoldi. The sequence goes on from CAWUFW010003218.1 coordinate 1,308,755, forward strand.
GTGTTCACAGACAACACCACCGCCATGTGGTACTGCAACAAACGGGGTGGGGTCGTGGACCCTATGTCGTGAGGCTCTGAGCCTCTGGACATGGCTGAAACATCAGGGCGTCCTCCTGATGGTTCAACACCTGGCAGGTTCCCTGAACGCCAGGGCGGATGAACTCCAGCCGCAGGTGCATGATGGATCACGAATGGCGTCTTCACTCGGAGGTGGCGCAAGGACTCTTTCTACAGTGGGGAGAGCCTTGGTTAGATCTATTCGCCACCAAAGAGAACGCGCAATGTCATCAGTTCTGCGCGTTGGAATTTCCAAGGCGGCACTCGCTCGGCGCACTGCCGTCGCGAGTGGAGTTGCGGTCTGTTGTACGCCTTTCCGCCTATACCACTTCTACCCAGAGTATTGAAGATTCGGCGCGACCGGGCCGAAGTCATTCTTGTGGTTCCGGACTGGGCTCGAAGAGTTTGGTATCCTGAGCTACTCAGTATGAGCGTCGATCCCCCCGATCCGTCTGCCTCTTTGGGAGGATCTTCTGTCGCAGCAGCAGGGGACGGTCCTCCACCCAAACCTGTCCAGTCTCCACCTCCTTGCGTGGAGATTGAGCGGCGTCAGTTGATTCCTTTCGACTTGCCTCCCGAAGTTTGTGATGTGATTCTGGCAGCCAGGCGTCCCTCCACTAAGGTGGTATACGCCTGCAGGTGGAACAAGTTTGTGGCATGGTGCACAGCAAAGGCTGTGGATCCCCTTTCCGCCCCTCTTTCTGAGGTTCTTCTGTTCCTTCTTTCTCTGGCCCAACAGGGTTCTGCCCTGGGTACCATCAAGGGCTATCTTTGTGCAATGTCTGCCTTCCTCAGGCTTCCTGATCAGCCCTCTCTTTTTAAGTCCCCTGTTGTTAACAGGTTTCTTAAAGGCATTACACACCTTTTCCCTCCTGTTCCGTTTGTGATGCCTCAGTGGGACTTGAACTTGGTTCTTACCTTTTAATGTGCGCTCCCTTTGAGCCCCTCCATAACTGTCCTCTTCGTCTTCTCACTCTGAAGACAGCCTTTCTGGTGGCCATCACCTCCGCTCGGCGGGTGAGTGAGCTCCAGTCTCTTTCGTGCAAACCCCCCTTTCTGTCTGTCCATCCAGAAAAGGATGTTCTTAGGACGCGTCCGTCCTTCTTGCCAAAGATGGTTACTGCCTTCCACATTGGGCAGACCATCACTTTGCCCACCTTCTTTCCGCCTCCTTCCAGAGAGGAAGAGAGGCTCCACCGTCTGGACCCAAAACGTGCGCTTTCCTTTTACCTCACCCGCACACAACAGTTCCGGGTGGATGACCAGCTCTTTGTTGGCTACGTGGGTGCCAAAAAAGGTCGGGCGGTACAGAAGAGGACCATCTCCCGCTGGGTAATCTTGTGTATCAAATCCTGCTATTCTTTGGCTAAGAAGGAGCCCCCTGTTGGGCTACGTGCCTATTCTACCAGGGCAATAGCTGCTACCATGGCTTTAGGCCGCGGCGTTCCGCCTCAGGATATATGTCAGGCAGCTACGTGGGCCTTGCTGCACACGTTTACCAAGCATTACTGCCTTAACAGCCTGGTCCGGAGGGACGGCTTCTTTGGCAGCTCTGTCCTCCGGGACTTCCTTGTCTGAATCTGTTCGCAGACCCAGCACCGGGGTTGGTATTGCTGGGGTATCTATTCTAAGGTAAGGAATCTGTCACTAATGTGTCTCTTTCAGATGCACAAGTTACTAACTTGTGTAACGATATATCTGTAAGAGACAGTAGTTAGTGACAGATTCCTTACCGCCCCACCCATCCTCCCCGTTCTGCGGTCTGATTTCTAGGGTTAAGGACATCCCTTTCAGGGCCCTAGTATTTTTTCAGACACCTATGTGAGCTTCTTGCATGGCTCTGCGTTCCTGGCGCGGAAGTCGTGTACAGAACTGACGTCAGCGCGCATGGGCGGTGTCTAAGTACTGGCAGCGACGTCATCCCTGCGATGCCGACGACGGACACGGAGCCGCACGACGCCGCCTACCGACGCGCAAGGGTACTGCTACGCAAAACTTGCCGGATCCATCCTGATGCCTGGGGATATTCTAAGGTAAGGAATCTGTCACTAACTACTGTCGCTTACAGATGTATCGTTACACAAGTTAGTAACTTGTGCTTTTAGCCTCATGCAACATCCATAAAAAAGTTCATTTAGAGCCAAACAGTATCTCACTCACGAGTAAAGGGAGTGCACCAAAGAGATTATTTCCAATTACAACAGTGAGCTGCACATTTCACAATATTGAAAATTGAGATGTTACTGTTTTGCCTTCTGCTAAATGTATTCCAAACATTGCATGTAAAACATTTGAAACAGACTGGTGCGTTGTGCATATTTTTATGTTTTGAATACACCTATCACGTACTTCATATTTCAGTACGTTTAAATAATAATAAAGTGGCTTTAGATGTCTTCCATCACGAGGTTCCTGAACAAAATTAATTTCTACCAGCAACCTTTCTTTCAAGGAAAGACAAACACATTCAGTCCTCATTCCACTTCCAAACATGAAGCATAGCTGTTCTGCTGGCACTTTGTGTGAAGAAAGCTTGCTTGGTGGGTATGTAGAGAGAAGCTGTTTAGACTCAAATGAATTGTAATCTACAATCCTCTTTAATGGTAAAGTCAGATTTTAAGTCACAATTCTGAAAATAACACTTTTAGAAAGTTGGTATTTTCTTGTCCTAACCATTTGTGCGTTTTGCCAGTGTCCTGGGTCACATGACTGGGAAAGGCTCTACTGATGGGGTTTGTGTATTACACTCTCTCCCTCTCCCTCTCCCTCTCCTTCCCTTCCCTTCCCTTCTCTTCGTTTCCCTCCCCCCCCCCCTCCCCCCGGAGCTTTGTCAGGGAAAGGGAAGAACCTTCCAGATGTGGGGGTAGGACAGAGTGTGTCCCCCAAACACAAAGGCTGTCATAATGTATAAATATTGGACAATAAGAACTGCTCTTCAGTACACGTCTGGACCTGTGGAAGATTGAGAAGGACTGACTCGCTGCTCTACTGTCTGAAGAAGGTGGACCAGACTGCTCCTTGAACCCAGGACCACCAGATTAACTACAGGGACTGGTTGTCTGGACTCCTGTGTGAGCTACTGGGACATGACATAAGCTTCTGAGGCCTTGAACCCTGCTGCTGGAGTCAATTCAAACACCCCTGAGTGGTACCTCCCCAGGTTGTGAACCCTTGGTGTGCTGCTTGAGTAGCCTCCTCCTACCAAAACCTGGTTCTTTGAAAAATGTTCATCAAAAACTGTTCTGGGAACTGACAGGAGACCATGACCTACCTGCAAGCCGATCCATCAAATTTGCATTGTGGGTGGGATTAACTTTGCCACAGCTCCTGCTACATTCTTCTCCACAGCAGCAAATCCTGTTCAGCTAGACCTCCCAGCAGTGGTATCTGCCCTCATGAAGCCCTCTTCAGTCTGCAGCCTCGTCCCGTGGGGTGAATCAGAGCCTTAGAAGAACTTTTAAGTCCAAAGGTAGAAATCTTCACTGGGCTCAACGATGAGCAGCACCCCATCCTTGATGAGTACCTCCTTGGCCTGAAAATCCAACATTTCCCGCGCAGAGCTTTTCCCGCCATAGTTGACGGTTTATCTGAGACTTTGTCCAACAGTTCTCTGTCGTTGACGACCTCCTCTCAGCTACAGCCTGCTGCCTTGCCCTACCGAGTCTCTACCTTCTGCAGAACGTTTTCTAGAAATGTCTTCTATTATAAGTCCAAAGGTAAGTGAGACTGGATCCAATCCATCCCAAGTACCCGACCCGCACTCCATAGCGGTGGGCCTTACCTTTTAACTCTGCCCTGCTGTCGCACGCCCAGACACCCGCTGTTGCAACTTTGATCTTTTAGGAGCTAGATTTCACTAAAAAAGTTTTAAGAATCATTACTCTGGTGCTACTGATTGGATTTAATTCACTTTGGTATCATTTATTGAAATTTAGTCTATTTCGAAATTGGTTTGGGATTTTTCTTGTGTTATGTTTTCAATTTATTACTGTTTGTGTGCTTCATAAATACTTTACACATTGCCTGTAAGTTAAGCCTGACTGCATTTGTGCCAGGCTACCAGAGGTTTAAGTACAGGTTAATTTAGTGACTTTTGTGGTTTTTCCTGACGAGGATTATGGTTTCTGTCTGAGAGGGGCTTTTACCCCCTCAGCCAATAAACCAATTTCTTACACTGGTTATGTGTGAGTATGCTTGAACTCTTGGTGCATCTTCCTTGTGTGGGGAAAGCTTTCAGTGCTGTTTCCCAAATTGGTATCTTGTTTGTGTGAGAAGACCATGCAAAATTGATTCTTACTCTGCTTCACTCTTTATGTATCTGAGTGATGTTCTGGTGATGTCTCCTCTGTATCTGAAGGAAGCTCTCACTGTTACTGCCTGGTTTTTTTTAGTGAGAGATGGTTACACTAGTCTTGTCTGGGCTGGCAAGTGATGGTTCCCCTGCTGTTGCTTGCACTTGTTCTGTTTCTGAAAAAAGATTCCAAAGCTTCTTTCTACCTTAGTTTGTCGCCTTTATAAAATGGTAGTATGCATTACTCATCAGTTATACATTTGCTGTACAAAGTCTGAGCCTGTGTGATTGCGTAGCTTGATGTACTTGTGTGTGACAGCTGGTAAGATTAATGTAACCTGTAGGATACGTTAGGTGTCTGAGGTCTGCATATGTAGATTTTCTTTAACACAAGGGATACCTTTGTGTTATATGACTGAGCCTGTAAATTCTTTGAAATTTGAGAGAGATTTTTACATTCAGATGCAGGTATGATCTTCAGAATCTGAAAGCAGCCCTACAGTTAAAGGCCTGAGAAAGTTGGGGAATGGCAATGCTGTTGGATATCTACAGTTGCGGACTAAGGGATATAAATGCTGCCCGAGCTGGAGTATGCAAGATCTTTGTAATGTGCAATAGAATTGCTGTTTGGGCTGTGAGATTGTATGATCTGTGTAAGTAGACAGATGCCTTAAATCCTCGAGTTTAGATAGCTACAACCTGAGGAATTGCTACATGGACGTTTAAAACACATATAACTTTGGGTATAGCTTTCCTTTGTGAAGCCTAAGTCTGTATTTAGACATGTGTAAGTTCAGACATTGTTTTTCCGAAAAAAGGTAGGATGTGTTATTTGTCATATATGAATAAAGCTCAGTTTCCTAAATTTACAGTGTGTGACACCTGTGCTCACCCCAGCTTCTGATACTTCTAAAAAGTGTAAGATGTTTGAGAAAGGAATGGAGTTATCATAACATCTTAAAACAAATAGCATTTAAAAAAATCCTTATTACCTTTCTTGTTTTTAAGTTTGTTGCTAAGTCACTTCCCTATAATTTGATGAACTGTGGTTGTAGTTCTGGTAAGTTGAAAACTTGGAGATGTATAGTTGGTACCCCTTACTAAGAGTAAATTGTCCAAATAGGGTTCCCAAAATAAGCCATTGCCTAAGACCTCAATTATCCTGGAGATGGCATTATCTGTGAACTGACCTAAGAGTAAGTGAATGATCTGAAAATGTGTAATACATATGTTTGGCCCATGCCCTGTAGGAAGCTGGCTCTTTATGTGATATATCAATAAGTTGATATACTGTGTAAAGAGTCCAGGGGTTCCCTTATTAGTAGATAGGGGCTTGCTATGCAATACCAAAGTGCTCTATTAGGGGGTAGTGTGGCTTAGGCTTAACACAGAGGAGTGCAAGACATTTGCATATGCACACAATGATCAATAAATGACACACACGACTCAAGAAGTAGATCCACACCAATTTATTAAAAATAGCAAGTATCTTTATATATGTTTGGGCATCAGAGAAAAATTGTTCAGGTAAGTACGTTTTAAAATTATTTTCAGTTCAAAAAGTGGACACAGTGCAATTTTTGAGTTTTGCAATGTTATACTATGGAAGGAAGAACAAGTTCTGCAAACAGGTAGAGTACATCTACTTACAGGACCAATCTCCAGGAGTTAAGGTGAGTGGTGGGCAAGGTTCAAGGCAGCACCAACAGTGGCACGAGGGTGGGCGGGTGTAGGGTGCAAAACAGCATCGGGAGCCCAATAAGTTTCTATGGAAATTGGTCTCTGCAAAAAAAGGCTGCAGGCTCTGACTGGGAGACCAGTCGGGATGAACCAGTAGGGGGGGTTCAAGCTTGAGGTGCACAGGGACGTAGGGACACCTGGGGTCCTCTTCTCCACTGCCCAAGGGTGACAAATGCAGAGGTATCTTTAGGTGTTCTTACCGGGAGCAGTCGAGGTCGAGGGGGCATGCGTGCAGAGGCTGCGGGCGACGTTTGGGAGTCCACGAGGGGTGAAACCACGATGCACTTGAGCTCTGGAGGGCTAGGGAACCTTGTTGGCATCGGTGGCCCACTTCAACTAGGGCCGGAGGCCATGGGTGCAGTGGTTACTTCAGGTATCGGGTTTGGCATTTCTGGAGGTCTCCAAGTCTTCTTTGGAGTTCTTTAGAACAGGTCCCCTGTTCACAGGAGGTCTTGACTCTTTTTCGAAGGCAGGCAGTCCTCCCAAGTTTCTGGAGTCACAGTTGCAGGACGAGTCGACTTTTGCACCGTTTTCGATGAGGTATGCGGACAGGCCAGCAGGGTTGGCACCAGGTCAGCTGCTTCTTCTCTCCTCAGCTTTTGCGGCTCTTCAGTGTCCGCTTTCTTCCTAGGTTGTCAGGATCTGCTTCTCCGGTACCACAAACTCCCCTAAATACAGAATTTAGGGGCGTTAGGGGAAGTGTAGGGTAGTAGCCAATGGGCTACTGACCCTTGGATCACTACCAGCGGCGGTTTCTTCACTTGGGCAGGGAAGCATCAACCCCCGCGAGCGTCGCAGGAAAAATAAAATGGCAATGAAAAGATTTTATTGTTTTATTTTTCTGACCTGCGCGCTCACCGCACTGCAGCATCCAGCCTTCCCCGAGGCGAGAGACATGCTTGGAGCGTTCCCTGCTGCCGATTGGCAGCAGATGACAGGAGCAGTGGCTGGCTGGATGCTCTAAAGTGCGCATGTCACTTTGGGCAGCTGTTTTGCGCCAGCCAAAGTGACATGCGCACCTTGAAGCGCTCCACCTAGCTGTTTCAGACAGCTGGGTGGAGACCAAGAACAGGCCTAAAGGAGGGTCTAGCCAGTCCGCTCCATCCAATGCTGGCGCTGCTCTCACAGCATGAGAGCAGCGCCAGGATTGGTTAAGGGAGTTGGCTGGGCCCATGCTGGAGTGGAGAAGATCGGGAGGATCGAGGATGTGCAAGCCAGGTAAGCGAATTATTTTTCCTTTTCCTCCTGCCCTCTATTTCCATCCCTCCCCCCACCGCCCATAGCTGGCAGCCGCCACTGGTCACTGAGTCCCCTATATAACCATTTCCTGTGGGAAGTGGGCATAACCCTGTCTCAGAATTCTTAAGTATGTCATCACTAACATAGCTACTTCTGAAAAATCGTGCCCACCTTAGGGGTGGTACTAGCCTGGAGGTGACACGCCTATTTGACTAGCTAATTTTCCTGCCTATCCAGGTGGCAAGGGGGCTCTGGGGGGGGAGGCTTCCTCTCCTCTGAGCGGAGCCAGATTTGCATTCCAAAGGTGGCAGCTTCTTGGAAGCGCGCCAGCCCAAGGAGGCTAATCAGCAGGTCATCCTGTGAGAGGGGGTGTTACACCCACTTCCCGGACAGGCTTTTGTTCTGGGTCTCCTGAGAGCAAAGGCTCTCACCCTAGGAGGTCAGAACAGTATCTTGGGTGGCAGGCACCAGTCAGCAAGGACAGCAGAGCCTGGTAGGTGCCCTCTGAGAGCATGTATTGGAATCCAACACTGGTATCAGTGTGGGTTCACCAATACAAGATGTTTGATACCAAACATCCCTATTTTCAGTGAAGCCATCATGTAGCTGGGTAACTCGTTTTCAACAGTGCCCAGCACATGTTCTAAAATGGCTTCCTTGGTCACTTGTACTGGAAGTAATGGAACAGACCAGCTCTGAGGCATATCTGCTCATGCAGGTATGGCCTCACATGTAGTACTAAGTACTCTGCCTTAGGGCTGTCTGGCCAGCTGTAGGGATGACTTACAAGTATCACATGCAGTGGTAGGAAACATGGCACACAGGCATGTGTGACATGTCCTGTTTCCACTTTTGTCTGCACCAAGACACGCAGCCTGCAATGGCAGTCTTGCATGTGCTTGGTCCCTCAGGGTGGCACAATTCATGCTGCTCATCTTGGGGACCCTCTTTAGTACCTCTGGCCCTAGGTACCAGGGGTGCCATTTACTAGAAACTTACAGAGGGTGCTAAAATTTTGGCCAGTTGTGTAAACAATTTTACATTTTTGGGATAAGAACACTGGTACTGAGAACCTAGTTAACAGGGACCCAGTACACTTCAGTCAAAGTTGCATCAAAAAGCAAGCAAAAAGTGTGGGTATAGTTCTGGTAAGTTGAAAACTTTGCCAATTGTAATCCTTCTTGTTTAAAAAGGAATTGATATGGGGAATTGCATCTTGGAGGTGTATAATTAGTACCAGTAAATTGTCCAAATACGGTTTCCATAAGATGCTGTTGCTTAAGAGTAAGTGAATGATCTGAAATTGGGGTTTACCTGTTTGACCTATTGCCCCCAAGATTCTTAAGATGTCGCTGACTACTACTTAAGTGCTCGCTGGATGAAGCAAGTAAGATCGCTCCTACTGTGCCTAATAGAATGGCTAAATGCTAATAACTTACTAGCGGGTAATCAAACAGGCTTTAGAAATTAACTACCAACACTGGACAATGTAATTACACTAAAATGGCTACCTAAGTCTACCTTCACTAATCAGGTCGAAATCTGCACTTCTGTTTTGTAGGCTATAGTGGTGCCTTCGATTAAGCGGGTGGAGAGAGATTGTGAAGTAAATTCATTCTAATGGGGTTGAGTATGACTTTTATCTATCTAATTCAATCTTCACACTGTAACATGCGGGTGAAGATGCAAACTAACTCATCAGGCATATTTGCACCAAAGGTAGGGATGTCAAACAGCCTTATTTAACTTATATATGGCTGACATGGTTCCCTCTCTCCAGAAAGTAAAATGTTTCCTCTTGAATCTTGGAAGTTAAACGTGTCAATCCTAGGACATGATTATTTGATCATTTTGGATCAGACGGCAGGGGACCTTTTAACATCTGTTGAATAGCCTTTTGTGTTTTGTTTGTGTGCTTTTTAGATCTCGGCCTGCATCAGCGCTTGCGCTGGTCTTGCTGAGAGTTTTAGTAAGCGGGTTTTGGAAGTGCAAACCCACTGGCGACCAGCTTGCGTTCACGATGGCGTGCACGCGCGCAGCTGCCATCTGGGTTTCCTATCTCTTCCTCATTTCCTCGTCATGGCTCATTAACTCTCTGCACTCTGATGTTTCAATCGCAGCAGCAGCTCACATTACCAACTAACGGCCCTGGACTACAGTCACATGAAAAACAACAGCGATTAGCTTTGAAATGCAAGCTTTTTTTGTCTAGTTAGAAATATTGCTTCGGTGGGTTGATTTCACCTTATATCGCTATTGGTTTTATATTGGGAGTCAGAGCCTAATTACCAGTATTTTTGTCTCACTCTGGTTTTTTTTTAAAAATATTTATTCGCACAAAGCTATATTTTTAAGGTTACTTTTTCCGTGTCACTTCTTCACTCTATTTAAACTCCACACCCCCACTCTTATTGACTCTCTCCTTCTCTCTCTCCCCTCTCTAATTCTCTCTCTACTTAATTAACTCTCCCCTCTCTATCTTTTTTAGCCTTTCATTCTCTCTCACCCCTTTATCTGTTTCTCTTTCAAACTCCTTCATTCACTCTCTCCCCTTCTTTCTCTCTCTATCCCGCTCCACTCTTTTTATTCTATGTACACCCTTTCTCTCTCTTTCTCTCTCACCCTCTCTAATTGGGCATTATATCTTCACTCTATCGCTCACTCGGCAACACCACAGCATCACTCAGCGCCATCACAGCATCACTCAGCGCCATCACAGCATCACTCAGCGCCATCACAGCATCACTCAGCGCCATCACAGCATCACTCAGCGCCATCACAGCATCACTCAGCGCCATCACAGCATCACTCAGCGCCATCACAGCATCACTCAGCGCCATCACAGCATCACTCAGCGCCATCACAGCATCACTCAGCGCCATCACAGCATCACTCAGCGCCATCACAGCATCACTCAGCGCCATCACAGCATCACTCAGCGCCATCACAGCATCACTCAACGCCATCACAGCATCACTCAACGCCATCACAGCATCACTCAACGCCATCACAGCATCACTCAACGCCATCACAGCATCACTCATATCACTCAGCGCCACCACAGCATCACTCATATCACTCAGCGCCACCACAGCATCACTCATATCACTCAGCGCCACCACAGCATCACTCATATCACTCAGCGCCACCACAGCATCACTCAGCAACACCTGAGTATCATTCAGCATCACCTCAGCATCGTCTCCGCAACAGTCACCACCACCACTACCACCTCAGCACCACCTCAGCCCCACCTCAGCCTGCTCTCGGAATCTGGCATCTGTTGATTCTCCCCTAGCGTCTGGCCGCTGCTAGTGTTATAATACAGGTACTAGTTCCCAACCTTCACCCTCCGATTGTTTATGCCCCTCAAAAAAAAGGCTTTACCAAACAACCATTGCAATAGGCAGAAACAAGTTGCCAGCATTGCAAGAACAAAAGAAAACTGAGAATTTTTTATTGTAAATACTTTTTTAATATGGTCGTTCAGTTTTACATAATGCCTTCTTGGTCATATATAAAGTAACCAAAATGCTTCTGACACTTTTTTATTATAACTTTTCAGCATGCTGCACAGCAGCCACACTTCTCTACAGCACAGCTTGAAGACATTGGCAAAGTCAATAGCTCTGGCTAAACACTTATAAGGCCCCAAAGGCGAGACCTATTGGCTATGCCAATGCTTGTTTTTGGTGCAATCAGAGGGGAGATGTTGAGGGTCTAAGTGCTTTTTATGCAGTTCTTGACATAACGCTCGACCCCACCTGCCCCCCCCCCCCCCGACCTTTTCCCCTCCACACAAGTTTGCAGGTCTGCAGTTAGATATGCTTGAATGCAAACAACTCAGAGAATTATTTTGTTTGCACTGTGCCTTTTGTGGTTGGAGTTAGGAAGACCTGCCATATTCATATTAGTAGCCCCTGCTTCTCAATATCTATCGAATTTGCTTATCTGTTAGCAATTCCATAGCTTTTTCACTCACTTGGTTAGAAATAGACTGTGGTCCAGGGAATCAAGTAAAAGACACTGAAGTCTCTCTTGAAAATATGACATTGCTGATAAATAACATGAGCAGCTGTCTTCCAAATTCGTATTTAAAGATGTTGCTCGTAGGAAGCTGTAAAGTTTTAAGGAAGTAAAGCTTTCTCTGACTAAAATTGGCCACCTGTTGGTAGTTCAGCACAATGATTTTTCCTCCCACAATGTGGGCTATAACCTCTGACACAACACAAATTCACGAAGATACCGTCTTTGACATTTAGATGTAGAAAACGCTGTACATTGACCATAAATGAAAGGCGAGCGGTCTACACAGAGGACAGCAAAGTCGCAGTCCCGCTTATCCTTGCCAGAAGGCCTCGAGTTGAGGCTCTTAACCCAACTCTTCAGGGTACAGACAATGGTGAATCCATTTCCAAATACATGAACCATTTGTTGTAATATATTCCCTTATTTAATTTCATTCTTCCATACACAATTAAGCAGAGTGACTAGAAGACTGGTCCAGATGAAAGCCTAAGACTCCTATTAAAGGGTACACAAAAGACTGAAACATGTTGACTCATCACTTACACAAGGTTTGAAGATTTCCTCCTTTCCTAATTCTGTTCCTTGGGGAGATTAATAAAGACCGTTTTAGGTCCACCAGGAGTTGCTTTTAATCTCATGTTCACTCATTTACCCTTGCACTCTGTCATTCATTCACACCAGTACACACTTGGGGGATTATTGGTTAAAAGAGCTCCTCCCCTGTGGTGGAGGTGCATTCCTCACCATAAATATAATTTATGGTGTGAGGAGCAATCTTATGATAAAGCATGCCACCTAAGGGTGGAAGACAGTTTCCGTCCTAACAAAATGGTTCCTGAGTCAGAGAGAGAGCGAGCATCATTCAGTCGACACTTTTTTGCAACTCGATTCCAAAAGTTCTCGAGTACCCGGTGTGCTGTTGTATTACACCTGTTGAGTAAGTACTCCGTACTTTTTTATTTATTTAAATGTTGACAGTTGCACAACTTGCATACCTGTCAGCCTGATTTTATTATATTTTTACATAGGTATTTAGTTTTGGGATATTTCTGTGTCCAGGTTTATGGTAACAGTTTTAGCCTATAACTTGTCAAATTGTAAACATTTGTGATGTATTGTCATTATGAGTTTCATTACATGATTAGTGGTTATTCTACTAAAATGCAAATAATGTATGAATTTCGAAGCAGTGGATTGGGTATAGCCTGGGGTATATGATAATCAGAGCAGGAAATTTTGGTGTATTATAAGTGGTTACAGACCATGGGTGGATAAAGGGGCAGCGTATCTTCACTGAAGACATGTAAAGACCATGGCACCACCATGACTTACTTACGTATCATTGATAACAGACCGATAGACCTTGTGTCTGAACTTGGTCTATGGTGTTCTTGTCAAGGCTTCAAATGGAAGGAACCCAATCCAAGATGGTGTTTTGAACTGTTATGGGGAAGAATGGTTGACTGGAAGTGATGTCAATGTTGCTTCTGAATTAAAAGGCAATAGATAAATGACTTGCAAGACCTCACAACAAGGTAGCGAGTTTAGGTAGACCATGGGTCGCCAACCTTTTCTGTAACAAGAGCTACTTTTGTTCAATGAAAATCATCCCGAGCTACTAATACTAGTGATGGAAAAGTGAACACCCCATCCAAGAGTGTCAGCAGTGATCACATTGGTGCATTAGGCAGGGTTTCCAGCAGTAATGTAAACACGGCTTTGACAATTTGAACTGAAATATTACATGGGTAGTCCATAAAAACCATAGCTGCAATCCCCCTGGCACCAAGGTATAAATTGGAGTAATCGCTCCAACTCAAATAATAACTTTAAGCACATTTTGAAAATGCAACTATTTTTCTACAGGCATCAGCCTATGAGTTGTGAAAATACACACGTTTTTGTCTTGAATACATGCTTTTTAATTTTGGTATGCATTAATAAGCTTCGATAGGCATAAGCTGGGCTGCACGCAGGACAGCTGCTCACAAGTATTTGGCGAGCTATTGGCAGCTCACGAGCTACTCGTTGGAGGCACCTGAGCTAGACCTTAGCAATGCTGCTACCGCTTACTAGCCGTCTGCCCTAAGTTCCAATGATGCATTGTCAAGTGCTCAGGTGACATCCTTCTTTACAGACCACTGATGTTTACTTCTTATCCCAGTGGTGTTCAAGCCCTGTCCATTTTTGTGCCAGGTTCGATACAATCCAAAGGTGAGCCAGTCCTAGCTGCCAAGGTTTCAGATTGCTATGAGTGACATTCTCATAATTTCAGTGTAATTATGAGTGACATTTCAACGACTATGAGTGACACTTTCTCGCGAACAACATCAAGGAATGAAGATGAGCGAAACATATAAATATCAGAAATTACACCCATTTGAGCAACACGAAGCTCTAAGATCTTAAAACTGCTGCAAAGCAGCAGAAATGGGAGGGCACTAGCCGGAGACAGACTGTGTGGTTGCAGTTCTCAGTAACAGAGGGCAGGCAGGCATGACAACACGTGCTCTTCACTGTCACAATCCTACCCCATTTTTAACATGATCAATCTGGAATCATTTCCGCTGGGGTAGATAAGGAAAGGGACTAAGGGGCCGATTCTGATGCGGGTTGGAAAAGCTTCCCGACCGAATCGGTTGGGAAATGGTGTCCGACCCACTCGGATCGGGAAAGTCTGACCGGCGGAGTAGGATGCATCCGGATGCTTCCAGATACGATTTGGTTGAACTCCCATTGACTTCAATGGGAACATTTGTTCCTAACTGCATCAGAATTGGGCCCTCGGTCGGGAAGACACGTTCCCGATCCGATTTGGAAGGAGCAAATGCCGTTAGGAGGCCTTCCTAACCGCATCAGAATCAGGCCCTCGGTCGGGAAGCTTTTCCAACCCGCATCAGAATCGGGCCCTAAATCTATGTTGGATCTACCAAAACAATAGTGCTACCCTCCTATTGCAGAACAGAAAATTATGTATGCTCCTACATATGTAGCACTCCTACTGATACTGGGCTGATAGATGCAGTTGGGCAGTAACCTATGGGCTGCAGAGCTAACAGGACAACGCCATTGCTCTTGTCAGGCAAGCATCCTCATTATACCTTGCCCACAGATCACTGCTCAGCCACCTTTGACAGGTCTACAAGGGCAAGAGTGCTGTACATCTGGTGCAACTTCATACCCATACCTCAGCCTGAGGATGGAGAAATGTGCGAACAACAGGACTGCACGGAATAAAGAATGCAATGGAACAGTGATCCAGCATCTATTGTCACACAGACACCTTCCATCTAATCTGAACATGCAAAAGTCCTACAGTGCACCTATATTTACAAACAAAACAACTTACTAACAGAACTACAACCTGTCAGTGACTAATCACCTCTCCACACAGCAATACCTTGCACCAGTGAGTACTCCTCGCTCTCTGCCTATCCCATACCCGGTGATCCTGGCACAGATAAAAGCCGGAGGAATAAAGTATACTGTCAGCAGGTAATAGTAATATACTGATTATCGTTCAGCTAGCATCTATCATGAGCATTGCAACGTATAGACAGGATTCAGAAAATGTTTTCCGAAATCTAGTTCATATAAAGTAATCTGATAGAACACATTAGACTACTTGTTTACATGTTTAAAATGCTTGTGTATCACTTCTGTCACTAGAGAAATTATTTTTGTTTCTCATCATTGCAAGACCAGTACTTTCTTGACTTGTAGTGAGTTCAAGCGTGTTAGTAGATGCTGGAAGGCCAAATGTCATGGAAGTCACAACCAGAACTTGCCTTTTAGCCAACAGCACTGTTGCATTATGGGACTTTTAGTTTCACTTAAGACTACAGTAATGGGCTCAATCTCATCTTGGCAAAGTTGGCTAATAAGTATGGTTCACCATGTTACATATTAAATACTGCCCTTAGCAGCGTTAGGCAGCTCTTTTGGAGTAAATTCATTTGTGCATTCTATGTAGCAGCAGTCAAGCCTTCCACGGCCTTTGGTGTCCCCGGTCAAGAAGGTGCCCCATCCGACAGTGTCTGAATAAGCATTTATGTGTGATGTGCAGGAAAAAAGGGAAAGTGTCTCTATTACTCGGGTAAGACAGGGTACAGATCACATATGACTGTTTCTTTCCATAAAAATAAAATAGTAACAACTAATGGTAGTCTTTACTTCAATTCAACAGAAGCAGGCCTACAGAGTAGCACCTCAACACGTGCAGCGGTGCTGATTAACATATGTATTTGTAAGGCACATGTTCACTTAGGTTCCTTGGCATGAATAATATTTAACTACTAACAGAATTGCCAATCTCCATATTGTAAGGGAAATCTATAAAACATGGAGTTCTCAAACTTTGGACAGAAAAAAATGCACAGTTATCAATCTCAGTATTCTAAAATCAGGAGCTCGAAAACATTATCATGAAAGAGGATACAGTGTCTACCACTGACTGCGGAGTACTTGGCTGGGGGTCGGTCTGATGTGCAGAACACATCTTAAGCTAGCTCCCTGGGTGCTGCTCTATGACATCCTGAACTTATAGAGTCATGTAGGGCCTGGTTCACAAAGGTAAATTTACACTCTTGTGTAAGTTTACGATTGTTTGCTATTCACAAAGCTATTTTACAAGTCGTGTCTTTACAACTGCAGGGTCTCTGCACATAAAAAGATAGGACAGTCCTATCTTTTTATGTGCGGAGACTCCACTGTCGTAAAGATACTACTGGTAAAATACCTTTGTGGCTAGCAAACAATCGTGAACTTACACTAAAGAGTAAGTTTACCTTTGTGAATCAGGCCCCTAGAGTCTACTCGTTTCATAGTATGCACTAGATAAGAGTCATGTGCTGGATGGAATAAAACTACAGAAACTCAGGGGCTGATTGACAAAGGGACTTGCATGTACTAAAGTAACGAGGGCGGAGTCTCCGCACTCATATCGCAATCTCTGCACTCTTCGCGGAATCTTCATACTGTGGGTGCACTATGATTTGTGAATCGTGCCTTACTGTTTGGAAAAAGCAATGGGCACTCTGACTGCCTTAATCAATCTTTCACCTGAAAGTAGTTTTGGCTCAGCAGGCCTCAGCTTTGTGCAGTCAGCTCTTGGGCGTAAAGGGAATTCATCCCTGTCGGGTAAAGCTGGGAGATATGCCGACCTTTCCAGGCAGCCTTTGGAGGGCATCAACTGTGCCTGGGAGTCCTGGAAGAGACACCAGATCTGCCAGGAATCCTTGAATGATGCAGCAGCGCTGCCAAAAAATCATGGGAGAGTCATCAGTTCTGCCAGGCCTCCACCAGAAGGACATATTTGTGCCAAGCAGTCCCTGGAGGTATACCACTTTCTGTCCCAGGAAGCCCCAGAGGAGGCACCAGCTCTGCCAGTCATAACTGGACCTTATTGCTTTTCGCAGCTGTGCCAAGCGTCACAAAGAAAATCACTGGGTGCGATGGGCTGGTAAGGACAGACGCTCAGCCACCAGCTCCGTCATTCCAGGGAAGCTACCAACTCTTTCAGGCAGGTTTCCTATATACCCTCTGCCTGATCTCAAGAAACCCTTCCCCCTGCCTGGCATTTCTTCCTTTCTCCAGGCTTTCGATGGGAGGGCTGACTCAGCTATTCATCCTTCGGCTGCGAGTATTCGCCTTTATGCATCCTGAAATGCCAGTCAGTTTTAACTTTCATGATAAGAGCTAATACATTTACTTTTGGCTATGTGTTTGTTTGTTTCTCTTTGAAAAGTAAGTGGGGACCATATCTCAGAATATTTACACTGGTGAGAAAAATAACAACCAATGCAAAGCATTGGTTCAATGTTTAGTACTTGACTAAGTTCGGAATGGAGAAAATAGATTTTGCTTTTGTATATATCAGCGTAAGAATTTTCCATTAGGGCATAAATAGTGAAAAGTAATTAGAAAACAATACGCAATGTATTGTGTGTCATGTTTGCCTTGGTGCAAAAAAAAATTCCGCCAGATTTGTCACTACACAAAAAAATATAGGTGGTGCAAATGATTGTGCTATGTTGTTTTTACCACTGGAGTAAAGTTAGTGCAATACAGTTCTCAGTCTCCAAAAAAAGAACCGCCCATTGGTTAAAAGTCAACCTTATGAGTAGTAGTAACATCATTCCAATTTCAAGCTTTGCTGGAGTAAATCATACATACTGTAGCATCTAAGAATCACTACTCTCCTTTGGAAATCAATGTTGCCATCTTTATTCCGCGCCCCCTCCCTATTTCTCCCGACTGACACTTGCTTGGTGGTTTTCAAATGACCCTGTTTGTGACTTAGTGTCATTTATTAGAAGTGCGTGGAATATGCTGGAAGACTCCTTTTGTGGAAGGAGCATATTGCGGATATCAGTGTCAGACTAGAGCCCAGGCCATGTATGGAACGGTGAAAGCTGCTGTGAGCATGCCAGGAGCTGCAATACGAAGTTAGACATGAGGTAAATGGGAACTGCCCCTCAAACAGATTACCTTTAGGGACTGCACTAGCCCACTGACTGTTCCTGCTACAGTTAGGAGTGTCGGCTTGGATGCCGTTGTGTGATTCAGCTAAAGCAATATTCTGGCCAGGAGGAAAGACCTCTGATCACTGCACGTCGCATTTCAGGTGGTGCTGAGTCTTGGCCGGGCTCCGAGCCTCCGACTAGTCCTGCGGGGTTCACCTCCAAATCTCGTTCTCCCTGAGTAGTGGTGCATGCAACTCAAAAGACGGTTGTAAATCGCTGGGATGATCACGTTTCCTTCCGGGGATCGTATGGCGCCACCCTGTCAAGGACAGGAAAGCTAACAACTGCATGTGCAGTGTGACTCAATCACAGCGAGGAGCCACAAAATGAAAATTGTAACAAGCAGGGCCCAGAGGCGGGTTCCATAACAACCACAGTAACCTCTTCTCTGGGCCCGGCTTGCAATACCCAGAAAGCACAAATATTAGTCATATTAGCTCTGGCAGTGCACAATGCTTCACTGAGAGCAAAGCGCTCCGACATGAAGGCAGAGGAGCTGTAATGTGTGACAATTAATTTTAGTGCGGCAATGTGGGGAAACACTAAAAAATGCGTAAGACTAACCCGCGATGCGTGGCACTTGGCAGGGCTGGTCAGTGTGCAAGTTTTGTGTATCTTGGGTGATTGAGAGTGCCCATTGTTTTCAGGATAGGAATTGTTGTTTAAGTTTCCTTGGAAGAAGGGTGTCTTGGTTGGTACCCTCCCTTGTAGTGGACATGTCCTGTTCAAACTCTGGGGGCTTTTCCTGTTTGTAGTGCCAGAGGTACTCCCATGTATTGGGACCACGTGATGACCTTTGACTACCATTCTTTTAATTGATTTTAGGTGTTATGATTTATTCTAGCTTGAATGTATGACATAATTTTTGCTGAATGTGCATTTTTTCCTTGAAGATTTCTTTTGTCTCCTTGTAACTTCAAAGTGGGAATGTTTCTTTTTTACAGCCTTGCCAGGAACAGAACGTGTGGGATGTGCATTTGAAAGCATGAGAGAGAGAAAGGTGTGGAATGTACTTCTCTGTCTTGGAGTGTAGTGTTATATGCAGTGGTGCACAAATGTGCATTATGTTGTACATTGGGTAGTGTTCTGAAGTTCTTACTATTGGCTTTGACATGCCCTCATGCCATCTTGAATTCTGACTCTGTCTAGCTTGAGCTTTGCGCAAACAAGCAGGCCCCCAGATCACTCAAGTTGTTTAGGCTATTCACGTTCAAGGTTGTTGTCACGTTCAAGGTTGTTTTCTATCATTTTGTAGACTTTTGTAAGCTTCATTAAGATAATGTGTGGGATGCGTGCTTGGTACCTTTCAGAGCAGAGATTGTTGTTGCCAGAGAAATGTGTGGAATGTACAACTCTGTCTCAGAGTCAAAATCCACTGGCCTGGCCAGTTTCTGTCTTGACCCTGACACAGACCAGTATGGTCAGCTCTGTTTTCGTAACAGAAGAAAGGGGGCGAGGTTTCCAGAAACTTCTCCTCAGGTTGAGTAAAATGTATTAAAGGCGGGAAATCTTGGCGCTCAGACGGGAGCTCACTCTGGAACAGACTTGTTGCCGCAGGGAACTTTTAGGATACCGATCGAGACTTCTTCCTGGCTGTCAAGGGCTCCTCCAGCCGAGTTGGCAAGAATGTTGAATACTCGCTTGGTGATGTATTTCTTTTGATTATTGCCATTCTGATGTGTGTGTGTCTGTGTGCACATTCAGGTCTCCAGTGGTTATAAGCATCTGATGTATTTTTGATTGTTGACATTGTGGTGTATGAGTGTGTCTGTGTACACATTCAAGTCTCCAGTGGTTATAATCATCTGATGTATTTAGTGTATATATCTTCCAGATTATGTGCATTTAACAGTGCTTATTTCTTGCAGGGATGTCCAGTATTATCTGCTTGTATTTTATTCCATGCATTTAACAGTTGCATTTGCCTACTTATAAGTGTGTTATTATTGCTTGCACTATATATATATATATATATATATATATATATATATATATCTATATACATATGAATGTTGTTCATTTGGGGGCGGAGCTTGCTCGAGCTGAAGATGGCCGCTTAAACAGTAAGCTCCGTAACTCCATCACACGATCCTGCATAGATCCGACAAAAGTGCGGACCATTTGACCGGAATTGGGCCGCTGCCTGCTCCGGGGGGTGCCTGGAGCGCTGTGTGCTGTTTTGAGCCCACGATTGCCACAGGAGACCTTGGCAGCCGGCTGTGATTGCGGAGCCTCTGTCCTGGGCCGAGATCCCCCGGACTGAAGTAGGGAGCGGACGGCGGACCGGGGAACAGAGGCTGAACAGATTCTGGGAGCCCCCGGCCGGGGAAAGACTCAGCTCACGCCAGCGGAGCACGTAGCAGCTGCGGGGCGCACTACCGCCGGAAAAAATGAGGATTTGCGGTACGCTGCGGCCCGCTGTGCGGAGTGAGTGCGCGAAGCCCCAGAAAGACGTCGGGAGAGTCTGCGGCGGCGCAATGCTGAGTGCAGTGTCCCGTGGCGGCTTGGGTCTCCTGTAAAGCGGGAGCGTGGCGATTGTCCCGGCCCGCTGCGTAGATCCGGAGAGGCCCGCGATGGTGCTTTGATGACTTCACCGGCACTCAGACCACAACCTGCATGGCGGTGCGCCTGAGACATAGGGGGGCGCACTGCGTACATCGACGGCCATCTTGAAGCGCGGAGGTAACTGAGACCCTCCGCTGAGCAGAGTGAAGACAGCAGCAGTATAGAGGTGGGACTGTTTTACGGTGAAGTCTCCCCCGGAGTGCTGGGGTGAACCACATAACCTCCCAAGCCTGCTAGCACAGGTGGTGGCTTTGACGCAGACTGACAACCGGATTTGGCTTGCGACCTGAGGGGTGCTCGCGGGTGAGTACCGGAGACAGTAGCGCGGCAGAGCGGGGAACGGAGAGAGACTGAGGCTAGCTGCGCGAGTCCACGCAGTGCCCTGAAGAGGGAGGTCTGCCTGATTTGTGCGCCGTGGGAAGCCGACTTCAGGCCCCCACAAATACATGCCTACCTGAATAGTCTTGCATTGGTAGCCACACGGGGAAGTAGCGTTTCCTGGTCTGCGCAGAAGTTGGTGACGCGGGCGGCGGTCGCTGGCCTGCGATGCCCCACTGTGTTGTAATTTAACCCCTGACGCTTTCCGGACATCCCATTTGCCTGTGGGGGCAGGGCGGCTTAGTCACCTTGTCGGCATTATAACTGAGGTTGCCAGCGGCGGTCGCTTAACTAGTAGGCCTATCCGAGTTGCAGCTTTACGCCTGGCACTCTCTGATCTACCCAACTGCCTGTGGAGGAGAGCAGATCCGGAGGAAAGATCTTGAAGTACACCACCTGTCTGTGGGCGCCCGGCACGCTAATCGACAGGCACGGATCCCCTGTGGCCGTAACGGACCAGTCACCATGGGTAGAGTGGACAAGACGCAGCCTAAACTTACATTCGACCAGCGTAAATGTAAAGTGCGGGAAAACGCCTCGGAAGACGGAGATAATGCACAGGAACAGGCACAAGAGGAGGCAGACGGCGATATACGCAGCATGCTCATGGCTATGGAGAAAGGACTACAGAACAGCCTATCTATTCTAGGGACTAAATTAGACTCCCTCTCATATCGGATGGACAGAATGTCCGAACGCATGGACAAACAGGCGGAGAGGCTAGATATGGCTGAGCGCAGGGTCACTGAGGTGGAAGAAGCACAGACGGCAATAGACACAGAACATAAACAAGTGGGAAAGGTTCTACAAGTTCTGCAAGACAAGACTGAGGACCTTGAAGCGAGGTCCCGACGGAACAACTTAAGAATCACGGGCCTTCCGGAGATGACCCAGACCGGAAACATGGAAACATTCGTCGAGAAACTGTTGATATCTCTGTTAGGGAGTGCAACGTTCTCTCCCATATTCGTGGTTCAGAGAGCACACCGCTCACTAGGTCCGCGCCCTGCCCCTGGAGGCCCCCCCCCCCCGAGGCGATAATAGCGAAGCTGCTGAATTACCGAGACAGGGACTCGGCGTTGAAGGTGGCTCGGGAGAAACAGTCTCTACAGTACGAGGGCTCCAACATCTCTTTATACCCGGACTTCACGATCCGAGTGCAGGAGGCGCGCAGACAGTTTGCACCACTGAAGCGCCAGCTACGAGACCAAAACTTAGACTATGCCATGCTATATCCGGCGAGACTTTGTGTCAATCGACAGGGCAAGTCACAAATTTTTACTGATCCTAAAGTACTGCAGAAAGCCCTAAAGGAGTGGTCCAAAGAAAAGTGCTGTAGCCCTGAGCGGAACTCCTCGGATGGTGCAGCTGGAGGCGGACTGGACGACCAGGACTGATCATTGATCTGCATGTTCCACAGATAAGATAGCCGCTTGCAGGGGAGTTCGGGGGGGCTGGAATAATGTGCCTTGGGGAGTCAATAGTGGAGGCAGAATTGTATACGATAAGGTCAATTAGAGAAGACCGCATAGATAGTTGTATTAAAGTGTCACACACAGCGAAGCCCGCTTTTAGTGAGAGTTACGACATGATTCTTTTTGCCAAGAACAGTATTGAAATGCGGGGAGGCGGGGGTATTATATTGTAGACGCACTAAATTTGATTGATGGCGGGCGGAGGGAGGAATTCAGTCTGGTTAGGTCCAACTAACCTGTTGGACGGGCAACATCCGCCCACGCGTGTGTCACACACCTTGGGAGTAGTATTGTTTCTTGTTCAATGTTTTTATTTTGTTCAGAGTGGATGCATACTCGGAAGTCAAATGGGGGAATGTTTTGTGGTATTTCGCCATGGCAACGTTGGGGCAGGCCTGGCGTGGGTGGGGGGAGGGAGGGAATTGAGACTGAAGTGGTATAGCGATTTACAAACTGTAACAACAATTTTTAATAGACAGCACACAGCCCATTTACATTTGCGGCAGCAATCACTAGGCAGATACTATACACCCCCATGACGAAGCCCAGCGGGTCCGGTACTATAGTAGCATCGTTGCACGGTTAGAGCCCTCACTTGGAACGTGCGAGGCCTCAATGACCACAGGAAGCTCAGGAAAGTTCTAGCCTACTTGTCTAGACATGACATTGATGTAGCATTACTGCAGGAGACACACCTCACCCTCAACAGCCCTCTGTTGCGCAATAGGGGACTGCAGGGAAACACATGCAGCGGGTTTCACCCCGCATGCACGAGGTGTGCTTACGTGGGTAAACCCCAGGTCTACACTTACTCTCGAACCACTAGACACAGACCAGGAGGGGCGCTATGCGATTACTAGATGTAGGGGGAAAGGCATGGAACTACTTATAGTCAACATATATGGCCGGAATTTTGACAATCCCCAGTTTTACGCAGCAGTGTTGGAAAGGGTACGCGGCCGAGGGGAAGAGCAACAGCTTTGGGGAGGAGACTTTAATTTAGTTATGAATCCGCGAAAGGACAGATCCGGAGGGCCGGAGAGACACCCTACGGCGGCAGCGCGCACGGTAGCGGATGCAATGGTGCAGTTAGACTTATGTGACGTGTGGCGTCAGAGATACCCGGACAAAGGGGGGTACACACACTACTCGGCATACCACGACTTGCATACCCATATGGATTACTGGCTGGCTGCCAGGCCGTTACAAGAACGGACTCGAGCCTGTGAAGTCCTCCCTCGTACGCTATCAGACCATTCCCCGATACTACTAGTACTAGACACCCCAAAGAAAATGTTCCCCCCCTTTACTTGGAGGTTCCCACCCTACTCACTGCTAGATACTGTTTTTAAGGCAGAACTAGCAGAAGCGATAGAAACGTTCTTTGCCTGCAACATAGGGTCGGTGGACAGCTTTCACGTGGGCTGGGAGGCGTTCAAAGTATATATTTGTGGTATCACGATGACCAAGCACTCTGGGGTACTCAGAGCGCTAAGAAAACGACTTACGGACTTGGAACGTTTGCTAGCTAATCTAGAGAGGCGGCTCCTGGCAGGGGCTGATGATGACATCGCGCAAGAGTTCAAAACACAGGAGAATATCATGAAACGGCAGACACTGAAATAAAACACCTGGGTAAATACGCCACAGCTCGCACGTATGGGGAGGGAGAACGACCAGGCACGATCTTGGCCCAATTTCTAAAAAGGCGAAGAGAGAAAACGATAGTAGCTGAGATCAAAACAGAGGAGGGAGATATACTGACTGATGAAACGGCCATAGCAGATAGGTTCCGTCAATATTATTCTGTGCTCTACTCCTCCCGTAGTGCTGGCTCTGAGGCGGAAATCTTAGACTATTTAACGCATATAAAAGTACCTTGGCTTACGGACAAGCACCGCGAATACCTTATGCGCCCACTGGAAGTAGAGGAAATCACTATGGCGCTGGCGGGCATGAAATCGGGTAGTGCGCCAGGAGTAGATGGCCTCACAGTTGCTTTTTACAAGGCGTTCAAGGAGTTACTAGTGCCGCATTTAGCCACCCTCTTTGACGAAATGTGCGTGTCAGGTGCTATGCCTCCCTCGATGAGAGAGGCGATCATAGTCGCTATCCTGAAGCCGGACAAGCCTCCGGATGAGTGCGCATCCTACCGCCCACTTTCATTGCTTAATGTAGACACGAAGATTTTTGCGAAAATTCTGGCGAACCGATTAGTCCCACTGGTTCAGTTGCTGGTTGCACCGGAGCAGGCGGGCTTCGTGCCAAGCAGAAACCTAACTTACAACTTGAGGACGGTACTTGGAACGCTGCAACACACTCGGCCAGAGGTGAGGGCGGTGGCCGTTTTTCTTGACATGGAAAAAGCCTTCGACTCTGTCGAATGGCCCTTTATGCGGCAGGTCTTGACGCGGGTGGGGCTGGGGAGTGTTTTCCTGCAGTTGATCGGGGTCCTATATAACTCACCCATGGCCAGGGTTAAAATTGGCAACCTAGTAACATATATTATACATGTTACTAGAGGTACACAACAGGGTTGCCCCCTGTCACCGATACTGTATGCGTTGGTGGCGGAACCTCTGGCCTGTGCGCTACGCGAATACCACAGATATAGGGGTATACGATTCCCGGGCTATGAGCTGATTGTATCAACCTACGCAGACGACACGCTGCTAAATGTGCGGGACCCTGACCGTAACCTGTCACCTGTACTGCGGGAGGTAGTGAGATTTGGAGCGGAGTCTGGGCTCCGTGTTAACTGGCCAACTGGCTACGACCCCATTCGAGCCCGACTACCCGTTGGGGTGGTCGACGGAACCGGTGCGGTACTTGGGAATTAAGATCCATACGGACTCTGAGGTGGTGTTCAGGGAAAACTACGGGGTGGCGATCAGTAGATTAGAAGATGAGGTAGAACGATGGATCCGGTTGCCGCTGTCCCTGCTGGGCAGAGTATCTATTATGAAAATGGTAATATTGCCCCGTTTTTTGTTTCTTTTCACGAACATACCTCTGGTTCTCCCATGTTCATTTTTTCGTCAGCTCACAGCGTTGTTGATTAAGCTGGCTTGGGCCGGCAAGCAGGCGCGGGTCAGGTGGGACGTACTTACATTGCCTTACCACATGGGAGGACTGGGCGCGCCTGACCTAGACTTACATTACAGGGCAGCACAAAGCGCACACGCTTATCACTGGATGCACAGCCCCCCGGATACGCCCCATCTACACATAGAGAAAGTAGTGGCGTCCCCTCTCCCGTTGCCAGCACTGTTGTTCACGGCTGTGGACCGTAGAACAGGGATTCTTGACTCAGTTAATGCTACAAAGCATGCCTGGCATCTTCTAAAGTTACAGGCAGGAGCCATATTGTACTTCCCGCTCACACCACTGGAGTGGTGTCAATGGCTACCCCCGTGCAGAGATAAGGGAGTTACGCGTGCTCTTAACTCGATGGGAGCGCAGACGATAGGGGACCTGTTTGAGGGGAACACTGCAAAGAACTGGGAGGAGATGGAGGTTGCAGATTCTGAAGTAACTCTCCTTACTAGATTTCAGTTCCACAGAACACGGCAGGCATTGCTGAATATCCTGGGCAGCGACTTGTCGGAACCACCGGAACTGGCTCCCCTATCCTGTCATAAAAACGGACTCGCCAACCCGGATAGTGTCTAAAATATACAAGTTGACCATGAGCCACAGGAAAAACCATTACACTAAAGCCCGACTGGCTTGGCAGAGGGACTTGGGCAGGGACATCGATGATAATATGTGGAAATACTGCTGCGAAAGCACGAAGCGCATATCATTAAATGGTAGATTGATTGATTGATTGATTGATAGACACAGATTGATTCACTTTAAGTACCTAAACAGGGTCTACTACACCCCAGAGAGGTTATGTAGGTACGGACTGAGGAAGGAGGCAGATTGCGAACGCTGTAGTGCTCTGCAGGCTGATTTTTACCACCTAGCCTGGCTCTGCCCGGGGATATCCATTTTTTGGGACCTTGTTTTTAAGGAATTGAGTAATGTAACGAATTTGACGCTATCCCCAGAACCTGCGCTAGCCCTGCTGGGTTACTCTAAGCCAATACCAAAAGGGGCCAGAAGGTTTGTTGACATGGGCTTGCTACTAGCTAGGCGCAGGGTAGCGATATGTTGGGCACGTGGCCTGACCCCTACGATAGCTCAATGGTCGAGAGACATGATGTACTGTAGCACTCAAACTGAGAACTTCAGTGAACTTCTCCCACCACGTAGCAGACCTAAGAACTTCTGGGCGCTGTACAAAACATATAGGGCAACTAGGGACAATGATACTGTTCCAGCTGAAGCTGTTGGTCAGGAAGAGAGAGTGAACAGCCCTAGCGAATAGTCTCACGGGGGCTAGCTTGGCCTTTTTAGCATGCTGCGATGACTGAGAGCACACATAGCGGGGGAGGAATCGGTTCAGCAACGACGGGATTTGACTGCAAGTGAGCGCAGAAATGTGATGTAGAGACGGGGGCGTTAGGGGGTGTAGAACACAAACAGGATGTCAATGGATATAAACTGCCTGCTAAGCTGTGGTAATGTGAGATATGCTGTACGAAGTTCATATGTAATTGCAATAGTTGTATAGAAAGAAATAAAGTCTCTTGGTTGTTTTGAAAAAGCCAATAAAGTACTTTAAAAAAAAAAATGAATGTTCGTTTGACATCTGGGAAAGCCTTTTTGTTAGAGAGAGTTGCACAAATAAAACCCCATGCTTTATTCTGAAAACTGTCTTTTGATGTGCCGCATTTTATGAGAGTGAAATCCTTTCCAGGTGTTTTTATTGCTTTGCAGTGTTTGTGCCTCCGTGTGGGAGTGCAGTATTTTCTATTATGTGGGAGGGTGAAGCAATGCACTGTTGCAGATATTTTTGTTCATATTATCCCTATTAATTTGACTACCCTGATCTCAGCAGACCTTTACTACTGCTCATTCTACACATTTGAAAACAAGAAACAGTGTAAGAGACCTGATTCTTTGAGACCAGTGGTACCTAGAAACTTGGCTACGGGCTGTTTCCTACAGCCTCGTAACACAAAAATACAGCGATGACGAAATAAAGATTCATTTGTGTCCAACTATCCACATATTGCTTCATGTCAATCGATGCACAGATTTATCCAGGTCCAAATATCCTCAGATATACCCAAGTCTGGCTAAACAAATGTTATGCCATCCAGTTATGCTCAGATTTCTCTCGAAGCAGCTATGAGCAGATTTCTCAATATCAAGCTATGCCCAAATGTCTCATTATGTGGCTATGCCGAGAATTCCCCAAATCAAGATAAGCACAGTTCATGTATTTTTCCATATCCAGTCCTCAAGATCCAGAAATGTAAATATTTCTCAAGATCCAGAAATGTAAATATTTCTCTATATTCAGTTATGTAAATATTTCTTCATATCTATGTTTTGGTACCAAGAACTGCAATAGGTCCTGATGTGTCATAAAAGGGGCAATCAACAGAGGCAGACGTCAGTAAGTCAGGATTATTGCAACAGGGATAGTAGCCCAATGATCATTTTCTGAGGCATGAAGAACTCAGAAAGAAGGTGCTCACCACTGTTGTTCTCCAAGACCTATTTGAAGAGATGGGTCTTCAGCATCCTTTGGGCATTCAGGAGACGCCTTCTGGTCTCAGATTTACGTGGAGGATGTCCTGAAGTGATGAAGCTTCTGCATGAACGGATCTTCCTCTCAACAATTTAATCTAGGTAGATGGATTACAGACCTGCGCTGCTTCTTTTTTTTCTTCAAACAAGTGAGTAAGAAAGAAGGGTTACATTTGGCTGCGGCTAATTGCCTCAGTAGCAGTGAATTCAGGCATGTATGGGATTGGGAGTAGTGCCAGATATTTATTTAGTGATTTTCTTTTATGCCTGGACACATAAGAATGGCAGCACCACTCCCCATTGTGGAATGATGCAAAGGAAAAGTTTCATGGTTTACAAATCAATACTTTCTTTAAGACCTGACACATCATATCCCTTCTAACTAACCAATACAAACTATCACTTAACAGGTAACATGGCACTGCGCTTAACATTGCATAGAAAATCTCTCATCATAAATCCCACATAATTTAACACCAGGCCACCATGACTCTGGTCAACGAGAATTCCTAGAGTCGGTTCAGCAGAGGTGATCCACACTTAAAGTACAAGAAGCCCATACAATTGCTAGGAACGTACTATACATTTTTTTTTTTTTTTTGCATTATATAAACAAGGCCATCATTTTGGGCAATGAATCCCCTGCATAGCACCTTTCTGAGTATGTAGATAAATTCCTGCAAGTTAGAAACTTACCATCCTACATGCAAGACTGTGAGTATGTCCTAAACAAATTTCAGAAATTACAGTGGGATTCAGAGTCTTTGCTCTTTTTCACCTTTGAGGTCACAAGCTTGTACACATGAATGAAAAGAGAGTTTGCGTTGATGGCACTGAAAGATTTCTTGTTCAAATCTGAGGCTAATTTTTTTTTTAACTCCGCGCTGTGATATTAGAGATGGCTGACATAATACTCACCAAGAATGTGTTTCTATGTGAAAAAATATGGTACAATTAGCTGTAGGGAATAGCGATGGGTTCCAGGTTTGCTCGATCTTATGTCAACTATTTTATGGGTAGGTATAAGGAGGAACATGCCTGGAGTAAGGGTTCAGCGATGCGGGTAGATTACTTTTTCTTTTGAGGAAGATTTATCAATGATATAGTTCTCTGGGCGGGCAGTAAAGAGCAGCTATTTGAGTACCATCTGTATCTAACCCACTACCCATATAACATATTGTTAATGATGACATTTTATAAAAAGAGAACACATTTTTGGGATCCTGAACTTTTTGCTACTGTGACAAAATACATAGAACGCCATTTTGTAAGGACTCAGTACTCAACAGTGTTCTGCATGCAACTAGTGCTCATCCATTAACATGGATGAATGCTATACCCTATGATGGAATTGTACAAGTGAGAACAAATGATAGTAAAAAGCATTTGCTTGTTAGGAATTTGGAGAAAGGGTTTAAAGTGAGAGGATATAGTAAGAAATGTATAAAGAAAGCAGAAAAAAAATAAAATCTGAAAAGAGAAGAGACTCTTAAAACCGGGGTTAGTTCAGTTGCATATATCATACAATTTAATTTGCTTAGTGGGGAAAGAATTTTTTTTTAAATAGAAACATTGGTGCGCTTTACAAAATGTCATAGATTTAACAAGTGAGGTCTCACAGGCCTTTAGTATTATTTATCAAAGGAGTGGAATGATAAGGAAAATTCTGTGCCCTAGTAAGTACCACGAGGAAACAGAGGATTGCTTGCGAAAGTGGTAGATGAGTAAACCGCCGGACTTTGATACTTGCGACAAAGCCAACATGTAGATATTTGGCAGAAATAAAAGCAAGGAATTCTGTTTCAATTCGAATATAAAGTTTACAGTCAAGAAATGTATCAATTGTAGCACTCATTATGCAAATTATGCAATATATATCTTATGTTGGCCATATAAGAAAATATATGTTGGTAGCACAACTAGGCAAGTGAAAATGAGAATACAAGACAACGCAAGAGGCATAGAAAATGGAGACACAAAATACCCAATAGCAATATTTTATACCGAATGCCATGGGGGCACCAAGGAATTTAGGTTTTAAAGAACTGATAAGGTGAAACAGATCCAAAGGGAGGAGATTGAGAGTTGCAATTAAGAGACATGGAAGGTAGATGGACCAGTAAATTGAGATCAGTATCGTGGGGTCACAACACATATAATGAATTGCATTGCATCCTAGGAAAATAGAAGTAATGTATGGGATAGATGGTCCAGGTGGTTTTTGATGTGGTACTCCGCCATTGCTGTAAAATGTTCTCATTTGGTTTCTAAGGTTGTGTATAACAATGGATTTGGTATTCAGCTCATATCATTGGTTATCGATATATTAGCATCCGTTTTGGCTAATGTATTATTAGCAATACCAATTGCTGTTTAATGGTATACATCAAAATATATGGGACAAATATTTGTGGATATTTTGAGCGAATTATAAATAATGAAATGTGCTGATGATCAAAGAATTGAGTTAGGAACATTAATATCTTTGCGAAAACTGTGTTTACACCAGTGTGATTGTGAGTTAATGTTTTAATTAAGGCGGCCTCATTTATTAGATCTTTATGCATGCAAATTATTTTAGTGCCTGGTAAGTAAATGCAGTCACCTAACACTGTACATGTCCACTCATTACTATTGAGGAGATAGAACATATAGGCAGGATGTTCACATCTCATATTGTTAGTATACTTTTTGAATAAAAGTGGTAGGATGATATAATAGAACTAAGTGGTCCTTAAAAGTCATACAGAGAAGAGCTGAGGTAGGATTCTAAACAACTACAAGATGGCGTCCATGTTACGGATGCCCAAGTACCTGAACCGGTTTGTGGTTTTGATCCTCAAGAACATTAGGCATTAACTTACTAAGTTTTGTGGTCTAGTTGTTAGCATGATAAAAACAGAAATTGTATATGACTGAAAAAGTGTGCATGGCATACTCTAAACCTTCGGAATAATATTGAGCAGTAAGTTACACAGAAATTGCAAGATGGTATGGGTTCTAAACACCAATGAGCAATGTGGGTCTACAAATCCACTTGCCTGTTCGACGCTTTTTATATTAAAAACGTTATTCTTGATTCAGAAAGGGACAGAATTACATATTGTGTTGATATATCAGGGAGAGGTACTAATGTAACCCCATCATGAGTTTAGTTAGGATTTTTACAATTTCAGGGCGGCATCTGTTAAGGAATACAGAAGTATTCCTAATCGGTACGATATTTTATAACAGAAAAGAGATTTGGCAGGAAGTGTCGGACAGGCACTCTTTTGGGTCATTTGGGCAATGTAAAACAGATGGAATAAATAGGAGCCGCAGCATGGTGGCGGGCATGGAACACCATGGAGTATGTGGGATGGCCACTACATTGGGACTTTAAGGTCAGTAATATATGTTGGCTAATGATCTCGGCTAGTACTATCTCATCACAGGACCTTTTTAATACATTATACAACTGTTGTTTGTAGTGTGTCCTACACACTTTCAAGACAGCAAATTGGCTTTTTTTGTGTGGATGTTCGGGAATAGTACCCACCGCCATTTGTTGAACCGTAAACAATTTGGGCTTTGAGGTCAATACATGATACAATTGATGATCCTGTAGCATCCTGTACTCTTCAAAGAACACGATTTTGCATCTTGTTTGCTATTTAATAATCTTCCCCAGCAGCACGTGTTCAACCATCAACAAACATTGATTTAAGGTTAGTACTGTGTGATGAATGTGGATCTGGGAAAGCATTAGTTCATTATTGCAACCATCTAATTCATGACACAACTGCCTTTTTTGGCATGTCTTATGCCCTTCCATGATAGTGATTTGGCCTAGTTTGTTATATTCCCTAATTGCACCCTGCACCAATCTGTGAACTATAGAAAAACATTATGATGGCGTGTACACCTTATGCCTATTTACTTTACATGAGACTATCTATTATTAGGAATAACTGGGTATTTGGGAAACTCCTAGTAAACATTCTCCACTGTTGATGAGATTTAGAGATTTGTTAGGATACTGATGTGATTTTATCAATCCTGGTCTCTTGTGAAACTTCATCTAGATTCCCC
Source organism: Calotriton arnoldi (assembly GCA_963921515.1). Taxonomy (NCBI): domain Eukaryota; kingdom Metazoa; phylum Chordata; class Amphibia; order Caudata; family Salamandridae; genus Calotriton; species Calotriton arnoldi. Next base: position 1,340,772 of record CAWUFW010003218.1, read on the forward strand.
TGCATGGGATTGCTCAAAATCTAAATCCTTCAGGCTGATCTTTAGCGTCAGGTTAGCTGCTGCTGCAAAAAAAAAAAAGGTCTCACTGGATTATAAGTCAGCACCTTGCGATAATGTGAAGCACAGTAGGCACAACTTCTTGAATGAAGACAAACACTCCAAGAGGTTTAAAGTATCCAGATCAGGTTTCAGTGAGTGTCACTGCTACAGAATGCAAGTGTTGAAGCTCTCTCATACTGTGCACAACCAACAGCTTTATAAACATGTTAAGGACAACTCTTTAGCACTCCCCAACCTTCTTGTAAGTCTGACTATATTTCTAGGTTATGTGGTTGAGACCTGAAACTCTTATTACAAAATGCAACAAAGCTGCAAAAGTATCAGAAGTTCATTCAAATAGTCTGTTATTTTTATTCTCTTTTTGTGTCTGAGTGATGTTGCTGGCTGCAAAGAGCGTGTGTTTTAGATGACTGTGTTCTTGTCAGACTTATGGCCCCAAGTTGAAGAGGGTGAGTGTATTTACAATGTGACTGTGGTTTGACCAGGAACAGCTGACAATTTACCTGGTGACCTTTGCAGCATTTGGAAAATTAAGAATATATTTTGTTGAGCTAGCGCTGGTCAGAGGTACATCGATTTAATTTGCTATGACAGCAGTTGACACTAAGAATAGACATACAAACTATAATGAAAATAGAAAATGATAAACATTACTTGCTGGAGTCTATATTCTATTTCCATACATAGATATACATATAGTTCAAATGTGCATTTACTGTTTTGTAATTAATGGGCGGTTAAAACATTTGGCATGCATATATGTCGCTGAAATTATGACTGAATAATATAGTTTTGGGGATAGACTATGCCACATTCAGGAGAATATTGTTAATTATTGTGTTAGTATCCTATGACGTAGACTACGTTCAATAGAGATGAAATGACAACGAATGGTGTGGATAAACCTTAAGCATAGTATAGGATACAATTTATGAATTCGTCATTTCAATCAAGCATACCATGTGTAACTTTGTTTATAAGATATATAACTCAATCAGGCATGGGTTAAAGTGATTGTATAAACGTAGATGATGGTATATGCATTAAGGGGCCCTATCACGGAATGCTGAAGACTTGGATGACTAGATGTATAAAGAACAGATGGATACCATAAAGGTGATACGTAAAGTAATTTTGTGCCATACAATATAAGTCTTATAAACAAAGAGGCCCACGAAATTTCTTTGATGGACTGCTCGTTGTGCAACATACAGACGTGATCTTTGAATGGTGCACGCCAGCTATTTAGTCTATAAACAAGACAATTTATAAGAGGTGGAAAAGAATGCTTTATACTCCCCCAGTTTCTTCTCTGCACTACTCAGCCTCATTATAATGTTAAATGTGGTTACCCTTGGCAACAGTAAAAGGTTGACCGCTTATGCGAGAGTGATGTACAAATTTGAGCGACAAACTGACAACACTGTGGAAGACTTTGGATTGGGAAGCATATATTATATTAAATGCGTTACTGTAAAGAAGAAGGCGGTCAGGGGATCAAAGACATAAACCATATGATTAGAAAAATATCTTCATAGCAAGGGACTGTCTACACATTACTTACATTTTAACAGTTTTAATCTCAACCTCATTTATGCATTTAAAATGTGGGCCACATTCTCCTTATAATTTCTCGCACGGTTCTCCTATCCCGGCATCTGAATGCCATAATTTTTCAAATAAATATAATTAACAGGGCTTGATTTATCACACTGCGGAACAGCTGTACACTGGTGTTAGGCTTATCACCGGGGTCGCAAAGTTAGCCTAGCTCATTATGGACAAAAATAAATATGACATCTCTACATAAATGGAGAGCTTTTATGTGCTGAAAATTCTGAAGAGTGACAACTAATTAGAATATTTGATGGCAACATTGCAAATGCTATCACACAACCTTTGACATCAACAACAACCACAGGATTTAACATCACTAACATGGTAAAACAAATCCAAATATATGTAAATTAATAGAATACCACAAGAGAGTCATGGCCTATGAACGTTTTGAAGCATCACACGTATGTGTCCAAAGCTGCTCCTTTAGTCCGCTTAAATGATCTCTACAAGGGCTCCACTGGGGTGGGATCGCGTCCTCTCGACTGTAGTGGTCCTAAGAGCTGCTCTGAACAGGGCTATCTAGAAAGTTCAGGTTTCATTTAGCCTGCTGGGAGTGAGTGCTTATACGACATCCGACTGTGGGAGTCTCACTCGCAATGAGTGAGACTTGAGGACTCTGTATATGAGCAGGCCCAAAATGATTATATCACAGAAGCATTATTGTTTTCCATTACCTGCCTCTTTTTTGTGTGGCATTCTAATACCTGTTGGAGCTTTTGTCAAGTGGGCACACAATACATGGAAGCTCATTCCCAGCTTGCTAGAAATGGGGGTAAATTCCCTTCTTTTTTAACGTCTGGCGTTATATAGTGACAGAGGCTTTCAGCCATCCCTCTTCATGCATTAGTCGGGTGTAGTATCATTCAATTTTGCTTCCGCCCACCACACCATGGGGCACATGGTCAGCCCATTTCAGCTGTCAGCTGTGAGTGAACACATTCAGTTCTTCTACCACGTGTACTTCCACACTGTAAGTAGTCCCCTTCAGCGCAAGGGACTATTGGTGAAATGTGTACTTTACACTATAAATCTAGATATTTTTACTTACTTTTAGACAACACAAAATACGTAACGGCAAACCCGCAGGTCCACCGCTAACAAAAATTGGCTTTGCCAGTGCTTGTTTTGATCTGTGGATGAGCTGAAATTAGGACTTATTTTGACCTTTTTCAATCTAAACCTCAATAGGTACCGTTTACCAAGTCGTGCGTAGGATCAGCCTTAAGTGCCGCACTACACCAACTGTTCTGGTGTTTTTAGTGAGTACGACAGTGCTATTTATTCTGTATTCCCGATAGCATAAAATATATAATATGGTGTTAAATAACAGCTCAGTGCAAATTAGCCTCTCCCGAGGCGACGAGCCCTAGAATGGTTCTAATGGACTTTCCACTTTCCCTCTGGGATGTAGTCGAACCGTTAATGTCAAAATGTTATTGCTTATTTAAAAGTCCATTAGGATTGGAGAGTGTTCCAATGGGCGACAGAGAGCCGAGTGCATCATGACACAGAAAGCAATTGTAGGCAGCAGCTGTTGGGGGGTCAAAGCTCACACCGTAAAAACGTCATTTTCAATACGGAGTCGAAGCTCTCACAACGAACTTAAGCTGCAGTTCCCTTTGTTCGTGTGAATGCATTATTTATTTTTGTATGTGCAATGCAGCTAATGGCTTGCCTCGTAGCACTTTGCAGAGAGTTAATAATGAACAAACCCCTGTGACCTAGTACTCTTGTACTTCCGGATCGTGTAACGAATGTTGCGTTTCCGCATCAGCCGGGTAAAGGGCAGAGACTGAGAACTTTGTATTGTGGCCACTATGAGGCGCCATTTGCGGACTGATGCATGAAATTCATTAACTCCAACTGTCGTAGGTCTTATGGCATCATAGTGAAAAGTTGCGATGGCTTGGCGCAAAGCCGAGCGGCTGTGGGGGTTTTTTGCGACTGAGTAATGCTTAATTTGAGCTGGTGGTTTCAGGTGGAGCCCACTAGCACTCGTTTTTGGGAACCAACACTTATTTATACTCATTCAACAGACTTTTATCCTGAGCAAAAGAGAGGAAAACACAAAAAGGGGAAAAGGAAAGAAGAGAAAGGCAGAAAAAAATGATCAAGGGAGAAAGCAGGAATGAAAAAGAACCTGCAAAAGTGAGAAAAAGGAGCAGGGAATGCCTGGCGGTGAATTAAAGAGGCTTCAGGTGGAATCAGCCTTAGGACCCCTCTGATGCCCCTCTCCGATCCAGGGCTCCTCCGCGGCCCAGCTCCCCTCTTCAGAAGTCCTGTGCGGCCACTGCCTCCCCACCCGAGCCCCCCTGCGGCCCCAGAGCTCGGTGGGGCCACTTGACCTGCCACCGGAGCTCTGGGGCCAAATTCCCCCGCGGCGCCGGCGCATGGAGCGCTGCCATTGTGGTCTTTCGTGACTTGGTGGATGGCGCTGATTTGGGCAAAATCACAGGCTTCAGCCTTAGGACCCCTCTGATGCCCCCCTCCGATCCAGCGCTCCTCCGCGGCCCAACTCCCCTCTTCAGAAGTCCTGTGCGGCCACTGCCTCCCCACCCGAGCCCCCCTGCGGCCCCAGAGCTCGGTGGGGCCACTCGAGCTGCCACCGGAGCTCTGGGGCCAAATTCCCCCGCGGCGCCGGTGCATGGAGCGCTGCCATTGTGGTCTTTCGTGGCTTGGTGGATGGCGCTGATTTGGGCAAAATCACCGCCGATGTCCCGTCGGACGAAGAAACGTGAAGTCTCAAAATGGCGGAGGACGAGAAACTTTAACAACCAGCTCAGAAGGTACAGAGTCATCAACCGGACTGCCCGCCGGAGCGCCCTTCCCATAAGGGTTTCACCGGCCCTATTTCCTGACAAGGCAAGACAACTTTTGTTCCCAGGATCAGTGTGGCTTTTTAACCTTACGGTGATCGTTCACTAATAACCGCCTGACCCTAAGATGGCGGCTGAAGTGGACGGAATGCGCTCTACCTTTTCCTTTACGGAGCTTCGCTGTAAAGATCAGTATCTTACTGTAAATTATCCTGTGTCCAATAATCAATTCCGATTCCACCATCTTGACGATCTGCCCCAGAACGGGGACTGGCCCTCAGACGGCGCCCATGATGCTGATATCAACAATCTCAAGATCAGCCCGGGATCCAGCATGCTGCTTCCCCACCACCATCCGGCCTTCTACCCCTATGGACATCTCCAACTCGGGGATCCCTCCAGACCCAAGACCACCACCCTTGAGTGCAACACCACCTGAACACCTGGCTGAACGATGGCAAGAATTTCCTGCTCTGTAAATATGTAATATATAATTGTCCAAGCCTAATCGCTTTTAAAATGTAATCCTGAGTGAATTTGCAATTTGTATATATATATATAACTCTAACCACTAGTATATGTAGTAGACCTTTGTACTTACTACCATGCCTATGTGATTTTAGAGTTTATCTGTTTGTATCTCTTCCTTGAGTGACTTTACAACTTGTACATTTGCAATTTTTTTCTGTTTGTATCTCTTATGTAACTCATGTAATCCAAAGTCCTTATGTAACGCAACTGGTTCTTTTGTAAAGCGCTCTGACACCTTCTGTAATGTTCGCGCTATATAAAATCGCATTAAATAAAATATAAATAAATCAAAATGCACAGCTTTGGTATTGCACCCCAGCCTTCGAATGTGCTGGCGATAGTGCTGGCTGATAGCTTCTGAGCAAAACCTTTGGGCCTGGCACATATTCTTTTACAATTAAGCACTGCATTTGAGGTGTGTACACCTAATACATGTAACTCATCATTTCTCTGAGTTAATGCATGAAATGCAGACAGCACAAGCTGGGAACAGTGAGGAGGGATTGCTCCTCTCTGTTTCTAACTTGTGCTTTCTCTTCATGTATTAACTCAGACAATTTCTGAGTTACATGTATGAATTGTAAACACCTCAAACGTAATAAAATAGGTGTGCAGCTCCCAGATGTAAATCATACGGTCCTTGAAATTCAATACACAGATGCAATGACTACAGTCAACACAATGCACTGGAAGGTGGGTCTTAAAAATGCAAAACTCCACATGTACACTTTTCTAAGAATTTGAATCCCCAGACCTCTGCGCAGCCTGCTTCCCTTTTGCTTTTCAAGACTCAGCGCTCCACTGCCTTTTGGGCTAGGTTCGCACTGTATAAATACCATATACATTCATAATCGGAGAAGGCGCAGTAAGATCATTATCGACCATGGTACTCCAGGTGTGAACTTCTAACAGGATGGTCCTTGTTCTTGTTTTGAACATGTTTCTGACCATCATGCTTCGGACCATTTTGCTGTTGCAAAGCACTGCTAACTCTTCACTGTTTGTTTTTATGCTCTTGCTGCAGTCTCCTGCCTCCTACTTACATCACCTTGTCTCCTGTGCTCCTGCTTCTGTAGTTTGCAATTTTCACCTGTCCAGCCTTCTCCCTGGTTTTCTTTTGTGCCACTCTGGTTACTAGTAAAAGACACACAAATGATGGCCATAATACGGAACAAATCAAACATTCACCCGAAGTCAAGAGTTAAATGGGTTAAATCCATTGTTCTTTTGCTCACAATGCCACCCCAGTTTAGACCCAGCCATATGCAAATCAGTCTTGACCCTGCTCCTCATGGGAACAGTCCAGCCCGAACTGTCAAGCCAGGTCTTCCCTGGACCGGAAACAAGCATCCTGGGACCGGTTTCGGGGTATCACCCCTCATCAGTCAGGCTAGTTTGAATCCAGTGGCACAGTGAGCCCGGGACCCACGCCTAGGCATACCCGGCGCGCTTAGGGCAAGAAAGCAATACACACAAATGGTGGATGCAATGCAGAACATATCTGGTTACTAGTGACCTCACATCTCAGCTTTACCTTCATCAGTAGAGCAGCCCCTGATGTTCCTGTCTTTTTCTTATGCTTCCTCCTCTGCACCTTTCCTGTTCTTTCATTTGTGCTGTATGTTATTCCTTTTATTCAGAGGATGGCTATTGTTTCCGTCAAAAGGCAACCTCTGCCTTCTCTCCTTCCTTTGTCTTTCTCCTCAACTGTGGTCTCTTGTAAAGGGTGTACTGGTTGCTATTTTTAGAAAGCACTAATATTGTGTCCCTGAGGGAGCCATATAGTCAGTGCTTTCAATGGAAATATAGATGTACTGGTACTCACTATTTAGAGTACCTGTCTGCTTCTGAGAAGTACTGGTACTCTTCCCAGTAAATGCATTGTAGCAGTGCTGGGAAGTGCAGGCACTCGTGTTAACAAATTGAAGAAGTGCAGGTTCTCAGCCAGCGGTGGCTCCTCCGCTAAGACTGAGGAGCGTTGCCCCATTGCTCACAGAGCAGTTCAAAAGGGAAAAATAAAATGATAATAACGCATTGTTATTTTAGTTTTCTTTTTCCGTGGCTCAGCTGGTTAGGTGCAGGACGGGGCTGGGCTGTTATAGAGAAGCAGGGGAAGGAGTGGTGAGCACTCTTTTAAGTGCGCATGACTGTTTGGCTGGCCGTCTTGGGCTGACCAAACTGTCATGCGCACTTAGCATGTTCTTCACCATGCTGTATTGTACAGCCTGCGTGGAGAACATGCACAGTCTCCCAGTCCCTGTCTGAGCACTGAACCACGGCGCTTAGGCCAATCACAACACTCTTGTAACGCAGCGTCGTGATTGGCTGGCGGATTCCGGGAGGCTGTGTGCTTCCTGCTGCCGGAGAAGAGAAGAGGACGGAGGAGAGGCAGCGGCCCGCGGTATCCAGGTAAATGCTTTTCTTTTTTTATTATTCTTTATTTCTTTTTTTGTATTGTGAAAGAGAAATGAAGTTAATGAAAACTGATTTACTTAGAGGTACGTGGAGGTGACAGGCAAATGTTTCAAGGAAAAAACTATTGCTGTCCTCATTGCCCTCTTCTAAATCAGAAGGCAATTTGCAGACTAAAGGGAATTTTACTTATCAAAGGCCTTCATTATGTCCTTGAAAAGCATTTCTCTGTTCTTGAGACTTTTCACATTTAAAGCTGAAGTTTTAATTTAGCATGTATATTTATTGTAGGTAGCTAACAGTATGAACAACATATGGCATTATGACATTCTTTATGTTTAACTACAATTACATCTAAAATATTTGGGAAGATTTTTCAACCACCAATATTTTATTGAAGCTAAATAGAGACCTGGGGCAGCACTAAAATTCTGGTTAATGATCAGCGTACCTAGTGGTGGTTTGGGGACCCTGACACCCCAGCGTACTCCCTGGAGAAATGGGTCATGCCCTGCATGGTAGTGCACTTTCTCCGGCCTCTCTCCTGCAACAAGTGTGGTGTTCCAAGTTTGGCATGAAGCCCTTCGGACGCTGAGTTGGACTAACCGCCTAACAAGAGGAAGGCAGCTGTGGACTGGGTGCTGGCTCCCCCAGGTGACTCAAATGGAGGGCTTCGGCAGCTGGGATCTCATTGGAATCTCACCCCTGGAGACATTATGACAGGAACCACTATTAAGTCATTCACTGACCTACAGGCAGAATACAAACTCCACAAAACCCAATTTTATTGATTCCTGCAGATGAGATACGCACTCCAACCCTATGTCTTGGGCTTGGATGGGCTCCTGGAGTTTAGTCCTTGGGAGGCGCAGGTGCTCCTCATTTCTCCCATCGGACATAAGTTTTTATTTATAGAAGTCACTGGTTATACACACACCTGACTCCTTTCGGGTCCTCAGAGTGACCTGGACAAGAGATCTTGAGCAGCTAGATAAAGATGACTGGCGAGAAACCCTGGGTTCCACCGAGAGAGGTGGTCATCGCTGCTCAATATCATCTCATACAGTTTTGATACCTACACAGAGTCTACCTCACACGTTCCAGACTATGACACATGGGCGTGATTGCCTCCCCGACGTGCCAGTGTAGCTCCATTCATCATGAAGACTTTCTTCATACAGTATGGGGTTGCCCAGTCCTTGCCCCATTCTGGGCTGGGGTCTTGGTCCACCTGAGGGAGGTTCTAGGCTGGCACATTACCAACAAACCCAAATTAATTTTATTACACGTCTCTGATGGAGTCGAGGGCAGAAGCCCTGTTGTGGATCAGACTAGTGGTGGCATAGTGGGATATAGCCAGAAACAGGAGGACAGGGGATGCCCCACCCCTGGTAGAGTGGATAAAAGACCTATACAGATGCATGTATCTGGAGAGGCCAATCTATGCCGCCAGAGGCTGTCCGCAGAAACATGGGAAGGTTTGGGGTGACTGAACTCCTTACCGGTGGATCATACTTGCACCACACACCACTCTGTCCGGGCCCCTAGAAGACAAGGTACCGAGCTGCAGGGATTAATGAAGGCGAGTACTATGTATTCCAGTACTAGGAGCAGGACCTGGGCATCTCTCAACACATGGGGGGTGGGAGGGGGCTGATGTAGTGTCGCAAAACAGTCATTCTCTTTCTTCTTGTTCACCTATGTGGCAATCAGGGATGTTACTGTAAGAGCCATGATTACTTTAGTTTGACAGTGCACTATCAATGTTATTATCATTGAAATGCCAATAAAATATGTTCTAAAAAATACTGGATAATGTATGTATAAACTCTACAGTAACTCAGATGTTGTTTCTCTGCACTCTGCACACTATGCAGAAAATCTGTATTAAATGCAAACTTACAATAAAATTAACTTTTGATAAACTTTTACGCTAGAGTACCAAAGCTGTAGTCTTTGGTACTGCTTAACTCTCGCAGTTGATGTTGGCCCATAGGGTGAACACATAAGTTTAAGGTGCCTTATAATGAACGTGCTGCTTTGTTGGCAAATATTTCTATCAATAGCCATGTGCGCGCCGGTGCACACTCTAGCCGGCAATCCCCGCCTTAAACTGACGCATTTCCAGTACTTAATTTGTAAAACAGTAAGTGCCAGGACCCTCGTTAGGAGGTGACTACAGCATGTGGCACCTATTGCCCCAGCCAGCGCTGCCAATGACAGTACTTACACAACTACTAACCATCACCACTCCTATAAGTGTGACAATTCAGACTATTTATAGCCCCCAGAGCTATAAGAATGGCTTTTTTTTTGCACGTCTTAGGCATTCTAAATGTAGGTTGAATTAATAAACAGCTGTTGTGTTCAACACTAAATTAGATAAATATCGCCACCAAGTGGCAGACTCTTATAAGTACCGGTGTTGACAATTAAGTGCCGTTGCTGAGCACCGGAAACCACTGGCTCAAATTAAGCACTGCGCATTTCCATGTACTGCATTGGACATATCGGACTCCAGTGAAACCCCAAAAACGGTCCCAGGATGCTTGTTTCTGGTCCAAGGAGGACCTGGCCTGGCAGTTTGGCCTGGGCTGTTCCCATAGGGAACAGGGTCAAGACCGATTTTCATATGGCTGGGTCTAAACAGGACTGCCGTGGCACGCAAAAAAAACGATGGATTTAACCCAGATCTGTGACTGGGGGTCAATGTTTGATTGATTCAACATTTTGTCCATCATCTGTTCTTTTTGCATTTGTCGCCCTAAGTGGGAAGGGTATGCACAGATGTGGGTCCTATGCTCGCTACGCCAACAGATTCAAACTAGCCTGGCTGATGAGGGGTGAAACCCCAAAAACGGTCCCAGGAAGCTTGTTTCTGGTCCAAGGAGGACCTGGCCTGGCAGTTCAGGCTGGGCTGTTCCCATAGGGAGCAGGGTCAAGACTGATTTGCATATGGCTGAGTCTAAACTGGAATGGCGTGGCATGCAAAAAACTATGGATTTAACCTATATCTGTGACGGGGGTGAATGTTTGATTGATTCAGCATTCCGTCCATCATCTGTTCTTTTTGACATGGAAAGGCGAGGCACTGTTCAGCCCCCGCATACAAGGTGGGATGGGACTGTTGACTTGAATACGGGTACTAAAGGTTATCTTTCTGTTCCAATGTGCTATCACTATATCGCTTGTACAAGCACTCTGTGTAATGCCAAGTTGTTGTATAATGTTGTAAATGTTTGTATCACCTTTCTTGTCTGCAACCGCCTTGCAGTGTGTGCAGGAAAATTGACAAAGAAAGAGATTAAACAAGTATATCTATCGGTGCTTAATTTGTAACATAAAAAATAATAGGTGCTGGGACTCAAAGTTTTTCTTGCGATCCCACCACCCGTGCTGCCGAATGCCATGGTTGCTGAATAACAAGGCTATCTGTTCTTCATCCACCACCTGTCTCTTTCATCAAGCATTCTACAATTTATGTTTCTTTATCTCACTATTGCAGCTTATTTTTCACACTGATTTCTCCCTTACCCTAACTTTCTTTACCTCATTTGTTCTCTCTTTTGTGCTTTTCTCTCTCTTGCTCTGGGTCAAAGTCTGATGATGAATATTAAGTCCCAGTACACAAAAATGAGTGCCAGTTCTCATCACCTGCAACCACCGGTGCAAATTAAGTGCTGCTTCTGGAAATTAATGATACCCTCAGACCAAGTGGACTCCAAACCAATGGCTAATCTGAACTTTACTAGTGACATATAGTCAGGACAACTGGAATTATGCATTTGTGTGGCTACTGCATTTTTCGCATAAGTATAGATTTGCTGCGTAATCCATCACCTGCTGCATAATCTGCATATTTTAACAAAAAAATGTTTCTGTCTTAAACAGTTCAAAAGTTACTAACAACACAGTGACACATGTTGCCACGTAGTGGAAGACCGTTTACAAAGGTTGACTGGTCACCTTTTTGTTTCTGATTACTATATTTGGGGTTTAAACTGGTACTATTGAGGTGCAACTAATGCCCATACAGTGTTAACAAGTGTCAAAATGACAAAAGAATGAAGCAATATATCACAATATCACCCAATAAAGAGAGAGAAGCCCCACGTACCAAAGAGACAGGGCGTTACTTAGTCAAAGAAGAAGAAAAATTCCCTTCGGTAACCAAATAAAATAATTGTTTTGTACAACACTAGCAGATCGGACGCACGGACACTGAAGGACTGGAAAACACTATAGGATCTAAATGCTTTCGGGAGATTGTTGGTCCTGCGCTGTGAGATCCTGGAATATCCACTCATAAGGAGGGACAGTGTAAACAGATTGACCTGGAATCCTTGGGCACAATTGAATAGAACATTCACGACGGGAGTTTTCAATTGGAATGATGGTATCCCTATAGTAAACGGTGGACCCATTTCCCTACAAGGACTATTTACGCCTTTAGGATACTCGCCACAGTTGCTTGGGTATTTGTTTGAAGATTCTAAAAGGAGAGGCACATTATATTTGTCTTGATAAAGGTGGCCATTACTCTGCAAACACCACCGAAACGCGTCGATGCTTGGGATAAACGAAATCCAGTGTACCGGCCAGTCATTGTGATAAAAACACTTGGACTGCATACATGTCTGGCATTTGAGTTTTTTTACCTGGATTAGTCCACGAACCACTAATAAGTGTACTGTCGTATTTGCTGTCTGTCTCTCTCTTCTTTTGTTTTATCTTTCTTTTAGACTATATATTTTTAATTGTTTTTAATTCGTGGATATAGTGTATGTACTATTTGTAGGATTTGTATATATGTATTATAATATTTGTTTTTGAAACTTGATGAATTTTTGCATCTCCCTCTTGATTAATTGATATGCTGTCTATGTAATACATGAAATTGTATAATGATATGTTTTTTATAATATGAAGATTTGTGAATTCTGTATAATGAACAATTTTTAATGGTTCCAACATTTCTTTAATAAAATATAGGTGGCATTCCATTATTAGTCAGTGGTTGTCTTGTGGCATTGCAAATATAGGCATATGGCTTTTTTGTATGATTGATATGAATGGTTTGTGGTATATTTGAGATGATTGGTTGAACAATATATTATTTGGTTACCAAAGGGAATTTATCTTCTTCTTTGACCATGTATCACAATATGCCACATTACGCCGCATAATTTGCCTGTTCTTGCTGCATAATTTACTCAACCCTGCCACGTAATTTTGCCCTCCACTGCCACATAATTCCAGTGGCCCTGCATATAGTGCACGGCAATTGATTGCAGTCACTGATGTTGAAACTCTAGTCTTTCAAGAGCCTCCCTTGAAACGTCCCATTGTTCGCCCTGCTTTACATTTGCAGGGTAAGCGGAGGCTGGCCTTCCACTGACCCTTCAGGTGGTACTCACATGATGCTTTCTGATGATTGCAGGACCAGTGCTGCTCCTTATATTTCCGCTGACTGTCAGAGATGCTGCTCCCGTGTACCATGCCCTTGGTTAAACATCATCTCTCCTGCTTCAAACCAGCAGTCTATAGCAGGAAGTTCCAGACCTAACTTTGCTGATCCAGCCTTTTGTTTCTAGACAAAAAAGACCATACTGAGAGCAGCTTCCATTAAAGGGATGAGCACCCAAGAGTTTACACACTTCTATAGTGGTGTCTTTGGTCACTACTTTCCAGGAGGCCTCCATCTGTAAGATGATGGTGGCCCCAGCCTATGACTCAAGAGAATGCACGACGCCCACCATGTCTGTGGCACTTTGATTATTCATTAGCTGTTACGGATATCAAAATGCTGTTCCAACTAGCTCTGGAAGCAGGCGAATTAGGGACATACTACGTGCTTCGCGTGTGAACTCTGCAAATGAGAAGGCGCTGCTGACAGTATGGCACTACTGCATGTACTCACAAAGCTGCGTTAGACAGGGTGGACCTTCTTTTACTGATACAAAATTGTGCGAGTTTGTTTATTCACAGATTGAGCGTGTGTTCAGTGGAGTTTGGAGTATTTACTGTAGTTTAACCAAGTTTGCCACCTGGAAAAGCACATTGTGTGAAATCTAGAACAAGGCACTAATTCTGATGAAACACGTCCTGAGAGCTTTTAACAAAATAGTTACTTTTAGCTTTATGCCTTCCAACACACAGTGTCTCCTTCCTCTTAGTTGGCTCTATTGCTTGAGTTCTCCTTGAACATTATGTTACTGTTATAAGTTTATCCGAAACTAATGAATGGCTTCAAGAGACTTTAAGGTACTTTAAGTTACTTAGGGTTGCCCCAGGAATTGTTTGAGGTGCTGTGCCATTCTCTGGACACAAGACACCTCCCAGATTACTAAAAGGTAGTCTACTTTTGGCACTTGCACATGATTTGTGTCATTTGTATAGTATTGTCAGCCAGGTTAGTATCAGTGTTTTCCATATCATTACATGGACCAGCCCTTTCAAGATGATTGATGGGCCAACAAACCAAAGCAGTACTTCTTAACCTGTACACCCTTTACTGGAGGAGTGTGGTTTGAGTTGTTGGATGATTTGTCAATTTTTGTCTACTGTTGGCCTCTCCGAGTCAATTGGAGAGAAAAGTTGCAGGGGTGAAGGGAGATAAAGAAGGTATAGGACAACTGCTGCAGTACCTGTGACCAAGCAAGCAGTTCCCATTTTGTGATGTCCACCTGCCACCAGGACAATAGTTAATGAGGATTTAAAAGATCCCGATTGTAGAGTGAAAACAGCAAGATGGATGTTACATCAAACACCCGTAGGCATGCCACAACCAGAGGTTAGACTCTCCAGGATGTTCTGCTGTACCAAACATTTGGCTATAGTTTTGCGGATTCTTCAATCACCTATTTGGAGACCGACAAATTGTGGGAGAGAATTGGACTGCTTCATCAAAAAACATTTTTGCTTATGTTTTCACTGGGTTTTAAATTTCTGGATGAAGGGGTTTACAATGGGAATGTGAGTTTCTTTTGGATTTAATTTTCGAACGTATTTTTTTTACCCACTTTTGTTTTCCTGCCCTGACATTTCAATATTTGTCCATTAACTCTTTGAAATTATCAGATGAGTATTATTGCTGTATTAGTTTTATGATAGGGTGACAGATTTTAAAACTTGAAGTAAATTAAAGCTGTAAAAAAGTTTCTTAATTTATGTAATTTATTTAAAATGGTGTTTATATTCCTCATTCAACTTCCTTGATACATAAAGAAAGATGCATGATGCTAGATAACCTCCTCCCACTAGCGGTACAAGGACTATTTATTGTGACACCGAACACCCAGCCCCTTATACTCACGCTTACTGACCATAAGCAAAAGATTCTATTCCTGATTTCAATGAGTGGCACTCTGCCCCTTAACTCTGTGATGAGCAGAAGAAAGGTGCTCCCCATCCCAGACTGCTCTTGTGGCAAACTGGAAGCCTTTACTCATTTCTTGATAAAATGTTCCCTTTGCAATGATTTAAGGAAGAATACTATCAGCTACATCATAGAAAAAGAACAACTCGACTCCTATAGAGACTTCTTTCTATCTCCTGAGTGACATCATTGAGAAAGTGACAAAACAAAAGGGAAATACCTGGTAAGAAGCTGTTATATCAGCAACAAGAATAATGTGTTGCAAGTGATAACTAAACATCCAATGTAGTAGAAGTAGTAACATTTATTGTTAGATTAATTAAAATCATTACAATATAAATTAGGTGCAGTAAATGAATAAAATACATTAAAATGATAAAAACTTCCTTGACATATAAGCGAAGGAGGGATCTCAATATTCAAAGTTCAATGCCCCAGCTTATCGATCAAGGATTTTAGCGATTAATTCCGCCTGAGGCACAGATGTTTCATGTAGCCCGGGTAGAGAAAGTGCTTTGTGCAAAGGGAAAGACCTGTGCAAGTGGCAACTAAATCACAGTAAGTAAGCCGGGGATGCAAGCCCAGTGCTGTGATTAATGAGGAACGTACTTTGCTCCTATCCCCAGCGGAGGCCAGAGATCTAGGCTGATTTAGCTGGGCCGGCTGGTGGGGTGCTTTCATCAAGGCCCGATCGACACCCTGGAGATATTTTACAGTTCAGGAGATTACTCGAGGGTCCCCTGAGTTTAAAGATGCTATTACGGTCTGCGTGGTTCCTTGACTGGTAAATAATCATTCGTTTATAAAATCCTTTTTAGGAGTGAAATGTATGCATCCAGTTGGAAGACTTCTGCCGATCAAGGGCCACGCAGATGGTACTGCTAGGAACAGTCTTCTTTGTGAAGCTCATTTAATGCCCATCAAGGGCTGATAGTTTCAAACAACAGGCTATGTAGTGGGTTTCAACATTGATAGACCTTCTCCACAAAGTATGTCATCTGCTTTTGGACCAACAAGAAGTTACGCAGCAGGCATTGACTTCAAAAGACTTTCTCCATGCAGCATGTCACAGGAAATGGGAGTTAATCACAAACTGCGTTTCGAGGTGTTTTTAACAGTAAAACTAAAATGTTTTATCAGCATTTCTGTATTTTGTAAAAAAAAATTCTAAGGATGTTTTTAATATTATTCTTGTCTGTTTTGTGCAGATAGTAATCATGCACCGAAAACACCAATAGATCTATCTGTCATATGGCTTACAGCAGTTTCAAGGTGATTGGGAGTCAAAGGGAATTCCTCTTCAACACTCTGATGGATTCCAGGGAACTGAATATTGTTCATTATTTTGCTATTTTCGAGATCTTCTAAGGGGAGGTTTAAACTTACCAGTTTAAAATTCTGTTGAGAGGGTAGTTTTTTAGACTGCCTGCTTTTGGGTTAGCATATGTCAATATTCCTATAACACTCAATACTTATAAAAGACAATTCTGCTTTACTAGTGTAAATTGAACAAGTACACAAAAATGTTACAGATTGGCAGAAGTTCATAACATGGTGTGACATACAAAAGATCCTGGGCCCGATTCACAAAAGTAATCTGAGACAAAATCCTAACTTTACGACTTTCAGTATTCACAAAGGGCATTTAGGAGTAGTAAAGTTAGGATTTTGTCTCAGTTAAACTTAAGTTTTGGTCTTAAGTTTAACTTAAGACCAAAATTTAAGTTTAACTAAGACAAAATCCTAACTTTACTACTCCTAAATGCCCTTTGTGAATACCGAAAGTCGTAAAGTTAGGATTTTGTCTCAGATTACTTTATGAATCAGGCCCCTATAATTATCGAATTATGTGGTTTCACAGCTCGCCACGCTTTGTCCTTCAACGATGCTGGAAATATTTTCTGTATGAAAATAAATTGATACCTTTTCTGTGACTATTCTGCAGATTGACTTTATTCACACAGCAGCTGCAGTACCTTTGACTATAAGCAATTATACCATATGTAGAAGTGGGAAAATCAATGAAGGCTGAAGCCAATCTTGCAACATATGTCTAGTTTGACTCTAGTACCCCTAGGCCTGTTGAGTAAAACCGGAGCTGGGCCAGCTATCTTGGGCATTGGTTTTTCAACATGTGACCTAATATTTGGCTCATGCTACCTCTGTGATCCAATTGTTCGGCAATTCTATTTTATTGCCTATAGTAAGAGGTAAATTTCAATGAGAAATACTTCTGTTTGTTAAAAATGTTATAGTGATATTAACATAAAGTTAATTTTCTAACTTAGATTTGAATGGACTACGGAGTCATTAGCTGAGTTGCTTAATATTTATTTTGGAAATAATTGTATTGTAATTGCATTTATATAGCGCTTATTACCCCTGACGAGGCGTTGAAGCACTTTTTCGGCGAGTAGCACGCTACTCCGGAACCCATAAAGGATTAGTTGTGAATTAGTATGGTGAAATATGAAAGTAATTTGAGTGGTGGATATGTTAGTCATTTATTTGGATTGAGAAGGATAGTGGATAATAATTCTCTTGGGTGCTAGTGCCCATTTTGTTGATGCATCATACTTTCTGTCGGACCCGTTTATTACATAATCTCAGGCAGTGGTGTTATACAAAATACGAGAATCGCTGCAGAATGTGGCAAGGGGCCCAGAGACTTCCATATCTCCTGGATATTTCTTGTTATGAAAGCTTTTTTAACCATTCAAAGATTATGCTTAATTTAGATGTGTTTAAGTTAGCCCTACTAGGACTTAAACAGCTTGTATTTACATCATTTCACATTTGCAGAATGGAAGTGCACTTTTAGTTTATGTGAAATAGCATTCGCCATGAGCATGCGTTTCTCTTCGTGCTTTTCCATTCAGAAATTCAGCAAAATAGAAACCTTGTTTGTGGTGTTGAGTTACTGTATTAATATAATTGTATTAATGTGCCTTCCTCTTGAGAAATCCATGTCCCGGATGTTCCTGTATGTTGCAATCTTCAAGACCCTTTTCCTAGGTTTAAACGATAGAGCATTTTGCACACTGAATGTGTTCTTGTTTGTTAAGTTACTTAAATGTACTGCCATCTACTTCATTTTCTATGCACACCTCTTTATGAAGATGTAGTAAAGTAGGTGTTTCTAGATGTATCTTATTAAATGTATCTAATGTATTTGAATGTTCATTGGTCTGTGTTTAGTAACGTTGCTAGTGCTAGCCTGTCAGACCATTAGAAATAACTTAGAGGCATATGTATAAAATAGTAGAGTTAGTGATTACCTATTTGCGAGTTTTTGCAACTCGCAAAAAGGTAATTACAATATTGAATGTAAGAAATTGGTCAGTGTTAAATAGTGATTCGTTATTTATTTGGATCGTTATTTAGGATTCCCTAAATAGCGATTACCGAAATAGCAAATCAGGTCGCAAATAGCGAATGCTACATATGCCTAATTGTGATGACATCACATCCAGGAAGCAGTTCCCCAGTGAACATGGAAAGGATTGCTGTTGGAAAATTGGCTGAGAATCCACTCTCAATCTCCCTGAGGGCTTGCCATCCACCCCTAAAGAAGCTGAATATGTCACGTAAGGTCACCAACAAGGAGGCTAGGGCCAGAAAACGGAAATTAAAGATTTCTGATAAGGAATTGGAGATCCTGACAGAAGAGTGTGTGTACCACCATGAAGAACTGTTAGGGAAAACCTTCCTTGCTGTCCCTGATTCCCAAATGAGAAAAATATGGAAGGCAATGCAGCAAAAAAATGTATGTGGTGGGCGTCATACAGACGTCCATTGAAGAGATTTGAAAAAGATGGTACGACCTAAGATCCAGGACAAAGGACAAAGTTGCAATGTGGCTGACAGGTCAGAGGAACTATAGGAGGCTCCCCACTGTTGTCACCCCCCCACCCCTTCAACTCACTTGATGAACTTGTTGAAATAACGTCGGAACCAGAGGCATTGGAAGGCTTTGGAACTATTGATACTTCTGAGATGCCAAGTACCTCTCAATGTAAGTGTACTACAAGATTCGAATCGCCACACCAAATACATATTACGCACTGACCTTAAGAACATTATAGTGAAAATGTGTGTATATAAAGCACCAAATTCATATTAGATGTGTCACACTTGGAAATGTCAGTGTGATTAAAATATCCTTGCACGTGAACAGTGCATCATGGGAGATGTAGTACATTCACAAAAGGCTGCTGTGAAGTTCCAAAACTTTAGTAATACACCACCATAACATTAAACTCATTGCACAAAATGTTACAGTGTTTGGTGGTATCAGGATTGGAGAACATTGCAGCAACCATAGCTGATAATTAACAGCATATGAATGCTAAAATTGATACTCTGACAGAAGCTGTGAAGACCCTATGTCTAGGTATCAATGCAGACCATGTACAACACAGCCGCAGGAAACGTCATCAATCTGCCCGCATGGATCGCTTAGTAAGAGCAATATATAAACTTGCACATGCAACATCGGTGTTATCAAGATGTACTGTCAACCTCCAGTTTGAATTGGGACACTACAGCGGGGATGTGGCCTGTGGACTTGTACAGATCACAAATGCTGTTGAGACCTTCAAACCACTCAGATAGCTGGTGTCAGTCAGGTAGTATGTCCCGAAAGCGAGACCCAGAACACTCTAGAGTGAGTAGTATGTCTGACAGTGACACCATGAGTGTGTGTGACACCAGGTGTCGCACTGCCGAAAGTGAAAATCTGGGTGCCAGCACTTCTGGTTGTACCAAATGCAAGTCATAGTCTGTGATAATTTTGATTGTCCTGTTGGTCAGAACCCATATGTCAAATGATGTTTCAATACTACTAGTGACATGAAGTAATGTCATTTTCTATGCTTACAGTCCTAAATAAAAGTAGGATTAAAGTTACATTTTTTGTTACCTGCACAAATGGCTTTGAGTTTTATGTAGTATTAGTTTGTCAAGATTTCACTCACCCAGCAAAGAAATTCTAAGTAATGTTGGCATGGCACCTTTGACCCTCTGCTGCTGCCAATTTATCATGTTGCAGAGGTCGTGATTGCTGTTCTTCATCCTCATCAGTTTCAGAGTCTGAAATAGTAACAGTTACCTCTATGTGTTGCTACATTGTGAAGAATTGCACATGTTGCATGCTGCTTTTCCTATATGCCACATTGTAGCGACGCTAACTGCGTGTGGATGGAATCATATATGGAGTCATTATCCAGGGGTGCATGGCATATGCACTATCACCAGAAATAATAATGTATATTGTTAAACATCACATTTTAAAAGCTGCTGTTTTATGTCAAAAAAATAACACACTTATTATCCAAAATGTATGCGTCATCGAACTCTCCACTGTCTAGCCTTGCATGAATGCTATTGTGTTGGAAAATGAATGAATCATGGGCGCTCCCAGGAAAACGTGCTAGTATGTCTAGTGATTACATTTGGTTTTGCATCACTCAGAACTTGTACATTCATAGAATGAGTATTTTTCATGTTACGGAATAAATACTCTATGGTGGAGGGTGGGCAGATTGACACATGTATGCCATCTAAACATCCAATGACATTTGGGAATTTTGCTATCCTGTAAAAAGGAAGCTTGATTGTATACAGTTCAGGGTCATTTATGGGCAAATATATGTGGGTATTGATTCGCATTAACATTAAATCAAGGAATGCATGGAAAATTGTGACAGTGACCTCTGGGACACACCACCAGCTGCTGAAATCACACTTAGATGGCTACCAGACGCTAATAGATGCAAACTGCATAACACCTGCATATGGGTGGGGATGGCCTTACTACCTAAGGTGTTTCTCTCACTCAGAGGCGTTAAATCAGCAACTGGATCTAGGGTTACTTTACTACTTAGCCGATACTTGGTATCTATCTCCTCCTCTGTTTGTTCAAACAGTGTGACCCTCAGTCTGAAAATCCTCTCTGGTTTTCTCCACCTTCTCCGCAATCCAGCCAAAATCCTCATTCTCTGTGCCATGACATACAGAGCATCCATTTTGGAAAAACTCTGATACATTCAGGGCCACTTTATATAGTTTGCACATGATTACCACCTGGATCGAGGTGGTGGTAAATTGCATGTGCAATTTTCTGTTTTGGCGACTATTCGCTATTTCCGACTGTGATGCACAGAAGATTAGCGAATCGCAAACAACGATTTCTTATTTGCGATTCGCTATTTGTAGTCGCTAAATTACTGAATTTGAAACCATTCGCACACTAACTTGAGGACTGCAAATGGATTCCATACATTCCATTTCTATGATTTAGCAACCGGTATTCAGTTTGCGACTGAATTCTGACTCACTAACGTTCTGTACATATGGCTCCTAATGTGTGTGACTTTTCTACCTAAAACCCTACTAAGGATGATGTTTTGGGGAAACATGCCAGTCTTTTGGCTTACTTTTTAAGTAGCAGAATCTATGCTAGTCTGTATACTCACTTTTTGCTTAAACTTTCTGTTGCTTTCTAACTGAACAAACTATGCGCTGATCTGTCTATTGGTTTAGACTTAGACTTTTCTTGGGCATTCTATTGAAGTAAGAATCTATGTCAGCCTGTTAATTTAATAAACTTTGTTTCTGGTTGTTACTTGCTTTAGATATTGACCTTATGTTACTTCTCATGCACTATTTGATTTTGACTAATTATGATTGCAGATTCCCTATGATTGAACTAATAACTTTTTGTCATCTCTAATGATCTTGAATAAACCTTTATGGTTTTGACTTGAATTCTTGTCTTGTGGAGGTTTTATTTAATGGCATTGGGCTTAGCCCTAGTAAGACTCAAACAGCCCTGATCCTAAGCCTTAACACTCTTACTTGTGTTACTTAGAGCGTCAGCATAGGCCTGGGGCAGAATGGGTTCCCCATGAAGGTTGGGGCCCCCGTGCACTGCAGGGGCTTTTGTTATGCCCATGGTCTCATGTTGGTTTATCATGTGATGTGTGCACCTTGCATGTCAACTTTATTGTTGAGAAGCATCTACAAATTAGTGCCCATTGTTACAAAACTGGAAACAAGAGGAGATAGATTGAATGTCCCAAATCTCCACTAGATCAGTTTGGTGCAGTCCTGGGCAAATCACTGCACCTTATTTCTCTAAACAATCAAATTTGGAAGGACCTGGACGTGATTTACTTTGGTGCATGCTACACAAAACTCTCACTCATATATGGTAAACCCCGTGTATAGTGATAACTATCACCATTTCTACAATGCACACCAAAAAAGTAATTCTTCTTTTGACTTACTCATGACTTTTCTCGTGACACAAGGTTCTGCCACACCGAAATGTAAAATGAATATTATATCACACTGTAAGGTGGTTTATATTTTTTAAGTATGTATATGTAAATAGATACATTGCATAATTAACATGAGAATTGTTTTGGCTGCTTGGCTCTGACATAGTCTGTTACTGTCAAATCAGACCCCTGACTTGAAAAAGTATTCTCAAATTTGCCTTTTGGAATTTAAAGTACTTCGCACCCCTTTATAATTTTAGCAATACACGTGCCAGAAGGAACAGAAAAAATATGTCTAGATTAGTTACTCATGCTTCGAACAGGAAAACATAGGAACCCTGGCTCTAGCTGGGTCGGCCCTGGGAATTTTTGGCTCGCTTACTTGAGGCTATAGGATTTTCCCAAGAGCAGCTAGATTGCATTGACATTTCCCAAAAGTATTTTAATTTTCTACTAAAATGCACGATATTGTGTTTCAAATGATGCAGTGTCCTCTTTCGGTGCTGCCCGCAGTACGAGCTAATTCTCCGCCAAATGTCGACGTTGTTTAAGCTCCGTTCCCTGAAATTGAACAGGTCGTCCAGCAGAGGGCGCAGTATTCAGAGAGCGGCTGCCTGCAGAGCTCCCGGCCCCCGCCAGATGGCCCTCTCACGGGCCGCGCTCTCCTCCCCCAGCACTCGGAGCATGGCGGGCGGCGGCGGGCGGTGCTGGCGCTGTGGCTTCCCGGCCTGTATGGTTTAATCGCCGGGCTCAGGATGGCGGAGCGCGGCCTGGAGGTGGGCTCCCTGCCTCGGGAGATCCGGGAGCAGCTGGCTGAGCTGGAGCTCGAGCTGTCCGAAGGTACGGAGGTGTAGGTCCCTGGGTAGGAGAGGGTGTATCCCTGTTCCTGATAATGGGGAGGGGGTAGAAGAGGGAAGCAAATGAGGAGGCTCCCATCCGGCTCCGAGGCAAGCCCTCGGTCTTTACGCTCGGACAGCCACCGGTCTTTACGCTCAGACACCCACCGCACCCCAGCGTCCACCCCCAGGGTCTCTTCTCTTAACCCCCACTGCCTTCTCGCCCCTACTGTCTCTTCTCTCAGCCCCCCCACTGTCTCTTCAATCAGCCCCCCAGTGTCGCTTCAATCAGCCCCCAGTGTCGCTTCAATCAGCCCCCCAGTGTCGCTTCACTCAGCCCCCCAGTGTCTCTTCACTCAGCTGCCCCCAGTGTCTCTTCACTCAGCTGCCCCCAGTGTCTCTTCACTCAGCTGCCCCCCAGTGTCTCTTCACTCAGCTGCCCCCCAGTGTCTCTTCACTCAGCTGCCCCCAGTGTCTCTTCACTCAGCTGCCCCCAGTGTCTCTTCACTCAGCTGCCCCCCAGTGTCTCTTCACCCAGCCCCCCAGTGTCTCTTCACCCAGCCCCCCAGTGTCTCTTCACCCAGCCCCCGTGTCTCTTCACCCAGCCCCCCAGTGTCTCTTCACCCAGCCCCCCAGTGTCTCTTCACCCAGCCCCCTCAGTGTCTCTTCACCCAGCCCCCTCAGTGTCTCTTCACCCAGCCCCCTCAGTGTCTCTTCACCCAGCCCCCTCAGTGTCTCTTCACCCAGCCCCCTCAGTGTCTCTTCACCCAGCCCCCTCAGTGTCTCTTCACCCAGCCTCCTCAGTGTCTCTTCACCCAGCCTCCTCAGTGTCTCTTCTCCCAGCCCCCCAGTGTCTCTTCTCCCAGCCCCCCAGTGTCTCTTCTCCCAGCCCCCCAGTGTCTCTTCTCCCAGCCCCCCAGTGTCTCTTCTCCCAGCCCCCCAGTGTCTCTTCTCCTAGCCCCCCCCCAGTGTCTCTTCTCCCAGCCCGCCAGTGTCTCTTCTCTAAGGAGCTAGTGCCTTGTCTCCTTCCCAGCCCACCAGTGTCTCCTCTCCCCGTCTCCCAGTGTCTCTCCTGTCTGAGCCCCCCAAGTGTTTCCTGTCTGAGCCCCCCAAGTGTTTCCTGTCTGAGCCCCCCAAGTGTTTCCTGTCTGAGCCCCCCAAGTGTTTCCTGTCTGAGCCCCCAAGTGTTTCCTGTCTGAGCCCCCAAGTGTTTCCTGTCTGAGCCCCCAAGTGTTTCCTGTCTGAGCCCCCCAAGTGTTTCCTGTCTGAGCCCCCCAAGTGTTTCCTGTCTGAGCCCCCCAAGTGTTTCCTGTCTGAGCCCCCCAAGTGTTTCCTGTCTGAGCCCCCAAGTGGCTCCCCCAAGTGTTTCCTGTCTGAGCCCCCCAAGTGTTTCCTGTCTGAGCCCCCCAAGTGTTTCCTGTCTGAGCCCCCAAGTGTTTCCTGTCTGAGCCCCCCCAAGTGTTTCCTGTCTGAGCCCCCCAAGTGTTTCCTGTCTGAGCCCCCCAAGTGTTTCCTGTCTGAGCCCCCCAAGTGCCCCCCAAGTGTTTCCTGTCCGAGCCCCTCCCCCAAGTGTCGTCTCCTGTCCGAGCCCCTCCCCCAAGTGTCGTCTCCTGTCCGAGCCCCTCCCCCAAGTGTCGTCTCCTGTCCGAGCCCCTCCCCCAAGTGTCGTCTCCTGTCCGAGCCCCTCCCCCAAGTGTTGTCTCCTGTCCGAGCCCCTCCCCCCAAGTGTCGTCTCCTGTCCGAGGCCCTCTCCCCAAGTGTCGTCTCCTGTCCGAGCCCCTCCCCCAAGTGTCGTCTCCTGTCCGAGCCCCTCCCCCAAGTGTCGTCTCCTGTCCGAGCCCCTCCCCAAGTGTCGTCTCCTGTCCGAGCCCCTCCCCCCAAGTGTCGTCTCCTGTCCGAGCCCCTCCCCCAAGTGTCGTCTCCTGTCCCCCCAAGTGTCGTCTCCTGTCCGAGCCCCTCCCCCCAAGTGTCGTCTCCTGTCCGAGCCCCTCCCCCCAAGTGTCGTCTCCTGTCCGAGCCCCTCCCCCCAAGTGTCGTCTCCTGTCCGAGCCCCTCCCCCCAAGTGTTGTCTCCTGTCCGAGCCCCTCCCCCCAAGTGTCGTCTCCTGTCCGAGCCCCTCCCCCAAGTGTCGTCTCCTGTCCGAGCCCCTCCCCCCAAGTGTCGTCTCCTGTCCGAGCCCCTCCCCCAAGTGTCGTCTCCTGTCCGAGCCCCTCCCCCAAGTGTGCGTCTCCTGTCCGAGCCCCTCCCCCAAGTGTTGTCTCCTGTCCGAGCCCCTCCCCCAAGTGTCGTCTCCTGTCCGAGCCCCTCCCCCAAGTGTCGTCTCCTGTCCGAGCCCCTCCCCCCAAGTGTCGTCTCCTGTCCGAGCCCCTCCCCCAAGTGTCGTCTCCTGTCCGAGCCCCTCCCCCCAAGTGTCGTCTCCTGTCCGGAGCCCCTCCCCCCAAGTGTCGTCTCCTGTCCGAGCCCCTCCCCCAAGTGTCGTCTCCTGTCCGAGCCCCTCCCCCCAAGTGTCGTCTCCTGTCCGAGCCCCTCCCCCAAGTGTCGTCTCCTGTCCGAGCCCCTCCCCCAAGTGTCGTCTCCTGTCCGAGCCCCTCCCCCAAGTGTTGTCTCCTGTCCGAGCCCCTCCCCCAAGTGTCGTCTCCTGTCCGAGCCCCTCCCCCAAGTGTTGTCTCCTGTCCGAGCCCCTCCCCCCAAGTGTCGTCTCCTGTCCGAGCCCCTCCCCCAAGTGTCGTCTCCTGTCCGAGCCCCTCCCCCAAGTGTCGTCTCCTGTCCGAGCCCCTCCCCCAAGTGTTGTCTCCTGTCCGAGCCCCTCCCCCAAGTGTTGTCTCCTGTCCGAGCCCCTCCCCCCAAGTGTCGTCTCCTGTCCGAGCCCCTCCCCCCAAGTGTCGTCTCCTGTCCGAGCCCCTCCCCCCCAAGTGTCGTCTCCTGTCCGAGCCCCTCCCCCCAAGTGTCGTCTCCTGTCCGAGCCCCTCCCCCCAAGTGTCGTCTCCTGTCCGAGCCCCTCCCCCAAGTGTCGTCTCCTGTCCGAGCCCCTCCCCCAAGTGTCGTCTCCTGTCCGAGCCCCTCCCCCCAAGTGTTGTCTCCTGTCCGAGCCCCTCCCCCCAAGTGTCGTCTCCTATCCGAGCCCCTCCCCCAAGTGTCGTCTCCTGTCCGAGCCCCTCCCCCCAAGTGTCGTCTCCTGTCCGAGCCCCTCCCCCCAAGTGTCGTCTCCTGTCCGAGCCCCTCCCCCCCAAGTGTCGTCTCCTGTCCGAGCCCCTCCCCCCAAGTGTCGTCTCCTGTCCGAGCCCCTCCCCCAAGTGTCGTCTCCTGTCTGAGCCCCCCCAAGTGTTTCCTGTCTGAGCCCCCCAAGTGTTTCCTGTCTGAGCCCCCCAAGTGTTTCCTGTCTGAGCCCCCCAAGTGTTTCCTGTCTGAGCCCCCCAAGTGTTTCCTGTCTGAGCCCCCCAAGTGTTTCCTGTCTGAGCCCCCCAAGTGTTTCCTGTCTGAGCCCCCCAAGTGTTTCCTGTCTGAGCCCCCCAAGTGCCCCCAAGTGTTTCCTGTCCGAGCCCCTCCCCCAAGTGTCGTCTCCTGTCCGAGCCCTCCCCCCAAGTGTCGTCTCCTGTCCGAGCCCCTCCCCCAAGTGTCGTCTCCTGTCCGAGCCCCTCCCCAAGTGTCGTCTCCTGTCCGAGCCCCTCCCCCAAGTGTCGTCTCCTGTCCGAGCCCCTCCCCCAAGTGTCGTCTCCTGTCTGAGCCCCTCCCCCAAGTGTCGTCTCCTGTCCGAGCCCCTCCGCCCAAGTGTCGTCTCCTGTCCGAGCCCCTCCCCCAAGTGTCGTCTCCTGTCCGAGCCCCTCCCCCCAAGTGTCGGTCTCCTGTCCGAGCCCCTCCCCCCCAAGTGTCGTCTCCTGTCCGAGCCCCTCCCCCAAGTGTCGTCTCCTGTCCCCCCAAGTGTCGTCTCCTGTCCGAGCCCCTCCCCCCAAGTGTCGTCTCCTGTCCGAGCCCCTCCCCCAAGTGTCGTCTCCTGTCCGAGCCCCTCCCCCAAGTGTCGTCTCCTGTCCGAGCCCCTCCCCCCAAGTGTCGTCTCCTGTCCGAGCCCCTCCCCCCAAGTGTCGTCTCCTGTCCGAGCCCCTCCCCCAAGTGTCGTCTCCTGTCCGAGCCCCTCCCCAAGTGTCAGTCTCCTGTCCGAGCCCCTCCCCCAAGTGTCGTCTCCTGTCCGAGCCCCTCCCCCAAGTGTCGTCTCCTGTCCGAGCCCCTCCCCCCAAGTGTCGTCTCCTGTCCGAGCCCCTCCCCCCAAGTGTCGTCTCCTGTCCGAGCCCCTCCCCCCAAGTGTCGTCTCCTGTCCGAGCCCCTCCCCCAAGTGTCGTCTCCTGTCCGAGCCCCTCCCCCAAGTGTCGTCTCCTGTCCGAGCCCCTCCCCCAAGTGTCGTCTCCTGTCCGAGCCCCTCCCCCAAGTGTCGTCTCCTGTCCGGCCCCTCCCCAAGTGTCGTCTCCTGTCCGAGCCCCTCCCCCAAGTGTCGTCTCCTGTCCGAGCCCCTCCCCCCAAGTGTCGTCTCCTGTCCGAGCCCCTCCCCCCCAAGTGTCGTCTCCTGTCCGAGCCCCTCCCCAAGTGTCGTCTCCTGTCCGAGCCCCTCCCCCCAAGTGTCGTCTCCTGTCCGAGCCCCTCCCCCAAGTGTCGTCTCCTGTCCGAGCCCCTCCCCCAAGTGTCGTCTCCTGTCCGAGCCCCTCCCCCCAAGTGTCGTCTCCTGTCCGAGCCCCTCCCCCCAAGTGTCGGTCTCCTGTCCGAGCCCCTCCCCCCAAGTGTCGTCTCCTGTCCGAGCCCCTCCCCCAAGTGTCGTCTCCTGTCCGAGCCCCTCCCCCAAGTGTCGTCTCCTGTCCGAGCCCCTCCCCCCAAGTGTCGTCTCCTGTCCGAGCCCCTCCCCCAAGTGTCGTCTCCTGTCCGAGCCCCTCCCCCCAAGTGTCGTCTCCTGTCCGAGCCCCTCCCCCCAAGTGTCGTCTCCTGTCCGAGCCCCTCCCCCAAGTGTCGTCTCCTGTCCGAGCCCCTCCCCCAAGTGTCGTCTCCTGTCCGAGCCCCTCCCCCCAAGTGTCGTCTCCTGTCCGAGCCCCTCCCCCAAGTGTCGTCTCCTGTCCGAGCCCCTCCCCCAAGTGTCGTCTCCTGTCCGAGCCCCTCCCCCCAAGTGTCGTCTCCTGTCCGAGCCCCTCCCCCAAGTGTCGTCTCCTGTCCGAGCCCCTCCCCCAAGTGTCGTCTCCTGTCCGAGCCCCTCCCCCAAGTGTCGTCTCCTGTCCGAGCCCCCTCCCCCAAGTGTCGTCTCCTGTCCGAGCCCCTCCCCCCAAGTGTCGTCTCCTGTCCGAGCCCCTCCCCCAAGTGTCGTCTCCTGTCCGAGCCCCTCCCCCAAGTGTTGTCTCCTGTCCGAGCCCCTCCCCCAAGTGTCGTCTCCTGTCCGAGCCCCTCCCCCAAGTGTCGTCTCCTGTCCGAGCCCCTCCCCCAAGTGTCGTCTCCTGTCCGAGCCCCTCCCCCAAGTGTCGTCTCCTGTCCGAGCCCCTCCCCCCAAGTGTTGTCTCCTGTCCGAGCCCCTCCCCCCAAGTGTCGTCTCCTGTCCGAGCCCCTCCCCCAAGTGTCGTCTCCTGTCCGAGCCCCTCCCCCCAAGTGTCGTCTCCTGTCCGGGCCCCTCCCCCCAAGTGTCGTCTCCTGTCCGAGCCCCTCCCCAAGTGTCGTCTCCTGTCCGAGCCCCTCCCCCCAAGTGTCGTCTCCTGTCCGAGCCCCTCCCCCAAGTGTCGTCTCCTGTCCGAGCCCCTCCCCCCAAGTGTCGTCTCCTGTCCGAGCCCCTCCCCCCAAGTGTCGTCTCCTGTCCGAGCCCCTCCCCCAAGTGTCGTCTCCTGTCCGAGCCCCTCCCCCCAAGTGTCGTCTCCTGTCCGAGCCCCTCCCCCCAAGTGTCGTCTCCTGTCCGAGCCCCTCCCCCCAAGTGTCGTCTCCTGTCCGAGCCCCTCCCCCCAAGTGTCGTCTCCTGTCCGAGCCCCTCCCCCAAGTGTCGTCTCCTGTCTGAGCCCCCCAAGTGTTTCCTGTCTGAGCCCCCCAAGTGTTTCCTGTCTGAGCCCCCCCAAGTGTTTCCTGTCTGAGCCCCCCCAAGTGTTTCCTGTCTGAGCCCCCCCAAGTGTTTCCTGTCTGAGCCCCCCCAAGTGTTTCCTGTCTGAGCCCCCCCAAGTGTTTCCTGTCTGAGCCCCCCCAAGTGTTTCCTGTCTGAGCCCCCCCAAGTGCCCCCCCAAGTGTTTCCTGTCCGAGCCCCTCCCCAAGTGTCGTCTCCTGTCCGAGCCCCTCCCCCAAGTGTCGTCTCCTGTCCGAGCCCCTCCCCCAAGTGTCGTCTCCTGTCCGAGCCCCTCCCCCAAGTGTCGTCTCCTGTCCGAGGCCCCTCCCCCAAGTGTCGTCTCCTGTCCGAGCCCCTCCCCCCAAGTGTCGTCTCCTGTCCGAGCCCCTCCCCAAGTGTCGTCTCCTGTCCGAGCCCCTCCCCCCAAGTGTCGTCTCCTGTCCGAGCCCCTCCCCCAAGTGTCGTCTCCTGTCTGAGCCCCTCCCCCAAGTGTCGTCTCCTGTCCGAGCCCCTCCCCCAAGTGTCAGTCTCCTGTCCGAGCCCCTCCCCCAAGTGTCGTCTCCTGTCCGAGCCCCTCCCCCAAGTGTCGTCTCCTGTCCGAGCCCCTCCCCCAAGTGTCGTCTCCTGTCCGAGCCCCTCCCCCCAAGTGTCGTCTCCTGTCCGAGCCCCTCCCCCCAAGTGTCGTCTCCTGTCCGAGCCCCTCCCCCAAGTGTCGTCTCCTGTCCGAGCCCCTCCCCCAAGTGTCGTCTCCTGTCCGAGCCCCTCCCCCCAAGTGTCGTCTCCTGTCCGAGCCCCTCCCCCAAGTGTCGTCTCCTGTCCGAGCCCCTCCCCCAAGTGTCGTCTCCTGTCCGAGCCCCTCCCCCCAAGTGTCGTCTCCTGTCCGAGCCCCTCCCCCCAAGTGTCGTCTCCTGTCCGAGCCCCTCCCCCAAGTGTCGTCTCCTGTCCGAGCCCCTCCCCCAAGTGTCGTCTCCTGTCCGAGCCCCTCCCCAAGTGTCGTCTCCTGTCCGAGCCCCTCCCCCAAGTGTCGTCTCCTGTCCGAGCCCCTCCCCCCAAGTGTCGTCTCCTGTCCGAGCCCCTCCCCCCAAGTGTCGTCTCCTGTCCGAGCCCCTCCCCCAAGTGTCGTCTCCTGTCCGAGCCCCTCCCCCCAAGTGTCGTCTCCTGTCCGAGCCCCTCCCCCAAGTGTCGTCTCCTGTCCGAGCCCCTCCCCCCAAGTGTCGTCTCCTGTCCGAGCCCCTCCCCCCAAGTGTCGTCTCCTGTCCGAGCCCCTCCCCCCAAGTGTCGTCTCCTGTCCGAGCCCCTCCCCCCAAGTGTCGTCTCCTGTCCGAGCCCCTCCCCCCAAGTGTCGTCTCCTGTCCGAGCCCCTCCCCCCAAGTGTCGTCTCCTGTCCGAGCCCCTCCCCCCAAGTGTCGTCTCCTGTCCGAGCCCCTCCCCCCAAGTGTCGTCTCCTGTCCGAGCCCCTCCCCCCAAGTGTCGTCTCCTGTCCGAGCCCCTCCCCCAAGTGTCGTCTCCTGTCCGAGCCCCTCCCCCCAAGTGTCGTCTCCTGTCCGAGCCCCTCCCCCAAGTGTCGTCTCCTGTCCGAGCCCCTCCCCCAAGTGTCGTCTCCTGTCCGAGCCCCTCCCCCCAAGTGTCGTCTCCTGTCCGAGCCCCTCCCCCAAGTGTCGTCTCCTGTCCGAGCCCCTCCCCCAAGTGTCGTCTCCTGTCCGAGCCCCTCCCCCAAGTGTCGTCTCCTGTCCGAGCCCCTCCCCCAAGTGTCGTCTCCTGTCCGAGCCCCTCCCCCAAGTGTCGTCTCCTGTCCGAGCCCCTCCCCCCAAGTGTCGTCTCCTGTCCGAGCCCCTCCCCCAAGTGTCGTCTCCTGTCCGAGCCCCTCCCCCAAGTGTCGTCTCCTGTCCGAGCCCCTCCCCCAAGTGTCGTCTCCTGTCCGAGCCCCTCCCCCAAGTGTCGTCTCCTGTCCGAGCCCCTCCCCCAAGTGTCGTCTCCTGTCCGAGCCCCTCCCCCAAGTGTCGTCTCCTGTCCGAGCCCCTCCCCCCAAGTGTCGTCTCCTGTCCGAGCCCCTCCCCCAAGTGTCGTCTCCTGTCCGAGCCCCTCCCCAAGTGTCGTCTCCTGTCCGAGCCCCTCCCCCAAGTGTCGTCTCCTGTCCGAGCCCCTCCCCCCAAGTGTCGTCTCCTGTCCGAGCCCCTCCCCCAAGTGTCGTCTCCTGTCCGAGCCCCTCCCCCCAAGTGTCGTCTCCTATCCGAGCCCCTCCCCCAAGTGTCGTCTCCTGTCCGAGCCCCTCCCCCAAGTGTCGTCTCCTGTCCGAGCCCCTCCCCCCAAGTGTCGTCTCCTGTCCGAGCCCCTCCCCCCAAGTGTCGTCTCCTGTCCGAGCCCCTCCCCCAAGTGTCGTCTCCTGTCCGAGCCCCTCCCCCAAGTGTTGTCTCTGTCTGAGCCCCCCCAAGTGTTTCCTGTCTGAGCCCCCAAGTGTTTCCTGTCTGAGCCCCCCAAGTGTTTCCTGTCTGAGCCCCCCAAGTGTTTCCTGTCTGAGCCCCCCCAAGTGTTTCCTGTCTGAGCCCCCCAAGTGTTTCCTGTCTGAGCCCCCCAAGTGCCCCCCCAAGTGTTTCCTGTCCGAGCCCCTCCCCCAAGTGTCGTCTCCTGTCCGAGCCCCTCCCCCAAGTGTCGTCTCCTGTCCGAGCCCCTCCCCCAAGTGTCGTCTCCTGTCCGAGCCCCTCCCCCAAGTGTCGTCTCCTGTCCGAGCCCCTCCCCCAAGTGTCGTCTCCTGTCCGAGCCCCTCCCCCAAGTGTTGTCTCCTGTCCGAGCCCCCCCAAGTGTCGTCTCCTGTCCGAGCCCCTCCCCCAAGTGTCGTCTCCTGTCTGGGCCCTCCCCCAAGTGTCGTCTCCTGTCTGAGCCCCTCCCCCCAAGTGTCGTCTCCTGTCCGAGCCCCTCCCCCAAGTGTCGTCTCCTGTCCGAGCCCCTCCCCCCAAGTGTCGTCTCCTGTCCGAGCCCCTCCCCCCCAAGTGTCGTCTCCTGTCCGAGCCCCTCCCCCAAGTGTCGTCTCCTGTCCGAGCCCCTCCCCCCAAGTGTCGTCTCCTGTCCCCCCCAAGTGTCGGTCTCCTGTCCGAGCCCCTCCCCCCAAGTGTCGTCTCCTGTCCGAGCCCCTCCCCCAAGTGTCGTCTCCTGTCCGAGCCCCTCCCCCAAGTGTCGTCTCCTGTCCGAGCCCTCCCCCAAGTGTCGTCTCCTGTCCGAGCCCCTCCCCCAAGTGTCGTCTCCTGTCCGAGCCCCTCCCCCAAGTGTCGTCTCCTGTCCGAGCCCCTCCCCCAAGTGTCGTCTCCTGTCCGAGCCCCTCCCCAAGTGTCGTCTCCTGTCCGAGCCCCTCCCCCAAGTGTCGTCTCCTGTCCGAGCCCCTCCCCCAAGTGTCGTCTCCTGTCCGAGCCCCTCCCCCCAAGTGTCGTCTCCTGTCCGAGCCCCTCCCCCCAAGTGTCGTCTCCTGTCCGAGCCCCTCCCCCAAGTGTCGTCTCCTGTCCGAGCCCTCCCCCCCAAGTGTCGTCTCCTGTCCGAGCCCCCTCCCCCCAAGTGTCGTCTCCTGTCCGAGCCCCTCCCCCAAGTGTCGTCTCCTGTCCGAGCCCCTCCCCCCAAGTGTCGTCTCCTGTCCGAGCCCCTCCCCCAAGTGTCGTCTCCTGTCCGAGCCCCTCCCCCAAGTGTCGTCTCCTGTCCGAGCCCCTCCCCCCAAGTGTCGTCTCCTGTCCGAGCCCCTCCCCAAGTGTCGTCTCCTGTCCGAGCCCCTCCCCCCAAGTGTCGTCTCCTGTCCGAGCCCCTCCCCCAAGTGTCGTCTCCTGTCCGAGCCCCTCCCCCCAAGTGTCGTCTCCTGTCCGAGCCCCTCCCCCAAGTGTCGTCTCCTGTCCGAGCCCCTCCCCCCAAGTGTCGTCTCCTGTCCGAGCCCCTCCCCAAGTGTCGTCTCCTGTCCGAGCCCTCCCCCAAGTGTCGTCTCCTGTCCGAGTCCCTCCCCCAAGTGTCGTCTCCTGTCCGAGCCCCTCCCCCAAGTGTTGTCTCCTGTCCGAGCCCCTCCCCCAAGTGTCGTCTCCTGTCCGAGCCTCCTCCCCCCAAGTGTCGTCTCCTGTCCGAGCCCCTCCCCCCAAGTGTCGTCTCCTGTCCGAGCCCCCTCCCCCCAAGTGTCGTCTCCTGTCCGAGCCCCTCCCCCAAGTGTCGTCTCCTGTCCAGAGCCCCTCCCCCCAAGTGTCGTCTCCTGTCCGAGCCCCTCCCCCCAAGTGTCGTCTCCTGTCCGAGCCCCTCCCCCCAAGTGTCGTCTCCTGTCCGAGCCCCTCCCCCCAAGTGTCGTCTCCTGTCCGAGCCCCTCCCCCCAAGTGTCGTCTCCTGTCCGAGCCCCTCCCCCCAAGTGTCGTCTCCTGTCCGAGCCCCTCCCCCCAAGTGTCGTCTCCTGTCCGAGCCCCTCCCCCCAAGTGTCGTCTCCTGTCCGAGCCCCTCCCCCAAGTGTCGTCTCCTATCCGAGCCCCTCCCCCCAAGTGTCGTCTCCTGTCCGAGCCCCTCCCCCCAAGTGTCGTCTCCTGTCCGAGCCCCTCCCCCCCAAGTGTCGTCTCCTGTCCGAGCCCCTCCCCCAAGTGTCGTCTCCTGTCCGAGCCCCTCCCCCCAAGTGTCGTCTCCTGTCCGAGCCCCTCCCCCAAGTGTCGTCTCCTGTCTGAGCCCCCCAAGTGTTTCCTGTCTGAGCCCCCCAAGTGTTTCCTGTCTGAGCCCCCCAAGTGTTTCCTGTCTGAGCCCCCCAAGTGTTTCCTGTCTGAGCCCCCCCAAGTGCCCCCCAAGTGTTTCCTGTCCGAGCCCCTCCCCCAAGTGTCGTCTCCTGTCCGAGCCCCTCCCCAAGTGTCGTCTCCTGTCCGAGCCCCTCCCCCCAAGTGTCGTCTCCTGTCCGAGCCCCTCCCCCCAAGTGTCGTCTCCTGTCCGAGCCCCTCCCCCCAAGTGTCGTCTCCTGTCCGAGCCCCTCCCCCAAGTGTCGTCTCCTGTCCGAGCCCCTCCCCCAAGTGTCGTCTCCTGTCCGAGCCCCTCCCCCAAGTGTCGTCTCCTGTCCGAGCCCCTCCCCCAAGTGTCGTCTCCTGTCCGAGCCCCTCCCCCAAGTGTCGTCTCCTGTCCGAGCCCCTCCCCCCAAGTGTCGTCTCCTGTCCGAGCCCCTCCCCCAAGTGTCGTCTCCTGTCCGAGCCCCTCCCCCAAGTGTCGTCTCCTGTCCGAGCCCCTCCCCCCAAGTGTCGTCTCCTGTCCGAGCCCCTCCCCCCCAAGTGTCGTCTCCTGTCCGAGCCCCTCCCCCCAAGTGTCGTCTCCTGTCCGAGCCCCTCCCCCAAGTGTCGTCTCCCTGTCCGAGCCCTCCCCCAAGTGTCGTCTCCTGTCCGAGCCCCTCCCCCAAGTGTCGTCTCCTGTCCGAGCCCCTCCCCCAAGTGTCGTCTCCTGTCCGAGCCCCTCCCCCAAGTGTCGTCTCCTGTCCGAGCCCCTCCCCCCAAGTGTCGTCTCCTGTCCGAGCCCCTCCCCCCAAGTGTCGTCTCCTGTCCGAGCCCCTCCCCCCAAGTGTCGTCTCCTGTCCGAGCCCCTCCCCCCAAGTGTCGTCTCCTGTCCGAGCCCCTCCCCCAAGTGTCGTCTCCTGTCCGAGCCCCTCCCCCCAAGTGTCGTCTCCTGTCCGAGCCCCTCCCCCCAAGTGTCGTCTCCTGTCCGAGCCCCTCCCCCCAAGTGTCGTCTCCTGTCCGAGCCCCTCCCCCCAAGTGTCGTCTCCTGTCCGAGCCCCTCCCCCCAAGTGTCGTCTCCTGTCCGAGCCCCTCCCCCAAGTGTCGTCTCCTGTCCGAGCCCCTCCCCCCAAGTGTCGTCTCCTGTCCGAGCCCCTCCCCCCAAGTGTCGTCTCCTGTCCGAGCCCCTCCCCCCAAGTGTCGTCTCCTGTCCGAGCCCCTCCCCCCCAAGTGTCGTCTCCTGTCCGAGCCCCTCCCCCCAAGTGTCGTCTCCTGTCCGAGCCCCTCCCCCCAAGTGTCGTCTCCTGTCCGAGCCCCTCCCCCCAAGTGTCGTCTCCTGTCCGAGCCCCTCCCCCCCCAAGTGTCGTCTCCTGTCCGAGCCCCTCCCCCCCAAGTGTCGTCTCCTGTCCGAGCCCCTCCCCCAAGTGTCGTCTCCTGTCCGAGCCCCTCCCCCCAAGTGTCGTCTCCTGTCCGAGCCCCTCCCCCCAAGTGTCGTCTCCTGTCCGAGCCCCTCCCCCCCAAGTGTCGTCTCCTGTCCGAGCCCCTCCCCCCAAGTGTCGTCTCCTGTCCGAGCCCCTCCCCCCAAGTGTCGTCTCCTGTCCGAGCCCCTCCCCCCAAGTGTCGTCTCCTGTCCGAGCCCCTCCCCCCAAGTGTCGTCTCCTGTCCGAGCCCCTCCCCCCAAGTGTCGTCTCCTGTCCGAGCCCCTCCCCCCAAGTGTCGTCTCCTGTCCGAGCCCCTCCCCCAAGTGTCGTCTCCTGTCCGAGCCCCTCCCCCCAAGTGTCGTCTCCTGTCCGAGCCCCTCCCCCCAAGTGTCGTCTCCTGTCCGAGCCCCTCCCCCCAAGTGTCGTCTCCTGTCCGAGCCCCTCCCCCCCAAGTGTCGTCTCCTGTCCGAGCCCCTCCCCCCCAAGTGTCGTCTCCTGTCCGAGCCCCTCCCCCCCAAGTGTCGTCTCCTGTCCGAGCCCCTCCCCCCAAGTGTCGTCTCCTGTCCGAGCCCCTCCCCCCAAGTGTCGTCTCCTGTCCGAGCCCCTCCCCCCAAGTGTCGTCTCCTGTCCGAGCCCCTCCCCCCAAGTGTCGTCTCCTGTCCGAGCCCCTCCCCCAAGTGTCGTCTCCTGTCCGAGCCCCTCCCCCCAAGTGTCGTCTCCTGTCCGAGCCCCTCCCCCCAAGTGTCGTCTCCTGTCTGAGCCCCTCCCCCCAAGTGTCGTCTCCTGTCTGAGCCCCTCCCCCCCAAGTGTCGTCTCCTGTCTGAGCCCCTCCCCCCCAAGTGTCGTCTCCTGTCCGAGCCCCTCCCCCCCCCAAGTGTCGTCTCCTGTCCGAGCCCCTCCCCCCCAAGTGTCGTCTCCTGTCCGAGCCCCTCCACCCCAAGTGTCGTCTCCTGTCCGAGCCCCTCCACCCCAAGTGTCGTCTCCTGTCCGAGCCCCTCCCCCCCCAAGTGTCGTCTCCTGTCCGAGCCCCTCCCCCCCCAAGTGTCGTCTCCTGTCCGAGCCCCCTCCCCCCCAAGTGTCGTCTCCTGTCCGAGCCCCTCCTCCCCCAAGTGTCGTCTCCTGTCCGAGCCCCTCCCCCCAAGTGTCGTCTCCTGTCCGAGCCCCTCCCCCCAAGTGTCGTCTCCTGTCCGAGCCCCTCCCCCAAGTGTCGTCTCCTGTCCGAGCCCCTCCCCCCAAGTGTCGTCTCCTGTCCGAGCCCCTCCCCCCCAAGTGTCGTCTCCTGTCCGAGCCCCTCCCCCCAAGTGTCGTCTCCCGTCCGAGCCCCTCCCCCCAAGTGTCGTCTCCTGTCCGAGCCCCTCCCCCCAAGTGTCGTCTCCTGTCCGAGCCCCTCCCCCCAAGTGTCGTCTCCTGTCCGAGCCCCTCCCCCCAAGTGTCGTCTCCTGTCCGAGCCCCTCCCCCCCAAGTGTCGTCTCCTGTCCTCCCCCTCCCCCCCAAGTGTCGTCTCCTGTCCTCCCCCTCCCCCCCAAGTGTCGTCTCCTGTCCGTCGCCCCTCCCCCCAAGTGTCGTCTCCTGTCCGAGCCCCTCCCCCCAAGTGTCGTCTCCTGTCCGAGCCCCTCCCCCAAGTGTCGTCTCCTGTCCGAGCCCCTCCCCCCCAAGTGTCGTCTCCTGTCCGAGCCCCTCCCCCCAAGTGTCGTCTCCTGTCCGAGCCCCTCCCCCCAAGTGTCGTCTCCTGTCCGAGCCCCTCCCCCCAAGTGTCGTCTCCTGTCCGAGCCCCTCCCCCCAAGTGTTGTCTCCTGTCCGAGCCCCTCCCCCCCAGTGTCGTCTCCTGTCCGAGCCCCTCCCCCCAAGTGTCGTCTCCTGTCCGAGCCCCCCCCCCCAAGTGTCGTCTCCTGTCCGCGCCCCCCCCCCCCAAGTGTCGTCTCCTGTCCGAGCCCCTCCCTCCCCCCCCAGTGTCGTCTCCTGTCCGAGCCCCTCCCCCCCCCAAGTGTCGTCTCCTGTCCGAGCCCCTCCCCCCCCAAGTGTCGTCTCCTGTCCGAGCCCCTCCCCCCAAGTGTCGTCTCCTGTCCGAGCCCCTCCCCCCCAAGTGTCGTCTCCTGTCCGAGCCCCTCCCCCCAAGTGTCGTCTCCTGTCCGAGCCCCTCCCCCCAAGTGTCGTCTCCTGTCCGAGCCCCTCCCCCCAAGTGTCGTCTCCTGTCCGAGCCCTCCCCCCAAGTGTCGTCTCCTGTCCGAGCCCCTCCCCCAAGTGTCGTCTCCTGTCCGAGCCCCTCCCCCAAGTGTCGTCTCCGTGTCCCGAGCCCCTCCCCCAAGTGTCGTCTCGTGTCCCAGCCCCTCCCCCAAGTGTCGTCTCGTGTCCCAGCCCCTCCCCCAAGTGTCGTCTCGTGTCCCAGCCCCTCCCCCAAGTGTCGTCTCGTGTCCCAGCCCCTCCCCCCAAGTGTCGTCTCGTGTCCCAGCCCCTCCCCCAAGTGTCGTCTCGTGTCCCAGCCCCCCAAGTGTCGTCTCGTGTCCCAGCCCCCCCAAGTGTCGTCTCGTGTCCCAGCCCCCCAAGTGTCGTCTCGTGTCCCAGCCCCCCCAAGTGTCGTCTCGTGTCCCAGCCCCCCAAGTGTCGTCTCGTGTCCCAGCCCCCCCAAGTGTCGTCTCGTGTCCCAGCCCACCAAGTGTCGTCTCGTGTCCCAGCCCCCCAAGTGTCGTCCTCGTGTCCCAGCCCCCCAAGTGTCGTCTCGTGTCCCAGCCCCCCCAAGTGTCGTCTCGTGTCCCAGCCCCCCAAGTGTCGTCTCGTGTCCCAGCCCCCCAGAGTGTCGGTCTCGTGTCCCAGCCCCCCAAGTGTCGTCTCGTGTCCCAGCCCCCCAAGTGTCGTCTCGTGTCCCAGCCCCCCAAGTGTCGTCTGCGTGTCCCAGCCCCCCCAAGTGTCGTCTCGTGTCCCAGCCCCCCAAGTGTGCGTCTCGTGTCCCAGCCCCCCCAAGTGTCGTCTCGTGTCCCAGCCCCCCCAAGTGTCGTCTCGTGTCCCAGCCCCCCAAGTGTCGTCTCGTGTCCCAGCCCCCCCAAGTGTCGTCTCGTGTCCCTGCCCCCAAGTGTCGTCTCGTGTCCCTGCCCCCCAAGTGTCGTCTCGTGTCCCTGCCCCCCAAGTGTCGTCTCGTGTCCCAGCCCCCCAAGTGTCGTCTCGTGTCCCTGCCCCCAAGTGTCGTCTCGTGTCCCTGCCCCCCAAGTGTCGTCTCGTGTCCCAGCCCCCCAAGTGTCGTCTCGTGTCCCAGCCCCCCAAGTGTCGTCTCGTGTCCCAGCCCCCCCAAGTGTCGTCTCGTGTCCCAGCCCCCCAAGTGTCGTCTCGTGTCCCAGCCCCCAAGTGTCGTCTCGTGTCCCAGCCCCCAAGTGTCGTCTCGTGTCCCAGCCCCCCAAGTGTCGGTCTCGTGTCCCAGCCCCCCAAGTGTCGTCTCGTGTCCCAGCCCCCCAAGTGTCGTCTCGTGTCCCAGCCCCCCAAGTGTCGTCTCGTGCCCCAGCCCCCCAAGTGTCGTCTCGTGCCCCAGCCCCCCAAGTGTCGTCTCGTGCCCCAGCCCCCCAAGTGTCGGTCTCGGTGCCCCAGCCCCCCAAGTGTCGTCTCGTGCCCCAGCCCCCCAAGTGTCGTCTCGTGCCCCAGCCCCCCAAGTGTCGCCTCGGTGCCCCAGCCCCCCAAGTGTCGTCTCGTGCCCCAGCCCCCCAAGTGTCGTCCTCGTGCCCCAGCCCCCCAAGTGTCGTCTCGTGCCCCAGCCCCCCAAGTGTCGCCTCGTGCCCCAGCCCCCAAGTGTCGTCTCGTGCCCCAGCCCCCCAAGTGTCGTCTCGTGCCCCAGCCCCCCAAGTGTCGTCTCGTGCCCCAGCCCCCCAAGTGTCGTCTCGTGCCCCAGCCCCCCAAGTGTCGTCTCGTGCCCCAGCCCCCCAAGTGTCGTCTCGTGCCCCAGCCCCCAAGTGTCGTCTCGTGCCCCAGCCCCCCAAGTGTCGTCTCGTGCCCCAGCCCCCCAAGTGTCGTCTCCGTGCCCCAGCCCCCCAAGTGTGCGTCTCGTGCCCCAGCCCCCAAGTGTCGTCTCGTGCCCCAGCCCCCCCAAGTGTCGTCTCGTGCCCCAGCCCCCCCAAGTGTCGGTCTCGTGCCCCAGCCCCCCCAAGTGTCGTCTCGTGCCCCAGCCCCCCAAGTGTCGTCTGCGTGCCCCAGCCCCCCAAGTGTCGGTCTCGTGCCCCAGCCCCCCAAGTGTCGTCTCGTGCCCCAGCCCCCCAAGTGTCGTCTCGTGCCCCAGCCCCCCAAGTGTCGGTCTCGTGCCCCAGCCCCCCAAGTGTGCGTCTCGTGCCCCAGCCCCCCAAGTGTCGTCTCGTGCCCCAGCCCCCCAAGTGTCGTCTCGTGCCCCAGCCCCCCAAGTGTCGTCTCGTGCCCCAGCCCCCCAAGTGTCGTCTCGTGCCCCAGCCCCCCCAAGTGTGCGTCTCGTGCCCCAGCCCCCCAAGTGTCGTCTCGTGCCCCAGCCCCCCCAAGTGTCGTCTCGTGCCCCAGCCCCCCAAGTGTCGTCTCGTGCCCCAGCCCCCCAAGTGTCGTCTCGTGCCCCAGCCCCCCCAAGTGTCGGTCTCGTGCCCCAGCCCCCCAAGTGTCGTCTCCGTGCCCCAGCCCCCCAAGTGTCGTCTCGTGCCCCAGCCCCCCAAGTGTCGTCTCGTGCCCCAGCCCCCCAAGTGTCGTCTCGTGCCCCAGCCCCCCAAGTGTCGTCTCGTGCCCCAGCCCCCCAAGTGTCGTCTCGTGCCCCAGCCCCCCCAAGTGTCGTCTCGTGCCCCAGCCCCCCAAGTGTCGTCTCGTGCCCCAGCCCCCCAAGTGTCGTCTCGTGCCCCAGCCCCCCAAGTGTCGTCTCGTGCCCCAGCCCCCCAAGTGTCGTCCTCGTGCCCCAGCCCCCCCAAGTGTCGTCTCGTGCCCCAGCCCCCCAAGTGTCGTCTCGTGCCCCAGCCCCCCAAGTGTCGTCTCGTGCCCCAGCCCCCCAAGTGTCGTCTCGTGCCCCAGCCCCCCAAGTGTCGTCTCGTGCCCCAGCCCCCCAAGTGTCGTCTGCGTGCCCCAGCCCCCCAAGTGTCGTCTCGTGCCCCAGCCCCCCAAGTGTCGTCTCGTGCCCCAGCCCCCCAAGTGTCGGTCTCGTGCCCCAGCCCCCCAAGTGTCGGTCTCGTGCCCCAGCCCCCCAAGTGTCGTCCTCGTGCCCCAGCCCCCCAAGTGTCGTCTCGTGCCCCAGCCCCCCAAGTGTCGTCTCGTGCCCCAGCCCCCCAAGTGTCGTCTCGTGCCCCAGCCCCCCAAGTGTCGTCTCGTGCCCCAGCCCCCCAAGTGTCGTCTCGTGCCCCAGCCCCCCCAAGTGTCGTCTCGTGCCCCAGCCCCCCCAAGTGTCGTCTCGTGCCCCAGCCCCCCAAGTGTCGTCTCGTGCCCCAGCCCCCCCAAGTGTCGTCTCGTGCCCCAGCCCCCCCAAGTGTCGTCTCGTGCCCCAGCCCCCCCAAGTGTCGTCTCGTGCCCCAGCCCCCCCAAGTGTCGTCTCGTGCCCCAGCCCCCCAAGCGTCGTCTCGTGCCCCAGCCCCCCAAGCGTCGTCTCGTGCCCCAGCCCCCCCAAGCGTCGTCTCGTGCCCCAGCCCCCCAAGCGTCGTCTCGTGCCCCAGCCCCCCCAAGCGTCGTCTCGTGCCCCAGCCCCCCCAAGCGTCGTCTTCTCGTGTCCCAGCACCCCCAAGCGTTGTCTCGTGTCCCAGCCCCCCCAAGCGTCGTCTAGCGTTCCTTTCTTTCTTTATTAACTGTGCGATTACTTAAAATCTTTACAGTATAAAACACATGAACAACGCCCCCCTCCCACCCACCCTACCCCCAGGAGCAACCCGGTATTCAACTTAAAATAGCGCCATGGCTACATGGGCTCTATTTACTACTTTATGTCCCTTTAAAACTTCAATTTAAAAATGAATTAAAATATTGGGTCACCACCCTTTCACACTTTTACTCCTGTAGGGATCAGTGGTTATATAAAGATCCATCAGGGTCATTCCCTCCAAGATATCAATTGTCATTAATAAAGGTTCTTGGTGTACCCCCTAGTGGGCCCCACGTTCTCTTTATGATCCCAGTGTCCGTGCGGAGAGGCCCTGGGTTAAGTGACGACCGACAGGGTTAGGGCACCAGATGATTTTCATTACAGAATGGTAGGGAGCCTGAAATCTGCGGCCTTTTGATGGGAATCAAGTGCAGTTCTAATTTGATGGGTAAACCTGCCACCTCTGGCAAGTAAACAAGTTGTAGTTTCTGAAAAGCACCATTCCGAGGCCTCAGTGCAAGTTCTGAGGCCCTTGTCCCTTAGGGCCGGGCGCAGCAAACGACGACGATCGCTGGCCAGCTTGGGGCAGCAGCATAAAAGATGTAGCCAGGATTCCCTGTGGTAATTGCATAACCGGCATGAGATGATGTCTGTCCGTGCCCATTTTGGGTTGAAATCCGAAATCTTGAGGGCAGTGAGGCGCAAGTACAGGATTTTCTTTCTTGCTTGGGCTGAGAGTGAGTCTCGCATGTATGGTTGAACTTTCCCAGGAGTATATGACTTATCCAGTGCCAGTGTGAGGGAGTTGTACCGGAGTGAGGATCGATCCAGTTCAAACGAGATGGTCTGGACTTGGCGCTTCACAGCTTTAGCCCAGGCAGAGTAAGGAATTTCATGAAGGGGCATACTCTGCCTCGATTTTCAGTTGATCTATTGCTTGATCCAACTTAGTGTTCCAGCCCCCATGTCTTCTGTTGCAGCCCCCCCGGGTGTCTCCTGGTGCAGCCCCCGACCCCCCGGTGTCTCCTGTTGAAGCCCTCCCCGGTGTCTCCTGTTGAAGCCCCCCCTGGTGTCTCCTGTTGAAGCCCCCCCTGGTGTCTCCTGTTGAAGCCCCCCTCCCCCGGTGTCTCCTGTTGAAGCCCCCCCGGTGTCTCCTGTTGAAGCCCCCCCCGGTGTCTCCAGTTCCAGCCCCCCGGTGTCTCCAGTTCCAGCCCCCCCGGTGTCTCCAGTTCCAGCCTCCCCGGTGTCTCCAGTTCCAGCCTCCCCGGTGTCTCCTTTTCCAGCCTCCCCAGTGTCTCCTTTTCCAGCCTCCCCAGTGTCTCCTTTTCCAGCCTCCCCAGTGTCTCCTTTTCCAGCCTCCCCAGTGTCTCCTGTTCCAGCCTCCCCAGTGTCTCCTGTTCCAGCCTCCCCAGTGTCTCCTGTTCCAGTCCCCCCACCCCCCCAGTGTCTCCTGTTCCAGGCCCCCCACCCCCCCCAGTGTCTCCTGTTCCAGGCCCCCCACCTCCCCCCAGTGTCTCCTGTTCCAGGCCCCCCACCCCCCGCAGTGTCTCCTGTTCCAGGGCCCCCGCGTCTCCTGTTCCAGGGCCCCCGCGTCTCCTGTTCCAGGGCCCCAGCGTCTCCTGTTCCAGGGCCCCAGCGTCTCCTGTTCCAGCCCCCCGCGTCTCCGGTTCCAGCCCCCAGCGTCTCCTGTTCCAGCCCCCCGCGTCTCCTGTTCCAGCCCCCCGCGTCTCCGGTTCCAGCCCCCCAGTGTCTCCGGTTCCAGCCCCCTGTGTCTCCGGTTCCAGCCCCCCCAGTGTCTCCGGTTCCAGCCCCCCAGTGTCTCCGGTTCCAGCCCCCCAGTGTCTCCGGTTCCAGCCCCCCAGTGTCTCCGGTTCCAACCCCCCAGTGTCTCCGGTTCCAACCCCCCAGTGTCTCCTGTTCCAACCCCCCAGTGTCTCCTGTTCCAACCCCCCAGTGTCTCCTGTTCCAACCCCCAGTGTCTCCTGTTCCACCCCCTCAACCCCCCAGTGTCTCCTGTTCCAGCCCCCTCACCCCCGTGTCTCCTGTTCCAGCCCCCTCACCCCCCGTGTCTCCTGTTCCAGCCCCCTCACCCACCAGTGTCTCCGGTTCCAGCCCCCCAGTGTCTCCGGTTCCAGCCCCCCAGTGTCTCCGGTTCCAGCCCCCCAGTGTCTCCTGTTCCAGCCCCCCAGTGTCTCCTGTTCCAGCCCCCCAGTGTCTCCTGTTCCAGCCCCCCAGTGTCTCCTGTTCCAGCCCCCCAGTGTCTCCTGTTCCAGCCCCCCAGTGTCTCCTGTTCCAGCCCCCCAGTGTCTCCTGTTCCAGCCCCCCAGTGTCTCCTGTTCCAGCCCCCCAGTGTCTCCTGTTCCAGCCCCCCAGTGTCTCCTGTTCCAGCCCCCCAGTGTCTCCTGTTCCAGCCCCCCAGTGTCTCCTGTTCCTGCCCCCCAGTGTCTCCTGTTCCTGCCCCCCAGTGTCTCCTGTTCCTGCCCCCCAGTGTCTCCTGTTCCAGCCCCCCAGTGTCTCCTGTTCCAACCCCCCAGTGTCTCCTGTTCCAACCCCCCAGTGTCTCCTGTTCCAACCCCCCAGTGTCTCCTGTTCCAACCCCCCAGTGTCTCCTGTTCCAACCCCCCAGTGTCTCCTGTTCCAGCCCCCTCACCCCCCCAGTGTCTCCTGTTCCAGCCCCCCTCACCCCCCGTGTCTCCTGTTCCAGCCCCCTCACCCCCGTGTCTCCTGTTCCAGCCCCCTCACCCACCAGTGTCTTCTGTTCCAGCCCCCTCACCCACCAGTGTCTTCTGTTCCAGCCCCCTCACCCACCAGTGTCTCCTGTTCCAGCCCCCTCACCCACCAGTGTCTCCTGTACCAGCCCCCTCACCCACCAGTGTCTCCTGTACCAGCCCCCCACCAGTGTCTCCTGTTCCAGCCCCCCACCCCACCAGTGTCTCCTGTTCCAGCCCCCCCACCCCACCAGTGTCTCCTGTTCCAGCCCCCCACCCCACCAGTGTCTCCTGTTCCAGCCCCCCACCCCACCAGTGTCTCCTGTTCCAGCCCCCCACCCCACCAGTGTCTCCTGTTCCAGCCCCCCCACCCCCCAGTGTCTCCTGTTCCAGCCCCCCACCCCCCAGTGTCTCCTGTTCCAGCCCCCCACCCCCCAGTGTCTCCTGTTCCAGCCCCCCAGTGTCTCCTGTTCCAGCCCCCCAGTGTCTCCTGTTCCAGCCCCCCAGTGTCTCCTGTTCCAGCCCCCCAGTGTCTCCTGTTCCAGCCCCCCAGTGTCTCCTGTTCCAGCCCCCCCAGTGTCTCCTGTTCCAGCCCCCCAGTGTCTCCTGTTCCAGCCCCCCAGTGTCTCCTGTTCCAGCCCCCCAGTGTCTCCTGTTCCAGCCCCCCAGTGTCTCCTGTTCCAGCCCCCCCAGTGTCTCCTGTTCCAGCCCCCCCACCCCCCCAGTTCCAGCCCCCCACCCCCCAGTTCCAGCCCCCCCACCCCCCAGTGTCTCCTGTTCCAGCCCCCCACCCCCCCAGTGTCTCCTGTTCCAGCCCCCCCACCCCCCCAGTGTCTCCTGTTCCAGCCCCCCCACCCCCAGTGTCTCCTGTTCCAGCCCCCCCCCCCAGTTCTCCCCCCCCCAGTGTCTCCTGTTCCAGCCCGTATTACCTTCCCCAAGCTCCCTTGTGTCACATCTCCCGGCCTTCCCTTGTGTTTCATACCTCCTGGCCCCTCCTCCCCTTGTGTCAAATATCACGGCCTCCCCTTTTGTGTGTCACATCGCCTGTCCCCTTTTGCTGTCTCATTTTCCCCGCACCACAGTTCCCAGCTCCTGTGTCACCTCTCACAGCCCCCGCCCCTCTGTCACTGCTTCCAATTCGCATCATCGTCTACTTTCCAAGCCCGCCCTTACTGTTTTATTTCTAGGCCCTGTCGCTGT
Organism: Calotriton arnoldi; assembly: GCA_963921515.1. Lineage (NCBI taxonomy): Eukaryota > Metazoa > Chordata > Amphibia > Caudata > Salamandridae > Calotriton > Calotriton arnoldi. The sequence continues at coordinate 1,385,544 of CAWUFW010003218.1, forward strand.
TTCGGTTGTTTGCTCCCTACCCAGTGCTAGCTTGTGGTTTTAGTTCCTGCAACCCGCTCCCCTTCATGGTCTCACTTCCCCGATTATAATCCCATTTCCCTTCCACCAACATGGTTTCACTTCATATTCCCCCAAGTTGATCTCACTTCCTGTCTCGGTCTCACGCCCTAGAAGATGGTCTCCCCCACCATTCTCCAACATCCTGTGGTCTCACCTCTCATTCTTCCTGCGGTCTTTTTTCCCATGCCCTCCCCTTTGTGGCCTCACCACCCGTGCCCTCCTCCATTTGCGGCCTGCTTACTGTGCCGATCCCCATTTGCGTTCTTTCCTCCTTACCAGCCCTGGCCTTCCCCCGTCTGTGTTCTTGCCACCCTTGCCCTCAAACCTTTGCTTTCTTGCCATCTGTACCTTTTCTTGCCCTTTTCCCCCTTTATGGCCTCACGTCCTGTGCCCTGCTCCCCTTTACAATTTTGCCTCCCCTCTTATGGTCCTTCCATCTGTGCCTTTACTTCTCCTTTGCGTCCATGGCACCGTTGCCCTCCCTACTCCTGCCACCCCCTTTGCGCACCAGCCCAGCTGCGCACTTCTCCTCACGTTATAGTACTGCCACCTATTCGCTCCCCACTTGGCGTCTTTCCTCCTGTACCCTCCACCCCTTTGTAGTCTTGCCACATGCCCCCTACCCTGATATCCGCTTTTGGGGTATATACCTGGTGGGAACGGGTTCTCCAATCCGCATGTATTTATTTGGTGCAAATCTTTCAAGGTTCATTACATCAGTGTGTCCATCAAAGGGTGGCCAGGCCGGATCCCTCGCTGGTTGTCAGGATGACCGGGGCTGTGCAGTTTAGTTCCATGTAGATACACTATATGTACATTCATCTTCTGTGGATGTCCTAAAATCGATCTGTTGGGAGGCCCTTCATGAAATGGTAGCTACAGACTGAGGATGGCTGATTACAGAAGCTTGTCTGAGTCAGCACTGAGTCCTGGGGGGGGAGGAATTCAGCGTGCATATGCTCTCAGCGACTGTGCGCGGTGACGGAGGAGCACAAAGGCTCTGCGGTTTTTTAGGCAATGGATTCCTCTCTGCTTTCAAGCAAAAATCCTTTATTTTGTGTATCGCCTCACGTGATAACTTGTATTTACATACCATTCCTTGACGTCACAACAACCGGTCCTTAGGAGAGGAATCCCGTTTGTAGGGTCGCCATGCTCAAATTACACCCCCCTCCTCCCGGCTGCCGTCTTTCGAGGGGAGATGCCATTTACATACGCTGTAGTCTCATAAATACATTTCAGCAGCGCCTTGGCATAGCTTCACCGTCTTAAATTCTGAAATATGCATTCCCATATATATATGTCTGGATATTTTACACGATTTATGTGGCCTGCCAAGAACTTGTGCATGTTGTATGATTGGTGCTCAGATTGTGTCGAGGCCCACCGTCCTTCCCCGGTTTGGGGCGGGGGGGGGGAGTGATTTAACATATCAAAGCTATCTCTATCTGCTCTGCTTCTTGTATGTGTATAGCTGATGGTGTTTACAGACATATGTATAACTAGCGTCATAGAAGCTGTGTGTGGTGTTGCAGGCCACACTACGACCCAGGACTATCCTGTAATTTTCAGTATAGTTAAGTGTGTATGTGTGTATTTTTACAACTCAAGTGTTCTCAAATGTGCATTTATTCACTGAGAAAACTAAAGTTAAAGGGGACTTAACACTGAGCGGTCGTACTTTGGGTCTTGTGTTATTTTGTTACGCGTTTTTGTGCTCTACAAGGGGATTACATAATTTTAGATTTAATCGCCGATATTATACATTGCTTAGTATATTGTATTTATAGCAGTATAGTCATAGGAGTATGTGTGGGAGTTGAGCGGGGTGGGCATAGAGTTAGGGTAGTGACTCAACTTGCACATTTCTTCTTTTGAAGTTTTTGTTCTTTCACCCCCTTTTCAACCACATGCAATGTTGGGGATGTATTGTGGGTGTACATCTAATTGAGGGGTATATCTTTTAAGATTGCGATGTGTTTAAGAATATAGCAAAACTTTTAATCTGTGTTTGTGGATCGATTTTCGTTGTCTTTTGTGTTCCATGGAGTAAATTTGATTTTGAATCCCGGCATAATCTGTGACCTACATTTTTAGATGGTAGATGCATTACCTGGGCCTGCAAGGGCGTGGGCTTTGCCCACGCTGAGTTTGTTGATGTGTTCAGTGTGATTTTCGCTAGCACTGGACAGTCTAATTTTGGCACCAAACATAAGTCGTTTCCTCTGTGTTGTATGTATATCTGTCTAACTAGAGCCCACTGTGGTGAGGGCTTTGCCCAGGTTACATTTGCTGATGTCTTTTGAGTTTGGTGTTGGCTGGCACTGAAGTAGGCGGATGTTTGCATCCAAAATAAGTTGTTGCCCTGTATGTGAGTGTGAAAGTCTTGACTTTAGAGCTGCCAAGGTGCTCAGCGCGTGCAGCATGTGTGATTGCTTTCCATGCAGTTTGCCATATCTAATGTTTGCAAACATTCCAACTGTATATAAAATTACACATGCACCTCTTTGGCCCCTGTACACTGTCATCACTTTCTTGACTTTAAGCTCAATTATGTGTTTTTTTGCAAACTTCAAAACTGCTGGATGAAAACTTACATCATTTGGTGAACGGTTGGTTTCAGAAGGCACTTTTTCTCAAGTTTGTTTCAGATTAGCTAGGGAGCCTAAGTTATTAAGGTTGAAAAAACTGGATTTTCTGTTATGTGTCTTTATGATGATTCGGCGGCAGCCTCACTCATATATGTAGTGGTTTCTGACTATAGGCATTTTTTATTTTACATCTACACGGGTATGGAGGTGGACAATCAGGACCACAACACACCTTCTCATTGACAAAACAAGACACAACCTTTGACCATGCCATATACATAACTCTAGTAGCCATGTCTGCTAAGACTGAAATTACAGTGTGAAATCTGTCAGGTTGCGACCATGACAGGTCGCTACATTGGACATTTGAGCCTAAGCTTTGGCTGTATTTTGTCTTAAAATATGTGTATATTTTTTTGTGGACATATAATTAGAACCATGTATACATTTCTGTGTAAATGTTACCATATTTTTATCTGAATTTCCATGTTAATGTGTCTAAATGTACATATTTAGTGCTTAATTATTTCTTGCTTTGGCAGCTCTGGCTTCCAAATGACAATTTCTCTCAATTTGTGTGATTTATGGATTTCAACGAATTATGGAAGCCGTGTCCATCGGATTTCTTTCTGGTTAGTGCCCCATGGTACTATCTGAGGCCCATTGTACACTGACATTCTTTTAACACAACAAGTAGTTTCTTAATAAAATCCACCATACTAACGAAAATAAAGTCTGTTTTTTTTATTGTTATCACTGCAAACGAGATAATCATAAAACATAGGTTGCTTATTGCTTTGGAAAAAACATATTTTAACACCATCTAAATTTGTAATACAAATAACACATACATGGTAAAGTGCACTGGAGACCAACAGTGCCATCTCGGCGTTCTGGTTACTGTTAATTGCCGCTCAACCTTGTGACTCCGGATTTACCATCGAAGTATTAGGTCAAAGGTTAACATAATTTAGTTTGCAAGACAAAAAGTTTGAAAAACGTTTACTTTGAAAGCAAAAAGGTCTAAAATAAACAACTTGAAGTTTGAAGAGGGTGAAAAATGTAAAAAGAAAGTAATATAACAATTCAGTGTAGTAAGTACCAATGATAGGCAAACAGACTTGCACACAATTAAAGGGGAAGGAGCTATTTTGAATTCGGGTGTCGATGTTTTAAGTGTACTTGTTTCATTATCATGTTAAGGTGCGGCAGAGGAACCTGAACCAACCAGTAATATGAGATGCTGGAATTAAGCAAAAAAAAAACAGGGTGCTAGTTAACGATACAAAGCAAAGGAGGTCTTTGGGAATGGGGCTGATATACTTTTCATACGTGCTCTATTTTTCTGGCATTTGAAGATGATGAGGTGGGGTGAGGGGGGCTGCGACAGTAACGTTAAGAATTCCTGGATTTTAAATCGAAAGACAGGATGGGAAGGGGCTGAGGCAGGCTCCCAGATTGGGACCTAGAATAACTGAGATCAAGGAAGGACAAAGGGTGTGTGGAAGGAGGACCGGGAACAGAGGAGAGATTCTTCAATTTGCACCAACAATTCCAGCACAGGGTCAGGAGATTACAGTGTGCCCAGAGTACCTCTGACAGACACATTTGTATTTGAAAAAAGGAAACTATTACGACCTTAATGCGTTCAGCCACATGTCAAATATATGTTAAGCTAAAACCACAGGCTTGTGTAACCCCAGTTTAGACGTGAACTGGATTCCAACAGTTGTGCAACATTCACATTTTTGCGCATGGATTTAATTCACCCTGTAATACCTGGCCCAATTTGTGTGGAGAAACTCAATACTATTCTGAGGTTCTCAGGTTGACTGGTGGCAGAATGTTTGGTTTTGCCGTGTTATCCCCCATTCTGTGGTGTGGCATTCGGAATATGGTGGGGAAACCACACCAGGTAATTACTACATACAGTGGTATTTGTATGTACAGAATGCGGTATTACCTCACAAGATAACACCACATTACGAATAAGAGCCTAATTGTTTCGCGTTTATTTTCGACCCCAAAATTTTTTGAATTTATTAGTTCGACCTTTCTACCTAGTTTGTTAACATATCGCGAGAACACATCCCTGATTACTGTCCTGTAATCCTGTTTTATCTATTAATATAGCATAGGAACACGTACGTACGTATAGTAACTGTAGATTAGCCTTGCACCAGGCCTTTGGCTTATCTCGAGTTCCCGATGGCAGTTAAAGAAAAAAACAACTCTTGCTCTGTTTGCTTTATGAAGTCACTGGAGCTTTGTGAATCGGCTTCCGGTATTTTTTTATGTACCTTTGTGGCTGGCAGAGCAGGAACTGGGCCAATGTGCGTAGAGGGGAAACCATGAAGAGAGAATGCAGAACAGAGCAGCAAAAACAAAGATTGCGAAGGCAGGTCGATTATATTTCCCCCTTGCGCCCAAGAAGAGCAACATAACTATCTTAAATTCCCCGAGGTTTAAGTAGCTCCTAAACGCCTTTTTTGCTCTGCTTCTAGACACGTCCACTTTTGGCAGATGAGAAAAGTGAGGCACAGGGAGATGGACGGATTGCCCGATTTCACCCAGTTTTATCACGTGGGGTGCCCGGGAAGAGAACCCAGATCTCATGGAGCCATGGTCGTCAGAGTTGGCTCCAGAGCACACCTCCTTCAATCTCTCTATTTGTGTCAATGACTAGTTACTACTTTTCTTCATGAACGCTTTTCTTAAACCAGCACAGCTTGTACAAGAATATATACAATTAAAGTGACCCATTTGAACAGATATACGTAACACCCCTGCTTTATAAACGCTTAGCTAAGTACTGATCTATTCTATATACATAACTATGTTGTGTATGTGAAACGTGCTGCGCACTGTGTTCTTTGAGCCTCCCTGGGCAACCCCTCAGCGCTTCTTTCAATTTTATTTAGCCAGAGATGGCGGTGTTGAAATTTGTGAGCACTGGGGGTGCAGCCCTGGAGTCGCAGGGGTACTACTTCCGACAAGTAGGCTTCCACTGTTGATTCTCCCCACGCTCTCTGACTATCCCAAACACTGACTGCTAGTTTTAGGAACAACGTGCTCACACCCTACTATGTTGGTACCTCTCGATGTGACTTTTTTTTACTTTGTAGAATTCCAAAGCCATGTACCATTGCCACAGTGTCTCTCGTAAATGTTATATTTTACTGGTATTTACATAGCACTTTCCCACTCCGTTCTATAGTGCTCATACCTCTGATGAGGCTGTGAAGTGCTTTGGTTTGCATCAAGTTCATGGGTGCCCTTGGAGTGTATGGTTGAACTGGGTATGGTTCTAGTTTTACTTATACGGGAACTGTTTAATGAAGTGTGCAAAGTTTAAAGCTGGAGCAAAAGCTTGGTGTGTCAGAACTTGGCTGCACTCCACTATCGAATGTTGTGGAGAGTGTGAGAATAGATGCAGTTGTGCCTGCTGGTGACATGCGTAAAAACCACTGTCCCTGATCATCAGTTGGGATTACAGAATATACATTAAATGGCGTCTATCTAGTGGTGAACATCAAAACTTCCACTGCACGGAGCTACCCTGTAGCATCAAGAAGCCTAATCATAGGAGGTATTGTTAGTACTGCTAGTGGAGTAGTAAATGAGTGATGGTGCTGAAACTTAGTGGAGGATCTGTCAGTCCTCCATTGCATACTGTATGGCGTCATCCAGGAGTGAAAGGACTTACCAATTAGAAAGTTTTTTTTGTTTTGTTTTTGTCAAACATCTGTTTATTAGCATTTAAGTATAAACTGCAATACCATATGACACGGATAGGATCAATGGAGCTGACAAAGTACAGCAGTAGCAAGAGTCCAGGGTTGATGTATATTATAAGGCACAATTCCAAACCATCGTCCCCTATAAGATCTAGAGTAACCGGTATAGAATTCGATATTATCAAGGCCCGGATTGTGTCTATATTAGAAGGGAAAAAAAAAGAAATTGCGTAATCAGCCCGTCTTTCTTTTGTGACAGGTACCAGTCCATCATTGTTTTGAGATGTGCTTCTCTGAGTTCTAGAGAATGGTTAAATTTTATAATGTCGGACCATAACCCAGACCATTCCTTGTCAGGGATGGTGCGTTGTAGTATTCCCTCCCACATATTCATGTAGCGGGGTCTAGGGGAAGGTATAGAAGTAAGCAGGTAGTTATATAAGAAGGAAATCACCCCTTTCATGGAGCCTACGTTTTGTACATAGATTTCAAACTTTGTAAGTGGGCGTGTAGCTGCGTCACGAATGTGGGGTGTGAGTACCCAGTGTTTCAGTTGAATGTAGTGATAATATTCAGCAGGCTCCAAGCCATAATCCCTTCTGCAATTATCGAAAGTAAGAAGGTCAGAGTTATGGAATAAGTGAGTCAGTGCCAGACAACCACTCTCCCTCCACGAGTTGAATGGTCCCTCATGAAGAGCCGGGGGGAAGGCCGGATTGAAATGGAGTGGTGTGTAAGGTGAAGGGAATGTGGTCCACTGCTCGTTCCCTGATACGGAGTCCCAGACTTTCAAGGTGGTCCGAGTGGGGGTGCTAATGTATGCATTTTCGGGTCTCTCCCTCTTGGTACGCCAAATAAGATCCCAAATAGTCCTCTCTGTAACACTCCTGTCCATATGGAGCCAATGTTTCTCTGAGTCTTGTTTAGACCACTCCGTCACTACTCGCAGCTGGGCCGCTTTATAATATAGGCCAAAATCGAGTAGGCCCACCCCTCCCTCCGACCTTGGGCGTCGCAATATGGAGAAGTAAAAGCGCGCCCGCCCTCCCTCCCTGCCATATAAACCGTAAAATCATGGATTTGACTTTGGGAAGGAAATCCTTGTCAAGTTTAATAGGCAGTGCTTGAAAGAGGTACAATAGTTTAGGAAGCACCGTCATTTTGACCGCATGGACTCGGCCTAGCCAGGATATAAAAAGGGGCTTCCATCGAGTAAGATCAGTTTGAAGTCGGTTAAGAGAGGATGGGAAGTTAGCCTTATAAAGCCCCTCCACGCGTGGCGTCAATTGAACCCCCAAATATTGGAGTGAGCGAGAGGTCCACTGGAGCGGAGTGTGTCTCTGCAAAAGTTCGGCCTCATCTTCTGGTACTGTAAGTTTAAGTATATATGATTTGTCTAAATTAATCTTAAAACCTGCTACTGCTTCGAATCTTGCTAGCTCGGTTTTAAGAGTATGGAGGTAAATAGACGGGTCAGTAAGAGATAAAAGCACATCATCAGCAAAAAGCGATATTTTATGGGAGTCGCCAATGATAGGAATTCCCTTGATCTCCAAGGCTGCCCGAATGGTCATCGCCAGTGGTTCAATGCTGAGAGCGAAAAGTAAGGGTGACAGCGGGCACCCTTGGCGGGTCCCTCTAGTAAGGGAAAAGGGGGCTGACAAGATCCCATTCACTTGTACTCTAGATCGAGGCTGTACATAATTAGCCTTGATCATGGTAATACATTTATCCGCGAAGCCAAATTGCGTGAGCGTGTTAAAAAGGAACGACCAGTCCACCCTGTCGAAAGCCTTCTCAGCGTCTAACCCGACCAGCACTGCTGGTATTTTCCGTTTGGTAGCTTTTTCAATGAGATGTACTATACGTCTGGTATTGTCATGGGTCTGACGCCCTTTAATGAAGCCGGCTTGATCAGGGTGGATAAGGTCTGGCATAAGGTCGTTCAGTCTGACAGCCAGAATAGCTGAATATAGCTTCGCATCCAAGTTTAAAAGGGCAATGGGGCGATAGGAAGCGCACAGTTGTGGGTTTTTCCCCGGCTTGGGGATAACCGTGACTAATGCTTCGGCCATGGAGTGAGTGACCTCTCCGTCTTCCGCCATCTTATTAAAAAGACGTGTGAGATGGGGTATAAGATCAGGGGCGAAGGTTTTATAGAATTGGGCCGTCAACCCGTCGGGGCCTGGGGCTTTGTGAAGTTTAAGAGCTTTAATAACTGTGCCAACCTCTTCAGGAGAGATAGGGGCTATAAGTGTATTATTCCATTCCTGCAAGACCTGGGGGAACTGCAATGTTTGTAAGTAGCAACGTTGTAAGTCCTTATCTCGAGGTTCCTCAGTATAGAGGGTCCTATAAAAGGATCCGAAGACATCAGCCTTTTCCACTTCCTTGTGGACCAACCCACCCCACCCCTCCTGAATACCGCCTATGTATTCCCTCTCCTCTTTTAACTGTCTAGCTAGGTGTTTACCTATCTTATTTCCCTGGGAGTAGGAGAGTTGACGTAGTTTCAGAAGTGTAAGTTCCGCCCTATTGTTATAAATGGCCCTAAGTTTCCCCCGAAGTGCCGTAAGGGTGCAGAGAGATGCTCTGGTGGGATTAGATTTATGGACGGTTTCGGCAAGTTCTAATTCAGCCTCAAGATCTTTCCGCTCCTTAGACCTTTGCTTGTTCAGGGTGGAGTTGAGTGCTATGCATTTACCCCGGAAGACTGCTTAAAGGCGTCCCAATTGTTGAATACAGACGTATCTTCGGGCGTATTCAGGACAAAAAAGTCAGTGATCGCTTCTCTAAGTGCTGTACAAAGCACCCTATCCCGCGTGAGTGACGTCGGGAAATACCATTTGGGGGTGGCGAACGTAACACCACTCCATGTCAGACATATCGAAACAAGGCTGTGGTCTGACACGGATAGGGGGAAAATCTTGGCCTCCTGGAGAGTTCCCAGTAAATTCTGGCTAATGAAAATATAATCGAGCCTGGAGTATGTGCGGTGTACGTGAGAATAAAAAGTGTAGTCTCGCGTCTGGGGGTATAGAGTACGCCAGGCATCTTTGAGGCCCATGTCGTGTATCTGTTGTTTAGCCTCGGTGGGGAAGGAGCTAGTGTCTGATCTATGAGAGTGGGTGCTATCGAGATCTGCTTGCCATGTCAGATTAAAGTCCCCCAATAGAATTGTCGGCCCTTCTGCAAAATCTTGTATTTTCGTTAGGAGTATAGTTAAAAATGCTGCCTGTCCCGTGTTGGGCGCGTATGCTGCAATAAATGTGCAAAGTTTACCCTTCAGAGTACCCTTGACCATAAGTAATCGTCCCTCCTTATCTGTCCAAATATCGGCTGGTTGGAATTTGGTAGAATTATGAAAGAGTAATGCAACCCCCAGGTGTTTAGTAAGCGCGGAAGACCTGTATATCAACGGATATTGTTTGTGGTGAAAACGAGTGTCCGCCCTGGAAAGGTGTGTCTCCTGAAGGGCCACTATATCGAGGTGATGGTCCGTAAGATATTTCCAGACTTTTTGTCCCTTTTGTGGGGAATTGAGACCCTTCACGTTCCAGGCGCCTATCGAGAGTACCATCTGTCCACCCCCCCCTCCTCTCTAGTGTATCTGTGTACCGTAATCATAAAATCAACCATTTGCACCTTGAGTAGGGTTTCCCCCAATTGTACCTGCCATATGAAACAATTCTTAAGCGAAATATACCTTCGAAAAATATCGTTAAAAAGCCGCCACCATTCCCAAAACCCTCCCAACAAACTCAGCAAAAGAAAACTCAACATTACCAACAGCAACATGTGTCGGATCGATGACAGTTCTCCGACGGTGGGTTGAATAACCCTGTTAAACATGTTGGGAGGACGGATGGACCAAGGTCCCCGTCGGCGCCCATCCCGCACGTCCTGGTGAATACCATCGGTCTCTACAGCTCAGCCAAGTGGGCAAAGCTTGCCTTGTTTGACCACCTCTCCGAGACGGGCAGTGGGAATCGGACCACAGGCAGTTTCGAGTCAGGTTATCTAGTCTGCTTCAATAAGAAATGGGGTCTCTTAAAACCGTGGATTGAAGTGAAAACAGGTTCCAGGATGGTCCGCAGTTATGACCTCTCAGTGGGGCCGGTGAGTCCATGAGCTCGATCCTGTCATTGCGATCGGCCCCATAGGTAATGTAGCAAGTCAATCTTCATTCCTGGAGTCAACGTTCAAGTGTTAAGTGTGTACACTCCTCAAGGGAGCTCAATCAACCATCTCAGGCCCATACGTTGGATCTTAAACAGTATGTAGGTGGACCCAGTTTGTATGTCATTTGTGGGTTCCTCTGGAGCTGGTAGACCATTGCGACAGATTGGAGCCATTCCTTGTTGCGCCTTGATTCTTGCTGTGTTAAGAACAAAACAGAATCATGAACATTCTGCGCCATCTTGTCTGATGAAAGTTCCTACGTGCACATAAACTACAGTCATTCTGATTTACCACAGCCATTTTGTACTCTGTTGGTCACCTTCATTTCACCCTGTCCTCTAGCAGCCTTTTGACTCTCTGACCAAACCTGATATGTGTGCTGGGGGCTATAAACTATTTCCACGACAAACATCAACATCACCTGCTGCCTCAAACTCGTCTTTCCTCTCATCCCTGCACAAACGGGTTACAAATACCAAACAGACTCTTGCAAACATGGTTTATTGCACTACACACAGCAAGACTGGTTTTTTGCCAACAATGGGACCTGTTCTTATCAACAGAACGGACTCTTAGATCTGGCCGGTCTCACTCGTTTTTAGACCCTGAAGCAAGGTCCAGCTGCAATTAAATTGTCTGTTTTTGACCTGGGTGGGAGGAGAGTTAATGTTGGGCTTGTGTAACCATGTTGATAAAACAATGTCAGGCTTGTGTGACAACCTGCCCGGGCGGAGACTCCAAGCTTGTAACCATGATAAAAGAAACAAATACATTGTGTAAAACTGTATAAAAGGAAGAGTCAGAAGCATTGCCAGTAGAACACCTCCCTGAAGACATCCTGGTGTCAGCAGTTGACGTGGTCTCCTCTAAGAGTAATAAACCTTTTTCTTGCCTTCCAGCTTCCAGCGCCTGCCTCGTTATTTTAGATAGTGAATCCAAAGTGGATTAAAGGTGACTTTGCGCCGGGCAGCATTGGGGATCCCAGGAGACTCGCTGCTTTTCACAAATTGGCGACCCAACGGGGGGCCCATCAGAAGACACGTGGGTCCAGTAGAGAGGTCCTAACGACGGAGTGAACGACTAAATGATTGGAGTGCACCTGCCTGAAAGAGACCCTCGTCTGGCTGCCAATCGACTGAACTTCACCGGTTCCAAACGGACCTCTCTCGAGTGACCTGCGGTCCTGACTGGGGCCTTACAGGAACGCCGCATTGATTGTTGGAGTAAGAGGACAACCAGGCGCTGGAAGGGAAGACTAAGAACTGTCCATACGGTCCGGGTAAGGTCGTGAGAAACCATGACTTAAATTGATTGATTGATAGAAATACTAGTATTCCTTTTTGAGTTATTTGAGACATTCCCTGCTTGCAAACAACGTAGAATAGGAATATTCTCTCTTTGCAGACAGCGAAGGACAGGTAGTGCAGACTTTTGTCTAACATTAATTGAGATATTCATTTTGACCGCTAAATACGTCATGCCTGTTTTCTCTAGATTGTTTGATTGTTTTGGACCGGACCGTTTGTTAGAGGTCAGTCATCCGGCACCGCCGGAAGGCACCCCTAACAAGGACATGTACGTAAAATATGGATTAGCCACCGTAGCTTATAGCAAACTATGGCATAAGTACACTAGGAAGGACCGGGTAAATCAGTGGCCACTGACGGGATCTTTCGATCCCGCTAAAATAGAAACGTTAGAATTAGCTCTCCACAAAAAGAAAGCTAGACCAGCCATGTTTGATAGTTTTGGTTTATGGCGAAAAGAAGCAGCTCAACGAAAGAAAGAGAGACGAAGCTAGACAAGATAAAGAAACGCGAAAATCAGCTTACCAAGCCTGTAAAAAGTTAGAAGAAGAACTAAAAGAAAAGGAAATCGATAAAAAGGAACAGGAATCAAAAATATCAGGTCAATGCCCTGTTAGAACGCCCTTAACTCTTTACCCGAGTTACCAGCAAAACAGGGGGTAGATGATGATTTATTGTTAGGTCCCCCAATGATATACATGCCACCCCCTTATGCCCCTACTCATCCCGTAGTACAACGCCAGGACCCCCAAAGTATAGCTGGAGATGGCACGATCGCCTCAGTCTCCACCACCTCTGCTCCCACCGAGCCACCCACACCAAATGCCTCATCAAAGGAGGCAGTAGTAGAGGTAGGAACCAAGGAAATAGGAGCGCCCAGGGTCCCGCGATTAAGTAAAAATGAGCGAGCAGGCATTGATAAAATAGTTAAAACCCTCATAGATAGGAAAGAAACAGAAGAACACGTAACAGACATATGCGACTCCTATGTTGAAAACCGCAAACGAAAATTATTGTACGTCTCTGTTACCACACCCTTACTGCATATGAAGAGAAGTACCAAAACGTAGGGCCCGAGCGATTAGTGGCTCTCTACAGGAAGGTAGACATCGGAGATGAAGGCGACAACGATGTTGCAGAACTATTTTCATCCACACTAGAAGTATTGCGTCACCTCATAGAACAAGGACAGATAGATAGGGACAGGACAACTAAGGTAGCAGGACCCCCAGTGGAAAAAACAGATAGCATGATGCCAATAAAAGAAGCTGCCCCTTACTGGGTACCTCCTAGAGGACAAGGGACTAATGACGATATAAACCATCAAGACGCTAGAGGAAGGGTGGTCTACAATTGGGTGTATCAGCCATGGGACAGACAGGACATCCTGACCTTCCGTAAATCTTTGCCGGATTCACGAAAGAACCCCCACCGCCTTTTACGCCGAGCTAGGTACCGCTCTGGGATCAACAATAATGACACTTGCCGACATAGACTTGTTCTTTGGGTTATGTTTGCCAGCAGATGTGTGGAAACAGGTTAAGAAAGTAAACCATACCGAACTGTTTGGTCATACCTGGGAACAACTCGACACACTAGATAAACAGCGGAACCCTGGTCAAAAACCAGTTAAAGCAATATTAAACCTCCCTGACAAAATAGTGCAGAAAGTGAAAACGCTGATCCCAGAGAAAAAGATAGACTGGTCCATAGTAACCGCATGCCGCCAGAAACCACAAGAGGACGTCTCAGAGTACTTCTCCAGATTTGAAACTGTGTTCTCTGATTACAGTGGACAAGACATGTCCACCGCAACCGGACACCACTTATTTGTGCAGAACTACGTCAAAGGATTACTGCCAGATGTATCCCAGAAACTACAAGCCAGCGAAAGTAGTTGGGCAGCATCTAAACCGACGGCCATTCTCCAAATGGCCCAGTATTACGAGCATCAGAGAAACGAAAATGACAGGGCTACAGAAAGGAAAAAGAAGGACTTGAAGGAAAGGGTAATGATAGCACAACTCCAGGGGGCGAATACAGGAGGGGAGCAATATAGGGGAGGAAACCAGCAGAATACCCCTAGAGTACAGCCACCTAGGAACAATCCATCTACATCATATGTAGGACGCCAAGACCTAGGACAGGATCAATGTGCATTTTGCAAAAAATATGGACACTGGAAATCCCAATGCCCGGCTTTGTTAGGAGCTGCTAGGGGCAGAGGGCGAGGAAATAGCAAGTGGACAGAGAGGAAGAGGACGTGGGAGAGGGTACGCGAGTGAAGCAAGCGAGGAAAGGCCAGGAAGAGTGAACGCATTTGACCATCCCAGACAGAATCAGTACCAACAGACAGATTATGACAATACGTACGACTTTGCATAGGACAGCCAGGGGCAAGGGAGGGATCCAGTCGAGCTCTGCGTTGATCAGCAAGGCCCTTATGTTACCGCTGAGGTCCTGGGCACAAGGTCGCCATTTTTGGTAGACACAGGAGCAACACGACTGATTCCAAGGGCACCCTTGTCAGGCTCACATGTGACCTCAATAGGATTTGACGGTACGCCCTCCACCAACCCTTTGTCCCGACCCATCCCTTTTAATCTTGACAGCAATGGCGTCGAAACGACATTCCTCCTCTCATCTAACACCCCAGACGCCATTATGGGCCTCGACCTTTTGAAACACTTCCATGCGACTATCAGATGCTCACCAGACGGAGTGCGTGTCATCCTGTATGACAACCCCCAACGCCATAGAGAGAACCCTTTTCAGCACATGTTTTCCATCTCTGAGACTGACACATCCCTACTGGACACTTTGCCATCACACTTATGGGCTAGGGCTGATTCAGACGTAGGACGAATGATGATTGACCCAGTACACGTAACAATACGACAGGACGCAACCCTACCGAAGGTACCGCAGTACAAAATATCGCCAGAGGGTGAGAAAGCACTAACGGAGATCATACACTCTTTGGTAGAGGCAGGGGTGGTAGAGGAAGTAGTGAGCAACATTTGTAACAGTCCCATACTACCGATTGTAAAGAGACAGGGAGAGGGAGATGGGAAAGCCTACCGCTTCATCATTGACCTGCGGGAGGTAAACAAAATCGTAGTACCACAATACCCAGTAGTTTCCGACATCACGACAATTTTGACTTTAATCCCCTCCACTGCCACCACCTTCACTGTGATCGACCTCAAGAACGCCTTCTTTTCCATACCTATACACGAGGACAGCCGCTATCTTTTTGGATTTACCCTAAATTCCCGTTCGTATAGATTTTGTAGAGCACCTCAGGGGTACACTGAGAGCCCAAGTATCTATAGCCAGGCGCTTAAAAGACAGTTGGACGCCATACAATTGCCAGATGGAGTGGCACTAATACAATATGTAGACGACATCCTTCTAGCAGCAGACACCATACCAATAGCCGTCACAGCCACCATCAAACTACTCCATTTCCTTGCTGAGAATGGTCACAAGGTCTCCCGAAAGAAACTGCAGTTCTGTAAATCACAAGTGACCTATTTGGGTCACCTTTTATCAAAAGAAGGAGAAAACTCACGCCTGACAGGATCCAGACAATTCTAGACACCCCTGTCCCCAAAAATCAGAAGCAAGTCCGCTCTTTGATAGGCCTCACCTCGTTTTGCAGACAGTGGTTACCGAACTTTAGCCTCATTGTCAAACCCCTTCTCTCCCTCCTAGCTAAGGACACCCCCTCACCTCTCCCCTGGACCCCCGAATGCCAGACAGCCTTTAAAGAACTACGCAATGCCCTTTGCTCAGCACCAGTCCTAGGAACCCCAGATTACTCCAAACCATTCTTCCTCTACACACACGAAAGGGAGGGATGTGCATTGTCTGTCCTAACACAATCAATTGGTCACAAACAACGCCCTTGTGCATATTTTTCTGCCACCCTCGATCCAGTAGCCAGAGCACTGCCATCGTGCCTGCGCGCTGTGGCAGCTGCAGCGGTATCAATACGCCAGAGCGAAGGAATAGTGCTCTCCAATCCAGTCACTGTTTTAGTACCCCATGCAGTCGACACACTACTGAACCAGACCAAAACCCAACACTTGACTAGCGCCCGACTGACAGGATATGAGTTGACCCTGCTAGCACCGCACATTACCCTAAAGCGATGCACCACCCTCAATCCAGCCACACTGTTACCCCTACCCGAGAACGATTCTAACGTGGCTCCACTACACGACTGTGTGACACTAACCGATGAACAAACAAAAAGTAGAGTAGACCTCAGAGACACCGCCTTTCTAGAGCCAGATGGAGAACTATGGGTGGATGGTTCGTGCATCAAACTCCCCGACGGCACCACCTCAGCTGCATACGCTGTCACCACAGCCTGAACCATTCTAGAAACAGCCCGTATTGCCCAATGTTCCGCCCAGGCAGCAGAACTCATTGCCCTCACACGAGCATGTATTTTAGCAGCTGGCACGACAGTTAACATATACACCGACAGCCAATACGCCTTCGGGGTGGTTCACCATTTCGGGATTCTATGGAAAGAAAGAGGGTTCCTGACTTCACACGGTACACCCATCCTGCATGGTGATTTAGTCTCCGCCTTGACGGAAGCAGTCCTCCTCCCCAAAAAGCTAGCAGTGATAAAATGCCAAGCACATAGGAAAGTGACAGATCTCATTGGACAGGGAAATGCGCTAGCGAGACGTTACTGCCCGAGCCACAGCAGAAGACAGAACCATGACACGAATGTATGTGACCAGGTCACAAGCTGAACAATGGACTGATGCTAGGACCACTGTAAGGGACATACAGACTACAGGCACACAAGGCGAATTGACCGAGTGGGAAAAGGTGGGACTAAAAGACGAGGAAAATTGCTGGAGAACTAAAGACGGAAATAAATGGCTGTTACCCAATGCCTACCTCATCCCCATATTGACCATGGCACATTTACCAGCACACATAGGCTCCACCCCCATGATTGAACTAATCACAAGAGTATGGCATAATGTCAAGATAACAGAATCTGCAAAGCGCCTAGTACAACAATGTATAGTATGCCTACAACACAACCCAGGGAAAGGGACAGTAGTACCACGGGGAGGGTTTGGAGTCCCTGATCACCCCTTTGAAGTCCTTCAAATGGATTACATCCAACTAGAGAGATGCCATGGTCTAAAATATGTCCTGGTGGTTGTGTGCGCTTTTAGCAAATGGGTGGAGGCATATCCCACCCGCGACAATACTGCCATAGCCACTGCAAAAGTATTGTTGAAAGAATTCTTCCCCCGGTACGGCCTTTGCAGAATTTTATGGAGCGACAACGGCCCACACTTCGTAGCCGAAGTGATACAGAACATACTGAAAGGGTTGGGGGTAAAACAAAAATTCCATGCCGTCTTCCACCCCCAATCAGCGGGCCTGGTAGAGAGACACAATGCAACATTGAAACTAAAGCTAGCCAAAATAGTTGCCACAACCGGGTTGAAATGGCCCGACGCCCTTCCATTGGCATTGCTATCAATGCGCTCCACCCCAACACAGACTGACCCCGTATGAAGTGGTCTTCGGCAGGCCTATGAACATTTGGGCGGCACCAAGACCCACCTCCATTAACGATGTCCCGAACATATTAATGTCAGACTATCTTCATAAATTGACAAACGAGCTAACAATTATCCACCAACAGGTGCAGCAAGCCTTGCCTGACATATCCAGGGGCCCAGGACATGTGATAAAGCCTGGGGACTTCATCCTGGTTCTCAACTTCCAAAGAACGAAGAATCTGGAGCCCAGGTGGACGGGCCCCTGGCAAGTCTTGATCACCACTCGAACTGCCCTCCGAGTGGAAGGAAAAAAAAATTGGCTGCACGCCCACCACTGCAAGAAAGTCCCTCCAACGCTGGCAACCTGTGAAGAGGTGGAGGTGCAAGAGGAAGTACTCGCAAAAGACCGACCAGCTCTGAGTTGCTACCCACAAGAAGACACCCTCCAACTGTCTGAATTTCCCGACCCCACGGTGCCATCCAAGGAAGGGTACAACCTAAGATCGACGAAAAGGGGGAGCTCCAACAACCAGGCCACTAACTGAGTCAGAGTCTCAGATCGGTAGCACAGCCAAACGACGCTACCAGGAAAAACACCAGACAAAAGTTTGTGGTCCTAACAGTTGGTGAGCTCCTCGAAGATGATGGAAGAAACGGTACACCTGCAAAGCCACCGCAAAGACACCAAGACTTTTGAACTGCACAGTACAAAGACAATTGCACTTGTAGCTGCATTTCTCACCTGCCTCCTGCTAATGGTCACACTCTGGATCATTGAAGAGAATGCACCTGCATACAGAACATTGTCACCAACCATGCAACCAATCACAAAGAAAGAACACTACCTGGTATCACTACCGCCACATCTCCGAGAACGACGCAAAGAATTCTGGAATAATTCTTTCGTACAGATGCTGCACCAGCACAATCTTGCCACCAATGCCACTAACTGTTGGGTCTGTGGGCTGCTACCACATGCCACTGAACATTCCATCCCTTTCATCCCTTCACCCTTTTCTGTTCATGGATCTTGCCTTGCCTGGATGATGCTCCTACAAGAAAGTTACAAAGACAATGCCACTTCCGATGGGACAATCGCTCAGTTCTACAACGAGTTCTGGCTAAACCAAACAGGAAGAACAGCAGCTCCCTTTTGCCCTCACACCTCCAATACGACATTCCCAATGAATGTCCCCTCCAAGAAGCAGTGGAAATACAAGTGTTCAATAATCCTGTCAGAGCCACATTTTCCTACCTGAAGAAAAGAACTGCTGCAACACTGACTGTGGCCCTATCTGTGGTGAACGTCTCTGGCCTTGTATGCATTGAAGGCCGTGGGACTAAGAATGTGGGTCACAGCCCTTGTAACATTGTAAGGACTTTGAACACTGCCAATCCTCCAGCATTTGTTGCATCACCCAATATGTACTTTGTCTGTGGAACCAAAGCCTACACCTGGCTCCCAAGAAACTGGGGGGCACGTGCTACATCGCCTTTGTTTTGCCACCGACCTACACAGCCCCTGCAGAGCATCATCGAGAAAAGCGTTCTAAAGACACTGATCAAGCAGACTCTGCCGCATCATAGTTCGTTGCCCTGATAATTCACCCTCTGTCTATGAAGCAATCGAACATCTCCACAGACTGTCTTCAGAAATTCATCAAGGATCAGAGACTTGGACAATTGGAAGTTGGCTTTGGGGCATCTTAAAGGACTGGGGTTGGAAAATATCAATGTTTCTCTTGGTCCCAGTATTGGCAATATGTGGTTGCTGTTTGGGTGTACACTGTATACCACCTTTGTGTTCTCTTTGCATAAGTGCCTTGCGCCCTAAGACTATGGACACTCAGTTAACAAAAATGAGAGTAATGTATGAACAAGAAATACAGGACATTATGGAGATCGAAATAGACTGACAAGATGGCTAGTTATGTTCAAAGGGGCGACTGTTAAGAACAAAACAGAATCATGAACATTCTGCGCCATCTTGTCTGATGAAAGTTCCTACGTGCACATAAACTACAGTCATTCTGATTTACCACAGCCATTTTGTACTCTGTTGGTCACCTTCATTTCACCCTGTCCTCTAGCAGCCTTCTGACTCTCTGACCAAACCTGATATGTGTGCTGGGGGCTATAAACTATTTCCACGACAAACATCAACATCACCTGCTGCCTCAAACTCGTCTTTCCTCTCATCCCTGCACAAACGGGTTACAAATACCAAACAGACTCTTGCAAACATGGTTTATTGCACTACACACAGCAAGACTGGTTTTTGCCAACAATGGGACCTGTTCTTATCAACAGAACGGGCTCTTAGATCTGGCCGGTCTCACTCGTTTTTAGACCCTGAAGCAAGGTCCAGCTGCAATTAAATTGTCTGTTTTTGACCTGGGTGGGAGGAGAGTTAATGTTGGGCTTGTGTAACCATGTTGATAAAACAATGTCAGGCTTGTGTGACAACCTGCCCGGGGCGGAGACTCCAAGCTTGTAACCATGATAAAAGAAACAAATACATTGTGTAAAACTGTATAAAAGGAAGAGTCAGAAGCATTGCCAGTAGAACACCTCCCTGAAGAGATCCTGGTGTCAGCAGTTGACGTGGTCTCCTCTAAGAGTAATAAACCTTTTTCTTGCCTTCCAGCGCCTGCCTCGTTATTTTAGATAGTGAATCCAAAGTGGATTAAAGGTGACTTTGCGCCGGGCAGCATTGGGGATCCCAGGAGACTCGCTGCTTTTCACAGCTGTGCGAGGGCTCCGCATCGTCCGTGGGCAGACCCAGTAGAGCTAACCCCTCTTTTAAGTCTGTGACATGACGCTGTTTGTTTTTATATTCGAAGCTCAGCCCAAACGGGTAGGTCCATCGGTATCGAACTTTGTCGTCGCGTAGTTTTGATGTGATGGGGCGAAACTGTTGTCTCTTCGCCAAGGTAGCGGGTGCAAGATCCTGATAAATAGTACACGAGTGCTCTTGGAAGGAGACAGCACCCTTTTTCCGTGCCGCCAAAAGAGCTGCTTCCTTCACCTTGTAGTAGTGGAATTTAGCGAGGACATCTCTTGGTCGTTTCCTGTCTCCAGTCGTTGGTCTTCCGACCCGATGTACCCGTTCTAATTTGATCTTGAGCACCTGTGGACTGACAATTTCTGCGAACAGGCCCTCAAGAAAGGCTTCAAGGTCCGACCCCTCCGCCCCTTCTTCCAGGTCGCGGATTCGTAGGTTCTCTCTTCGTGCCCTGTTTTCTAAATCTTCCGCTTTTAGTTGAGTGAGGCGTAATTAATCTTGAAGCGCTTGCATTTCGTCCCGCAGTTCGGAGGTGCGTTTGTCAACTTCCTGAGTTTGGGCTTCTAGGTCTACCACTCTGGTGCCAACCGAGTCCACATCCTGTTGGAGGGCGGTCATGCGTTCATTGAGATCAGTCTTTAGTTGTTCAATGGAGGCCTTAATGTCTTGGCTCAATTCCAGCCTGAGCTCTGTTTTGAAATCGCGTAGGGAAGCCATGAGGTCCTCTTTTGTGAGGGCCATAGCATCCGCCCCTTCGTCACAGTCTGGCGGCAGGTGTTTATCCACAGGTGGGAAGAAGGTGGAAACCCTGGTCGTTGCTTTATTCAATACCTTCTTCGGTGGCATAGAGGCGGGCCCAGTAGGACCCCCGCTAGCCTGGAAAGGGACGCCTTCTGTTGTAGTGGCTGTCGGTGCTATCCCCCCCCCCCGTGAGTGGTAAGGGGGGGTCGATAAAGATCAGTGATTGCGCCCCTTTCTGACTGCGAAATTCTCAGGGCCGTGGCCCCAGCCTCACTGATGGGGGGTCGCGCTGCAGGCAAACGCGTGATGGTCGCTTCCCTCGTCGTCTCCACTTCAACGGCAGAGAGACGTGGGGTACATTCGTGGCAGTGAGATCACACTGAATCGCTTCCCCCAGAAGAGCTCGCCGTGGTGGGGGGAGGGTCCCCGTGGCGGCAGGCTAGCCCACGTCCCTAGTCGCGTATTCTTGTGTACAACATCTAGAAAAAACGCAGTGGGAGAGTCTCTCTTATTCTCAATCAGTATCCTTCAGGGACATATTGGTCTGCATCGTCTCTCATTGATGCCCAGTACCAGCATGTAGGCTCAGCCCCCCCAAAGCGGTGGTACTCTATGGTCTCGTACTGTGGCGCAATCAGGGTGTTGCACCCTATTCCAGCGTGCCTCCTTGGTAGAGATCGTAATTAGGGCTCAAATAGGGCATATCAGGGCTCCCGCGTCGAGGTTCGAGTCCCTCGTAGCCGCCATCTTAAGATCAGGCATGGCGAGCGTTCGAACCTCGGGGAGCAGCAGGCATGACAAAAGCCTCAGCCCCAAGGTGAAGACCAACATGCCAGTCTCGCAGTAGATAACTATCGCACCGGTAGAGAAGCGTACCCCCTGCCGTCAACACACCCGGAGTACCTTATGGTGTTGCGTGCATTGGCAGGGTCCATTACTGCATGTAGCCTCTCCGTCTTGAATCACCGCTGCAGGGGCACCACTTCTCCATCAGCTTATCGAAGGTAGCGAGTGGTAAACTGAACGAAGCCCCGGGACGACGCCAGTCCTGCAGGGGTCTCGTCGGCAGTCGGGCGCCCGTGTCTCTCAGGGTGCAATGGGCGCCATCTTAGCGGACTCCGAGGGCGGCGCGACGAGGCATCGTAGTGAGTCCTAGAAGCGTGTGGGCTTAAAATTGAGGGGCCCCCTGGGTGCGCTGAACTTAGGGATCACAAATGGTGGTCCCAGCGATCGCCGCAGTAGCGCTCAGCGGCAATTAGACGTCCGGGATATGAGCGCGGACGGGAGCCGAGACGATCTACGTCCGCTCTGCCATCTTGCCCGGCCACGCCCCCAGAAAGTTTTATTTTAGAGAAACGTGTCTTCATAGTTCCGTCGCTTGCAAGTTTACATGGAGGAGCTTCCTCCATGTAAGTTCTTTTGAAAGGCGCAATGATGAGAAGGGGTGCCATTTGTGAGAAGATGTTCCTCTGGGTGTAGTGTTTAAGTTTGGACTGTAGAAATGTTTCTCGGTACTATGGATCGACCAATGGATGATGGAGAGAGCTTAAAAAGAGATTGTTCCTGCCATGGGTAGCCAGTTCAGGGTATTAAGAACAAGAGTCGTATGGTCTTGTTTGTTAAGGTTAAAGACTTGTCTGCCAGTTGGATTCTTTGAAGTTTGTTGTTTAGGTGTGTTGTGGGTCTGATGTAGAGTCTGTGTGTGTGTAGTCGGGGTGTGACAGTACTAGAGGTGTTGTTGTGTATACTATATGGGAAAACCCAGGTAAGTAAAGAAATGTAGTAAAGTTCTCATACTGTTGAAGGCACTTTTGCTTATATCATTGACTTGACTATGGAATGAGAGTTAAGAGTACAAAATCACAACACAGTATTTGATTTCCATGGACTGTTGGAGGAAATCTAGTTTCCTTAGTTCAGGCAGTAGTGATAAGATTTTCGTGGCCACATGCGTGGATCTCGGTTTTTGCGGGGTTGAGCATAAAATTGACATTTAGCATCCAGTAGTCTACTGCCTGTAGGCATTGTGGCAGTCTAGACTTGTCTGGATCTCAGGCTTTTCCAGATTTAATATAATCCGGGTTTTATCAGCATAGTTTTAACAGCCGATCTCGGAAGAATTGACAAGCTCATAAAGTAGGGAAAGGTATACACTGAAGAGCAAGGGGATATCTTTGAGCTTTAGGAGATACCTACCTTTTGGGAGAATGGTGCTGTCCAGCAAGGAGGGATCGTCATGATTTGTGATCTCTGTGAGGTAAGAATTAATCCAGTGTTTCTGAATTCCTGTGCCAATTTGTAATTGAAGTAGTTGATTGTTTACTTGTGAAAGGTTACTCATAGGTCAAGTAGAACGTGTGTGGTGACTCCACTGGATTAAGTGGTGTTTTTGAGGGCATCCCAGATTGCAATTAACACCAATTTGGTGTCTCAACCAGGTTGGTAACGTGTCTATCAGAGTGGAAGTTGTTTTGTTTTTTAGAAAATTGGAGATCTGAGTGGCGGCTACTTTTTCACTTGGCTTGCCCAGCACTGGGTAAGCTAAAATCTATGTGCACAATAAATGTAATGTGTCTGGTTCATTTGGTTTGGACCTTAACTTTTTCAGGATTTGGTTCAATGTAGAAAGTGTTTATTTCACTGGAGAATTCTCTGGTTGAAATGGACGATGATTGCCCAGGCTAGTATGGTCACAAAATCTCCTAGGAGAATATGTTTAAATATATGGGGGGCACATGTCATTGGATAGTCCAGTGGTGCTAATCGTTTTGAAGATAATCTGGTATTTGATTGTGTAGTAGTGTAGTCAGGATTTGACAAACTAGCATTGTTGATGCTTTCGTGGACTGTCTTTGTTAAAATGTGATCTCAAGTTCAACAGGTTTTTTAGTGAATTGTTCTCCTACAGGGTTGTACAATTCTTGAGTGTGATTGGTGCAGTTTGTAGTGCAGTCCAGGTTTCGTAATTTGAAGATAATTCTGAAGAGTTACATAGGCACACGCAAAGCATCCAAGTTACTTTGTGCACAGTTAGATTTCTGTGCTTTTTAGGTCTCTCCTAGGCAGCGCTTGCGCGGTCTCTTTGAGATAGGCTGTATTCCGATATGGACTTGAAGTTCTGCCCATCTTTTCAATGGGCTCCTCTTACTGTCCTTTGTAAATGGTGGCTTTTGGTTCGTGACTAGTTCCTCCTTAGTACCATCTTTTCTCCTTTTGTAACCTCCCATGAGGACAGCCCGTGTAACGTGTTGTTACTCGGTATGTTTTATGTACAGTCTGTGAGCACTATTTTACTAAGGACTTTCTCCTATCTGCTTTTGCAGGCATGATACGCCCTCCCACTTACACCCTGCACATGTAGCGAGGCACGTTTTCATCTTTAACAATGGCAGCCGGGCCTTCATTTTCTTCGGCACGGCTCGCCAGACTATTTTTGTCAATATTCTATACTTTAAGTAAGTAGTGGTGTGCTGCTTATGAAAAACTTACAATATTGAAGTTTTGTGCACGAATCTGAAGTCTTTAGAATTTGACCATTCCCTAATTTGGTGCCAGTACAGAGATATCATGGCGGGGCAATATGGTTAGATCTCTTAAGCATTAAGTTAATCTCTTAAGTCTGATAACCAGACAGGCCGTGTGGAATTGCTTGCTCAGCAGTCTGGGTGTAGTCTTAATAGGGTGCCCAGTGTAAATCAGATTACAATTTTTAAGGTTGTGTGTGTAACTGCAGCGAGGGTTAAAGTGATCTGGTATGTCAGGCTCAGTGGGGAGAACCCTTGTCAGGAGATGAAGGTGATACTTTATGCTCAAACAGTAGGTTACAAGCATCTGCTCTTAAAGGGATGGAGGTCACATGTGACCTCGGCCAATGAGTACTATTTTTGCATGAGCAAGTTGTGGCGTATACAGCTGAGAGCTTGGATTGCCGGTGACTTGCTGATAACCCAACATATAGCTTTTCCAAATTTGGGTTGGATCGGACTGTCATCAACACAAATGAGGATGGCTAGATTGTATCTGTGTAGGATCCTTGTAAGAGATACCAAGTATGCATTCAGAAGAATCAATATGTAACTGCAAAACTATTTACTTTGACATTTTTTTTTACTATTTGGTTTCTTTGGATGTTTAGAACCAATTCAGTAAAAAAAAAAAAAAACACGCAATTGTCTCAGTTGGCCGAATGCAATTGATCAATAAAAATTGGACAGGATGTCCGCAGTGCTTAATTTGTGCCGGTGCTTTCCGGTGCTGAGCACCGGCACTTAATTGCCAGCACCGGGGCTTAAGACTGTCTGCCACATGGTAGTGGTGTCTGCCAAATTAGGTATGAGCACAGCAACTTCTGTTTACTATTTCAATTTACATTTCCAATTATTAGTGTTTGCCTCCAAAGCCATTCTTATAGCTTTGGGGGCCTATAATAGTATGAATTGTCACACTTTTAAGAGTGTGATGATTAGTAGTGTGTTGGTGCGGTCATTGGCAGTGCTGCCAGGGGCAACGGATGGTGCAAGCTCTAGTGTCCTCCTGTCGAGGGCCCTGGCACTACGTTTTTTTAAACAAATTAAGCACTGTATGTTGAAGGAAATTCGAAATTTTAGGTAAAGTAGAATTCGATTTTCAAAACCGGACAGCGGGCAATTTCTTGCCTTTCTCGTAACTAGTACTTCTTTCTTGCCGCTGTTGCTTTGCAGTGTCAGTCTGTTTTTTTTATTTTCTTTAATATATCATGAGGGATTTAGATCCCAAGTCTGGTCTAAGCAGTCATTATCTAGGTTCGGTCAGTCACCTTCGTCAAAGATTTAGGTGGATGTCACTAAATTTGTATTCCAAAACTGTAGACCTGTGATGTTGATCAAATTTTTGTACCGTGCTCTGAAATGCAGCACAGTACGTTTAGGCTTGGCTCCACAGTTGCGTTGGTCAATGCCACTGGTTTTTTTAAAACTTGATTTCTAAAAGATGTTATAGGTCTGGACTGCCTTATGTGACCTTGTTAGTCATCTAAGGAGAAGATTCCATAAATTTTGACCTGCATTGTAAAAATCAATAAATAAACTAATATCTTCTGTAAGCAATGTTGCTCAGAAACTCGCTCCTGTTTGAAGTACAGCCGAAAGCCTGCTTGTCTAACAATTACCAGTCTTCTACTTTTTATGATTTTAGTGGAACGTGGAGCGGAGCCATAGGCATCCTTTGCAGTGCATGGGAAATTAACAGGCTGAGGGGTAGACTCCTTAAACGGTTAAAAAGCTTATTTGAAACAAAAAGTAAGAGTTTTACCAAATGTCTATTACATTAATCGGGGAGCAACCCTTTATCCTTTTTTTAGTCATTGGAAATGATGCAGAGGGACTTGTTCGTCTATTGACTGACTTTGCAAACAAGCATGTTCAAATTCAATACACCTGACTTACATTAGAGTCCTGCATAAAATATTTTTTTTAAGTTTGCTTCAGTGAAAAAAAGTCCCAGAAGCATTGCAATGCAAACACAGCTTTGGAGGTAGAATGATACACCAAATAGATTTTAGTATGAGGTGAGAGGGTACACTACTGTAGGGCAAAGGATATGAAAATGGCATTTGGCAGCCCCTCTGGAGGAATTTTGTATCACTTAATTTTACTAATTGTAGGTTTAACTTTAGGAAATGGCTTTGTCAGTCCATGGTCTGTTTTACAGTTTGATTGTTCCCGCTATGAAACCGTAGTTTATTTATCAGTATAGTTATGCCTTATTATCCTGGGCTGGGTCAATCCCTGTCTGGCTGCAAAGATCCTCTGGGCTGCATAGTTCAGCAAATGTCACACCTCATCTCCAAGTGGAGTAGTCCATAACAGGTACAATGAGGTTTCTTATCAGTGAAACGGCTATGGGAGAAATTGATTTTTTTACTGTGTGTGTGTGTTGACGTGTAAGTCTTCTGTGTGCATGTAATCACATTGGTAGCTACAATAGTAACCATTAGTTAGTTATTAGTTATATGAAGACTGCAGAAAAATGCAAAAGGGTAAAACGTAGCATTAACATAAGGAAAGAAAAATAGATACTTAAATTGTGTGAACTTGGGCAAATATTTTATTTCACCAAAACTTTTTCTTCATTATCGCGTAGGAAAGCACTTTAAAATATGTGAGTTAAGAATATCAGTTGTACAAAAACCAATTGTGTTTGATTTTATAGAATTATAATGTTGCTCTATAATAATCTGAGCCTGGCACATGGTTTACCTGGCAACTGTCTTGCCTCTTAGTTCACTAATGGTTCATGTTTAGAAACTATCACTTTTAATAAGTACTGCCCAGTGCAGTGCTATGATGTGATGTATTAATAGCAAAGCTTCCACATGTTAAAGAATTACACCTTTTTTTTTTTAATTTTGAAGAGACGTATTCATGTTTTAGGCGATGTTTGTTGTGTTACTTGCATAGTAAACATTTTCAGCACTCAGCTTGTGCGTGGGCTCCAAGATCTGACCCAGACCCTTGGTTCAGCTCTTACTAATAATTTGTTTGCTCGCCCATCACTACGAGGCACTAAACCAATCGGTATATTACAAACAAGTATAGACCTAGAAACGCCTATATAGCAATACTTCTAGTTGAGTAAACCTTAACCTAACACACTTCAACATGTGGGGAAAATTGAGACAAAATATGGCAGTATAGCTTAAATATTGCATTTATACTTGTCAATTTGTTTAGGATCCAGTTTACAATAATAATCATCAGTACTTGCATACCTTAGACATGAAGCTGGCTGTCACTGAATGAATCCTGTCTGGCTCTGCCCTGCCTGACTCCAAATCTTGCTGACCTCCCCTTCCCTTCTAGATCCATCACCAGAAGTCTCCCTATTCGAGGCTTCTCTGAGGTATCATTTTTTCCGATTCCAGGACTGGCTATAGTATATTCTGTCGGCGAGTGGGAATGCCCTCCTTGGGGGTGGAGCAAGCGGCGACCTGCCGCCTTCTTGAGCTCTTGGGTCTGTCGGCTGCGCCATGTCTCTCACTGGAATGTGTGAGGAGCGTCCCACATGGGGAGCAGGGAGCCGCAGCATCCGTTCGTTTCACCGCATCTCGTGTCCTTGCCAGCTGCCGCCTGTGGCCGCTCCGGGTTGGGTATTTAGCCGGCTGTCCGCCTCAGAAAACCCTGCTTTCCCTGTGCCCTCACGTGGCCTCGGGAGGTTCACTCCAGGTTCTCCTCCTGTTGGCGCGCTCGCAGTTTCTCTTCGGGATGAACTGCTGTTCCCGCCTCATTATTGTCTTACCCTGAGTTTCTAGCCAGTGGCTTTATACACCGGAATTAAAAATCTGCGTGGCGCTTATAGCTGCCTGTTCGAACAGCCGGCGTGCCCAGCTTTTCATTCTTAAGGCGTCCATAACATTTCGCACAGTTGAGTTGGGTAATAGTAACTTACTGTTCAAAACTACCTCAAGCTTAAACTGTGTAAACACGCACATGCTTGTATACTTCTATGCGTGTTTGTGTATGTATAACGTGTGTGTGGTGTGTCCATATACATATATGTGTAGATGCAGGCATAATTATTTTATATCGGCTTACTCATTTACGTTTCTGTAGGTCTGGAATGTGTGTATTTCCGTGCTTGTATAATCGATACATTTAGTTTGTATCAATATGTCTCCATCAGTTAACGTACGTATGCATAGATGTTTTCTGTGTAGCAGGTGTATATAACAAGTGTGTATATTATATATATGCCATGTGTATATCTCAACAGACAGTGAGAAGAGACAGCTTTATCTAAAGCAGATCTTCTATCCAATAAACGTATTTTTTATTCAAAATGACCTGCTTAATCCACGCCCACTTATCGTGAGTAAATGGTGCATCGGCAGTAATAAGTGTATACAGGTGTAAAACCATTTTTAAACAGCCTCCAGCACGAAACCAACTGATCAGATGTTAATACGAGCACTAAGGTTGTATGTGCGTGTCTTCAGTTAGGCGGGGGAGCTGCGTGTAAATGGCAGGGGCAGGACGTGACACGTTTTCTAGGGAAGGCGGCTCTGCCCCCGAGCCAGTGATACCGCTCACTGCAGCGTCCACTGCGCCAGCCTAATTCCTGGCAGTTCCCGCCAGTTAGTTGTTCACCCCCTTCAGCCAATAAAATGATTGTCAATGAGTTATTAGAAACACCTGATATCAAGTACACAAAGCAAGCTGCACTCCTGGCGTGCGTTGTATTAAAGTTGTGTTGGACTGAAGCAAATCACCGCCAAGGTTGCTCTGGGCGATAGGAACAGCGATACCACCCCATGACGCAGCATTGCTCGGTCAGTGTTATCAACCTCTTATGCTCGGGGTTGGGCCTGTTTGGTCTGGATCACCCTTTTAGGGAATTCTATCCTCCTGCTGCTAGCTGGGATATGCTTCTGTCGTCATCCACAGTAGGGATGCCCTTTGACCTGCTGCTTTCTTAATATATTTAAGGCGTATTTGTGTTTCACCTGAAAGCGGCCTCATTCAGATGCCTCTTTTGTGGGTCTGCTTAAACTGATTTGTTGTGGTACAAATGATTGACATTAGTGCAATCCATTCAACACAGGCCATTGTTCTCCATAAGATATAGTAATTTTATCGTATCCCGATTGAACTACAAATTTAACGGCTTGTCTGCGTCCATTCTGCTTTTCATATTTTGCTAAAAAATCCTTTCATTTTTCAGTTCAAAGGTTATACTTGAGCGTTCATCTTTGAATTCTGAAATGATTTGCTGTAAAATTAATTGACGATATCGATCTAGTTGACCCTGAAGAGCATCCCAGTTAATATAAAAAAAATCTATTCAGTTTCACTTTAAAGGGAGCAGCTGACCGGACCCTGATAGCTAAGGCCACTGGAGTTCAAGTTGAAACCTTGGGATTTCATGAAAAATTCTTCCTGTTTTGGAACAAAATATTGTACCTCCCCATAGAAGCACCCATGTTTGCCCTTCGATGGTAGTACAAGAAGGACTATCTAAGCAGTTACACGGATATCTCCCACAGTAGCCTGAGAGAGAGATAAATTCACAGGATTTGTAGTTCCTTTTCTGAAGGTCCAGGTAGATGTTCTGGCCAAATTTACTTCCAAAGGCAATACAAAGGGATCTGGTTGCTTCATCCATCCATGCATCTCTTGATGAGTTTTTGGGGACTGTTTAGCGTAAATACTTGTAGGGGGCATCATTTCAAAACCTCTACCCGGCAGTGGGGCAGCAAAATGTTGTAATTAAATGACGTCCAGTAGTACAAGCAAGATTAGATAGGCAGTTTATTAGGTAGTTGTTATGAAGAGCCCCACCAGGAGCAGCCTTCCTGCTGCTCGGCCCATTCTCCAACTGACTCTGTCATCCAAAATTCTACAGCATCACCACGCACCAACATTCCCCAACCCCAGTCACACTGGCTGAGCAGCAGGTATATCACAACTGCTGTGCTCTCCACCACATTTCTTGGTCCAGAAAGAGCTCTGGATGGGCAAGGAAGTCAGCGTGATATGAAATCCCATCCCTCATCAAGTGTGGCTGTAAGATACAGCTTGTGCCTGGAAGCCATATCACAATATACATGTGGCCTCATTACTCCACCCTCCTACTTAAGGTTAGCTGTTGTAAACTTGCTGCCTCGGATAGCGAGGGGTGGAAGAGCTGCGTTCTTCGGTCATGCAATATTTCTTGTACACTCCTCTGAAACTTTAATAGTTCAGGACAGTGCCCCGAAGTTGGACATCTAGTAGGGAATGGTTGTAGCCGAGCGATGCTTGGGTAGAAGATTACTCCCTTTTAAGCAATTTCTTGGGAACAATTGTTGTCAGGTAGGTTAATCTGCATGAGGCTATTTGTCATTTTAACAGTAGTGAAAAACTTGTTCCACCATTTGACACTTACAACCTGCAGTAGTTTTTCTCAAAAAGTGCTTCTTTTGATCATCGGAATAAGAAGCAATTTTTTGATCCATTGATCTTTATAGCGTGCACAGCTTTCAGTCTTTCTTTCTCATCTTCCCGTGGGTGAAGCCATAACAAGGAGAGATTTTTAAGACCATAACGAGGGCCCCAAATTTCAACCAGTTTGCAACTGGATCCAGTTAAGAGTGTGGAACTAACCTGCTCCCGTCGAGTTAACCCAGCCACAATTCCCGCTCCAAAAGATTATTTCTTACGTAGCTGGCCTAATACTTTTTTCATAACCCCAACAAAAGTTTCCTCACAGTAATCCAACAGGAATCCACAATGGCTGTCGATATGTTGGCTTTCTCTCATTACTCGCCACTCCATATTTAGTTTATAGTCCTATACTATCCAATTCTTTTAACCTTATTAGAAAGACAGATGTTGAGGTGATCTGTGCCCATCCCTGGAACACATTTTTTGGCCTTTGAGTCCTTTAGCGTGAAATCTGTTTTGTTTGTATTGAAGGTACGCCAGTTATTAAGCTTTCAGTCCCGGACAACTCCAATAACTATACAGAGAGAAATAACCAGACAGGAGTATGAGGAGCTGGATGCTGGTGACATATATATGGAAGTCTGTCCCCTCGTCTGCCAAAGAAAATCCAAAGGCTTCATATATATGTTGAAGAGCACAGCTATAGGTCGAACCCTGTGGAACACCAAAAATGACTTCCACTAAGGGAGTTGTTAGCTGGTCTATGACCCCATATGAGGTTCTATCAATTAAAAATGACTAACCATTCCAGGGAGGTAACGGATAAACCAGCCACATGCTGTGGGGTGCTAATCAGGACATCATATTCAATGGTGTAAATGCAGCTGTCTGGGTCAGCAGCACTAGAAATGTTCTGCGGCCTGTTGCTATCCTCCATTGTTCCATTGCTCTGCTAGGTTCTGTGCCCCCAAGACGAGAAAAGAGCATGTCTCTGGCCCCTTGCGTACAACATACATTCTGCTAACGCACGCTTTCCCAGGGTGTAGCCAACTTCCTATCCAGTAATGCGCATTGGTGCCCCATGACTGGATATGTAGAGCTATTTAAATGCGATAGTACAGTACCTGTTGATGGGTAATTAGGATATCGTAGTCAGTAGCGGTAAATGAGAGGATCCGTTAAAATGTGTGCAGCCTATGACCATCCTACATTGATTCCCATGTGTGGGAGTCACCTGATGGCTTGGGTGTGCTGGCTGTGGCAGCTGAAAATGGTGGTGCTGGCATACTGAACATGCTGTTGACAGGTGAGTGATGCAGTTGCTATCTCAGAAGGTGCTGTGGGACGGCCATCGTACAATGGTATACAATAAATGGAGCAAGGCGTCCCCCTGCTGTTGAACTGGTTGAGAGGATTGTTCTAGAGCTATCAGTGAAACTGTGCATCAGCCTTGTAAAATGAATGAGAATTAACTGGTTGCATGGATACAGAACTTCCCAACAAGACCTCTCAAAGCCTTTGCCTTCCCTTCCCCCATTTGCCAATACCATTACCTGCATATCACTTGTTTGAATCCCTGCTTGGTACAAACTCGACCTTCCACCCTCTTAAGCAAGATGGAATGAGTCTGTGAAGCTGAGCGATATCGCCTAATATTCCTGTGCTATGAGATCAGTTTGGGGTGGGCACTACATATATGGTTAATATTGTTCCATCCCAGTGTATCCAGGGTTATCCTTGCTCAGAGCGAGGGTTCTGGTGGCCAAAGCCTACTGATACGTAGCCGGCATGTCACTCCTTCACCCCCTCTTCTCTCCTAGCTCAGCAAAGGGCTGACTGAATTCCACG
This sequence comes from Calotriton arnoldi, assembly GCA_963921515.1. Classification (NCBI taxonomy): domain Eukaryota; kingdom Metazoa; phylum Chordata; class Amphibia; order Caudata; family Salamandridae; genus Calotriton; species Calotriton arnoldi. The sequence continues at coordinate 1,418,243 of CAWUFW010003218.1, forward strand.
GATGGTACCTGGGGCACTCAATACCTTCTGGTCAAGTGGTCAGGATGAGCTACTTTACTTTGAAGACTTGCAAGACCTTTATTAAGGCCACTGAGATCAAAGGTGTCTTTGGTGTTGACCATAAGACAGCCTAATGGTGAAAGAGGTTAATGGAGTCGATTTTACGTTTCATCAGCTGACTTTACTCCACTGTAAGGGTAAAAGATTAGTTGTTTTACATTGAAAATACTACCAAAAATAACAGGCTACATCCTCGCCTATTTAAGGTCACTTCTACTACAGGTACCTGAACCAAAATCTTCCTGTTGGCCGAAGTAGGATACATCTAAGTAGGTCGGTTCAACTGCTTCTCTTTGGTCTTAAAGTTCTTGTAAAATGGGAAGCCGTGAAGGTCAGAGCTGGATTGTGTGAGAACCTCTGTGAGATGAGAAAACTGACATTGTGTGAGAAGCCGCGGGAGCAGAGCAACAAAAGACATTAACTCATTGAACTTGAGGGCATCTTAGCCATTGTCCGAAAGCTGCTTGTGGCCTAGTGACTCATACGTGGGATTGTGCTGGAGACTGGGCAACTGATCTGAAGAAGTATGACTAAAGTTAATATGAGAAAGCCTTCAAAGATACCTTTCAATGGTATAGGTAGGGGTGAGGTTCCCTATCTTTCAGGATACGATTCTATTGATCATGCAGACTGTGTTTATCTGGGCCTCCCCTATAATAATTAATACATTTTTGTCACTTTAGTGATGCAGCTTGGCTATGTATTTAATCGGTGTCTAAATACTTCGTAGGTATTTGGTCCTTTAGAAATCTAATTGACAATAGTTCTATTTAGTTCTTATTCCGAGTGGCGAAGACAGAAATGAGGTATTTACTGTATGTGGTACATACCAATACCGCTGGGTAAGGTGTTTACCCAGTGCAATAGATAACTCCAAATTTGAGTTAAACATGGAAAAAAAGGTGTACAAATAATATGCAGAATACATTGCCTACCACACCAAATGTCAGTACTGTAACCAATATTTTCTCTCTGTAAATTTCAGTGTGTTTGACCTACTGAAGTTTACTTGGGGAAAGGGTTCAGTAATTACCACAGTATTCAGATTTCTAATAGTTGAGGTAACACTGGTCACAGCACATATTTAAATTTAACACCCCACCTGTGAAGAGGGCATTTTTGTTTAATGTGTACTGTGCTCTGATGCCTTTCGGATATGCACCTTAGAAAACGGTATATTCTGCATAAGACATAGACGATAAACAATTACGATGTTTTACCACCTTGAACAGGAACCTTTATCCCCAACAAATGCCTGTATGCTTCAATTGAAGCATGATTCATGTGGAACCCCAACATTGTTCGGCTGACACTTTGAAGCTGTATGTAGGCCCTGCTTTGTCCTCTATACTACAGAAGTTCTTACTTGTTAGTTTTGTTACTTGTCAACTGGTTTTTTAGGGTTTTATCTACCTGGCCTTTTCAGTTTATTTTCCTCCATATTGCAGAATTTTAGTTAGGTGGGAAATCTGGATTAGAACTAGTGTCTTTTCGTTCCACAACCATTAGATTAACAACCAGACTATATCTACTCCTGAAGGGCTGGCAGACGATATATGGACCTATTAAATCCCTCCATGTTTGTCTTGAGCTGATTTATCTATGAATGAGTGGGTCATCTAAAGACAGCCGGGTTCTGTAGTACGAATGTCAATGAAATTGAATCGTGCAGAAAAACTGCATCCACAGTCTCGAGTAAATAAAGCAGTTGGAGCAAATACCTTTTTTTAATATAAATGCAAAGTCAAGCAAAATTTGTAATCCATTATAGTAAAACAAGCATTTGCAATACAATACGTCTCGCATTTACAAGAGTTTCGTAAATGCGACACCTATTGCATTACAAATGCTAGTTTGCAAAAACGCCCATTCAGCACTTTAACTTTAATGTCGGCCGCGCCCCTTTCTTTAGACGAGCCATGTCTAAAGAAAGTTCACCATTACGAAACAATGGGGAAACCTCTGAGCAACTTTATTATAAAATTATAAAAGTAAAAAATTTATTGATCAAACTTCTGATAAAATTCAATAGTTTTGCACTTTTTGAGTGTACTGTTTTCTATGTTTTGGGTACTATCAATGTTAAAATCCCGTTGGGACCAATTGTTTCTGTACTAAAGAAAGTGTCAGGCACGCTCCGCTCCACCCTGCTCCTAAAACGCACAAGTGCGTGGGGGCGGAGTCAAGCGAGGATAAAAGGGACAGTCCATAACAAGAACGCGCTTCACGTTCAGTTACGGATTTTCCTAGCCTTGCCGCACTTCTTTGAAGCTTACCTGAATTGATCTTCGTTTCGTGCAAGCCGGGTGTTCTTTGTTCCTTGCTGGTCTGTTCCGACGAGTTCCTGCTTGAGACGTTCGGGGCTTCCTCTTCCGGGACACGGCTCTTCCTTGAGCTCTCCTTCCGGGTTTCCGACCGACCCTGCGTTCTCTTGTCAGAGGTCCGTGTTTCTCTGCAGTTTCTCCTCGCACATGATTTTCTCTGCCTCTCGTTCTGTGTGCAATGTAACGAGAGGAAGAAACAAACATTTAAAGAATCCACGTCTCCCTGGCACGACGGTAGGAAAGTATAATATATGTATTAGTTTATTGTAATAGTTACTTATCTGAAGTGACTATTCCACGGCGAGTGGAGATCTGTTTATCCTTTTTTTATTTTTAACTCGGGCTGGCTGTAAAGAGAAATAATACATATATTAGTCTCCTGATTTTACAAGGAGATACTATGTAAATATCAGGCCCAGCACCTTTTTTGTGTAGTTATTATTTTCTACATCCAGTCTAAGAGAATGTTTTTGGGTATTTTCCTAGCATCTAGTTGGATGTAATTTTTTTTTTTTTTGAAGATGTTTTTATTGATTTGAAAAAAGAAAAAAAAAACATACAAGTCACAGTTCTTTTGTTTGCAAACATTCCAACACAGTTACATCATTTACTTATACAATGGGATCAACAGTAAATCAGCCACATGCCATTACATCATCTCTATTATTCTTTCTCATCTCCATTTCCTTGGTAGGCGAGGTACACAGTTCCCCTCCCCCGATACGTGTTCCATTTGCTCCATTTTTTTATCCCACTTCTTAGGACAACCTCTAGATTTGAACACTTCTTTTTCCGCTATCATGCATTGGTCTAATTCCTTTGCCCAGCTCTTCGGCGATGGCACCTCTGCCACCCCCCACTTCATTGCAATTGCCCGTTTCACAAGCGTGTATCCCAGTGTGGTCAGTTGTTGCTCTACCTCCATAAGGTCTGTCGCCTCCCATATATTAAGAAGCCTCAGTTGTGGTGTTAAGGTAATCTCTTTACCCAGTGCCCTCTGCATGTGCCTTGTAGCCTTCTCCCATAAAATTTGTATGTGGGGACAGTCACATATAATGTGGTAAAAGGTCGCCTCCTGACGACATTGGCGGAGACGCAGCGCATCCAATCTATTCCCCATTTTCGCTAGCGTGACCCCGGTAAGGTAAGTTCTATGCAGGATTTTTAATTGAATCAGACGGAGCCTAAGAGGAATGGCTGCTTCTCTCGGGGACATCAGTGCCGCTTGCCAGTCGGCCTCTTCAATTTGCCACATGTCAGCTTGCCACCTTTCTTGAAGAATATGAAACGGATCTGGCATATTATTACATAGTTTGGATGTAATTTTTGGGCCTAATTGGATTGTTACATGCTATGTGTTAAGGTTAGTTCCACTCATTATTTTTTATGCACTTATGAGTACAGGTTCATTAATCATACTGTTTAACACTTAGTTTTTCTGTCCCTAGATATATCACTCTAAATCTGTTTCCTGCTTTGCTTTACATCATTCCAATTAGAAGAGGGATGTTAACCAGGTAGCTATACGTAAAGAGTATTGCATGATAAGTATAGAGGACGACATCCAGACATATGGATTTAGAATAACTAGCGTATTTTATGTTTTCATAGGAGGTGCATGCAATCAGTCCCATCCAGAAGCTGTGCAAAGATGTATCACCGTGATACATCTCCTCCTCCCTTTCCTTGTTTTGTTTCCCCCTTCCCCTACTTCCACCTTGTTGGCTTTGACTGTGTTGGGCTGATTCTTGTGGGTGTGGGAAGTTGGGACCCAGCAAAGGTCTTCCATCTCGCCTCTGCGGAAACATCAGGTGAGACTCACAGAAAGGGGTGTGGCCGCCATTAAAGTGAAAGCGCGGTATGGGACGCTTTTATAAGAAAAAACATTTGTTTGTCAAGTTGACAAATGATTTTTTTGTAAAAGCGCCCCATACCGCGCTTTCACTTTAATGGTGGCCACGCCCCTTTCTTAAGACACGGCTCGTCTAAGGAAAAGGGCACGGCCGACATTAAAGTGTAAGTGCGGCATGGGGCAATTAAAAAAAATATTAAATAGTAGAAAAAAACAAACCATGCAGCAGCGTTTGACACAGCAAGTAAAGCAAAGGCACGGCCGCCACTATCAGCGTGGCATGCCGTGATATGTAAAAAAAAATTATAAAGCAGGCAGGAGAAAACCATTAAACGAAATAGTGCTCGGAGGCTGTAATTGAAGCCTACCGAGCAAAACACACGTAAAAGGGGGGGTCCTCATGAGAGGTTACAAATGAAGACAAGGCAGTACTAAGGAGGAACTAACAAGCCTATTAACGAATCAGAAGCCAGCGTTTTCGAAGGCCAGTGACACAAGCCAATGAAAAATATGGGCGGAGAGTGGGCGGGGCTTAAAGTCCATACTCTAATACAGCATGCCTCACAGGGCAGCGCATGCGCTGCCAGGCTCGACCTAAAAAGTAGAATAAATACATGTTTGACCGTTATCACATGGTCTGAAACAATACTATATTAATATGTTAAATTAGGATAACGATCATTAATACAACAGTTACTGACTTAATTGCCTTAGGGGGGTTTCGGATATCCCTTTATTTATATTCATGGTACAAGAAGACTACTGAATTGATAGTTGACGTGTGTGTCTGTAGACCTCTCTGCGGGGGTGGACCAAGACACTCTGCGGCAGGTGCTTTGCAGTACTGCCTCGTTTGCAGTCCTTCTTAGTTCTTCTGCCAGACTTTCACTGGCAGCCTTTGTTTTCTTGTGGGTTAATATCCTTGTTCCGTTACAACGCCGGCACCCTACGATGTGGTTTTCCCGATTGTTACACTATTATGTAATGTACGCAAATAAATAATGTTCTAAGCAAATGTTCCACAAGAATCTGGTGGCTGCCAACCCATTTGTGCCTGATTGGTTGCTGCTCCGATATCATGACTGCTCATATTCTCGATGCTAGAATAAATTATAGATTCATGTTTCTTAATTAGCATTGCTACATTTCCCTACCAATTACAGCTAAATATAATGGACATCGAGGAATGTGACATCCATAAATATCGCTGCTGTGTTGGAACACAATCCAGTCCATTATTTTTATTCGGTTTTCGATCGATGTCCATTTTTGAAGCTACAGTTCAACAATCCCTATGAGATTGGAGTGTCTTTCTTGAGGAGCAGGGGAGCCCCAACCCAAAACTAGTCCTGATTTCAGCCATAATGAATTAATTGCTGATCATTTTAGTTATTGCAGTACCAGAGCTAATATAGGCAGTGGAGGGGTTCACCCATCTCTGTTGGTAAATAGGCACTTGTCTAGTCGTATCTCGAAGTGCACCACCTTTAGACACCTTCAGTACATGTAGCACCTGTAGCAGGGCTTGGCTTGCCTTCTCCCTTGCAGTCTGTTGTCTCGATGTCCCCTCACGGTGGTGGGCTTCCTGCTCCCCATGAGCCAGTCAATTCTGTTTGATTTTGTAGGCCCCACTTGCCGAGACTTAGGCGGCTTCCCCTCTCTCCTTTTCTTGAGGAGGTGGTGGACGCAGTGCTTACTTTCTACAAAAATATAAGTGCGAGGGCCCAAGGTACCACTTGTGGGGGGGGGCACTGCAGTTTTAGGATTTAGGATTTGGGAAACGACACAGCTTAAAATCCGGGTATAAATTAAACAAATAAGTCTATATCAAAGAATGGATGAGCGCAAATAGAAACTAGCTTGCCCAAAACTAGTGGGTTGGGCAAATATTGGTGAGAAATATTGTAACTGAAAATCTAAATTTTGAGTGTACCAATGAATGTTTCTTAAAGGAGCACAAAGTCCATTACTCTGCAGGGTTACACTACAAAAGGAGAGGAAAATTGAGTACAGTGGAAATATAAAAGGAAAAATTAAGGGGTCCGAGCAGGGGCCATCCAATGCACATTGTTCTTTAAAAAAGAATGTTTTTAAGATGTGGCGCTTGCATAAGGTTGATGCAGAGAGCTCCACCTCATATCAAACAACCCACTGGAGAAAACTAAATAAAAAGTTCCAAATTGTTTTGTAATGTAAAACTATATAGTTACCAGGTTTTCTTTGGGGGAGGGAGGGGAATGCTATTTTGTGGGCCTGGGTTTGACACTGCAGCTGTGAAACAGACATATTGCTAAAAATATACATAAGGTAGGGCTTTGGGTCAGCCACTTTCAGCCGTTGGCTATCTTTAACAAGTTTCTACCAGAAGTGTCAGTCACTCCTTAGCTCAGTCAAATTAAGTATTCATCTTTCACCTTTTACTGTTGGCTGTTTGAGTGTATCCTTCCGCTTCCACTGAAGTGTTGGCACTAACTGCATGAGACACTAATTTAAAACAATAGCCCTCTGCTGGCTCCTCCCAATCCTTTCGCTCTAATTTGCTTATACTGCATGTGTTAGCACATTGAACTCAGACCACTTGGCTTTATCAATGTTTATTTAATACCGAGATTCATTAGAAAATACCCTAATAACAGAATTATTTAAATCAAACACAGTTTGCCCTCTTACCTTCCATCAGACTGTTGATGAAAGGCAGCGAATGACGCTGGTACACTTAATGCCGGCTCTTGGCCTCTATGACTGCTACTCACCAGTGTTCTGCTATTGATGCATGGAGTGATACACCTCTTGGAATCATTCTGCGTCGATCTCAAATTTTGCAACATATTCATCTCGTCGATGCACGTATGTCCTGGCATGGAAGCAGTATAGGGTGATACCACCTTGCTGGGTTAGTGTTGAGAGCACACTCTTAAACAGATACACAATGGTGACTTACACCGGCTAGAATTTAATATACCTCACAGACAGACTCCAGTCTGCGACGGAATCCTTGACGCCTGGGTCATAACGTACCAAAATGAATGGTGCTGCAAAACCATACCCCGGTATCTTAAGTGATTTTTGTTTAGCTTCCAAATCACTTACTGGTTTCTAAGCGCTTGGGGAAAGAATTATAGCTTGAAGAAGCCTTATTTAGAGGATAAGGTGATTTGCAGCGGGAATCAAAAGGTCAAACGGGAAGAGATGGACTTGAGAGTTAAGGGGAGGATTTTCCAAAAGGTTGGTGCCAAAACTATAAAACATTGACCCTCCCACGCAAACTTTCTTGAGGCGAGGAATGGATAAAAAAAAATGCTGAGCTAGAATAAAGTGGGTGGGAGTATTGTCTGTTTTTGGCAAAGTCTTTAGTTTCATTGGAACTCGTCAGAGAAGAAGGGTGGAGCAGCCAAAATCATACGAGCGGCAAAAGTTTGTAATATTTGCAGCTTTTGAAGGAGATACTGCGACAAACCCAAGTGGATGCCATAGAATCATTGCAGGCATTCCCTCCTAGCTAAAGTTAGGAATGGGAGAACTTTCTTTAGCTTGTGGAGTTGGAAATACTCAGTAAATCTGAGGAGCGGAGTCAGCAGTCATACCAAGATTTTTACCCTTTGGCATGGGGAGAACAAAGGCTGATCTTTGTACGCCAACAGGAGTTAAGGACACAGGTTCGACAGTCCCTATGAGCAGGATCTGTCCTCCTAGCATATAATTTGAGCCAGTGGTTATTCACCCACTCCTTGACATCATTCACTGGCAGAATGCACACTATATAACTGCACATACCCCCACGTACCATAAGAAAACCCCTTAACAGTGCATAGAATGGGTAAAGGGCTTAATGCCCGGCATCCTGCTGCCAGTCGAGCGGATGTGGTAAAAAATGTTGTGAAGTGTAAAAGTTTTCAAAGAACCTAAAGGTTTTATGGACATGACTTGTAGTTTGCTCTTTATACTCAAAAATCTGATTTGAGTGTATATGAAATCAGGCCCACTTGGCTAAAAAGCACCTCTTTCGTCTTGTATGATGGATTGTGTGGGGTGGGCTTTTGTTTTTGAGTTAAAGCTATTACACATCCCAACCTACAAGGCTCCTGGAGTACCGAAGCCAGCTATTATTGGAGGATGGTATTGTTCCAGTGCCCACACATGGGGGGGGGGCCTTACCTTCTTTGAAATCTATATATTTGATTGAGTTCTGTTCTCACCTGATTGGGGAGTAGGCGTGTAAATAGAAATGTGGTAGTAAGCTTTCTTCCGCCATTCGTATGTTTCTTTAGATAATTTCCGCAGCGTTCGGGTGCTTTTTTTTTTTACTCGGAGTTTCATATTGCGCAAACGTGACCCAAAGGTATCGGGTATCGGAGCGCTTTACACAAGCACCAGTTGCATTACACAAGGACACATTCATTTTTCGTTAGGCACACAGAGATTAAGTGATTTTCCCAGAATCACAGAATGTTGAGCGTCATTGCCGAGACTCTAACCCGGTTCCCCAGATTTGAGATCGACCACCCTAGCCGTTAGGCCACATCCTCTCCTCATGCTTGAGGACCAACGTTAATTTTGTAAAAAAATTTTTGCAGAGTTTCATATAGCGCGAACTTGACCCGAATCGGGTATCAGAGCGCTTTACATAGCACCAGTTGCATTACATGAGGACACATTCATTTTTGTTAGGCACGGGGAGATTAAGTGATTTGCCCAGAATCACAGGATGTTCAGCGTCATTGCTGAGACTCAAACCCAGTTCCCCAGATTCGAGGTCGACCGCCCTAGCCGTTAGGTCAACTCCTCTCCCCTAAATTAGAATTGATGAATCCATGTTAGGGCTGTGGTCAGGCAAGTATTGGATAAAAGCAAGAAACAATATGCTAAACAAGCATTGGCATAGCCAATAGGTCTCGCCTTTGGGACCGCATAAGTGTTTAGCCGTGCAGCACATTATAGAGACAATAAACCTTAATTTATAAAGTATGGCAAGAAAGAAGGCCTGCAGTAGCGGGATACGAGATCTGCGATGGTGCACGTGGGAAGGCCTAATAGAGAGCACTGCTGATATATACATAATAATAAAACACCACACACCTCTGTCATTCTTACACCTCTTCCCCGTTCTATCTGAACTACGCTGCCACTTCCCCCAGCAGGCGGGTAGTGAAGTACTCTAGTGTGCACAGAATCATATCACTAGAAGCGGGAAAATATGTTTTGTGAATAAGGTAACGGTTTCGTGCCCTCAGTTCAGTCTGTTTAAGAAAGTGAGCACGTTTTAAATAGGCCTTTATTGCTTTTCAACAAGTAGATTTAAACAATGTACACGGGCGGTCATCATTTAGAGCATCTTGTACAGACATCAGTACACAGGAGGTGGGGGGGGAGTAAAGACGGCACGGACAACGGGAGGGGGGCAGGAGACAACGAGAGGGGGGGGCGAGATTATAGACAGCATGGACAACAGGAAGGGGGGCGGGAAGAAATTTAACACGACAACGGGAGGGGCTGGTGCAGAACCAAATGAGGCTGGAACACCAAATGGCTTCCATGACACTATTCAGGATGAAACGAGAACAGCCTGCGCCTCATATTTTCCATGGGATCGGCAGCTGCCATATTTTTCTGTGGATAATTATATTTACATTTCAATTGTATTCTCTTCATTGACTATTCATTTTAATAAAAGTAAGATCTTTTTGAGGCTTTATTAAAAGTAGAAATGTATGCAGAAAAGTTCTCGAATGCTGGGTACTTTTATTTTACTTATTTATTTCTTTTTATTTTTTTATTTCAGATCGTTTTTATTAAAGTTTTTGCAACAGAACCAATACAACAGAAATAAAATAAATAGAAGTAAAATAAATACATTGGCGGTATAAGTGGGTGCAATAGTTGTAGATATCGCTAACATCAGTAATAATGATGGCAGACCAGTGGGAGTCCAAGAGAGAAACCGCACAGGTGGGATAAGAATAAATAAACAAACAAACAGACAAACAGATAAGTAACTGATAATAAATGATAATAATAAAATGTAAGGTGCATGTTAAACAGGTGTCTCTCTGTGAGGCAGTGAGCTCTGAGAGGTGTGTGTTTGGAAAAACATGGAGATGATAATCAAAGCATCACAGTATAATACACATGGATAACTATGTTCGGCACAGATCAATTTGGCTCACAACAGTAATTATTTGCATCATGGAGGGTCATATGAGAAGGATGAGGCATCCAGGGATTTCCATAATTTCCTGTGCGGGGGTCTCCAGGGAGAAGAATGTAGCGCAACGTTGTCTGGTAACCATTCCCGCCAAGTGTTAAATGAGACCTCTTTGGAGTTCTTCCATTTACAAAGAATAACTTTGCAGGCTAGGGTGAGCATGAGATCAAGTAAAAGGCGATCATTCAGTTCTTCAATTCTGGGGTCTAGAGCTCCAAGAATAATGTAAGAGAACTCCCTTGGGGGGGTTACATGAAATGTTTTGCTTATGTAGTCATAAATCTTATCCCAATATCTTCCCAGAGTGGGGCAATTGAAGAGCATGTGTGCCAGGTCTCCAGTCTGGGACTTACAGTGCCAACAAGTCGGATTTTCACTGACTTTGAGTTTGTAAAGTCTATCAGGTGTCCAGTATGTCCTATTAATTAACATAAGTTTGGTTTGTGACAGGATTGGCGAGATTTTATTAGTGAATGGGGAGGTATATATTTTCCCCCAATCGAATGGGATATTATAGGAATTAAGTTCCTTTTCCCATTTCAGTTCGCACTTTAGGTGAGATTTACCCGGTTTAGGAGAGAGAAGTTTATAGATCCTAGAGACGGCATGTCCTGACCTCTGAAGTTGTATTAGTCTGGGGATTAGTGATGGGTTGGTCGGGTTAATGGAGCGACGTGTGAGAAGAGATTTTAGTTTGAGAAAGCTATAAAAGTCTATTGGTTCCAACCCATAATTACTCTGAATGGTGGAGAAAGGTAATGGAGTGTCATTATAAAGAGATTTTCCACTAAGTTTATGCCCTTTTCTGACCAGTGTTTCCAGTAGAGCATTTCATCATTAATCCTTAAGCTCGGGTTGTGCCAGAGGGAGGATATTTTAGATTTATTAACTTTAACTGCAGAGAGGGAATCCAGACGCAGCAAGGCTCTCTTGGTGTTGAGTAGGATGTATTTTGAGTGGGGAAGATGGGATATGTCCATGGTGAGGAGAGCGGTTAAAGGCAAATCCCTGACAATTGCCCTTTCTATGTCCACCCATATCGGAGAGTAGTCAAATTGTGGGACTAACCAGTTTGAGCCCTGCTTACAAAGGTACGCCGTTTGATAGTTCCTGAAGTTCGGTAAACCCAGACCCCCTTTTTAGGTCGAGCCTCGAGTAGCGCGCAAGCGCTGCTAGGCGAATACTTTATGTAAGGGGGTTTCAAAAGCTGACCACACGCTCGTGCGTCGTGGCCTTTTCCCTGCGGTTACGCGCAAGCAAAAGGCCATGGTGCACGAGCGTGTGGTCAGCTCTGCACGCTGCCGCGCTCGCCCCCGCTCCTCTCTCACGCTGCCGACGGCTTTCCGTCATGGCTCATTAAGCGCTCGCGGCACCCTAACGGCACGCGATCACTTTCGCGCGCACCACTCGCGGCACGCTTGTTTTGGTAGAAACGGGAGTTTGTGATTTGCCCAGAATCACAAGAGTCGACCCCGAGGATCGAACCTTGGTTTCGCCGCTCCAGAGTCGGCAGTCTAGCCGTCAGACCACATCCTCTCCCAGGTTAAAGAAGCAGCAGGCTGCGAATCGAACTAGTGCCACGTAACAAACGGATTTCCTACGGTGTCACATTCACCACACTGTCCAGCATCAGTAAGTGCTAGTTACTTCCTTGACTTGAGCTTACACTTGGCGAAATGTGAGTGTTGGGTGTGCCTGTATGCTAGGGTGACCAGACGTCCCGGATTTCTCCGGACAGTCCCGGTTTTCAAAGGACAGTCCCGGTGTCCCCACGCTTTCCTTAATTTTAAACACATGTCCCGGTTCTTGGAACAAAGGCCAATTCGTACTGAAAGAAAAATTGAAAGGTTTGCTCTCCTTAAGTAAATTGTTTCTTTTTTCCACGCAGGGCAGGAGGAGTTGGGCTGCATGCATGGTGTAGCAGATAGGGAGGCAGAGTGGGGACGGAGGGCAGGGGGGCTCAGGGTAGAGGTTGTGACATACCTAATGTTATTTATGCGTAGCTTGTAAATGTGTGGCATATATATACGCACACACATTTACTATTTATTTGTGTATGCGCGCGCGTATGCATTTTTTAATTTTTTTTTTACAAGGCTACACAAAATCGGGACAGGACAGACATACAAGGCTAAAGGCTTTAGTCCTACGTATGTATCTGGTCTGTCTGTCCCGGTTTTTTTCTTCTCAAAATCTGCTCACCCTACTGTGTGCTGCAGTTTTCTATTACACCTGCTGCTACTACAGAGAAAGCTGTTACATGTGCGTTACCATACTAACAAAGTAGCTCTTCCCTAAACTGTTTGTTGTACGCGTACAGCAACTGCACCCTGACCTCTTTCAACAAATACAGTTAAATAACACACAGCGCCCCCTTCAACGACCCTGTGTATCTACAGCTTCAAAGTAGCCATTCAACAAAGCGAGAGTCGCAAACAATTAGTGGAAACCTCATCCGAGTACTGCATTTGAAGGGCAGAAAAAGAAGCATGCAGTATATGGGGAATCAAAGGCTTCTTACCATATGAAAGCTCCATTGGTTAATGCAATCGCTGCAGGTGTTGCGTGTGTAAACAGACAGTGAGAGAACTGAATCCTGGTTTGGCGCAGTTGGAAATAGTCACGTGCATATTTACAGTGCTGCAAGGTCCCAGGATATTCAGCATAGAGGGGTGGACTTTGTTAAGGATTGCGAGTCAAGGGATCCAATGCACAAAATACAGAGGAAGGGAGCATCAACAGCCATAATTTAGAAACCATCAATTTTTTATCCAGTACAACATGCAGACTTTATTCAACATGCTGTCACTCATTATTTTAAAGAATATATTTCTTATTAATGTGCGCCAATCTTCTGATTTAAAGAGTTGACAGACACTTTTAGAGGCAGACAAAATATTTACATATCAAATACATTCAGACAAAACTTTAGTTTTCTTCTGACATGTTAACATAAGTATAGATACAAGCCAAATCTTGCATATGTATTGGATATGTAAATATTCTGTATCTAAAAGTGTTAATGTATGAGGTCTCCAAAAGGTAATTTGATACACTGGTTCCTAAGAAGCCTTTGGGCTTGATATTTAACCAATTGCACTCATCTCCATTTTATTTTGGTTAGCAGGCACCATGGCAAGAAGGCTTGTTTATTTTTTCATTGTCTGCCTCTCCCTTGACTTCACAATACAGCAGGAACGGCCGCTAGGAAAATGTAGTGGTGGGGTGGGGGGAATTACAAACAAGCATTGGCATTGCCAATAGGTCTCGCTTTTGGGACCTTATAAGTATTTAGTTATGCAGCACAATATCCTTGGTGCAACAACATCAACCGTTGCCTGGCTAAACACTTATAAGGTACAAGGTTTAGCCATGCAACAGCTGATGTTGTTGCACCAAGGATATTGTGCTGCATAACTAAATACTTATAAGGTCCCAAAAGCGAGACCTATTGGCTATGCCAATGCTTGTTCTTTTGGTAGCTGTAGCTTTTTCATTGATATTCTAGGTTTTTTGCCTTGCCAAAGGAACGTGTTGAAAAGTTTGTAGACTTTATTCAAAAACTCATTGGAGAGGGTCATTGGTAGCATACTGGCTAGGTAATTGACAAGAGGAGCAATCATCATTTTTAAAGTCTCGGCTCGTCCCCACCAGGATAGGAATTTGGGCGACCAACCCTCAAGTAATGTGGAGATTTTTTTATATAGTGTTTGTTCATTGATCTTAAGGGAAGTAATCAGATCATCCGTGAATTCTAGGCCTAGGTATTTGAAGCATTTAGGTTGCCACATAAGTCCAGAGTCGCCTATAATCTCTTTCCCACCTAGGTTGTTTAAGAATTTTACTTCAGTTTTATCTTTGTTTAGCTTGTATCCAGATACTGCAGAAAATGAATCTATCGATGATATGAGGGCAGGGATTGCAGTGTCTGCGTTTTCAGAGATTACCAGAACATCGTCAGCATAGGCAGTTATCTTGACGGTGTAGTTGCCAAAATGTACACCTGATATTTGTGGATTATTCCTAAGGTGAAATAGGAAGGGTTCGATAGCGAGGAGGAACAAGGAAGGTGAGAGAGGGCAGCCTTGTCTTGTTCCCTGCTCCAGTATAAAGGAAGATGAAAGACAACCTCCTGCCCTGACCCTGGCTGTGGGGTGCGAATATAGTGCCATTTTCATTTGTATAAAATGTTATACAAATGATAATGGCACTATATTACTTATTTATTTCTAACTGAAGCTTGTCACCCACAGCCGGAGATGGCCATTGGAAGCCCCAAATTCAATTATATTACATTACATGCACAGTGAGGAGCAGCGACAAGCTTGCACTACAAGCCTGTGTGAGTGGTCTCTTGTTTGAGTGAATCACTGGGCCCTTTTAATCAGTTAAGTGGATTCGCCAGCCCCTCCCTTTCAGTTAAGCTGCTTCTGTGCCCACGTTCATCAAGATCAAAGGAGCAATTTTATAGCCCGTGCTATTATTCACCAATGGCCTATTTAAATAAGACTGATAAGAGCCAATAAAGATTTGATCAATACAAGATAGATGACCCTGAGCACACAGTCCACGGCAGCCACAAAACTACCAGAGCCCAGCGCCGTATTCTCACAAAACATCAATTCCTGTCCTTCAAAACCGAAATCATCACTTTATCTGTGAAAATGTTGCACTTTGAAAAATGAGCGCCAAACTTAACGGTGTCCTTGTCATGTGTTTAATTGCAAAATGTATCTAGGGGAGGTGATCAAACATGTGATGCATTATCTGCTTGGGAGGAGCCATTGTTAAAATGGAAGAAGAAATTGAACGTCAGTACGTGATGAAGTTTTCAATTGATGTATTTTTATGTAAGAGTGTACAGGAAAACATTAGCGATGTTTTAATTAATTACAGAATCAATGAA
This sequence comes from Calotriton arnoldi, assembly GCA_963921515.1. NCBI lineage: Eukaryota > Metazoa > Chordata > Amphibia > Caudata > Salamandridae > Calotriton > Calotriton arnoldi. The sequence continues at coordinate 1,433,587 of CAWUFW010003218.1, forward strand.
TCACTGTACTTCACATAAAATTCTGTCTCTAAAGCATGACTGGAAAGATCAGCGAGGGAAGGAAGAGAAAGGTATTGCATGTAAAGGAACACAAACACATGAGATGTTTTCAGGCTGCCTCAACTGGTACAGTTACAAGAGCATGTACACAAACCAGACACCCTATATTAACAACAAGAGGGAAACCAAAAAACAAGCCCGGCTTCAAAAGTGGTGCGCGCGCGCCGCGGCGAAAGTGAAAGTTTCCAATTAACGCGACGCGGCAGGGGAGGGGCGGAGGAGCGTTCAGACAGCAAGCGAGAGGAAAGCCATATGGCGCCTGATCGGGCGCTGAAAGCTGGTGGCTGCGCGCGTGCACGCGATCGTGAACGCAAGCTGGAGGCCAGCAAAAGCGTGGGGTAGCACTTTGAAAACCCACTTACTAAATGTCTCGCAGTGCAGCGCATGCGCTGGCTCAGGTGAGACCTAAAAAACAAGGATTTGCAATGCAATATGTTTTGCATTTATGAGAGTTTGAGCTGTTGGCAATGCAATAGCTTAAACTCTCGCAAATGCGAGACCTATTGCATTGCAAATATTTGTTTTTTTACGAGTGCCCATGTGGCGCTTTCACATTCAGGGAGGCCGCACCCCTTTCTTTAGACAAGCCGCGTCAAAATAAAGGGGCGTTGCCGACATTAAAGTGAAACCGCGGCATGGGGCGCTTTGACAAAAAAAAGCATCTGTTTGTCAAGTTGACAAACAGGTGTTTTTTTTTTTTTTGTTGTAAAAGCGCCCTTGCCACGCTTTCACTTCAATAGCGGCCGCTCACCTTTATGTAGACACCACTTGTCTAAAGAAAGGGGCGCGGCTCCATGAATCTGAAAGCGACGCATGGGCGCTAGTAAACAAAAAAAAAAGTACTCGCGGCTGCTATACTTAAAGTGGACTGCGCTGCTAATATAAATAAAGAAACGCGGTCGCTGTAGTTAAAACGGACTGCCATTAGTAAATAAAATAAAAGCGGGCTGTGTGCTGCGACGTAGTGGGTGGATTAAAGGCAAATCATTAAACAAAATAGTGCTCACAGTCAAGATAAAGCAGACCGTGTAACAAGACAAGTAAAAGGTCTAGTCGTTATGGGAGGTAACAAATGCAGGCAAGGCGGTACCAAGGAGGGACTCACGAGCTTAATAATGAATCGGAAGCCAGCGTTTACGAAGGACAATGACACAAGTCAATTAAAAATATGGGCGGAGAGTGGACGGGGTTTCAAAGCCATACTCTAATACATCATGCCTCGCAGCAGCGCATGCGCTGCCAAGGCTCGATCTAAAAATAAAAAAAAAGGGTAATCCAAGATTTCCCTAAGTAAGAAAATGATCAAGATATGGTAGTATAAAAATGGACTGGAACGAAGATACCATAATATGCCAAGACTAGGGCATCAATATTCCAAAAAAACAAATCAAAGAAATGTTTGAAGTGCAATTGAATAGAAATAGGATATGACAAATATAACCAAAAACAAGAAATTGGAACACTATGGCATGTGTATTTGAAAACACTATTGTATAGTCATCTCAGATTGGAGTGGATAAGATTATATATTTAAAACTGCGATTATAGTCCTGGTTTATAGGTGTCTCAGCATCCGACTTGCTGCAGTCCTACAAGTTTTCGTAGGAGATGACCTCACTTTGTACCTTTTTATCCTTCTTGTGCTCAAATAATGCATGCTGTTATTTGGCCTTCTGTTGATTCTAAGGGCTCTGTGGTTACTACACCTTTTTGCGTAAAGTTGGGTGAACTGATTCTGGCAAATGTTACGTTTTTGTGAAATTTGAGGCATTTGAAAATCGCCGATTTTTAGGTCGAGACTGGGCAGAGCATACGCTGCTCTGTGAGGCGTGCTGTATTCGAGTATAGACTTGAAGCCCCGCCCACTCTCCGCCCATATTTGTCATTGGCTTGAGTCAATGTTCTTTGTAAATGCTGGCTTCTGGTTCGTTAATAGGCTTGTTGGTCCCTTCTTAGGACCGCCTTGTCTTCATTTGTAAACTCCCATAAGGACTGTCCCTTTTACTTCTATTGTTACACGGTACCTCTTATATAGTCTGTAAGCACTATTTTCTTTAATGAGTTTCACCTACTTTCATGCTTTCCTGCAACATTCAGGCACGATGCACACTTTCACTTTCCAGGCAGCCTGGGACAATGGCGGTCGCTTCTTTGAAATGCAATAGGTCTCGCATTTACAAGAGTTTGAGCTATTGGCATTGTAAATGACAATGCCTTTTATTTATGTGTTAATTATCAAAGCAGATAAATAAAAGGCATTGTCATTTACAATGCCAATAGCTTAAACTCTCGCAAATGCGAGACCTATTGCATTGCAAATGCTTGTTTTAAAACTCTTGCCACTTTGTGCACCACCCAGTGAATGAAAGCAACTTGCCAGAAGTTGATGGCAGTAGCCAAAGATAATTTCTTGCAGAAATGTCTGTTACACGTAAAATGTAACAAGCTAGGATTCCATGCAGTTTATAAAACATTTGTGAGTCACTTGCTCTGCTTCTACCTTGCATGAGTGGATATTTTTGGATCTTAGAGAGGCTGCTGTACGTCTTGCCAATCAGTAATGGAAACGTAAAATATAACATTGCATAACGATGCGAAGGCCGCACTGATCTTATACGGAGGAGGACAGCGCCGTGGGAGTTGTATTCAGAAGCAAAGTGTATCAAGTGCCAGAGCACGAATCTCCAAACGAGTTATGAAAAGAGGGAGACAGACCGCACGCAACCTTTCCATTATTCTTAAATCAGAATCTAGTTTTTCGATTCTAGATCAGTCAGCATGTTTTTTGTCTGATCAATTGCTTTTTTAAAACAAAATTTGCAGAATCAACTCTTTAGATAAACGCATTAGGATCTGACAAGAATTTAAGTAGTGGCTGAATGTTCACTATGATTTAAGTTAATTCGTAAGTAATGTTAACCTCCGGTGGACTGGCCTTCCTGACAGGCTGATATTGAAGGTCGGTGAGTTTATTGACAGAGATGGTCACGCATCGAGCTGCATCGTTTTACAGTTGTGTGACCTCATTTTGTTTGAGTGTGGCGTGATACCACTGCCTCCATTTTCTACAGTGCGAAGTTATGTTACGGTGTATTATTGATTTGTCGAAGTGCCCCCACATTTGACACCAGCGTTACTGTCTCAATATCCTTGAGGTCCAGAGACATGCCCCAAACTTGTGGACATAATACGAGAATGCAGTGTAAAAATCGCAAAAATTGTGATTGCTTGAAATCAGAAGTGGTAGAAATAAAAACTAAACGCATTTACAAAGGGGGTATGGGAGAGACAGGGACGTAACAATGGGGACTACGTGAAAGGTGCAACTGGAGACATTGTAGGGGCTTAATTTGTGAAAGAATAAGTTCCGGGGCCCAAACCTTTGCTCTGAAGCCCTTAGTCGGCACTATCGAAGGTAGGGGAGCTGAATGCTAAGCCTGCATAGTCTGGATTATACCTCATGCATCTTTAATTCACCACCATAAACTCTCTGCATCTTTATCTCACCCTTACAGGTTCTTTTTTTATTCCTGCTTGAGCCTTTTGTCACTGCTTTTGCATCTTTCTCTTCCTCCTCCCTTTAATGTTTTTCTCTGTTTTGCTCTGGGTCAGTCTGTTGCTTTTGCTGTTGGATTTTATACTTAGTGTCTCTATATAAGAGGTGTGGGTCTTCCATGCTTTCTGTTGGGAAACAGCCATTACAACGCGGTCATAACCACGCATGACCATTACCACAAATCCTTTACAACGAACATGCTTACCACGCATGTCTTTACCACGAATCCTTTACCACGCATGCCTTTACAACAAAATGAATGTTTTGATTTGTTCTGCATTCCGTCCATCAATTGTGTGTCTTTTACAACAAAATCGGGCATGTGTGGTAAAGGCATGTTTATTATAAAGGATTTGTGGTAACGGTCATGACGGTGTTGTAATAGCTGTAGCATGGTAATCTGTTTTGATAGCTCTGCTTATAACCCATCACTAAACTCCTAAAAGCAGTAGCATCTAAACCGCTCATATATCATTTCAATTCCAGTACCCTACTCCGTCGCTCTGGTCGCAAAGCCACATGTGTTGTAAAAATTGACACTTAACCTAAAAGGACGTGGAAACCAGCTTCTGCGGCGCCGTCTGTCATAGAAAGCCACCCGGCTTTAATTACATCAAGTGCGGGCCCGGAAGTCGCCACTAGTAAGAACAACACACTTGGCTCCTTTAGCGCATATGAATCTTGCCCCCAGAAATAACAAGCTAGATGATGGACGGGAGGAGGGTGGGAGGGATAGAGTAGACAAGAGACGACGGCAGAAGGAGAGTGGAGGGATGAAGCAAGACCACGTACGGCAGGGGAGGAGTTGAAGAAAGAGCAAGCAACACCAGGACAGCAGCCAAAGAGAAAGTGAAAACGGAGGCGTGGAGAGTCGATGACCAATGAGAAGAAAGGAAATGAGTGACGTAGTAGACCAACATGGTAAGTAACAGCAGCGTGGTTGTGTGTGTTTAGCTGTGAGGGATTGTGTGTGCCTGGGTTAATTTTTACCACACATGTCTTTACCAACCATGCCATAACAACATCAGTTTCGTGGTGAAGGTTTGCGTGGTCAAGCCATAGCCGTTGTAAAAATGTTAGTTGTAAATGCATGCGCCTCAATGATGCATGCGTTGTATTGACGGTGAAATAAAGGCATGCGTGGTAGTCGCATGCGTTGTTCCGTGTCAAATCCTTTTTGTTTAGTGTTTCATTTCTCAAATTGTGGTTTCTCGAGAATTGTATACTTGAGTGATAACTTTATAACAGTGGGCCTAATTTACTTCATGCTCTTTATATACAGGTGTGTTGAGTCTGGTTGTTTAGGTGACTCATATGTACACTCCAGGGAACTGTGTTTGACCACATGATCATACGTTCTAATCCTGGTGGATCAATCTTTCATCCTTCTGAGGGCGAGAGAATGAGTACCGCAGCAGGGTTTTTATAAACATCTTTATTCAGCTCCAAGATACGCCCCAAAGAACGAACATGCACTTTACAAATATACGTGTAATGTTATGTAGGAGTGTGGCAAATGATTATGGATTTTTTTGTTTTTTAATTACCAGGTTATAGTTTGTTCTTTGTATTTACCGTTAGTGTGTTACAGAGTTGACATTGTTTATCTGTTGTTGAAGTTTCTTTTAAAATTGAGTTCAGTTCTATACATGTGCGCACACCAGGGCAGAACAGGCACAGGAATGCCTTACAGAAGATCCGTTGTTTATAGAAGTTCTGTTATGTACAACATGCTTTGTGTGTGTATATATATATATATATATATATATGTGTATCCCACGAATGAAGATGCACTCACAGCTGAGTTTTCCCACTTTTAATGAAACTGGTAGCACTTGACAGCAGCAAAGTTCGGATCCATTAAAACCAAAGGCCAGACGCGTTTCGGGCCAACGCCCTTGTTCACTGGCCAGGTAACAAACAGTGGCAAATCTGAGGAAACCCATTTAAATAGTCCCGCCCACAGTGGGCCTCACAGTGAGTAGAGAGCATTATGGTCAAGGTAGTCCCTCAATATTCAACCCCAGTGGGTCTGCCGCCGTTGCCAAAATAGTTAACAATCCATCCCAAGTGGGTTGATGCCGAGCTTCGCCACACTGCACCAGCTACCGTTAATCCACATTCCATCAAGGACTCACTGTTCTGATGCAGGTAACAGTCCTCTGTCACCCCAGACCTGCCTTATGAACGGCGACGGTGCATCTTCGCGGCTGGACCTGCCGCTAGTTACATGAAACAAATGTGTATCCCACGAATGAAGATGCACTCACAGCTGAGTTTTCCCACTTTTAATGAAACTGGTAGCACTTGACAGCAGCAAAGTTCGGATCCATTAAAACCAAAGGCCAGACACGTTTCCGGCCAACGCCCTTGTTCACTGGCCAGGTAACAAACAGTGGCAAATCTGAGGAAACCCATTTAAATAGTCCCGCCCACAGTGGGCCTCACAGTGAGTAGAGAGCATTATGGTGACTGCAACATTGCCGCTTTTCTCATTGTAGGCCTGTGAACAAGGGCGTTGGCCCGAAACGCGTCAGGCTGCTGATTAAAGGATCCAATACGCACCGCTGACTTCGCTACAAGTTCCATTAAAGAGGCTAAACTCACCTGGGAGTGCGTCTTCTGTCGAGGGGCAACCCATTTGCAAAGTATTATAACGGCTGGTCCAGCCGTGGAGTCGCACCGCCGCTTTCAGATGGCGGATCTGTGGTGACATTGAGATGGAACCAAAGGCAGAACAGTGAGTCCATGATGGAATATGGATTATAAGTAGCGGACTCTGAAAGGCGGCATTGGTATCAACCCACTGGGGTAGGAACTGTTATGAACTGGGAAGCGGCGGCAAACCCACTGGGGTATTATAATTGCAGAACCATTATGACCATAATGCATCTTATCGAGAATCCGGACAGTGGTATTATGTTTAGGTAAATGGCGCCACTAAGAAGAATCGCACAGTAAAGTATCAGGATATGATATAGTTCACGTGACGGTGCTGCAAGGTGAGGAGAACCACCAACCTTCCCAAGATAGGCCTGGGCCAACAGAAACAACTAGCACTCCCCAGCACACGTCGAGTATAAGTAAAACTTTTCAATTAAGCAGTGTACTTAATCAGCACAATTAATATAAAATAAACAAGATTCTTTTTTCTCTCTTCTCAGTTGTTTAATAGCGTAGATCTTCAACCAGCCTCCAACAGCCAACACGTGTTTCGTCGCATACAGTGAGGTTATCCCGCGACTTTTTCAAGGCTATATCTTCTCAGTAGAAAACCTTCGATTCGTGGTGATATTTCCAACCCACAGAGGGTTTCAGTCTTGGCGGCGTCCCAAATTTCGTATTCCTATAAATGTCCAGGGATCCCGTTATGTCCCGTCTCAAAAAGCTCAAAGTCAGACTTTCAATGTACCGGACGCCGCCACTCGTGTTGCGCCGAGTACCGTACCGAGTACCGGACGCCGCCAAGACTGAAACCCTCTGTGTGTTGGAAATATCACCACGAATCGAAGGTTTTCTACTGAGAAGATATAGCCTTGAAAAAGTCGCGGGATAACCTCCCTGTATGCGACGAAACACGTGTTGGCTGTTGGAGGCTGGTTGAAGATCTACGCTATTAAGCAACTGAGAAGAGAGAAAAAAGAATCTTGTTTATTTTATATTAATTGTGCTGATTAAGTACACTGCTTAATTGAAAAGTTTACTTATGCTCGACGTGTGCTGGGGAGTGCTAGTCATAATGCATCTTACTCACATTGAGGCCCAATGTGGGAGGAACTGTTTAAAACCAGGTGACTGCAACATTGCCGCTTTTCTCATTGTAGGCCTGTGAAGAAGGGCGTTGGCCCGAAACGCGTCGGGCTGCTGATTAAAGGATCCAATACGCACCGCTGACTTCGCTACAAGTTCCATTAAAGAGGCTAAACTCACCTGGGAGTGCGTCTTCCCTCGAGGGGCAACCTATATATATATATATATATATATATATATCTACTGGCGGTCGCCACTAGATAGTTATAGTTAGGACCACGTTTCTATAGGAAAAGCGTTTTTTGATTTGCTTATAACTTTGGCGTCGTTTGACGAATGTTTACAAAATTTTCCAAAAAACTTCTCTTTTCAGATCAGCTCCTATGTTGAAAGTTTGGGGGTGATTCGTCAAGGGGGGGCTGAGAAAAAAGGGGGGTCCCAAAACGTGTTTACTCCATGCAATTTCCATAGGAAACTTTAGACAAGGCTACAGGTCAAACTGCTGAACGGAATTACGTCAAATTTGGCAGGGAGAAAGGTCTTGGTCCAGAAAGCACGCTTTTGTTTAAATGGGGTAAGTCTGTTCAGTAGTTTTAGAGAAATATTAAAATTTACAGATATCAATATTTGAGAATTCTGACATCTGATTGGCTGAGGCGTTGCGAGCACGAGCGTGCGGCTCATTGGCTGCGAACTGTTGAAACTAGGAAGTGTTGGCAGCCATTTTGTGACTGAGTTGAAAGGCGTAGGGGGAAAAATAAGAGAATAATTGTAAAAGAGGGTATAGTAGGAACACTGTGGTCTTAGTTTAAGCAGTCTGTACGGTGCAGAGGCAGGGAGTTTGAATGTTGCGTAGGCCGTGGAAATCACGTCCGCAGAACAACGGTGCGTGGTATTGCGGCAAGGTTGCGTAGGCTCTGAAAATCCCGTTGGGAAAACAATGCGCCGTATTGCGGCAAGCAGTGTGTAGGGTGCACACACAGGTAGTGTGAATGTTGCGTAGGCTGTGGAAATCACGTCCGCAAAACAACGATGCGCGGTATTGCGGCAATCAACCCTGGGCGTAGTACTACGCTACGCTCACGGAGCATGCGTAGTTTGCGCTACTACGCACTACGCAAATTGCACGTAGCACAGTGCAAAAACTGTGCTAAAACACGTAGCGTAGCAGCAAAATCATCAACACCTACAAATGCTTTGATAAAGCAATTTTACATGCTAAAAAGCATATAACCAATTCACAAAAGTGAACTTTGAGAACGAAAATATTAGGCAATGAGAGAGGTGATGATTTTGGGGTCCCCCCTAACCTAGGGGGAGGACCAAGCAGATGCCTTGAACACAAAGAGCATATCATGCTGAACAATTCAGTGGTGGTCCCTTCCTCCTAGGACCACCCCAAGCACAGTTATGGGCAAAAATACAATCCCAACCAAAGGCCCTGCAAAGCATTATGGGACGAGATTAGCAGTGGGCAGTGAATATTATAGTGTCCAATATCAAAATAATTCTACAAAGAGCTGCAGTTCAACTAGTCGTTACTAGATGTCCCTCACGAGTCAAATGCAAAAGCATTGAAATTATTATTACATCAAGCTGCAGTTCCACTAGTCGTTACTAGATGTCCCTCACGAGTCAAATGCAAAAACATTGATGAAGCTTTTGCATTTGACTCGTGAGGGACATCTAGTAACAACTAGTTGAACTGCAGCTCTTTGTAGAATTATTTTGATATTGGATACTATAATATTCACTGCCCACTGCTAATCTCGTCCCATAATGCTTTGCAGGGCCTTTGGTTGGGATTGTATTTTTGCCAATAACTGTGCTTGGGGTGGTCCTAAGAGGATGGGACCACCACCGAATCGTTCAACAAGATGTGCTTTTTGTTTTCAAGGCATCTGCTTGGTTCTCTCCCTAGGTTAGGGAGGATCCCAAAATCATCACCTCTCACTGCATGTTAATTTATCGTTTTCACTTTTGTGAAATGACTATATGCATTTTAGCATATAAAGACAGAGATACTTATTTTATCATAACTTGCACTGCAAAGATGCCGTTTGTAAAGCTACGCACTACGCATTTGCGTAGCTGAGTGTAGTTCAAAGTGTACTTCGCGTAGCTACGTGTAGTGCTACTACGCAAACTACGCCCAGGGTTAGCGGCAATGTTCAGTAGGCTGTGGAAATCATATAGGGGAAAATAACAATGCGCCGTATTGCAGCCTTCCTTTACCTTCCTTTAATATAATGCGCAGTAATGTTTACTTATAATGCAGTGTTCACTTTTATCATGGACAGTGAACACAACGTTTAATTGGCTGAGGTGTTCGAACAACGAGCTCAATGTTCATTGGCTGCGAACCATTAAAAGTAAAAGTGTTGCTAGCCATTCCCTCCCCCTGCGCGGAGTAGCAAGGACTTCTGATTGGCTCACATGTTCCAAGCAGGACCTTCCAGAGCTCAATGTTCATTGGCTGCGAACCATTAAAAGTAGAAGTGTTGCCAGCCATTTCCTCCCCGTCCGCGGAGTAGCAGGGACATCCGATTGGTTGACGTGTTCCAAGCAGGACGTTCCCAAGCTTAATGTTCATTGGCTGTAAACCATTGAAAGTAGAAGTGTTGCTAGCCATTCCCTCCCCCTCCACGGAGCCTCAGGGACATCTGATTGGGTAATGTGTTCCAAGCAGGACCTTCCCAAGCTTAATGTTAATTGGCTGTGAAGCATTAAAAGTAGAAGTGTTGGCAGCGATTCCCTCCCCCTGTGCGGAACACCATGGACATTTTATTGGCTAAAGTGTTCCGAGTACAAGTTTGCTCATTATTGTCTGGGAACGTTTCACTGTTGTGAAGCGTTTTGTGACGCACTTCAATGGAGTACGGGAAAACAAAGTAGTAGCGGGGAGGGTAGGAACACTATTAACTCTGTAAAGTGGTCACAAGGTGGTGAACAGGGATTGTGAAGGTAAAAATTGTTTTTATATATTTTAAGGGCCATTTATATAATTGGCGTGGGGTGTACAAATCACGGCGGGAAAATAACAGAGTGTGTTGCGGTCTTCTTTTTATTAAGTTTGCGGGTGGGATACTTCCCAGTAGCACTATTTACTTAGAATGTGGTGTTTACTTTTCTGACGGGGAGGTGTGGTTGCGCAGCAAAAATTTCAGTCTAGGTTTGAAACAGTTTTTATTAAGCAATTACAAATAAACTTTATTCGAAAACTGAAGCTGTATATATCAAAGAGGTGACAAATAAAAACGCAATTCATAAAATATCCCTTAAGCGTAGCCACACCGCCCTTTTTTAGGTCTCGGCCTGCACCAGCGCTTGCGCTGGTCTGGCCGAGAGTTTTAGTAAGCGGATTTTGGAAGTGCAAACCCACTGGCTTTGGCTGGCGACCAGCTTGCGTTCACGATGGCGTGCACGCGCGCAGCTGCCATCTGGGTTTCCTATCTCTTCCTCATTTCCTCGTCATGGCTCATTAACTCTCTGGACTCTGATGTTTCAATCGCAGCAGCAGCTCACATTACCAACTGACGGCCCTGGATTACAGTCACATGAAAAACAACAGCGATTAGCATTGAAATGCAAGCTTTTTTTTGTCTAGTTAGAAATATTGCTTCGGTGGGTTGATTTCACCTTATATCGCTATTTGTTTTATATTGGGAGTCACAGCCTAATTACCAGTATTTTTCTCACCCTGTTTTTTTTATTTTTTATATTTATTCGCGCAAAGCACAAAGCTATATTTAAGGTTACTTTTTCCGCTTCACTTCTTCACTCTATTTAAACTCCACACCCCCCACTCTTATTGTCTCTCTCCTTCTCTCTCTCTCCCCTCTCTAATTCTCTCTCTACTTAATTAACTCTCCCCCCTCTATCTTTTTTAGCCTTTCATTCTCTCACCCCTTTATCTGTTTCTCTTTCAAACTCCTTCATTCACTCTCTCCCCTTCTTTCTCTCTCTATCCCGCTCCACTCTTTTTATTCTATGTACACCCTTTCTCTCTCTTTCTCTCTCACCACCCTCTCTAATTGGGCATTATATCTTCACTCTATCTCTCACTCGGCAACACCACAGCATCACTCAGCATCACCACAGCATCACTCAGCGCAACCACAGCATCAATCAGAGCCAGCACAGCATCAATCAGAGCCTGCACAGCATCACTCAGCACCAACACAGCATCTCTCAACGCCATCACAGCATCACTCAACGCCATCACAGCATCACTCAGTGCAACCACAGCATTACTCAGCGCAACCACAGCATTACTCAGCACAACCACAGCATCACTTAGCGCCACAACAGCATCACTCAGCACCACCACAACATCACTCAGCACCACCACAACATCACTCAGCGCCACCACAACATCACTCAGCGCCACCACAACATCACTCAGCGCCACCACAACATCACTCAGCGCCACCACAACATCACTCAGCGCCACCACAACATCACTCAGCGCCACAACATCACTCCGCGCCACCACAGCATCACTCAGCACCACCACAGCTTCACTCAGCGACACCACATCATCACTACCACAGGATCACTCAGCACCACCACAGGATCACTCAGCACCACCACAGGATGACTCGGCACCACCACAGGATGACTCGGCACCACCACAGGATGACTCGGCACCACCACAGGATGACTCGGCACCACCACAGCATCGCTCAGCACCACCACAGCATCGCTCAGCACCACCACAGCATCGCTCAGCACCACCACAGCATCGCTCGGGGTCACCACAGCATCGCTCAGGGTCACCACAGCATCGCTCAGCGCCACCACAGCATCATTCAGCGCCACCACAGCATCACTCAGCACCACCACAGCATCACTCAGCGCCACCACAGCATCACTCAGCGCCACCACAGCATCACTCAGCGCCACCACAGCATCACTCAGCGCCACCACAGCATCACTCAGCGCCACCACAGCATCACTCAGGGCCACCACAGCATCACTCAGGGCCACCACAGCATCACTCAGGGCCACCACAGCATCACTCAGGGCCACCACAGCATCACTCAGGGCCACCACAGCATCACTCAGGGCCACCACAGCATTACTCAGGGCCACCACAGCATCACTCGGCACCACCACAGCATCACTCGGCACCACCACAGCATCACTCGGCACCACCACAGCATCACTCAGCGCCAAGACAATATCACTCAGCACCACCACAGCATCACTCAGCACCACAGCAGTATCACTCAGCAAGACCTGAGTATCATTCAGCATCACCTCAGCATTGTCTCCGCAACAGTCACCACCACCACCACCACTACCACCTCAGCATCACTCAGCACCAACTCAGCCTGCTCTCGGAATCTGGCATCTGTTGATTCTCCCCTAGCGTCTGGCCGCTGCTAGTGTTATAATACAGGTACTAGTTCCCAACCTTCACCCTCAGATTGTTTATGCCCCCTCCAAAAAAAAAAAGCTTTAACAAACAACCATTACAATAGGCAGAAACAAGTTGCCAGCATTGCAAGAACAAAAGAAAACTGAGGACATTTTTTATTGTAAATACTTTTTTTAATATGGTCGTTCAGTTTTACATAATGCCTTCTTCGTCATATATAAAGTAACAAAAATGCTTCTGACACTTTTTTATTATAACTTTTCAGCATGCTGCACAGCAGCCACACTTCTCTACAACACAGCTTGAAGACATTGGCAAAGTCAATAGCTCTGGCTAAACACTTATAAGGCCCCAAAGGCGAGACCTATTGGCTATGCCAATGCTTGTTTTCTGTTATAGTTTGTAAAAGTGTTGCCCCATATTCTTGATAATATAAGAGGGCATGAGTTACTTTTAGATAAAGTAGAAAAGAAGTGCTACAAGAAACACTCCCACACTACATCATCTCAGGTCACAAGAACAATAACAAGTAAAAAACAGTTAAAAACAAATCACTTTATATTACATAGAAATGTACGCTTTATCATTTTTTATAATTTCTATTCTGTAGAATTCGGGAAAGTTCGGTCGTAGTGCTTAGAGGTCGCTCACTGCTCCGCTAACAAATCACGTACTCCTTTGAGAATATATAGGATACTAGTATAATAATATACACTACTGGTAGTATATAGTCTATAGGGAGAAGGTGAATAGGAACCGCAACAGACAAAAATAGAAATATAAAAAAAAACTCCACTGAGGTCAGTATAAATGTAAATATTACAATATACATACTCACACTATATGATCGCAAGGGAGAAATAGACTAAAAACCAGAAGCTGCTGACGTTACATATAAATCTTTAGTCTTCGCGCCGACGGGTCACCAACACCTCTGAGGTTAAGTACAGTGTCAATATTATAATATACAAAGTCACACTATATGATCTCAAAGGAGCCAGAAAAGGAACAATGTTTGCTGTATTCTGTCTGTTTCTGAAAACAAGCTGCTGACGTTACATATAAATGGCAAAAACAACCAATAACACTTTTTTCTAAATACAAATGTTTAAATATTGACAAATAGCTACGTATTATAAATATCTACTATGCCATAATCAAACAACTTACAACTCTGGAATATGATTTGTTGCCGCAAAACAAGAATCCGACGCTAGAAAAGGGAACGTGCATCACAGAATGGACACGCGCAAATAACTCGCATAAAAGAAACTAATCAAACAACGGGTGTGGTTTATATACTTTTTGGTTATTGAGTAGTCTATGAAAGGAAGATGCGGCTCCGCCCATTTAGAGGTCACGTTTTACAGTTGACACGTGCTCACGTTTTAACTGTTTAACTTGTGCACGTGTTGGGAAAAGTTACAAAATGTGAAGCGGTAAAGGTTTCGATTTCGATCCTAACACGTATAAGGTCCTTAATATGAACATCCGTTGGAGAGCTTAAAAACTGTTACCCGGCAAACCGTGTCATTTCCATTCTCATGACTACAAACATCTATTAATTGCCGTAATTCTAAATAAAAGACATAAAAAAAATATCGTTCAGAATAGAGAAAAAAAAATACGTGCTAATATTTCTCATCACTATGGTTTTAAATTTAAAAAATGCCAGCATTTGTAAAGCGTACAGCTTCCACCAGAAAGGTGTGCCGGTGCTCGGGGGCGTCGGGAAGATTAAGCAAGGTGTTGCCCACAGTGACATAGTGGTGGGCTAACGTGCCGCTGGAGCTGGGAATCGAACTGTGAACGCTGTTGTTCGAAGTCAGGTATCATAGCTGCTGCGTCACACATTTTCCACACTTAAATGTTAATTAGTGCTAATTAAGTTTTAAACATTGTTAAATTATAACTTATAACAGACTACTGTTACAGTTAGTTTTTCACTACAAAAAGTATGCACGTCTTTTTAAAATGTACTTAAAAACAATATAGGTTTCAGGGACATTGTAGTTAGTAATTAGCATTTATAAAACCTTTGAAATTCACTGAAAAAAACATAGGTTTCAGGGACGTTATAGTTAGCTGGACATTTCACTCATACAAAACCATAGAAATTCCACCGTTATAGTTAGTTCAGCTAAGTATAACTCGCACCCCTGCAATGCACTGCTCATGACGTCACATATTACATCATTCATGGCATGGTCAGTGAAATCACTGATGACATCTCAAATCACATCACTGATGACATCATCCACGTGATAATCTGATGCACCTCATCACACCCTAATATAACCTTTAATACACCCACTGTAAAATACAGACTAACATTTTCGAATCCATCCACACACCAATACCAGTTACTACATCTTCACTCACTGATTCCTTGGTCTGCACACACATCCACTCATTCACCCATACAATCACTTATACATGCAGTCACTCATCAATACAACACTAGCATATGCACTCATACACCTATTCAGACACTCACACACCGCCACTCATCCATGGAGTTACTCGCACACCTAGTCACTCATGCAAAGAATCAATCACACTCCCATTTACTCACCTATACAGTTATACACACACCACCTCACTAATTCATACAGACAGTAACGCATACTTACTCTCTTATGTAATCACTGAAACAAGTACAGACTCATTCATACATGCCACTCTCACAATCACTCACTCTCACATATAGTTATTTATATACACCATCACTCACATATACTGCCTTTTACATATGTAGTTACTCACACATGTACTACTGAGACATCCATTCACTCACCAACACACCCATACACACACTCACCCATACAGCTGTTTCCACATCCACTCTTCAACCCATACACCCAGTGAATCAACCACTCACACATGTATGCAGAGTCACACACCTCCAACCCACCCACACACTCAGTCCCCCATACAAATACTCAATCAAACCATCAATAACCCATATAGACACTCATGTAGCTACTGACCAACCCATGTAGCAGCTTACACAACAGACATACTGATACAGACATTCACACAGTTTAGTCAGTAACCCATGCATTCAGTATGACACGTTTAATCAGTCACTTATACAATCAGTCACTCACCTCCTAAATCCTCCATCCAGACACTTATACACCCACTCATTCTTCAATACACCTTGCCATACATATAAAACATATTTAAACTTTACAGAAACACAGTCACTGGATGATGTCATCAGTGATGTCATCAGTGATGTGATTTGAGATGTCATCAGTGATGTCACTGACCATGCCATGAATGATGTAATATGTGACGTCATGAGCAGTGCATTGCTGTGGCGCGAGTTCTACTTAGCTGAACTAACTATAACGGTGGAATTTCTATGGTTTTGTATGAGTGAAATGTCCAGCTATCTATAACGTCCCCGAAACCTATGGTTTTTTCAGTGAATATAAATATATATATATATATATATATTACCTACTGGCGGTCGCCAGTAGGTAGTTATAGTTAGGACCTAGTTTCCATAGGAAAAGCGTTTTTTCTTTTCCCAATAACTTTGGCGCCGTTTGACGAATCTTCGCGAAATTTTCAAAACTAGTGGGGCGCTCCGGTCAGCTCCTGTCTGTTTCGGGGTGATTCATCAAGCGGGGGCCGAGAAAAAATGGGGGGTCCCAAAACGCGTTTTCCCCATGTTATTTTCCATAGGAAACTTTAGCCAAGGCTACAGCCCGAACTGCTGAACGGAATTACACCAAATTTGGCAAAAAGGTAGTGCTTGGTTCAGAAAGTGACCTTTTTTTTAAATGGTGTAAATCCGTTCAGTAGTTGCTGAGAAATTCAAAAAATAAAAGTTTCGATATCTAGGGCAGCGGTGGATTCGCGAACCCTCCAGACCACGAGCTTCACTGTGATTGGCTGCCAACACTCCAAACCAGGAAGTGTTGGCAGCCATCTTGTGACTCTGTAGAACCGAGTCACAAGAAAACAGTAGAAAAAACATAAAAAAACAAGAAAAGGGGGCAGGGTAGAAACACCCTGACCCCCTAGGCCTGCTCAGGGGGTCCCACAAGGACCCCCAGGGCCAAAAAAAGCATTTTTTAAATAATTTCGGCGGAATTCACGCTGGGGTCGCGAATCCCGCCGAAATTATAAAAAAAGAGGCCCCCGGGTGGGCCAGGTCCCGGGGGCATTGCCCAATTTATAATTGTGGGGGCCCCCGCAGCCCCGGGCACCGCCACCTCCCCGGGGCTATGTTAATATGCGGGAGGGGACGCGGCCCTCCTGCAGGCCCGGGGACCGCCACCTCCCCGGGGCATCTTTTTTATTAATCTGTGGGGGGGCCTCCAAGGCCCCCCCGGGGACCGCCACCCCTGGGGCTTTTCTTAAATATTCGCGGGGGCACACGGTCCCCCGCTGCCCCGGGGACCGCCACCCCCGGGGCTTCTATTTTTAAAAATAATTAAACCTGTGGGGGGGGCTCGAGCCTCCTCACAAGCCCCAGGGACCGCCACCTCCCCGTGGCTGCCGCGCGGCCCCCCTCCTGGAGCCCTCCATGGCCCTGGGGACTTAAAATGCGCCACGGGCGCGTTTGCACACTTGTCACATCAGGCCCCGCCCCCTGCCTTCACCACTGTGCAAACGCGCCCCGTGGCGTGTTTTAATTTGGGGGATTAAGTCCCCTTGAATCCTGAGGGTCCCTGGGGGCCAACTAGCCCACCAGGTACCACCAGTAAGCGCCAGGGAGCTGCCTTGCAGAGAGGTGGTCCAAGGCCACGCCCCCTTTTCACACCACTCTGCAACGCAGCTCTGTGGCACTTACTGGAGGTAGCTGGTGGGCTAGTTGGCCCCCAGTGACCCTCAGGACTCAAGGGGATTTAATCCCCCAATTTACAAAGCACCAGGGGGCGTGTTTGCACAGTGGTGAAGGCAGGGGGCGGGGCCTGATATGACAAGTGTGCAAACGCGCCCTGTGGCGCGTTTTAAGTTGGGGGATTAAGTCCCCTTGGATCCTGAGGGTCCCTGGGGGCCAACTAGCCCACCAGATACGTCCAGTAAGCGCCACAGAGTTGCGTTGCAGAGAGGTGTAAAAAGGGGCATGGCCTCGGACCACCTCTCTGCAACGCAGCTCTGTGGCGCTTACTGGAGGTACCTGGTGGGCTAGTTGGCCCCCAGGGACCCTCAGGATTTAAGGGGAATTAATCCCCCAACTTAAAACCCGCCAGGAGGCGCGTTTGCACAGTGGTGAAAGGAGGGGGCGGGGCCTGATGTGACATGTGTGTACTTATCCAATCACTCCGCCAAAACCCAAGCACTTATAAATTCACCATGCACTCTCCTTGCAGTACTCTAATCATCCAGTCACTACCCATGCACTCATGCAATGACCCATGCACTAACTCATGCACTGCTACAATACCATGAGCACTACCCATGCAGTCCAGCCATCGCCCTGTCACTACCCATGCACTCCTCCAATCACCCAGCGAGCACCATGTACTTATCCAATCACTCCGCCAAAACCCAAGCACTTATAATTTCACCATGCACTCTCCTTGCAGTACTCTAATCATCCAATCAGTACCCATGTACTCATGCAATGACCCAGTCACTCCCTGTGCACTCCTCCAGTCACTCAGCCACTACTATGTACTAATCCAAACACTCTGCCAATACCCAAGTACTTATAAATTCACTCAGGCACTCTCCTTGCAGCACTCTAAGTATGCAGTCGCTATCCATGTACTCATGCAATGACCCAGACACTAACACATGCAGTGCTACAATCACATGTGCACTATCCATGCAGTCCTGTAACCAACTACTGATTCACTCCTCCAATTACCCAGGTAGAACCCATGCAGTCCAGTAATCACTGTCACTCCCCGTGCACTCCTCCAATCACCCAGCCACTACAATGTACTAATCCAATCACTCTGCCAAAACACAAGCAGTTATAAATTCACCATGCACTCTCCTTGCAGTACTCTAATCATCCAGTCACTACCCACGTACTCATGCAATGACCCAGGCACTAACTCATGGCAAATACAGAGGAGGTCATGCTAATCACAGGGGTACCCTAACGCATAGTGTTCCCTAGTGTATGTAGGTGTTTTCACTGTATTCGAAGTGTCTTTTAGCATAGCACTAGCTCTAGGCCTGGTTAGTCAGTAAGTTACCACCAGTACCCGTCAGCAAAAGGTTGGGGGCACAGGAGGACTTTCTGCTCCTCTGTTGGTTCTTTCTGCACAACTCTTGCTTCTTTCTGCGCTTTTCTTCCTCTTTCTTCACATGTCCTACCTTTGTAGGCATAGTTAGAAATTAGCATTTAAAAAACCTTTGAAATTAACTGAAAAAACCTTAGGTTTCAGGGACGTTATAGTTAGAAATTAGCATTTAAAAAACCTTAGAAATTAACTGAAAAAACCATAGGTTTCAGGGACGTTATAGTTAGAAATTAGCATTTAAAAAACCTTAGAAAATCACTGAAAAAACCACAGGTTTCAGGGACGTTATAGTTAGTTGGACATTTCACTCGTACAAAACCAGAGAAATTCGACCGTTATAGTTAGTTCAGCTAACTATAACTCGCGCCCCCACAATGCACTGCTGATGACGTCGCATATTACATCATTCATGACATGGTCAGTGACATCACTGATGACATCACTGATGACATCTCAAATGACATCACTGATGACCTCACTGATGACATCATCCAGTGACTGTTTCTGTAAAGTTTAAATATGTTTTATATATATATATATATATATATATATATATATATATATATATATATATATACCAAGGTGTATTGAAAAATGAGTGGGTGTATAAGTGTCTAGATGGATGATTTAGTAGGTGCGTTTCTGACTGTATAAGTGAGTGATTAAATGTGTCTTACTGAATGCATGGGTTAGTGACTGATACAGACATTCACACAGTTTAGTTTGTCAGTTGGTGTGTAAGCGGTTGCATGGGTTGGTGAGTAGCTAAATGAGGATCTATATGTGTTATTGATTGGTTATCTGAGTATATGTATGGGTGTCTGAGTGTCTGTGTGGGTGAGTGGGGGGGGTGACTCTGTGCATAGATGTGTGAGTGGATGATTCACTGGGTGTACGGGTTCAAGAGTGCATCTGTGAAGGGCTGTATGGGTGGGTGAGTGTGTGTATGGGTGTGTTGGTGAGTGAATGGATGCCTCAGTGGTACATGTGTGAGTAACTGCATATGTGAAAGGCAGTATATCTGAGTGTTGGAGTGTATAAATGACTATATGTGAGTGATTGTGAGAGTGGCTCTATGGATCAGTGTGTGCTTGTATTAGTTATCATATAAGAGTGTAAGTATGTGTTAGTATATATTTGAATAAGTGAGGTGGTTTGTGTATAACTGTATAGGTGAGTAAATGGGAGTGTGATTGATTCTTTGCATGACTGACTAGGTGTGTGAGTAACTCTATGGATGAGTGGCGGTGTGTGAGTGTCTGTATAGATATGTGAGTGCATATGATAATGCCGTATTGATGGTTGACTGCATGTATGACTGACTGTATGGGTGAATGAGTGGATGTGTGTGTAGACCTAGGAATTAGTGAGTGGGTATGTACTAACTGGTATTGGTGTGTCTATGGTTTCGAAAATGGTAGTCTGTATTTCAGTCGGTGTATCAAAGGTTATATTAGGGTATGAGGAGGTGCATCAGATTATCACGTGGATGATGTCATCAGTGATGTCATTTGAGATGTCATCAGTGATGTCATCAGTGATGTCACTGACCATGTCATGAATGATGTAATATGTGACGTCATCAGCAGTGCATTGCGGGGGCGCGAGTTATAGTTAGCTGAACTAACTATAACGGCCGAATTTCTCTGGTTTTGTACGAGTGAAATGTCCAACTAACTATAACGTCCCTGAAACCTGTGGTTTTTTCAGTGAATTTCAAAGGTTTTTAAATGCTAATTTCTAAATATAACGTCCCTGAAACCTATGGTTTTTTCAGTGAATATATATATATATATATATATATATACACACACACACACACATCTGTACAAAGTGTGACCGAGATTTGATGCGGTCAAAACATTTACAACTTATTAATAATATATGTTCATTATCTGTTCAACTTATAGAGGGTAGATCACAAATGTGTCCAGGATGGCAGACCCATTGCCAATAGAACCATTATGTTACAAAAAATAAAAATATGTTTAGACTTTTCCTAGCTCATGTGTGTGCTATGTATCTTAGAGTCTTGGTTGCAAATCGTCAATATTAATCAGACCCTAACCACTCTGTACCCCATAACTATCTTTAGATGGGGCCCAACCAGAAGACCCAATGAGCGAGGCAAAGCTCCTCCACATTCCCTATGCCAAGAATTGATAGTCTTGCCCAAACCTACGAAGCTCATTACCAATCTGGATTGGATGCGTTGATAGCCACACCACCTTCAGGAAGATGCTGAAGAACATATTTTTTCAGTAGCCTTCCTCAAACGGGGCCCAAATATCCCAATCTCAGTTGATTCCTTTCTCTCGCTCCTTTCTTGCACTGAGTGCAATCCTACGTTTCCCGTAATCACAGATTCAACATCCATCTCCTGGTATTAATTTGTTAAAGAAATCCAATTGTATACTTGCATGCAGGTAAAGAGAAATGTATTGATCTTTGAAGATCTGATTCTTATCACACAACCAAGATATCGACATGAAAGTACATTAACATAAAATAAATCTAACAAAGGGTAATTTATTTAGTTAATGCTTATTCAGAAAATGTGCTACGGCAACAAATTATGGATGGAATGCTGAATGAATCAAACATTCACCCCCAGTAAAGAGATCTGGGTTAAATCTATTGTTCTTTTGCTCACTACGCCACCCCAGTTTGGACCCAGCCATATGCAAATCAGTCTTGACCCTGCTCCTTATGGAAGCTGTCCAGCCCAAACTGCCAAGCCTGATCCTCCCTGGACTGGAAACAAGCATCCTGGGACCGTTTTCAGGGTAACACCCCTCATCAGCCAAGCTAGCTTGAATCCAGTGGCACAGTGAGCAAAGGGGCACACGTCTGGGCATACCCATCCCACTTAGGGCGTAAAGTGCTATGGCAACAAATGATGGACGGAATGCTGAATGAATCAAACATTCACCCCCAGTCAAGAGATCTAGGTTAAATCCCTTGTTCTTTTGCTCACTACCCCACCCCAGTGGGACGGGTATGCCCAGACGCGAGTCCTGTGCTCTCCATGGCTGGACTGTTCCCACGGAGAGCAGGGTCAAGACTGATTTGCATATGGCTGGGTTTAAACTACTGGAATGGCATGGGGAGCAAAAAAACGACGGATTTAGGCCCAGATCTCTGTGCTGGGGTGAATGTTTGACATTATTCAGCATTCTGTCCATTAATTGTTCTTTTTTTATTCAAAATATGTGGCTTGGACCTTGTCGTTTGTGAAATATGCTTGATGCCTGTTCTATTTGCATTTGTCACCCGGAGTGGGATGTGTATGCCCAGATGTGGGTCCTGTGCTCTCCCTGCCCCTGCAGTCATGCTAGCCTGGCCTAATGAGGGGTGAAACCCCGAAACCGGTCTCAGGATGCCTGTTTCCAGTCCAGGGAGGACCTGGTCTGGCAGTTCGGGCTGGACTGTTCCCATGGGGAGCAGGGTCAAAACTGATTTGCATATGGCTGGGTTTAAACTGGAGTGGCATGGGGACCAAAAAAACGATGGATTTAGGCCCAGATCTCTGTACTGGGGTGAATGTTTGACATTATTCAGCATTCTGTCCATTAATTGTTCTTTTTTTTTTATTAAAAAAATGTGGCATGGACCTTGTCCTTTGTGAAATATGCTTGATGCCTGTGAATTTTGTTTTGTAATTTTAGAATTGCATTGCAAGAATTTAATTTCTGTGTGTTCTTTTGTATGCACATTCCAACTATATTTACCTTATTAAACGTATATGAATGATTCTGAAATACTCTTGGCCTCTTTTCTACTTTCTTGTCCAGTTATAAAGTTTATATTTCAAAGTGGGGGAAATTGTGATTGCATTTTTTATAGATATCGATTCAACTTTGCTATGCCCCTTTCTAGATTGAGCCGATCTGACAGTGCAAGCTGTCTGTTCGCAAAAGACCTATTGTGGGATTGGAGGGGCTTAACCTCCAGCCCTTTGCTTATCAATGGTTAGCTTTATTTTCACTCTCATTTGCTTACTTCATATTTAATGGCTTTCTCTGTTCAGCTTGTTCATCTGGTGTTTCTGCCTACCCTGGAGGCTTCATTCTTTACCATCTATCTGACTGATTGGCTTCTGTCCTTCTACTGCTCACTTTTAGGGAACAACTTTTTTTTCTTTTTGCTTAAACGCTCCATGAGATTGCATGTATTTTCTACCTCGCTCCCTTGTGTGCTTCTCGCCCCAACTGATATCTGCCCCCACAACCACATGACCCCCTTGGGACCTCGTTGCTACCTCTCTTCTGTTGCAAGCTCTCTTGGGTGCTTCTACCTATGCTATGTGTGACTTCCACACTCTTGTGCTTCTCCCCCCCCCATGTGGTGTCCTTCCTCGTATCCCGATTTTGCCCTCTCCAGCCTGCGTCTCCTCGTCTCTCCTACCTTGCCACTCCTCTCCAATCCAACGTCCACTAAAAGAAAAAAAAAGTTTTCTTTTTTGTTTGGTAGACTTGACAGTAAATGCTCCCATAAAAAAATTACAAATCACTTAACCTTACTTTAAAAAAAACAAAAAAAATCCTTAACTATTGGCCATGCTGTACAGCATCGTGCCAATGTTGTACAGCTTCACCAAAAGACATTTGGCAAAGTCAATTGGGCTTAAAGGCCAGCCCTATTGGCTTTGCCAAGGCCTGTTTTATTGGGTTCAACATAAAACCCGGGGCCAGGTGGCAAAACAAGATTTACCCTCTCCCTAATGGGGTTGCAGTCGTACTTGCAAATTGTGAAGTTAACTGTTTATTTAATGTAGGCTTAGCAAATAACGCTTAGATGAGTTTCCTCTCGACAAGATGTTAATGTATAGCATTCAACAATGTATGTTGAATCAGATATCCTGGCTGAGCACCAGACTTGTGGTGAGCAAAAGAGCAGGCACTTTAGGAACCTTTCGGGTGGTAGAAATAAGCAGCCATTTAGGCTAAATGTGCTTCATTAAGCTGCACATGAGTCTAGCTGTTGGAACTGTACTGTGTGCTTTTTATTAGAGGGTACGCCGTCCATGCCGGCAGTAGAACTCAGTGGGTTCATGAACGTACCAAAGTATATTGCAGTGTAACCGCCGGCAGGTTAGAGTCACGGCATGCATGCATGACTGGAAGTGTGTGTATTTATGTGAGGATGCAGCACGTATAACGAGCGAAGATTTCAACGTCACATGAGATTGAGAGAGAGGGGCACAGCACATATCACTGACCACTTTGTTGTGTGAAAAAGGCCGCTTTATTGAAACAGGTGCACATCACACACTTTTCCTGGAAAATCGCCTTTCAAAACTAAAACCTAGCTATACATCAAATTGAACTAACCAATGTCCCCACCCTTACGCCCCCCCCACATGCCCACCACCCAGCTATCTCATTTAATTGTAGTGCATTTCAATATTTTCAACTTGATATTTCTCCTACAGCCTATGACTGCATGTATGAACTTCTAAGCAATCATTCATTCTAAAATGAACCTTGAACTACCAGCCTGCCCTCCCTTTACACATGGTTCACCAACTGGATACGCCAACCAAACTTCTGACAACTCCTGCAAATCTTTCCAGGCGCCTGCCACCCAGAACAAGCATTGGCATAGCCAATCGGTCTCGCCTTTGGGACCTTATAAGTGTTTAGTTATCCAACACAATATCCTTGGTGCAACAACATCAAGTGTTGCATGGCTAAACACTTATAAGGTCCCAAAGGCGAGACCTATTGGCTATGCCAATGCTTGTTAATTTTATATGTCTGCAAGATCGTTAACCCGTCCCTTGGTTGTCATGATCCGTAACTACCGTGCCCTGTGCTGTGCCACCCAGGTCTAGATGATGTGCTGCTCGTGAAATTAATGCATCCGTACAAACATTGATTTGAGTGGCCCTTGTCTTTACAATCCAGCCATTAACCCGTCAAGTCAAATTTAACGAGGCTCGCACAGTGTGCGTCCTGCTGAACCCTGCTGCCGCCATACCGTCGCAGGAGAAAAGCCAGCTCACCAGTTACACATGTTGTATGATGGCTGGGCCCAGATGAGACATATCAAATGAGTGTTTCCTATGCATGTTATAAGAAAAGAAAATTCCATCGCTTAAACATGCGCACAGAAACTCGAAAACTCATTTACAAAGTTCCAAAAATGTGGTAGGATTTAACATGATTTTCCACAGCAATTCAGTAGATGTTGAAAAAACGATATTCAAGCAGCTGGGTCCAGTCAGCATAAACTGTTTAAAACCGGTCGTGCATCCGCAAGTACTATTGCGTTGGAGTCTGCATGAAAAACAAGCAAATGGTCTTTTAAAAGACCTGTGAAGTACTCGGGTGCTGTGTGTGTGCCCGGGAAGCTGTCTCATCCGGGGCTGCCACACTGAAGCCCTTTGAGCCTAATGCGCGTTGCGCGCCTGCCGGATAGTGGTTTTCAATCCTGTTTTGTCAGCCCTGCAATACTAGTAACTAGTAAGCACAACGGAACTCGTGACTACGTGTTTACTATCTTAAAAATGAAACTGCTCGTCTCGGCAGGCTAAATGTTGATGACAGATGAAAGAGAACGGGCGGAACCCCCCCCTCTCTTGACATCGGGCCAGCCGAGACCTCCGTAATACTCAACTCAACAGTG
This sequence comes from Calotriton arnoldi, assembly GCA_963921515.1. Lineage (NCBI taxonomy): Eukaryota > Metazoa > Chordata > Amphibia > Caudata > Salamandridae > Calotriton > Calotriton arnoldi. Next base: position 1,459,184 of record CAWUFW010003218.1, read on the forward strand.
TCCCTCGGGCTGAACTCAGAGGGAAGAGGGGTGTTTGGAGAGTGGGTAAATTTGGCGATGGTATGGGTGGGAAAGGTGACAGTGGAGGATAGAGATGGAAAGTGGAAAAACTGTTTGACTCGTGATGGTCTCCAGGCACTGTGGGATCGACCATGCTGCCTGTCCCTATTGGTTGAACATCCAGATCTTGAGGTTGACTATATAAAAGTGAACTGAGGCTGCCAGATATAACCTCTAAGCTTGTAATACGATTTTCACCTGTTGACATGAGCCCTACCTCTCCGTCGCAGCTCAGCCTGGGCCGGGTCAGGCGGTACCGAAGGTCCTCGGGGTCACGTGGTCGCGCTCCGCAGGTGAGAGGCCACCGAGAGGAGTCTAGTTTGGGCAGCCCCCTTGAGGGTGAAGACACATAGTCATGAGGGGAACGGTGTCCGGGGCTCCCTGGGAGATGGCGATAAGGGGAGCGGGAACGAAGAGGAGAGAGGGGCCCTGAGCTGTGGGGGAGATAGGGATACAGGCTACTGGGAGAACGGGGTCGGTCAGCAAAGGGGGAGCGCAGCCGTAGACTAAGGGGCGAGAGCTCCCGGGAACCGTGGGGCATGTAAGGGCGCAGCGGAAGGGGGGAGAGGGGAGCTTGAGCGCAAGTCACGGTAACCTTGAGGTGAGCGGGACCTGAGGGCACGGGAGGAGCGAGACCTGGGGCTACGAGACCTGGGCCTGTGGCCTTGGGGGCCGTAAGGGGAACGAGACCGGCGGTCATGGGAGTAGCGACGCCGGGAGCCAGGTGGACCATCGGGGAGTGGGGCCGGGAGACATGGGAACGAGGCGGCGAGCGACGGAAATCATGTGGGGAGCGGGGCCGGGAACCATAGTGACTATGAGGGGATCGAGACCGTGAACCATAAAGGGAGCGGGGCCGCGAGCGGTGAGCCGCAGAAGGGGAGCGAAGCCGGAAGCTACGGGGCGCATCGGTGGACAGGGAGCGGGGGCGGCGAGCGCGGCAGCCTGCAGAGCTGACCAAACGCTCGTGCGTCGTGGCTGGCCTTTGGATGGGTACGCGCGGCAGACATGTGTTTCCAATTATCGCGCCCGCGTCTGGGGATAATTGGAAACACATGTTTGCCGCGCGTACCCATCCCAAAAAGGCCAGCCACGACGCACGAGCGTTTTTGGGACTGCTTTTCAAACTCGCTTACTAAAAGTCTTCGCCTCTAAGCAGCGCTTGCGCGCTACTCGAGGCTCGACCTAAAAAGTGAGCCTGCTAACTTTTTCTGCCCCCATTCTCCTTTATGCCCGGCACACTATCTCCCTATAAATCCATCCTGACGCATGACAAATGGACTCAGTCACCCCAGCAAATCTCCCTTGCCTTAAAATTTAATGTCTGAATGACAAATACAGCCAAATCCAACCTCTCTGCAAAAACTGGACATTTCCTGATTCACTTTCCTTTGCGCCCTGTCAATGGCAGCAGGCTTGCCTGCCCCCTCCAGGTCCCCCTCGGCACAAACTCTGTCCACAAGACAAAACAGCAAACCTAATTCGCCTTAATTTGCCCTCATCAGTACTACGCCCTTCTCCTTCACAAGATCATTTTCCCCTAAGTGAATAATCAACACATCCGGGCACCTACCTCCCTCTATCATACTGTTCAGACACTGCAATAATTCCCTCCACACATGCCCCCTTTTCCTTTCCAAGTAATTGGGAACAAACGATTATTAAAACCTAAATTGGCCCCAAAACACCTTTGATGAGCTTGTAGTTCCGCCCACTTGATGAAAAAAGTGGCCCAACATCCAGATGGCCATGCCCTCCACCGCCTGCCACGCAACGGAACTTGAAAAGAAACAAAACAGCAGAAAGGATTTTTAAAATCCTGACCCGCAGCACTTTCGTCATCGTCCAGTGCCCTTACATAGCGCCTGTAGCAGTCAGAGGACCATCGCCCCAAATGCATGATGTCTTCGCACGCCCAGGCTTCACTCCCTGCTTCCAATGCCACGCCAATGCGGAAGGAAGGAATGAGTATCATATTTGGCAGGGAGTAAGCCCAATCTCTCAAGTGCTTTATGAAGCAAAGAAAGCAGATGAAACGCCTTTTTCCCAGGCCTGTGTCTGAAAACTATGCCAAAGTCGACTCGACAACAAAGCGCCCAGTGCTCGCCCCACCCCAGCGGACATTTCGAGTGGTGACCCTACTGCGTGCAATACTACGCTCCTCCCCTGCACGCTTTGGTCCGTTTTGGAGCTGCTAACCCAAATTTCCCATCTACTCTACCGCCTTGAAATATCTTCCCACAATACTCCTCACTGACCCCTGCCGCCCAGCAACTCTCACACCCAGAACGCACCGAAGAACATCCACGACATAAGGGTTCAAAACAAGCAAGTCTCCGATGCACACCTGCAGCAACACATTGCAAATTAAATCCCATATTAGCCTATTAAATCCAACATAAACTGAATTGCATCCCCTGCCCCCAACCAACCATCCTCCTTGCGCTGCGCCCCTAATGCTAAGAACTCCATGCCTGACGTAAGCTCCCCGTGTCGACTCTGCGAGGGACCCTACCACCAGTTGTACCATCCTACGTTGCCTACTGACCACAACTTCTCTGGCATGGGCGTCTGGTCTATGTCGGCGTCTTTGGCCAACCCACGGACTCTCCCCCACTGTGAACGAGACAAAGCATCCGCAATGTCATTGTCCACACCTAGCAGATGCTGCACCCTGAAAGAAATATTGTGACGCAAGCAATCCAACATAAAAACTTGCATCAATTTCATAACCTTTTGCGTCCCTGGCTGACTATTCACCACCTGTACCACAGACATGTTGTCAACTCTGAACAGCACCCTTCTGTTCCAACTCCGCTCCCTACAAGGTCACTGCCACCACCAGAGGAAACATTCCAGGAAGGCAATGCTCCTGCCCCCTTCTGCCCACAGTTCTGGCCATGGCTCTACGCACCATCTGCCCTGCCAATACAGACCGAAACCCCGACCACCCACTGTGTCAGAGAATATCTGTACATCCCAACTCAAATCACCCTGCCCCGCCAACGGAATCCCATTGAAGGGCTGCATGAAAAAACACCCTATTCGGACATCCTCCTTGACTCCTGCTGAGAGCCTGACAAGATGAGCAATGAAAAACCTGAGAGCATTAGCCCGAGACTCGAGCAAAAGGTCCTACCTGCCCTTACCACCCTGCACACAAAGTTTAGGTGACCCAGAAGCACCTGAACCTCCGTCACTTTCACTGTGTCCCTCGCTAGCATGCACGTTAACAACGTTAGCATATTCTCCTGTGGCAAACTCGCTTCCATCCGACCAGAATCTATTTCAATGCCCAAAAATGACAACACTGTGGACGCACTGATTTTTCCGATACCAAAGGCACCCCCAGGTCTGCCATTAGCACTTGGAACCTTACCAGAAAAGCCTGGCAGACTGCCGAGCCGGGTGCCCCCACAAACAAGAAATCGTCCTGGTAGTGGGATACCAGCTGATGGCCCGTATGCCATGTAAACAGCCACTATAAATATTTGAGCTGAAGCATTCAAACAAGGAACGATATGGAGCATCTCATGGGTAAGGCCATATCCATGTACCAGCGTCCTTCAAATTGTATGCCCAAAAGCTGAAAGTCAACTGGATGCACAGGAAGGAGCCGAAAAGCTGACTTCACGCCACACTTTGCCATCAATGCCCCTGGGCCTGCTGTCACAACCAGTGACATGGCCACATCCACGAAGGAATATGACACTGAGGCCACATCCTCTGCAATGAAATCATTCACTGACCCACCCTCTGGCCAGGACAAATGCTAAATCAAGCGAAACTAACCCCGGTCCTTTTTGGGCACCACCCTTATCGGTGAAACGATCAGCTCCTCCATCGGCCAATCATAAAAGGGGCCTGCCATCCTGCCCTCAGAAACCTCCTTATCCAACTTTTCATGCACAGCTCATTTATGCTCTTTTGCTGACTGCAGATTATTGGCCCACCACTGCACCCGAGGATCCTCGTAAACCCAAACGAAAACCCCATCTAAACCTGTCCCATAGAAACCCAGCCATTACTCCAACCTTTCGAGCTTAACCGGAGTACGAGGCTTTTGCACCAGATCCCTGGGCCCCCCTCCCTCCTTGGTTACCAGAGAACTGGTGCTGCTGGTGTGACCCCTGTCTACTTCCATGCTGCTGCCATTGACTTGTGCCCTGTCCCTGATGGCCACTGCTAGCCCGAAACAGTTGATGAGGGGATTCCGGCCTGCGCACTTGGAGCACTTGTTGCGAAACTTACAGTATTCCTGAGTGCACATCCCTTTATTAAAGACCCAGCAGGTGTCCCCCGTCCCCATCAGGCCTTCTTGGTGCGAAGCCCACCCCTCCCCGGGTCGGACGACCCTGAAAGGGACTGTACACTATTGACAAACCTCTTGCTGTAAAAATGACCTTGCCCAGCTTCGCAGCCCCCATGGTGTGCTGCCAAAGATCCGAATTCAATTTCCCCCACTTCGCCTACGGGTCCCATGCCAAGCTCGCTCAAAATTCCTCATCGTACTGGGCCCATGCATAACCTCCCCCCGTAATTTGGGCCTTCTTTTCTTTCAAGACTTCGGACCACGTCGTCGCGCGACATCGCATTTATTCTGGGTTACCGAGTACCCTTCTACACATCAATTTTCACTACATACAGTAGATGAGTGTTTCTTCTTTGCAGAGAAACCTTTTGTTAAGGTACCTTCCTTCGACAAGAAGTGTTATGTATTTTTTCATCTAGACCATTCACAAACGTAACAGCCTTGAAGAAGTCCCGTTGGGACGAAACGCGCTGCGTCGGCTATGAATTTGTGTTGTGCTTTTAACAAAAGAAATTTGGAAAAAGAATAAAGGAAGGATACACCATTAAGAAACCGAAGTCTTATTTGATTCATTTAGGAGACATTGTGCTATTTTTCGCATATTGACTATCACTTACTATTGCCACACATTATTGTTGATTTTTACATTGTATTTAATTATAGGTGTGTGCTGAGCCATTTTTGTTTCTTGTGTTTTTGGCTTTCCCAATTAATAGGGACGTAAGGAGGTCACGTTCCTGGCTCTCTGCACCACACTTCTGTAAAAAACTATCAAAAACTAGACTGACTGGTGCAGGCCTTTAGTGCCCTGACCTTCTGTTTCTTGCCTTACTTCAATATGGACATGTATACAAAGGAATTCCTCAGCACACGTCTGTTATGTCACAATATACATAAACATGCTTGATGTGAGCATAAGTAAAATACAAGTAGGTAAGTTCTTATCTCTTTTTTCCTTTTTATTTTCCGATGTTCAGACAGCCGACACGTGTTTCGTCGCTTACATGGGAATTATTCCCGCGACTTTATCAAGGCTATTGTCTTCCTATGTATAACCTTTATTAGTGGTGTTAATTCCAACCCACACTGGGATTCAATATCTCGCGACGTCTCACTTCTCAATGTTAAATCCAAGGGATCCCTGTATGTCCCAGAAGTCCAGAATCTTATTTCTTAATAGTTTGATCCCACACACGGACGTCGCTCCTCGTGTTGCCGAGTACGGTGCACGCAAATATGGACATGCAATGCTCTGGATAATCTTGACAGTAAACACTGGCATAAATTAATGCTGCGGTCCAATTCTCAATCGTCAGGGGCACTTTTGGCCGCTTTACCAGCTCATATTCCTCTTCCTTCGAACCCTCATTGGATTGCACCTCCCTATGCAAAAGTTTGAACATTTCAACATACTCTCCTTTCCAAATCCGTTCCTTGGTGGCCAGCATGAGATTGGCCCCCAATGGCTTTGTGATTCCCATATACGGTAACCTCTTTATCTTGAGCTCTTCGCTCTCCACGTTTCCTTTTTCTCTCCCTTCTCTTCTGCCCCTCCTCCACTGCCTGTCTGTACACTGCTGCCTACTCCCTTCCCCTCCGCTGCACTTTGCTTGCCTTTTGCACCTTCTCCTTTTTTTCTGTGCCCGCACCTACATCAGTGACATACATCCCCTTGCGCAGCCCCTCCTGAATCCCCCTGCGTCCACACATGTGGATACCATAACTGAACTGGGCCCACTGCAATGGCCCGGCCTTACCTGGCTCCAAGGTCAGTGCCCATGCTGTTGCTTGCTGCCTCACCAGGGTCCTCTGCACTTCAGTCGCCCTACTCTGCCACTCGGTGCTTGCATGTAACACACCAGACAGGACATTAGTTGAACCCCACCTCCAGACACTCCTTGTTTCCTCTTCCCGCACCTCAACTTCCTCAAGGCTCTCATCTTCATAGTCCAACACACTGTGACCCCAATTGGGTCTCCTGCACCGCCCCACCTGGGGCCCGCCACACATCATGTCTGCAAACCTGTACATCTTAAGGAGTGGTAGGGTGACGTGCAGCATCCAGGGAGGCCGAAATAACCCCTCCATGCTTCTCTGGTAACGCTACTTACCTATCCACCACATTGCGATCGCCGGAGGCCGTCCGTAAACTTCCAGCCGGTGGGGCCGACGAGGTCGTTCCGGACCTCCTCCTGCCTGCCACGGAGGATCCCCCGATGATGTCAGGCAACCGGCACAGGGCCCAACCATCTCTTCCCCTCGGTGCTCTCGAACCACACCCGTCCTCCTCCTGCCCACTCCATTCTAACATAGCTGCTATTGTGGCTGACGAGGGGCCCCTATCTGACCCATCACCTCAACTCCCTCAAGCTTTGACTGACCAGGGTAGGCCCCCTTCCTGATTCCAGTAAGCTTCCCTCCCTCCTTCTCACCTCTCCCGCCCCCCCCCCCGCCAAGGACCTCCCTCCACCCAGCATGACTGCAACCCCGGTGGGATCTTCTGCATCCATTCCCACTTTCCTAGGAACACACCCTGCTCTGCATCCATGGGCCTGTCTCCCACCCAAAACTCACCCTCATGCACCCCATGCCCTTTACTTTCTGAGCCATCCCAAAGGGTGTTGCCTTGCATTGCCTCTGTGCTGCCCCATTGCCTCACTGGGCTCATGTGCTCCCTGCTCAATTCTGGATTTATACCAGCGGGCGGTGCACCATGCACAGCCCGCTGTTCAACCTGCTTCAGTTCCCCCAGCGACCATCTACACACGTCATTCCCACTAAGCCCTGCCCCCCCCCCCCCTTATGTGACTTGCTGGGCATGCACTACCCTCCCACCGACTCCCACATGCTTCCTGCCTTGATTGCCGCTATGTCTGCAATGCTGATCGCAGGCAGCTCCTCTGATGCTGCCCACTTCCCAGACATCCGACTCCCCTTGGCCCCAGTGATAGGCAGAACGCGCGGAGGGACTGCTGCACCCAATTCCTGGATGCCTCGGGCTGCAGTCTTTATTGCTGTGACTGTCCAGCTGCCCAGATCTCCTTTAGCCGCGATGACACCCCCATGCCCTCTACCCACCCTTGGGGCCGCTGGTGCGCGCTCGTGGCCTGCCTCAGAAACTGACGTTCCTCTTCTCCCTTCACCGTGAGGAGCTGCTCTCCTGAACACCGATTGGCCCCTTGCACTTACCCTCACAGTAGCCGGTGCCTGCCAGATGCACGGCGGCGAACATACCACCACTGCAGCAGCCCATGCGCTGAAGCCAGACGGGCTGCGGACACCGCTGCCTCACATATGAGGCGTCTGGCCTCCTTAAGGAGACTCATCGCCTCCGCTACCCTGCTGTCAGTCACCAACATTTTGCCCAACAATGCTGAAAGGAGACTGTAATGAAGCGTACCAACACCACAGCCTTATAAACGCAAGCTCTGAAAAACACCTAAACTCTCCCTGTCACCATCCACCAGGTCACCTGAACCTAAAATGGTGGCAGGGAACCCAACTGAACCCCTTGTATATCTTGGGCTGTATTGGGCTACACATGTAGCCCAAATCAAAATGGCAGTTCTTGGACTGCGCCATCCTCCCAATCTGCCCAGGGGGCAGTCCTCCCTGTGGTCGTTTACCCTCCAAATCCCCCTTGTGAGCTGTGCTCCGAATCGTGTTCCATGGTGTGCTTATGTCTGCAAGGGAGAGAAGAGGAGAATGTCTATGCCTAACGTCACCTAGAGCCTGTCGTCTAATGGAGGACTTTCGGTCACTAAAGTCAGTCTTTTGTGAACGTTATATCCAAATAAGGTGCTGTCCAGTACCTCATATTAGCGTTGGTTGGTAAGCATGAGTCAATAGATGTTTAGCCTCTGACTTGTGAATGGAGGCTTCGCTCAGGTACACCTTCAACTTCTGGTGCCTTTTGTTTGAGGTGCGCAGTCCAGTTATAAAGCTCTCAAGTTGATGGGCTTTAGTGCGAGCCGCTGATGCAGTGGCTCTCGTTCAGCCCTCGTCAGCAGTGGCTTAACATTTGTTGTGGCGTTTTTACCTTTTCAAGTGTGGTGTTAGGCTGTCAATATCCAACAGACTACAGTGACACTTTCAGGGGCGCAATGTAGACGGCGGGGTGAATGGGGGATCACATTCAAATGTTAAATGGCGATTCGGTGGGTTTTTATTATTGCCTGTGCCTCTCCCGGCTCCGGGGTGTTCTTTCCTCCACCCAGAGGTGGTAGAGACACGTTCGTGACTCGTGAGGCTCCCTCCTCCCACACAGTTATTATCTTTAGCTCCCATGCGGTACAACCACACCTCTGCCGAATAAGCGCTCCTCTTGTATTATATTTTTAACCTGCAGCGTAGTTAAGAATCCCATCTCCTCCAGACTCTACAGCTTGAAGTAAAAAAAGAAAGGAACTCTGGCGATGTTCCAAAAATCAAGTGGAGTCCACAAAACAAATCTGCTATTAGACCATATGGCGAAAGTATTTTCCCAGAATCCTGTGTGTCCTTCTCTGACTGACTGTCGTGGACAAATCAAGTTTTCATATCCATAAGCCTAAGTCTACCCTTTTGGAGAGTGCTATCCGCCTACAGCGAGGAACATGCCAGTGTTCTTATGTGGTCTGGTAAATAACTTCGTGCTCCATATGCACAGGGTGGGCTTTGGGTCTGCCCTCGTCAAAGCTTAAGCTTGTTTGGGTGAGTCCCTTTCATCCACTGGCTTGTGTTATACTTAATTAGTGGTCGTTAACCTGTGCGCCATGGACCCCCAGGGCTCTGCGACTATTCTGAAAAATGATTAATATTAGCAGATTAATAAAATATATATTAATAAGGAAGCAAAATGTTAAATTAAACCTTTTAAATTGTTTTGTAAATTTTAAGCAAGTTGAAATTGGAGGTTAAAATTAACTTGGCATGCTTAGCTTGATTTGTTGAAGCAGCACAAATATAGCACTTTGAATATAGCTGGAGGATGGGTGCCCTCAATTGAAGCAACAGTAAAAAAAAGCATGCGTTAGGAGTGAAATGCTAGAATTCAACATATTGCTATATCTTTTCCCGTTAAAACCCGAATTTAGAAAAACTCCAAACTTCTCATTAAAATAAAAATTTCAATGTTTATGTATTTCTTTGGGAATTAAAATATTTCACCATTTGTATATTTGTTTCATATATATGTTTTGAGGTTCCTATGATGGATATTGCTTATGCCGGCGTCCCAGGCTTCAAGAAATAACTCAGTGGGGGACCACAGATTTCAATGATCACTCAGTGGAAGTCCACAGAAGTCAGAAGGTTAAGAACACTGTTCTTAATCACATCTTGGTTCATTCAAGAGGAGCAACTGTCATGCTGTTGGGTGTATAGGAGGGCTTCCATTGAATGCATGAGGGATTATTTTACGCTGGAAAAGTACACTTGGTCATCATACTTTTTGTCACCTAAAATTCTTTACTTAATGAGAACATTGTATACAAAACAGTAGTTCGTTCACTTTACAGCAGAACAGATAAATTACTATGGACACCAAAACCCGTTTCTTGAATCGTTTCCATTCCAGCAGTGACTGGCGTTGGCAACCACTCAAAGCTCCTGGGCCAGGGATGAAGCCTGCCTGCTGGGCTACTGCAGAGATGACGTTGTGTGTCCAGTGCATGCTGGGGGACTCTACTTGGGGTGCCCAGTGGAAACTCTTGTTGTTGCGCCAAATGAAGCCCTTTGTTGTAACCATAATGGGGGTTCTTCTTGTGGTCCATACGAGGGTCCTTGTTGCGGTGCCTCATTGGGGGGGATCTTGTAGTCCGTAATGAGGGTTCTTATGTTCCAAAGTGAGGCTTTTTGTTACGAGCTATAACTGGGCCCTTATGATATCAAAGCCAGGCCATCTTCAGCGCAGAATCCATATAGTGGTGTTGATTAGGGAGCATATATTTTCCGATGTTGGCCACAAATTCTCTTTTGCTGCAGGTTGAGCATATGCTCTGTTTGAGTATTACTTTTATTAACCTTCATGCCAGAAGTGTTTTGCATCTTGGTTAATCTTGATGTCCTATAGCCCGAGTCTATGCAGTCACTTGTTCATACCATTCATTACCTAGGTTTATTGGAACTCTTGGTCCCAATTCACACTCGCCGCGCATGCATTGTCCTGTTCTTGGTGTGTCCCCTCTCACGCCACACAGATAAACACCTGGTTGGATCTCTGCCCATCCCTGGATGTAGAGCACTTAAGATGTACCCAGGAGAAGTCTGGTTTGCTCATCACCCCATCAGAGATTTCTTTTTATGGAACTGCCTACACCTGGAACAGCAGTAAGGTGTCCAGTCCAAATGTTTTTTTTCCGTTTGGGTGAAGAAGTCGCGTGTCTGTTTCAGTTTAGGATTGGAGCCTGGAATTAATGTTCAGTTTAATGTACGTTCATAAACAAACGGTGGACTGGAAGGCTTTGCTTCCATCATTCCCCCACCCAGCACCCTTAAAAAAGGTTGAGTTTGGAGACTGAGGATCATAACTATAGCAGATGTAGATTACCATGACAAGCGAGCAGGCCATGACTGATCCACTTGAAGCTTGCTCGTTCTGTATGCCAAATGTTTCTGCGTCCTTCCTTCTCATAGATGCACTGCAAAGGATAGCACGTTGGGCTCCTTCGAGCTGTATGTACCAAACTCTGGCATGCTTTTGCTCAGGATACGTTTCGGCAGTGGCGTAGCAAGGTCAGGTGGTACCCGGTGCGGAAAATTTCTTGTCACCCCCAGCTTGACAAAATGGCAAAAATATGTGTTTAAAACACAAATTTTTGCCATTTTGTCACCCCTCCCCCCCCCTCAGTGATGACACCTGGGGCGGCCCGCACCCCCCTTCCTACGCCACTGCGTTTCGGATACCGTTGTTATGGCCCGTTACCGCCTATCCATTCAAGGACTCCTGTTTGCTCCTCTGAATGTGCCTCAGTTGTTTAATTTCCTCTCTTGGCAGGCCAGCCGCCTGTTTAATCTGTCTGTCCACTGACATCCGGAAGATGCCAAGACTAATGGAAATGCTTTTGGATTACCACAACACCCACCTGAAATCCTCACTTTTGCATACATTTATTCCTATTCCTCCTTTGATTGTTTTTGGGATTCGTGTTAGTCTCTTGTTTGCGCCTGTGAAGTTCTGTCATTTACTTCACCAAGTATATTTTCCAATGTAAAAAAATCTTGGTTTTTAAACAGTAAATTATACAAAAGCGCTAATGTTTTTGTTCGTTGTAGATAACAAATGTTTGTAAACACCCATTTAATGGTATACAATGCCTTCTGAAGGATGAGAAGCTGAGTTGACTCTGCTAAGATTAGAAAGTGTAGCACGCAGCAGCATTTGGAAAAAAAGCTGAAAATAAAAGGAAGTTTGCTTATACGTTTCCGTATAATATTATTCAAGCTACATTGATTCTGCGTGGTATGAATTTGAGTATTCAGTATATTGATGTAGCAATTAATGACCCATGCAAAGAAGACCTCAGTCTGTGTAAGGCCATACAAAAAACCCAAACATTTTAATTTCATAATGAAGATTCAATAATTTTTAGTGGTCCTATAGTAAAGGCAAAAGTGCTCATCGCTCAAATGCTCACACAGTGCAAATGAAATTCCATGAAGGTGTGTTTTATACAGATCATGACATTAAAGTGATTAGAAACATAAGTGTTGGTACATAAGTCCATTGTACCTCAAAAATCTGATTCAATCACATTGTGAATCGTTCGGTCAAATTGTCACTTGAGTTGACTGCGTTTTAACTGGTAATGATTTAATGGGTCATCATCAGGATAAGGAAATTACAAAGCATAATCAAAGAGTACTTCAGTTAAGGCCAATCTGGTCTTTAGTTTATTGCACATGAAAATTTGGGATAATTGAACTAGCTTAAATAAGGTGAACTTAAAGTGATAGGTAAGTATAGGGTTACAGTAAATGTGAACTCAATATTGTCGGAAACGCAGGCAGCAATGGGTCTGACGTGGTTCAGTAGCGAAAGGCTTGTAATGAGCGCCACTGCATAAGTAACTGCCCGTGTTCTGCATTTGATGATTTCTTGTAGTGCAGAATGCATTTACTGACATATCTTGCTCATAAGGTAAACTATCTCCTTTAGGATTGCTGGGAGAAATAATATTTTTGGATATTTTGTTTGATAATTAGGACCGAGCTAGCGTTATTGTCAGTGTTGCGACCCAACAGGCAGCAGAGCTTAAGAAATTAAATCCTAATGTAGTCTTTATGTAGACCCTATCTAGTTGTTTCTTTGATTCGAATCTCCGCTGACTTTGGACTGCAAAGAAACCTTATGTTCCCATATATTGGTAATGAAGTTTCCAAGTCTGTGCCCGTGATATGGCCTAAATCACTCCGCTCTTCTTCAATCACATAAAAGTGGGTTAGACATCACGGGGTCATCATCAATACTTAACTGCCTGTTTCCAAAGATATCTTTTTCCACTTTAATCATCTCGATAACTCCCTCTCCAGCACACTGAAGACCAAACGGCCCTTATCCTGTCCCTCTCGCTTCGACTACTGCAGTGGACTAAGAAGAGGACCTTTCTTACAGAACCACAAGTAACCTTAAAAAGCCCCAAACCAGGCCCTCCGACCTGTTCTGCGCTCCAGTCCAGCTTTAAAATTCCTCCATTGGCTGTAAGTCAAGGATTTAATTCTAAACCCTTTTCATGGATACAAGGCCTTGCATGACGCAGCTCAGCGTTACAATTAAAAACTCTTCCTATCCTACTGCCCCGCAAGTTGTCTAATGTCCGCGTCCCAGCATTTTCTCACTGTTACCCCATACAGAATGACTGTATGGGGGTAGGTCTCAGAAATATCGAGGCTCCTCCCTTTAAATCTTATTGCACTGCCTCTTTGCTGCTAGGCTAAGCTCACATACGTTTGCAAGCATCTCAGTCAATCAATCAAGGGTTGGTAAAGCGCAACTGCTCACCCGTGAGGGTCTCAAGGCGCTGGGGGGAGGTGGGGAGCAGATCCGTCTAAGTCATTCGAAGAGCCAGGTCTTGAGGTCCTTCCTGAATTGGTAGATGGTCCCACCTCTCCCGGTAAGCTTTTGGTTTGGAAAGAGGAGCGCAGCTGCGGCTCAAGGCCTTTCTGATGATATAAAATCCCTGGCTAGTGTTCTATGTGTCGGGACACCTGGGTCCCTTCCTGTTTCAAACTTGCTAGGTAACTTTTGCCAGGTGCAGATTGTGCGTGGGTGTTCTCCAAGCCCTGAGAGAAGATTTGCACGTAAACGTGGAGATTGCTGGAAAGAGATCGCCGTTTGTTCTGCCTCTTTTGTAGGCGTGTTGAATAGCAAAACACGGTTTTCTTTTTTGGATTGTTCATCTTAAAGCTGTAGCGCTACCAAAGGATTTTGAGAGATTTTAATGATAATCTAAATAATAATCTCATTGGGGGTTTTGTGCAATGTATATTCTTCGATTTTTGCAGATTTCTCCATTCCTAGAAATAAGCACACCCCACAAGCCCAACACTGACTCTGTGTTCTAATCTGCATGTCACATGCTAAAAGCTTTATACGACTGACTCCCCTTACAAACCATGGGTCACACTCAGATTCCTGACGCAGGCACTGTAACCCACTGAGCTATTTTATAGGTTTACTGCATGTCTGTTTATCGTATCCTGGCATCAGGTGAATCGGAGAGGCATGCTCGCCCAAGGACTTAGAGCGACTCCGCATTGTGTTATAAATAGCACGGCCCTTAAGCCCATATGCAATATTTCCATGCTGCGTTGACCTTCCCCGACTCAGGCTGCCATGTATGGAAGCTGGCGGGCTCTGGCAGCCCCAGCATTCGTTGCTTTGGCACGCCACACAAGCAGGACCAGCCACATACCGAAATGCAGTTTTTTGTCTGCCAAGGAATGGTATTAGTTGCTGCAGTGGGTTGAGGGCCAACTATAAACAAGCATTGGCATAGCCAATAGGTCTCGCCTTTGGGGCGTTATAAGTGTTTAGATAGAGCTATTGGCTTTGTTAACGTTTTTAATATGTGTTGTAGAGCATTGTGAATGTTGTGCAGCATGTTGAAAATGTATAAGTTATAATAAAAATAGTGTTATAACCATTTCTGGCACCTTATATATAACCTAAAAAATATTATATACATCAGAAGTATCCTACTAAAAATCAGAATTTTGGTGTTGTAGTTTATCTGTTTATGCAATGCTGTCAATTTTTCCTTGCTTGTTTTAATTTTTTTTTGTATTAGTTTTTATTGTTAGGTGTGGGATATAAACAACGGGAGGGTGGATGTTGTGAAATAGTACTTTAATTAGATAGGAGTAGTGGAGAGTTATTTGTGTAGAATTAAGAGATGCCACATTTTTATGTCAAACTGAAGTGGTGTGGTGTGATGCTGAGGTTGTTGTGAGCAGTGGTGGAGGTGATGCTCAGGTGCTTAGTGATGTTTTGGTGATGAGTTATGCCGATGTTGTGTAGCTGAACTGGTGCTTATGTGGTGCTAAGTGATGTTTTTTTTGTTCTGTGTTGAGGTGTTGCTGTATTGATGCTGAAGTGGTGCTGCGTTGGTTTTGAATTGCTGCTGGTGTGGGGCTATGCAGGTGCTGAGCTGGGGCTGCACTGGTGGTGGTGGTGCACTGATGAGGTGGTACTGTGCTGATGCTAATATTGTTATGTGGTGATAAGGTGCTTAGGTGGTGCTGTGGTGGTGCTGAGTGATGCAGAGGTGCTGCTTAGTGATGTTGTGGTGGTGCTGAGTGATGCAGAGGTGGTTGTGAATGATACTTAGGTGGTGCTGAGTGATGTTGAGGTGATACTGAGTGATACTTTTGTGGTGCTGTGTTTGTGTTTAAGTGGTGCTTAGTAATGTAAGTTTGGTGCTGCGCTGGTGCTGAGGTGTTGCTGCACTGGTGTCGATGTGGTGCTGTGTTAATGCTGAAATGTTGCTGCATTGGGCATTATTTGCTGCTGAGGTGGTGCTGCGCTGGTTCTGAGTTGGTGCTGTGCTAATTCCGTGGTGGGGTGAGTTGGTACTGCATTGCTGCTATGCTGATGCTGGGGTGGTGCTGTACTGGTGCTGAAGTGGTACTGTTTGCTACTGAGGTGGTGGTGTGCTTGTGGAAGGTGGTGCTTTATGGTGCAGAGTGATACTGACGTGGTGCCGAGTGATGTTTTGGTGATATTTAGGTGATGCTGCACTGGTGATGCGTTTGTGCTGAGTTGCGGTTGAGGTGGTGCTGTGTTGATGCTGTGGTGGGGCTGTGCTGCGTTGGTGCTGAGTTGGTGCTGCACTGATGCGGAGGTAGTGCTGTGCTGAGGGGGTGGTGTTGAGTGATGCTTAGGTACTGCTGTAGTGGTGGTTAAGTGGTGCTGAGTGATGCTGTGGTAGCACTGATTGATGCTGTGCTGGTGCTGTTCCGATGCTAAGGTGGTGGTGCTGCACTGATGTTGAGGTAGTGCAGTGGTGCTGCAGTGGTGGTGTTAAGGTATTGTTCTGGTGCTGAGGTGGTCTGCGCTGGTGCTGAGATTTGAGGTGGTGCTGTACTTGGGCTGAGTGATGCTGAGGTGGTGTTGTGCTTTTGTTGGTGTTGTGGGAGTGCAGTTGCATGCAGTGGCTTTGCATAGATGATTGGCTTTAAGGCAACTCTGCTTATAAAAAACTGTGTACCTATGCAAAGATGTGCTTTTCTTCTATGATATACTATAACAAGCTTAACAGAAAAGTGAATTTAATAAAAAAAGTCCTTAACATAATCACGCTCTTTTATGCATCGGCACAGCACAGCTTGTGAAAGCGCGAGGCGCTATGAACATCCGCCACTCACAGGTAACAAACAGTGAGATTAGCCGGGCCACGATAGCCTCAGCTTTGGAATCTGCTGTTTGTACTTCCCAGGGTGATGTGTAACGAGGGACAATCAGCAAAAAAAAAGAAATCAGCCTGCCTGGGGCGCCCCAGCATATAAGTACAGACGTATACCTAAATCCTGTGCACACATACAAAATTAAACAAGATATGCACATATCATTCAAAAGCGAATTGTACAAAATTCATGAGTGATGTCATAATTTCTTTATTCTTCCAGAACATCGTAGCCAGCCGACACGTGTTTCGTCAGGGAAAAGTAATTCCCGACTCTTCAGGGCTGAGAATGATACAAAAAATGGAGTGAACATACAATGGAGGGTGACCAGACCCGGAGAGCGCATGTTCTCCAAAATTCATGTGTGAAAGTCACCCAAACACTAAAGATACTGCCCACTTACGATGATTTGGATGAAGATCTTTTAGCGAAGTGGGAAGAGTCACTTACTGTCAATTCACACACACTCATGCAGATATTGATTGAAAGTGCAGAAAGAAAGGTGAGGAAACTACAAGTAGAGATTGACACCCTAGAAAGAGAAATCAGGGACCTCAATTTGAAAGAAGCCACTGACAAAAACTACTCGATTCTTAAGGACATACTACAGAGTCACCAAAATGAGATTAAGGATAGGAAATCTAGGCAACTGAAACGAGATGAGATTGATTACAAGGTAGGCAGGATCTTTACCTATGCCAGAAAATATGATTCTCTAGTACAAACTGGCGCACGACAGGAGATTACAGCTAGCGTAGATACAATATCTATCTCCTCCAGTTCCACAACAGCAAGTGTTCCACTGTCTAGCGATAGTGAGACTGAAAATAACTCAGGCACTAGACGCATTGAGTCCTCTTTTTACGGGAGGTCAGAACTATACGCAGGGGCAACAGAACCCAGGGCACACGAGTTGGACAGGACGCAAAACCCGTAGAGGCAAAAGGGGCAGACACGGAGGAATACAGAAAGAGACTGAGATCAGGTATAGAGAGGAACAAGGAGAGACGTTAGGAAAGAATGTACAGGTGGTTAACCTTTCCTCCAAAGACCTCTCTCCTGACATGATTTCCTTGTTGAGTAAGGGTTTAAATTTCAACCCTCGTGAACCAGGGGATATCTGTAAATTAAAAATAGACCTATTCAAGTTCATCAGAGGTCTTAAACTAAAAAAGTTTTTTGTGTGTAATCCGTCTGTCAATAAAGAAGTTTTGAATATTCCATTTGGTAATGTTTTGAATATTCCTAGTATTCAGGATATACAGGCTACCAAACTTTTACTCTCTCTGACTGACGTAGAAGAATCTCCTTATACTATGGTGCAACTACTGGAGGAACTAGATATTGAGACTGATACCTCCATTTCAAGTGGTCTCAAAAGCAAGTCTAAATGGACCCCTACCCTCCCAGGGGGCAATGCAATTGATATCTTTTATCAACGGGTACTAGAGGACCTGAACATCTATGACCTCGAGAACTATGACAAGAAATATATATCGTGACAACCTTGGACAAGGCGAACGTATGCCACTGAGATCATTAGCCAATGACAATGATATACTTATCAGGGAAGCCGATAAGGGGGGAAATGTTGTGATCATGAATCGGGTGGACTATAACAATGAGATTCTGTCCCAACTTAATGATGACACATGCTATGAATTGATGACTTACAATCCAATGGGACCCTTAACTACACTCATAAACAAACATCTCTCTGATTGGCATACGAATGGCCTTCTTGACGATGACGAATTTGCTTACATGAAAGTTTTTAGACCTACCTTTCCCTGCCTATACACGTTACCCAAGATTCACAAACACCTTTCCTTTCCACCGGGTAGACCAATAGTGTCGGGTATAGGAGGCCCAACTGAAAGATTGTCTGAATATGTGGAGCTTTTTTTGGGTCCACTAGTACGGAATTTGGCCTCTTATATCCAGGACATGAAAAACATATCCTGAGTATACTTTCGGACGTACAGTGGCAACCCGGTATGATTCTAGCTACTTTTGATGTAGTATCTTTATATACTAGCATTCAACCAGAACTGGGTTTACAGGCAGTGACGCGACAACTTAACAACAGACCAGCAACACAATGGTTGCACAATGAAATGTTGATCACTATGATGCACCTTATTCTCTATAACAACTTTTTCCTCTTTGACAACAAGTGGTATAAACAGATTAGAGGCGTGGCAATGGGATCGAAATTTTCACCCTCTTTGCCAATCTGTTCATGGGTTGTCTTGAGAATGATTGGATCTGGGGCACCAAAGGTGCACCATGGATAGATTCAATCGTCTTCTGGGGTCGCTACATAGACGATTGTCTGCTACTATGGTCCGGTACACAAACCGAATTAGAACAATTTAGTGTTTATCTCAACACTAACAACTATGGGATGCAGTTCACAATGGAGTGTAGCACCACCGGTATTACTTTTCTGGACATAGAACTGTACATCAATCAGGATAGCCTTAATAGTCGTCTTTTTCGCAAAAGCACCTCTTGCAACTCTGTATTACATGCTAACAGTCACCACCCCATACACCAAATACGATCTATTCCATATGGGGAATTCATTAGGGCCAGGAGAAACTGCAGTGAGGAGTCTGAGTTCCAAAACTGCATTAAAGACATGAAACACAGATTTGGGAAAAGGGGCTATTCCACTCATTGTCTGAAACGTGCTGAAAATAGAATCGCTTATCTAAAGCGAGAGGACACTCTACAGAACAAGAATAAGACCCAGACGGGGATCCAGAAAGTGCGTATGATCACGGACTTCAATGATCTCAGCCATACCCTTAGAAAGAGTTTGACAAAACATTGGGGTGTTTTACAAGCAGATAGTTCCCTTACCAACTGTATAACTAATCATCCACAGATCACCTTCAGACGTGGTAGAACATTACGCACCAGATTGAGCCCTACGGTACCCAAATCACATAGTACTCCTTCTTGGTTTACCCCACTTACTGTTGGTTTCCATAAATGTGGTTCCTGTGGGGTTTGCAAATGGGCCAAACACAAAACCAAAACCTTCTATAGTTACAACAATAAACACTATGAAGTCAGATCTAACATCAACTGTACCACCAGATTTGTTGTCTACATAATAGAATGTACGTGTAGGAGACAATATGTGGGCAGTACAATAAGGCCACTGAAAGAAAGGATTGGGGAACATGTGAGAGCCATACATCAGCAGGATGTGAGATATCCTGTGGCCACACATGCGATATTATGCCCCACACAAGGTCCACGCAAGAGTTTCTCATTTTTTGGAATAGAAACCATTGACCCGAGTCCACGTGGGGGTAATAGAGAGTTACGTCTTAGACGCACTGAGGCAACATGGATTATGCGTCTGCATACAGTGGAACAGGGTCTCAATTGCGATTCAGAGATGCAATATTTCTTAGGTGATTGACTTGCGTAAACCATCAACCACACTAATGTTGATTAGAATCATAGCATAAGATGCTTAATGGTCATGGGTATTTTCTTTGATTTGCTATGGAGCACACATATGTATGTTCTATTCTACTCTGATCATTATGTCATTTATCTCATGTAGAATATGTGGGTCAGTCAATGTGTATATAGGCCTGATACATAATTTGTGTTTAATTTTTAGACTTGCACTTATAATCTGTTTTTGTATAAGTGTCACAATTAATGGGGACATGAGAGCACATATCTGTGATGTAGCACATGATATATTGATATTTTTGAATGCTCTGTGATGTGACACATGAAATTTTAAATGTTTTTATGGAGATCTCCCCAATGTGCAGCTATATAGTGTCTTTATATTCTCTTGCATTTATATATTGCTTTGTATATTGTTTATTGTGGTTTTTTGAGTTCTCTATATGTCTCTTTTTCCTATGGCACAGCTAATAGTTGGTTAGTTTGTGTTTTTTGTTCCCCTTTTACATTACATGTATATCCCTTGGTCACTGACTTTTTTATCTGTTGCATAAGGTCAATCATCGGGACCTCTTGTCCTTTATAATCGTGGATATATTAATCCTCGTTTATAGACGTGGACCATCCAGGATTGACGTTGTAGTATCTCCTAAGAAGCGCTAGTTTTTCTCCGCATTGCCCTCAGTATATAGACAGGGACTGCCCCCTTTTCACTTTTTATCATCTCTTCTAAACTTGTCACGGAGATAGTGACTTTTCCTCCCTTGTATATACATTAATATTCTTTGGGGATTCACTTCTGTATTCTCTTTTGTGTTTCACTTCAGCATGTTAAAGATTAGGGACTCTTGCCCTTTACAACCTTCGATTTAATTAATCCTCTGGAGAACTCATGTACTCTCTCATCAAATGAGGCGCTCTGATTACTTCGTATAGCCCCTTTTTTGCTATAATACTCTCAGGGGATGATGCCTTAAGTGGCTTGTTACACTTGTTTCCAGTTACGGTCTAGTTGTTTTTCAAAGGAAATGACTTTTTATTCACTTCCGGGTTCCCTGAGAAACACACTCTAACGAGGGAATCAGTGCTGCTAGGACGCGAATTTTTCTTTACACACTAGTAAGTGTAGGTCCTCCCAGACTTTTATACTATTCGATCTAAGCTTCTGGGATTGTCCGGAGCTTTTACGTTGGTTGCTAAAATCCCCGACATGGGTGTCTTCTCTCTTTTCTTTCTAATAGATTTTATACGGAATTGGTGAACACACACACGTGTTCAACCTGGACTTGACTTGAATACGAACATTTGTTTCGAATCGTCGAGCTTCCAATGATAAGTAAGCTGTGCGTTGCTCCACTTTATATACTTATAGTCAATTGATATTTTACTATTAGGACTTCATCGATGCCATTTTACATGTTAAACCCTTACAGGGATTTCGGTTTTCTCCCACAGATTTTGGATACTGATTTTACTCATGTACTACTGGCGGCATTGGTCGTTTCAATTCACCTTATTGGATTACCAGTGAATACTAGTCACTTATTGTTTTTCACGCAGAGTGGACTTCGATTGTTTCTTATGGGTATTGTGAACCATCACTGATATTCCGGTGAGGCAACATGGAGAGTCATTTTCCCCATGCGTTGATTTTACATATATTTGTTATAGGTTTTCCCTGTTTTTCACCTTGCTCCATCCTGACCTTATCCATGCCTATTTGGTCTACAGATCACGCGATTCTGCCGATCTACTTCCAGGTAGTCTCAGAAGATTTCTGTGTCATCATCACCCATAATCTTCATTAATTTATCGTTTTGACCAGTTCGGTTTCACTTCTACAGATGTCTTATAACTAATACTCTTGGATATTTGGATTCATTGTACACTTGTGCCCTACCGGGTTGGAATTATCACCGGCTTAGGGGTAAGAGAGTGTTTAGATCTATACATTTGCTTGAAAAACTATTTTTTTACATCTCTGGCATACTTTTGGCTTGTAGTTACACTCCCCGTTCTCTTTTTTCCCTTCTTTTTTTCTTTTCAGACCATACTGAGTCTGGACTACTCGTTTCAGGTATATATATTTTTTGTTTCTCATTTATATGCAATTCCTGAGCGTTAGGTTCTTGACCTCTTTTCTGTGTCTATCCTGTATTACCCCTATTTCTGTTATGGATTCTTTTCTTATTTTTTCCTTTCTATACTCCTTTTCACTGACTTTTCTACATTGTTGGCTTCTTCATTTCTTGCCTTTTTCTTTTATGTAAATTTTTTTTTCAGGTGTACACACTTTGATACACATGTATTAATTATTTCTTGGCACTTATGTGGTCATTATTTTAGATGGGTTATGGTCACAAGCACGTACTATACACCATTTGTTTGGGTAGTATTGGCCTGCATTAGGTTTCCACGTGTGTTTGGGTGACTTTCACACATGAATTTTGGAGAACATGCGCTCTCCGGGTCTGGTCACCCTCCATTGTATGTTCACTCCATTTTTTGTATCATTCTCAGCCCTGAAGAGTCGGGAATTACTTTTCCCTGACGAAACACGTGTCGGCTGGCTGCGATGTTCTGGAAGAATAAAGAAATTATGACATCACTCATGAATTTTGTACAATTCGCTTTTGAATGATATGTGCATATCTTGTTTAATATTGTTTTGTATTTGTTACAAGGGTCTCCCCTTCCTAGTTGGCACCATACCCACTATTGTGACCTATATACACGGACGCAATAAGGCTGAGCGCCACCACTTCCTATATATTAAAACCCTGAACTTTGAGCTATAAGTACAGACGTGCTGGTGGATTGTAGCGCCCAGCCTCCACATAGCGCTTAGAAACTAAGTAGGTCAAAGGTCTAGACTCCTATTTATAAAGTTATGTAGCTCTCCACAACTACCCAAACTGGCACCAGGGCTGAGCACACAAAGCCGCATGTTCAAGACACCCTACTATAATTTACCGCCCCCACAAAAAAACTGTTCACCGTTCTACAGCTATACACTTGAGAATTAACAGCAAAATAAATATGAACCTTTTTTCTGCCACCCTCGGTGCCTGGAGGTTATTGGCGGTCACCTAAGGTATGTATGCCAGGGCCTACTCGGGCTTCTAAGCCGTACAGGACCAGCAGGGCCCGGCTACAGACACAGCAGGTCCGGCGGAGAGTTCATCGTTCAACAACTTCAGAGGCCCAAGGATGCCACTTATCGGTAACAGCACAGCATCTTTATAGTACTTAAAATGGGCTGAAGTGCGGTAAAAGGCGCTATGAGAAAAGGTAAAGACGTCAGATCGTGCTTGTATCCATAACCCATGGAGACAGACCTACGGGAGGATGACGTTCAATGTATCACGGATTGAGGCAAAGTGTAATATGAATGGGCTGTGTGGGCGCCTAGAGAGACCATTGGAAAGGTGTTACTACTAGCCCCGCATTACACAGAGCGACAACCTGAGCCCCTCCGACCCTCTGCAGAGATGTAGGGGGCATGGAGACAAACTACGGCGTTTCATATATACGGACTACAAAGCCTGGGTTTTACATGGCGCTGAACAACAGACGTTTATTGTTACCCAGCTCAATGGTACTTATTTTATCGGCCTCAGAAGGATGAAAAGCTGAGTGGACACGCACGAATTGGAACCTGTGACCATGAGGTCAAACATAGGACTTAGGCAATAGTGGGGGCATTAGTCCAATGAGCCACCAGACCGAGACCTGGGGGAAAAAACCAAAAAGAACTCTGAAGGCACTGTGGTGGCACAGGTTGGGTCTGTGTCTGGACAGCTGTGGTTTCACCACCCCCTGCCCATACAGGGAGTACCTGAGCCTCATGGGAAGCTTTCAGGTTCGACCGATAGAGGGGCACTGGACAGGGCGGCCCCGGTAGTTTTGAGAAGGGGTCCTTCTTTTGAACCGTTCGTTCTTCAGTTCTTTTCCTGAATATATTTAATCCTGCCTGAGGCTTCGAGGAGTGCGTAGTGAGAGTCTGAGGCCCTGGCCTGCCCTGTATTAGCGGAAGATGGCACTTGAAAGTGTGTGCGTGTGTGGGGTGGTGAAACCACGCATGCACCGGTATGAAAAACGCACCCAGTGTTAGATAAGGTACATCATTACGGCCTGACCTGTGCTCCAGAACCAGCCTGTAAACGCCTGGCCCATGCGTGTCACTGACTTTTACCCAGCCCACCTAAAGACCAGGGCCACAGTCCCATCACACGAGCCCGCCGCACGGACTTCACCGGGAGTGTCGGCACCCACACACCCTCGCTCAACCAAAGGCCTCTTTTCCATGTTCGCCTTCCGTGCCAGCACCAATCCTCCTCTGCATAGCTCTATCCAAAGCGTGCCCTGGCATCAGCGCCTAGAAGCATCTTACCACGGGCTAAGGTGGGGAAGAGGGCACAGCACGCCTAAGAAAGGGTGCATAGAAACACCGATGAGGTAGACACGAGGGCAGAGAGTGGTTCGCCTCTTGGCGCTATCTGACCATCTCAAAGGAATGGAGCTGCTGCACCCCACCCGCCCCCAAAAGTAATAAGGAAGAAACAAGTTACTGTCCAAGACTGGGATATTTGCCCCCTTTGGACCAAACCCTACGGAAGGGGGGCTCGCTCTCCGCCACCTAGTTGCCCCCCCTCGGGTGAGATATACAAGGTAACAGGGCTCGTTTTATCTAATTTATGTAAGATGCCAGGAGGTGGAGCTCCAAGGAGCACAAACTAATTATCCGCATTTTGCTTTCGTGAATATAAAAAACTACAAAGGCACGGGAGCGTTTGCATATCAGGCTGCAGGAAAAAAGGTGGGGCCCGCGTGACATTCACTAGCGCCTCGTGACTTGTACGCGCACCTCGACCCTGTGGGTCACTGCAGGATGGGAACCTGGAAGATGTGTGCAGAGCTCCTCTCTTAGACAGAAGGTCGCCAGGCCCTCCAAGCGCTAGAAGAGGACCGACAGAAAGAAAGCGCCGCGCCAACTCGGCGGGTTAACACCCCGCCCACGGGTAAACAAACTGCACAACACCCAATAATACAACTTGGGGCTAGGCTGCAGGCTTCCGCCGGCCTTTAATCCACTCAAACACAACAACGAACTCGCCCTTATGAACGCATAGCGCTAGAAGAGGACCCACGGGATGAAGCCGCCGCGACAGCTCAGCGGGTTGAAACCCCGACCACTGGTACATAAGCTGCATTAGACCGGTGGTTATAACGCGCGCTCTGGGCATCCCCTTTCTAAGGCGCACCACTTGGCAGTTGCACAATACCAGGGAGAGTCTGCATGACGTGAACGTGTTACACGAAGCGCTTCGAAGCACTTCCTGGCTTAAGTTACTTGGTGGTAATAGAGAGCGTCCCGCCTGCCCCACGCGCGTAGACAGATCCTTATTGTACCGCTGGTCTTTGCATTAAACGTTTTAGTGTGTATTTTTTTTAAAGGGACCTGTTGAACTGGCAGGAGCTCTAAGCATCAAAGAGGGAGGAGAAAAACAAAGTGTAAACAAGCGCGGCCGCGAAAGCCAAGATAACGATAAGGGAGGAATGTAGCTGGCACAATGCGTGCCGCTGCTCGCTCCCGAGACCCCTAGGCCATGGGAGTGAAAGTTTAGAGGAAAGGCGGGACATGCACCCGTCTTTGGCCATTTGCGTGCTTTCATTATTGAAAGCCACACGCAAAGGCCATTGGAATGTGTGGGAGGAGGCCGACCCACACGGAGAAGTCTCTTGGAAGTCTGGAGTGATTCCAAGAGGCCCTCTCCTAGAGCAGCGCTTGTTCGCTGCGCTAGGCTCGACCTAAAAATCAGTGGGTGACGGCTTCCACAAGAGTCACGGCTGGCTCATCCTTTCATGATTTCGTGTTCAATTAAATGAGTACCATGGAGTTCTGCAGTAGTACTCCTTTTAATTAAAGTGTTTAGAGTATTTTAATCGTCAATAGGATTATCATCATTGTTTGTAGTAATAGTAGAGTGGTCCTCGGTTTAGTTTTTATCACCATAGTCCTCTTTCAGTGTTATCTCTGCTCCATAGTCCTCTCTGCCTGCGGCCGCTCTCCCTGCTCACCATTCTATGGCACGGACCTCTCTGCTCAGTCCCCCTGTCACCATTACTCTGTTGCTATCCTCTCTGCTCTCTCCCTATAATCTTTTCTCTTCTCCCCCCCCCTTTTCTCTTTTCTGTCCTTATACTCTTTTATCTTCTTCGTCCCTGTCCTCTTTTCTTGTCTCTGCTCGGTCACCATCCTGTCTGCTCTCACTGTTCTCTCTGCCCTGCACTGGACCTCTCTGCCCTGCACTGGACCTCTCTGCCCTGCACTGGACCTCTCTGCCCTGCACTGGACCTCTCTGCCCTGCACTGGACCTCTCTGCCCTGCACTGGTCCTCTCTGCCCTGCACTGGACCTCTCTGCCCTGCACTGGACCTCTCTGCCCTGCACTGGTCCTCTCTGCTCTGCACCGGTCTTCCCTGTCCTATACCGGTCCTTCTCAGCTCTGTCACCATCCATTCAGCTCGGTCACCGTCACCTCAACTCTGACAGTGCATAAGCAGTGAGGAATTTATTTAAACGTAGACGTGTTGGTCATTGTTCTATTTATCTAGAACGGTGGTTCTTAATCTGGGGCCCGTGGACTCCTTGGGGTCCGCGTCGCCTACCCAGGGGGTCAACGACCATTTAGAAAATATAATATTAGCAGATTAATACAGTACATAAAAAGCAACATTGAAGACTGTATATTTTAAAATGCTCTGTAAAGGAACTGGAAATTGGACGCTAAAAATAAAGTTGGTATCCATATTTTGATACGTGGGAACAGTGCTTGTACAGTAAACAGAATTTAATTGGGAATATTGTGGGCATCAGTTGAAGCACTGATAGGTGCCGATAGAGCATGCTTGAAGAGCAAAAAAGACAGTGAAATGCTGGAGTCAAGCATATTGCTTCGTCTTTAAAAATACAAATTCGAAAAGCTCCAACCTTCCCATTTCGTTTTTAATTTCTGCATATTTTGTTTGTGAATTAATAAAATATTTCATAATTTGTAAACTTGTTTGAAAATTTGCTACTGTATTTTTGAGTATTGTTTTGAGGTTGTTCGCACAAATTGCTTAGTTGGGGGACCCGGCTTCCTGTAGTGATTCACTGGGAGTCCACAGAACTCAAAAGGTTAAACACCGCTAATCTATAAAGTTAATTTTGTGCCCGAGTTGAGGTGCATCCTCTGAAATGAAAATGAATGAGTGATGAAAATGATCCGCCAGAGCCATTGGATCAACCACATTTTTTTTTAAATAACCTCTTTCTTTCACACAGCTTCTGTAATTGGTTGCAACACCGGTGATGCATTTCCTTAGAACAATGTTTGGAGGATTTTCTTCTGCAAAACAAATAGAGATTGAAGACAAAGTTTCTGTGTTAAGAAACTATGTAGAACGGTGTCTGTAATACATGTGACAGTGGAAATAGAAGAAACCCTGTTGGCAATTGCTCCCTTGTTTACTAAGGTCCATGTGAAAACAGACTGAAGAATGCATGTACTGCAAAAACATAGACTGAAGAACGTGTACTGCCGAAATAGATCCACGCATCCCAGACATCTTTGCAAAAAGGTTGACCTGTCAAAATTTCAAAATCCAGTCAAAATTCAGCTAAACTCCTCTCCCATCTATTTGTCAGAGTTGATGTTTGTTTTGTTCTAACACTTGCCCTAGCATATTTGTTGCAGATGGTTTATGGTGTGTTTGGGCGCCTGTCAATGTTATGTAGGGAGACAATTGTGCTTATAGATATTTTGAGAGTAAATATTTTTGTAGTTTTATATTTTGTAGTTTTTACATGCAACTCTGTTTTTCTGTGTGTGACCTGGAGATTACTTTGAGTTGTCACTGTCTCGAGTTCACGCTTTCCCATGTACTCTGTGGGAAATGTTGCTGTAAGGATAATTAAACAGACCCCCCAGGATATTGCGGCATGGAGTTGCAAATTTTGCGGCACAAAATTGGAAATTTACCCACACAAAAATGGAAGTTTTGCGGCATTATTGCGTTACTTTATTTTACTCTTAATCATTCCTTTTCAGCCTAAATCAATGTAAACTGATTTAGCAGAGTATTTAACTTTGAAATGGGCATGAATAAAGTATCTGAGAGTGTTTTTTTTGCTATATTCTCCTTTGTGGTAACATTCTGGAGCATAGCTTAAGCCAAGCACAATAGCACAGGGAGACCCCAGAGACACCCCAGACCATGGAGACGTCAGAGACACACACCCCTTACCATGGAGACGTGAGAGACACCCCTGATCATGGAGACGTGAGAGATACCCCAGACCATAGAGATGTGGTTTGTTCTCGATGAAGCTCGCAGATGGTGCGCAAAAGTTTTTAAACACCAACGTCACTTAAACTACCGACATCGGCTTAGCTCTGAAATGCCTCAAAAGGCAAACGTTTGGGAGCGCAAATGTCACTAAAACAGCTGACATCGACTAGAAGATGTTCCAACAAGCAAACACCACTGAACACACAACGTGTGTGTGTACAGCCAATAGAAACTCCCCATTTTTTTGCTATCTGCCGGGAGACCATTTTTAGTGGCCATAATGGGAAATATTGCGGCCATCGCGCTCCTTCTCCGATTTCGTGGTCATTTGGTGAATCGCGAAATGCTGGAGGGTCTGATTAAAGGCTTTCATTTAGAGTGTTGAAAAGCGATTCAATGGACGCAGTAACTAAGTGAACCAGCTTACAAATACTACTAGATCCAGAGAAAATATTGTATCACAGTGAGGTGCAGAATAAAATGCTTGAGTGCAGACTCGAGATGTATCACAATGATGAGGTCCAGCAAGACTCAAACATGTCATATTTGCTATTGTATTTGGTCTGACCCTGTGCAAATTTGTAAAAGAGTGAGTGCAGGTGTCCAAAGTTTTCCTTAAGATCCTGCTCCCTATGTTGTTGAGTGTTCTGGTTGCCGAATAGCAAGCCAGTCTATTCAATTCAACCTCATGTCGCTCATCCACTACCATAAACTCAGTGCGCCTCTACCTCAATTCTGTATGTTCTTTTTAATCCCTGGCTTTTGTCACTGTTCCCATCTTTCTCTTACTCCTTGATTCCACTTTTCTTCCTATCTCTCGCTTGTTCTGATGATGATGAAAAATAAGTAGCACGCCCCCAAAAATGAGTACCAGTGGGCCCACATGCACCACCGCTCAGGTTAAGCACTGGTCTAACCCTCCTTTTAGAAGCAGGTTGCTTTTTAAACATGGTGATCCAGACATTTAACTTCATTTTGTGTCACACCCATACTTGTTGAATGTGACACATTGTACCTATGGCAGTTTGGAACTGCCAGTGGAATAAAAAAGGCTAGGAACACCACCTATGGAGGATCTGATTATGATCATGCTGAAAATCCTGTTTTGGGGGGGGGGAACTTATGTTTGCACCCAAAATGCAATTATAAATTAGGGACTACTTGCATTCACCTCAGGAGTTTGTGAATGCAAATTACATCAGGATAAGAATGGTACAGACTGCAAGAGCAGATTTCTCAAAAATGTCACTTAGCACACCCATTATTTGGTAGAATCTTGTGCAAACTGTATGCTAATCCACAATCCTGAAAACGCAAACTTTAATTGGAAGCAAACTGCGCACTCACTAATATGTGCACCCCGAGATAACTCAAATTAACAGGTGTACCATATGCATCTGCATTTTGCGAGTCCATCAGGAATCAGGCCCTTAATCTGCTGCCTGGTGCTAGCGCTGTGGTGCTGTAGCAACGGCACACCATACCACCCAGATAGATATGAGCAAAAATAGAGAGAGGCAACAAGCTTTAAAGAACGAAGGCCAGCTTCCTCCAGCATCAAGATGCCAAAGTGAACTTAAACGATCATAAAAATGCACACCGATCCTAAAAAGGACACAACGCACTATAGAGGTTTATTAAAACAATAGACCACCTGGAAGATAGAAAAGCTCCTTTTGTGGTGGGAGCCTCTGCTTATATTACTGCTGTGGGCAAAAGCAATAAAGTATTATATGTGCTGGTTAGTGCAGTGCAGATACACAACCTGCCTGTGTGCAAAGAAAAAAAGGGCAGATCACAAAAAAAACGAGACTAGCTCTATTCCAAGTCCTTGGTGGTAAAGCAGTGCTTGGTGCTAGCACCTTTTACCACCGCATTAGCAAAGAAGATTTGTGGGGGTGGCAGTGTGTGGAAAGAATATTTTCACATTTCGTATTGCATTTTCATGTGGTGGTCATGTGTTTGGTCGTTTTATGTGTTGTGGTTTTATGCTGCAACAAATGAGAAATCACTAACAATAAAAAACTGAGACAAAGGGGGAGGCATTGTTGTTATCGACTCCCTTAAATATGAACAAAAAATGATGACCTTATTGAATGATCGGGAATTCTAATCCAAAATTGCTTTATATCCCACGAAAAGAGTCGCATCTAAAATCCAACAGCTCACATCTATGGCATTGCATGCTGGAGATATCTGCCGAAAAGAGTTTGATTATCTGACCAGTACTGATTCCAAGATGCCATGCATTTATGGCGTCCCAAAAATCCACAAAAACACCAAGGACCCCCCCCTGTCGCCCCATCGTGTCCACCATTGGGTCGATTACGGAACCCTTGTCCAAATACACAGATAATTTACTCCGGCCCCATATGCCTAAAATGTCATCATACTTTAAGGACACAAGAGATATCATCAACAAAGTCGAGAACCTTCCTTTCAATCATGACCGAAACACCTTGGTCACCCTAGATATTGAATCTTTGTACAGCAACATCCTACAGACGGACGCCATTGAGGCTGTTACTTGGTTCATCGACACATATAACATCCAATGCCCGAAATCCTTTCTCCTTGAATGTCTCAAAAATGTACTTACAGAGAATACATTTGAATTTGGCAAGACCTTATACCAACAAATTAAGGGCGTGAGTATGGGAGCATCGGTAGCTCCATCTGTAACCAATATTTACATGGCTCTATTTGAGAAAAAATGTATCCACAACGAGATTGCACCCTTCTTGGAATCAGTCACACATTGGTCAAGATATATTGACAATATCTTCTTTATCTGGACCAACACGGATGAATGCCTCCAAGAATTCTTAGAATGGTTAAATTTATGCGACACCAATCTCAAATTCACTGTCCACACTAGCCAGACACAAGTTGAATTTTTGGACATCCTTATTCGACACAACAATGGCATCCTGGAAGTAGATCTCTTTGTTAAACCCACTGCCAGAAACACTCTATTGCATTATGACAGTTACCATCCTCAAACACACAAACAAAGCATACCTTTCGGGCAGTTTCTGAGATTGCGGCGAAATTGTTCCAACTTATCAGATTTCGATGCACAAGCCATAGCTATGAAAGCCAAATTATAGCCAAGGGATACCCTCATCGTCTTGTTAGAGAATCCTACAAAAGAGCAAGATTTTATGATAGAGATTCTCTATTGAAATCATGCATTCGCCCCCCTGTTACACAATTAGTTTGTGTTACCAAGCATTCCACCTTGAATGAAACCATCAGACAGATCATCAATTCCAACTGGCACATCCTCAGTAGCGACCCTGACCAACAGCATAAACTTGCGAAACCCTTATTTGCCCATTGCCGCAACAAAAATATTAAGGACATCATTGTTCATTCGCGATTCACAGAGGGCTCATCATTCATCCAGAAAACCATCGATGGCACATTGCCTTTGAGAAGCACCTTCAAATGTTCACAATGTAAATCATGTGACACTGTGATTGAAGGGAACACATTCGTTTATAATGGATATACCATCAGAGCGAAAAAACTCCTTAACTGCAAAACCAAGAATGTGATCTATCTCTTATTATGCCCATGCAATCTAGGCTATGTAGGTGAGACCTCTCGCTCAGTCACCACCCGCCTGACACAACATCGATCAGCAATCCGCACCTCTAAAATCACAGCGCCGCTAGTCAAACACTATCTTGACAAGAAACATACAGCCAACGACATAAGATGGCTGATACTGGAAAAAAATAGAAGTTACTGATGAAAACAGAAGCAATGAGATTCGTAAAAGGAGAGGGTTATTTTGGATCTTTGTTTTAGACACCTACAAACGTGGACTCAAAAGCGAAATGCCCTGGGAAAACGCCATACTATTCAACTCTCATCACTAATAGCTGTGATACCATCTTTGTTAGGCTGCCATCTAAATGTTACCTTGCCTCATATTTCACTGATAGACATCCTACTTCCTATAAGACTCAGTCTGGAAGCTACTAGACCATCTTACTCTTTATGCTGCCTATTTGGCAAGTTTGGACTTTGCCTAATAGACATTATTAATGTTAATTCTTCCACCTATTATTTTTAGTTCTTTGTCACGTCTGTTATGTTATTTTTCCATTCCATTCCTTTCAATTTTATCGTTTTAAATTATTTTTTAAGCAGTTTTTTAGGTCTCGCCTGAGCCAGCGCATGCGCTTCTCTGGCGAGAGTTTTAGTAAGCGGGTTTTGGAAGTGCAAACAGCAGTGGCTTTTGCTGGCGACCAGCTTTCGTTCACGCGAGCGTGCACGCGCCATATGGCTTCCCTCGCGATTACTTTCACGGCCGCGAGCCAAACATTCACGCTCGCGATCGGATGGCCAAGCACTCACTCGGTTTGTGAAGCAGTTTTCCTAAGCTGTATAACAGGTTGGTTTGCTCGAAGACTTCAAAATGATGTTTTCAAAAGACATTTCTCAGGCCCCCCCCTCCACCGTGCCCGCTCCTAGCTAAAGCTCGGATCACATCACTTTCCCCCTCCCCAAGCAGTCCGAAACGAAGCAGTCAAACTGACTTCGTGTTGCGATCCAAAGTAACATTCGGGATAATGTCACTTTTTCGGACCCCCTCCCAGTTAGTTGCTGCAGAAAGGCCCGTTTAAGACTTCGGTTTAGGAAATGTAGGTGACACCAGCCTGCAATTGAAATACTGACTTGGCGCTAGCTTTGAGAAGATACTGATAAGACCGACAGATGTTCAGATTTCTCGGAGGCAGGATGTAGGTTTCACAAGAAACACTGATCATCGGCCCTCCCTCCCACCCACCCACTCAAAATCCCAAAGATCTCCTGGGAAACATACATAATTCACTTGTTTTATAAAGCGCCCCATTCTTCTCCAAACGGCTTTGGTTTGACATCCGCTTTGTGATTTTTGCCTCAATTTGTTTTGCTCTGGTCGCTGGGAGGGAACTTTTGGCACTTCAGTCGAGGGGTACTCGGAGCAGGAGGCATGCGAGGTGGCACTGTGCACAACACCGCTTCCAAGCAGATGGCCAAAGGTGCATTTTCAGTCTTTCACTTTTCTCTGGGATATTTTGTTTACACCTCCCTAAAACTACCTACAGATGCAAGCAACATTAAAAAGGCTCTCCGTTTGCGTGTCCCTGATCATGACGGCATGGTGAGAAGAGTGATGCCTACGGCTTCACAGTAAACTGCACTTGGCTGGCGTGGACAACCAGATGCCCGTATTTCAGCCCCGTAATCTCTCCTCGCTGGAGGTGGGGATTTAATTCAGTTGACTTCATATTTAAGAAGCCCCCACACACACACTCACTCACTTGCTTTAAACTACAGGGACTCTGTGTACTGAAACGTGTTGGGTGGGGACAAAAGTTCATATAACTGCTGCTTACGATTCTGTGGGATATTTCGTTTACAACTGCATTCTAACAACGCAAATGTTACGTAAATCTACCTACTTACTCTGTGTACTTTCCATGTGCAAGCAACATTAACAAAAGCTCGGGACATTACCCGATGATCGCGAGCCCATGGCAAGCCCCGCTGGAGGCGGAGATTTCATTCAATTGACTGCAGGTTTAAGATCCTCCCCCCCCCAACGCACTAACGCGCTTTAAATTTCAGGGACTTAATCGGCAAGAGGCGTATGCTGTTAGCTAGGACGAACGAGGTAAGGCTGTGTTTTTCATTTTAACATTTAAAACCAGCATTCTCCATAGCAGCTATGATTTTACAGGAAATGCTGACATGCTTTCCCATCCTCTACGATACCGCCCTGCTTTATGTGCAACTTTTTTTTATCACTGCGTACATCTGGGCCAAAAACAATACACATCGCATTGCTAACGTTGCAACCAAAAGGAACATTTATATTTCCCTAATTAGAATGTTTTCTTTTTATTAAATATCGATTGCAGCACAAAGCAACAACAGTGATCAAATAAAAACACGACGTAAAGTCCCAACAGGCTGCTCCTATTCTCTCCGCCCTCCCTCTTCTGAAGCTGTGGAGTTGTTTAATTGTAGCTCTCTTTGCACCCTCCCCGCACCTAGGCTTCGCCTGCCAAGCTCCAACAAGCATTGGCATAGCCAATAGGTCTCGCCTTTGGGACCTTATAAGTGTTTAGTTATCCAGCACAATATCCTTGGTGCAACAACATCAACTGTTGCATGGCTAAACACTTATAAGGTCCCAAAGGCGAGACCTATTGGCTATGCCAATGCTTGTTTAAGCTGCGATTCCTTTTCTGCTAAGTTTTACATTTAGGGAGCACCATACCCACAACTAACCCTTTTTATTGATGGAAACTTACTTCCACGCACTTTTATATATTCAGCACCAAGCCTTTGGTTTTGCTGTATATTTAAGTTTGGGATCATAGATCAATTTCTACTCAATGACATGAACCCCTCGTTCCCATCATTACTATCCTTTATAGTCTCTTTTTTCCATTGCTTTCAGTTATCACCATCATTATTATCCTATATAGTCTTTTGTCCATTTTAGACCGCTTCTAGTTTCGGTCAGCGTTCCAGTGGCATCAGGTCCCGCATGATGACATACGTACGTGACGCATGCTGCAAGTCACGTTTTCAGGTTTAAATACCATCGAACCGCATTGTGAAAGGTTCCTCGATCCTCTGGTATGCCGTCTTGCCGCGAGTCTCTGGTAAGTTGCCTCATACTCCCCTTGGCATTTGGGTAATCGTTTACAGGCATTGTGATTGCAGCTAATAGCTGTTTATCATTTAGCCTCCGTCGTTACTATATATTTCACTAATCAGCCCCATATTTTTCATGGTATTTGGGTATCCATTTACACGCTATGAGATTGCAATCAATAGTTGTTTACCATTCTTCCACTTATTAGTAGAGATTTCTCTGGGGGAAACATTATTTACTTCCTGCACGTTTCCCTCGTACCTCTTTCAACATTATCATGGGTCTTGCATGCATTTATTATGCGATTCTGTATGGCAGACCCGCTCTCTTGTTCCATCAATTCGATAGATCTCTCTTTAGGGGGAGCCCTTCTGGAATATACTAGTAATCTGTACTTACTATGTGGACATTGTGCCAGCTATACTTATTGTCCCTCATTGTCTCTTGCATGTGTAATAGGTTCGCCATCTACCTACTTGCTAAGGCAATTTCTCCCGTATCGCCCTCGCTAAGAGTGACCTACTAAATCATTTGGGACATTCCCTCCAGCTGTCCTCACGTGGGTCTCCAACTCCCTTCCGTATTTAAAGCTGCATCTCACGGATGGTACAGAGCTCCTCTGCCCACGTCACAGGCATATGACTATCCAGGTAGATTTCCCACATATAGGCCGTCTACACCAGTGCCACCTCACCCAATCTCATTTTTTAATCCTCTATTTTACTTTATATTGAAGAAGTTGATCCAGTATACCCTCCTTCATCCTGAAGTTTGATCTGGACACAAGGCTGCTTGGGCTCAAGCACCCTGAACAATTTGTCTGAGGTAAATCATTCCCCCCCCCCACCTCAAAGTAGCCAGCCTCTGAACTATATCATTTTAATCTAGGCTGACATTTCCTACCTCTCAATTTGTTTCAGAGTTTTTCGTTCTTTACAACATATTGTATACTCGTCACATCCTTTTCTGTTGTACTTATCAAGCGATACATTGTGGTAAGTTAATGGAACTTTTCTTCTATTCCCCTTCTTCTGTTCTGTTCTTCATCTCTTGGGTTCACTGTAGGGACACATTCTATATGGTGTCCTTTTTCCTTGCTAGGTATTCCCTCTATTCTTGGGCACCTGTCTTGTCTATATTAAGTACCGAATATTTTTCAAGGTGAAGGATACTTTCCTTTCTTGCTTGTCATCACCGTCCTCTTCTTTTCTTTTTTTACACCTGGAGATTGAAGGTTTTTTAATATTGGAATTGATGTTGTTTTTAATTAGGACTCAGTGTACGTTATTTCATTTTTAGGCTTAGGAATTAATATGGCTTTCCTGATTAAGGCGTTGTGTACGCTGAAACGCGCGTAGACATTAAGAAGATCCATCATTTAGCCACTTGACCTAATTGTTCATTCATCGGATGCACATTGTATTGTCTAATAATTGAGTTTTCAAACCTGTCGTCATTATTTTCTATTGTATTAAGTGGAAAAGCTTATGTCTGTTTATCATAATTTGTGTTGTTTTTGTAAGTCATGTTGAGATACTGTTGCACTTATGCGCTTGGAAATTATTGTAACGTATTAGGATGATTTTTTTTTTTTTTTTAAACAAAATTTATTCCGGCAAGTAACGAATATTCTGCAGAGCTCTGTAACCCAGAGAACTTCTGCCACATATATGATACAGTAAGGGCATTGACGTTTATGACATGCAAGTTATAAATCAACT
The DNA here is from genome assembly GCA_963921515.1 of Calotriton arnoldi. Classification (NCBI taxonomy): domain Eukaryota; kingdom Metazoa; phylum Chordata; class Amphibia; order Caudata; family Salamandridae; genus Calotriton; species Calotriton arnoldi. The sequence continues at coordinate 1,495,601 of CAWUFW010003218.1, forward strand.
GAAAAATAACAATGAAAAAGAGTAACAACCCCCCACCCCCCCCCGATGCACTGTCAGTAAAACCTCTCCCGCAAGTTACTGCTCATCCCTCATGGAACGAAAAAGAGAGCGAACAAAAAAGGAGAAAAAAAAGAAGATCTCGGCTAAGCAGAGCCACTCCTGAACTACATTTCAACATACTATCCTCAGTGTGTGTCGACGCCAAGTAAGGCGGGTTCTAATGGAAGACCCCTATATTCAGCCCACCGTTTCCATATCTTTGTGTGCTTACGCGGACATCCCCTGGCCTTAAAAATAGGAAGCTCTAGGCCCATATTGAAGTCTAAGCCATTCTTCCATGCTGCGAAGGGGGGTGAGGTAGTAGCCTTCCAATGGCGTGCAATGTCACGTTTGGCTAGCGTAAGGCCAAAAACATTAGGTGGCGCTTGTATATATTGCCACCAATCCCTTCCATGATGTGCAGGAGTACCAACTTGGGTGAGTAGGGAAGGTCCCACACCAGGACATCCGACAGGCAAGCCAACACTCTTTGCCAGAATCGCACAATCACCTCACATTGCCATATCGTATGAAAAAAGGTACCATCATCTCGCCCACAACGTAGGCAGAGCGGAGAGGCTATCAAGCCGGCCCTGCATAGGCGAGCACGGGTATAGTACACCCGATGTAGATAATTAAACTGAATTAAGCGAAGCCGCATAGCTATATAGCAGCTTCTCTGGGGGAATAAAGAGCCTCTGTCCAATCCTCGCTTTCTAATGGGCCCAGATCCCCCTCCCAGGACTCCCGTAGTCGATCCAATGTGGTGGGACTATTAGTCACCAGGGACTGGTAGATTTTGGAGATTTTGTGATCCTGTAGATCCCCCATAAACAACTTGGCTTCAATGGGGCTGAAGTCTGGGAGTGACTCCAGGTTGGCGACACTGGGGAGAAGGGCATGTCGGAGCTGCAGATATTTATAGAATTGAGTCTTGGACATCATGAAGTCCCGTTGGAGCTGCGCAAAGGACCAAAGGGTCGTACCCTGCATCACATCCCCAAGGGTGGAGATCCCTATGGCATCCCAGTCTCGGAAGCCCGCCAGGCCCGCCAACTGGGGCAGCATCCCATTTGACCACAATGGGGTCTCCTTAGTGAGTCTACCCCACCATCCAATTTTACGCAAGGCCTGTTTCCAAACCTGCAACACTACTGTGGTACTAGAGGGAAGGGCCCGACGCAGCGGTGCAGAGAAGAGTATAGTATGCAAGGAGTGGGTTCCCATGAGCGTCCGCTCTAATAAGTAGGCCGGGTCTGTGCGATCCCCATACCACCACTCATTCAGTACGAGCAGGTGTGAGGCCATATAGTAGGACAGTATATCGGATGTGGCCAAGCCACCACAGTAAGTGGACTGGAAGCACGTACGTAAAGCCACCCTAGAAGACTTCCCCGCCCACAGAAATAGCCCCAACACCGAGTTGACCTGACGGAACCACGACGGGGGGATACGAAAAGGATAGTTTTGCAGTTGATATAATAAGCGTGGCAGGGAGACCATCTTGAAGATAGCCGAGCGGCCCGGTAGGGAAAGGGGCATATGGGACCAGGTTTTCAATTCATCCCGCACCCGCGTCCATATCGCTTGGATGTTGCGTTCCCATGAAGTCTCGGCAGAGGATGACAAAAAGACCCCCAGATATTTCATCCCAAGCGTGGTCTGTATCATAGAGGCCCAAGGACCAAAATTAGGATGATTTTAAAGAATTTTGAATCAAATAAATGAATTTTTAATGATTTGATGTGTACACTGAGTCCCTAATATTATGTCTGTGTTCTACTAGGTCTTAGACATCCTATAGACCGATAGTTACCTAGGGGTTTCTCTTCAATTAACAAATTGGACAGACAGAGCAGATGGCCAGGGAAATACAAAAAAAGACCACCCCGCCCTAAAAAAGACCCAAAATACAAGCAGTGCTTGACCTGTGCCGGTAGGACGTGATATGAAAAAGTAAGTGCTCGTCTGTGATGATTCGAGGCCTCCTCCCTGCCCCCCTTCCATTCACATTCTCAGAGCCTGGGATAGCTGATGAACGCGTGCGCACTGACCCTGTTATTTAAAGGTCTCAAACTCTTCGGCGCCCAAGGCACGCCTGAGAAATACCTGAACAGGGGAGGCGTGTCCTGTAGTAATTGTTCTTCCAAATAAGTGCCCACTCTTCGCCTTCTTTCGCCTCAGCTTCCCTTTGAGCCCTTCTTTTTGTATGGTGACAACATCCTTATACATCACATACTCGTGCTCAAAGTACGTGTATTTTTAGTAGTTATTGGCTGTAATGTAACAGGGAGCAGCTATTATGGCTGTACGGCCGCATGTAATGACGTGTACGTACAGCCAATAGGAACTCCCCATGTTTTGCTATCTGCGGAGAGAGCATTTTTCACGGCCATAACGGGAAATATTGCGGTCATTGCGCTCCTTAGCCGATTTCGCTGTAATTTCGTGAATCGCGAAATGCTGGAGGGTTTGATTAAATGGGTTTACTTTAGGAAGAGTATTTTTTAGTTCAAAGCTAGTGCCAGAGAAGACATCCATCTTTTGTGTTCATTCTTTTAAACTGCTTTGAGATAATGAAGATTGTAAAAATTAAATGATATTTTTGTAAAGTCTGGAGAAATGATAACCACACTTTTTTTCTTGACTCTAAATTTCTGAGCTGAAGAGTGTGGGACATTGAAGTAGGTGGAAGAATGGCCACAATAGAAAGCTAGGCTTTATCTTCCACCACTATCAAAGAATAACACATATGTTTGGAAAAAAGCGTAATCGTAACAGATGCTTGTATTTTGTTATGAGATTTATGATTAATACAAACTGAGGACGATCTTTCAGATCTTTATATAACCGCTCGAAAGTGCCGTCGTAACATCTTCATTCATTATTCATCCTGTGGCTCCTTATGGTTGGAAGTTGACATTTCATGACTACCCAAGTCAATGCAGTCACCGCCTCATGCTTCCATACTCTGAAGATGCTGAGGAAGATTTTCAAATGGCTCTCCATCAGCACCTGGAAAACTGGACTACAGGAACACCCTCTATGCTGGGATCAACAAAAAACTCACCTGAAGGCTGCAGACCATTTAGATCTCAGCAGCCAGAATCACACTCAACCTCCCACGACGCACTCAATTCACCCCACACCTGAAGGAGCGCTACTGACTCCCCATACACAAACGAGCACAATTCAAACTCCTCACTAATGCGCTCAAGGCACTACATAATACTGGCCCAGCATACCTCAACAATCGCATCTGCTTTCACAAATCTTGCAGACACCTCTGCTCATCTGCACTCCTACTTCTACTCATCCCACACATACGGGAAAACCAGATCTGGCTGTTGAGCCGTCTCCTACATCACTCCTAAAGTGTGGACCGACCTGCTGCTACACAAAAAAAGCCGCCTCCTCATATCTTGAATTCTGCAAAAAGCTGAAGACTTGGCTTTTCGAGTAGTGCCGCTAAGCTCGGGTGACCAGATTTTGAAAAACAAAAACCAGGACATATAGCAAAAATAGAAGAACTACACTTCTGCATCAGCCGACAAGCACAAAATAACTTAAATGACTGCTCTCATCAACTTAGAAACACAGACAATGAGGCGCTAAAGAACTAAATTAAAAGCAACTTTTAAATCTAGCCTCATGGGCATTAATTAAATTGTTCTGATAATAGCTGCTAACTTGTCCTGCCTTTGAGCACACAAAAACCTGCCTCACTCTGTTTTCTGTCGATCCTCTCCAAAAAAAAAACTAGGACACAAGTAAAAATTTTCAAAATCTGCTGGGACAGCTGGGAGTGTCCTGGCAAAACTGGGATGCCTGTCACCCTATTCTAGGCCCTAGGTTTGGCTAGCCTCACGCCTGCTCAGCGTCTGAATAACCTTCCAGGTGTTGGAGCGCTGTATATATCTGCAGAACATAACATTCATAGGGCCAAGGACAAACATTTGTTTCTGTAAGAGTGTGAATGCTTTCGAAAGTGTACAAGAAGTTGTGCTACACATGCATCTTGTTAATAGCTCTGCCAAGAGACACTTTAAAATTCTAAATAATATATATATTTTTTTGCGCTAGGTTCATTGCCTTTTTAAAAAATTGGCAAAGGTAGGGCTGGAGACTAAGCAGAGTCTATGGTATGGACGTAGGCAAGGAATTGGGCAGGCTGAGCTGTGCAGACCACATAGATCGTGTAGTTCTTATCTACTGTCTTTGAGTACCCCCTTCTTGGTTAATGTTGCAGTAAAGAAATGCTGTAAATATACAAAGCGCTATTACATGTTGGAATCTGTTTCTAAGTTCTGTAGCAGACAATTTATGAACAAATCTGGCCCTAATGTGGAAGGGTGGGTTGAACCTATGGACTAATGGTGTTTAACCCCTTGACCGCGATCGGAATTCCGCTCGTGTGCTGGACATTCCGATCGCGGGTGTGGTCGTGACGAGCTCAGCTCGTCATGCGCACAGCGCTACCGCGCAGCATGACGAGCTGAGCTCGTCACGCGCATCGAAGGGGTTAAAGAGAATACTGAACAGAGTAAATAATAACAATGACTGAGTTTGACCAAGAGTAGTGTCTGTAGAGATTGCAATGGATGAAAAGTGGTGTGAGTTGTGCGTCCACCTCCAGTTACTTGCTAAGCAGATGTCAATTCTAGGCGGAGATTCCCTCCCTGGGCACCATTCATGCGTACTCTTAGATCCCAGTTGCTTACGAGCTACTATTGGTTGATCCCTAGTTGATTTGAGATTTGCAACATTCAGTAGCCTGCTGCTCATAAGGTTCTGCGAGGAGGAGTGGATTTGGCATGGATCTTTCTGCGCATCCGTTAATGGTCTCCATGTGTGCAAAGCTATACTTGGGTGGAGCTGGGTGAGGTCTGCTGGTATTTGGCAAGTCCTCTCTAAATAGCACTTGCAATTTTTCATCTGATGTGAAATTTAGCTTGAAGAGGTGATCTCTGTTCAGTCCCATGAGCCAAATATTAAATTACTTCTTCCAAGACTCCAGCTGCAAGCAGTAGCAGCAGCTGGATTCTGGACATTTTAACGTCGAAACACCCACTGTAAAATAATTCCAGTCATTGGCTTAGAATTATACATTTACAAGGCAGCATTGCTTCTCTGTGAAGAAACATTTCGCGATCAGAGATTTGTGATGTACTTCACGCGATGCCGGAGTAACAGAACTGAGTGGAAGCTAAAACTAGTCAACCCCAACTGTGTAGCGACAAAATAAAACAGGCTAACCACACTCATTTTATGACTAGTAATAAATGTTAGTTTTCTGCGTTCAACCAATCTGTTGTCCTTTATCAATGGCTTTCTCCCAAAGCCAAAAAATGTGTGCAGGCATTGGGAGTCCTGTTTTTTTTGTTTTTTTAAAGGCAACATTCATTTGTTTACCTCCGTGTTTCCACGCAAACACTCAGACTGTTGGAGTTTATAGACTGCACAACTTTTAATTCTTTTTTTTTCTGCCCATTGCACCTTGTTCACAATTTCTGAAAAGTAAAAAAAAAAAAGCAAATGACCTTTTAAAAATAGAATTGATAGGAGTGCCCGAATGGCTGGAACTAATGCTGAGATTTTCTGTGCAGTTTGAAAAATTTAGAATTGGACTGAAATGAACTGTTTTTAAAGATGTCTTATTTTAAAAGCACGTGTCCAGCTGTCCGTCGCTCCATGGTTTGGAAAGACTAAAGAAGCACTGGTTTGCCAGCTGACCTCAAGTAACCATGGGAGGATAGGCCTGGCCAGGGAGTGGGATGCAAGCTATATTTTTAAACCACCAAGTGTACTTTTCTTATTGAAATACAGTGCTTAGCTTCGTATTTATTTTGCTGACTTGACATTCACAGTCCCCTGGCATCTGAACTTTCAGGTGACTAAAAGTCACAGAAACTGCCCAAACTACCTGTCCATTGAGGCCTCGATCAAACTCGTGCCCATGGATGACTGTTGGCAAAATAGATACGTTTAAAATTGATTTTTTTTCTGAAATATCAATTGGTTTGGTCATGCTGGTTGACCTGTTACTGCACAGCCTTACAGCCTTCAAATGTAAATAACCAGGGTTTTCAATACCTTTCCCATTTACTTCCTGTTGTCATAGATCATCTAATAGGCCATTGGAGGTGGTTATTTGCTAGGGATTACTCATGGACAGTATGGAATCTGTGAATAGCAGGTCATAGCTGATCCTCTGCTTGTAATTCAGGTCATACCAAACAAGGTTTTTCGGCTGGTATTTTGGGACTGAAGTTTGAATCCAGCATTACTGTTACCCCGAATCCCACAATGGCTCCCTGTTCCAGCAAGGCGCACTTCCAAGGTTATGTGCATTATTCACTTCAGTTTGTGTCGACTGATTCTCGATGTACTTCGCCTTTATCTTGTCAGTGCGTTAGGGAATTCGCTTCTTCTTTGTGCTTGTCCACACTGTGTCAAACACTCTCCCTCTGTCCCTGTGAACCACCTCCAATCGTATCAGTTCAGGAACTGCTAAAACATTTGTTTTTCACTTCCAGTAAGACTCTTGGCTAACAGCCCCTGTTCTCTACATGTTGATCAGTAGCTAAGCGCCCAAAAAAACAATTATTGTATGTCAGTGCTTTTATAAAAGAACACTCTAGTCTAAAAGTTATTCCGTAGAACATGGTGGAAACTCTACCTTTTCCAAGAAAGGTTATGCCTCTAGTCATTTATAGTAGAAATTTGTGAAAAGGGGGTGGGTTTATTTTCTGCTGATTTCAGATATTTCGGTGTAGTATATGGGCACATTTTCTAATCCGACATTGTCCCTATTGAAACATTAGGGACTTTCATTATTTGTTCTGTACAGCATTGGTTTCTTCCAAAAGGAATGAAGACTAGATCTTCAGTAACCTTGAGCCCTTCTCGCACAGTGGAAGAAAAGTGACTGGTGGGTAGGGGTGCTCCCAGGAACTTCAAGAAGGGAAGGACGCTCCTCTTTGATAAGACATGTCAGTTTTTTCTTGCACTGTCAGGTAAGGACCGGTCCTTGTAGACCGAAGTCGAGAAGTTTTATTGGTACTTTTGGCTTACTCGTAGCCAATGCTGTCATTCTGAAAAGAGTTGGAGTGTTGCCTTATGCCATTGTCCTTTGTCGGGTGGTTCGTCTCGGTCTGCAGTACTTTGGTTGTCTGGAGTGCAGCTTTGGTATCTTGAAAAGAAAGCCTATTTTGGTTACTAATACCAGGAACACTGTCGCCTAGCCCATGAACAACACAGGCTGAAACAATCATGAGTGGCACACTGTGGACTATGCATTGTAGTGCTTTGAAGACCTGTGGGGGTGAGGTAGGTTACATGCTAAGCCACAAGACCGAAGGTAAGTTGTCGTAAATGTCACGAGAACCTCAAAACTGCACCAATGCGGCAGATAAGGAAGGCGTCTTTAGCAGTGAACCCTTGATTTGATGGTGACCACAAAATATGCATTTTCTTTTTTCAAGTGGGAGGAAACTGTACCTTTCCAATGTTTTATAAGCTGAAGGTGTTTATTTCTGATAATATGTTTAACATAGGGAATAATTCAAAGATTAAGATCCAACATAGCTGAGGTTTTTGCTTAGATAGTTGTATTGAGAAGTTGCTCCAGAAGCGTACAACACTCAAAAGGGGGCTCTCAGTAACTGCTGAATAAATTTACACTAAATTAAAAAAAAAAAAAAAAGAATGCATCGGCCTCTCTAAAGCAAGTTTGGTGTTAAGATTTCTAGCATTTTTAAGTCCTGCCTACAGAGAGCTTTTAGCTGTTTGTTGTTGAAAGACATGTTGGTCTGGCAGTGAGCTTGGATCCTGCTCATTGCTTACCATTAATTAGCTTTCTTCTCACTCATTTGCTTTCTTCTTATTCGGTGACTTTACCTCCTTTTCTTCTGTTTGTTCCTCCCCTGGACCATAGTCTCATTACCATCCTTTAGAACAGACAACTTGTATCATTCGGTTGCTCACATTCAGGGAACTACTTTTTTCTTTTTCATTCAGTACGCCATGAGAGTACATGTGTTTTCTGGCAGAGGGATTGGCACAGGAAGGCTTTTATGCCACTAGGGGAAGGGGGGGCTGGCTGCTGCACTCATTCATCTGGTGTTTGAGGCAGAATGTGTGCTTAGCATAACTGAAAAGAAGACAGTTTGTCTCCTGGAGATCCATAGATCCTCTCCCTGGACTGCTGCAGAGTATCAGATGGCTAGAGCATGCATTGCTTCAGTTCTGAGTCCTGTGGCCAGTAAACTAGGCCATGGCAAGTGTTTTCCTTTACATCTGACACTTCGTTTTTCTTTATAAACTTTGGTCTGTTTCCTTAGTGAAAAGTATTTCTATAATGAAACAGTCCATTTACAAAGATTAAAAGTATTGAACTCAATCTATAGTTCTGCACCTGGGCGCCTAGCCTTGGGCACCCTCGCCTTCGACGCCACAACAAATACTGCCACCTTGCTAACCCACGCTCCTCGGTAGGACCTTTTACCTGCACCCACTGTCACTTCACCTGCCACAGCACACACCAGCCCACTGACCAGCCCCACCCGGAAACCCCCCCAGACACTACCTGAACGAAAACACCAACTTGCATGCACTTTTTCAGCACACGCTCATTATGCAAACACACCACTGAGATTGGGACCTCATCTCACAGCCTCTTCCTCACTGAGATCTGGCTCAACCCCACTTGCGTGTCCGACATCGTCACCGCAATACCCGAAGGATGCAAGATCACCCACCATGACCGCATCAACAAGCCTAGCAGAGGGATCGCCATCATACACTAGGAATCCATCAAATTCATCACCACAAATGATATCACCCCAGCCATGGAACACTCCAACGTCCAACTCCAAACAGACAGCAAAACCACAGTCAGGGGCACCCTCACCCTCCAGGACCACGTGCAGCCTTCTGCAGCTTAATCACCGACTTCATTGGCCCCATAACCATAAACTCCAAAAACTACATTTTCCTCGGCGAACTCAACTTCCATCTCAATGAATACAATGACATCAATACTACTGACCTCCTCGATAGCATGAACCACATCGGTCTCACCCATTTCGTCCACGACCCCACACACACTGCACACTAAACCCCATCTTCACCTCAAGCGACCACATCAGGTACAGCCACACCACAGAATTCACCTAGACTGACCACTCCATCGTCAACATCACCAACTCGCGGATTTCCGCCTGCAGTCTGCCAAACTCTTTTCACCGCAGCTGGAGCAAAGTCTCAAAGAACACATGGATCACGCCCCTCAACACTACCCACCCACCCACCCACCTCCAATAACTTAGACCAGAACGTCAGAAACTTCCAACACTTGGCTCACCAACTGTGCCGACAGCGTCACTCCCATCGGCAACAACACCCACAGAAGGGCCACCAAGCAGACTAGCTGGTACACTAAAGACCTCCGAACTGCTAAACTACACTGTAAACAACTGGAAAAGAGATGGTGTACCAGCAAGGACACAACCAACAAGACCACCTTCAAGACAGCCCTCTATCACAGACAGTTGAGAGAATCGAAGAAAAAAGCCACAAGCCTTGCGCATCGAATCAAGCTCCAATAACAGCAAAGAACTCTTCAACATCGTCAAAGAATTCTCCAACCCCTCAGCTGCGACAAACAACAATACTCCCTCACAAGAACTCTGTGACAACCTTGCAAACGTCTTCCACGACAAGATCGCCAACATCTACAGAAACTTCAAACCCCAGCCCAAGGCAACCGTCTTCTTCAAGCAACACAATGACCCTGCTACCACCACAGACATCCGACTAACCGAATGGAGCCAGATCGCCCCACAGGACACCGCCTCCATCATGAACTCGGTCACCTCGGGGGTTTTCCGAACCCATGCCCTCACCACATCTTCAACATAGGCAAAGCCAGAATCAGCCACGTACTCACCTCCTTGTTCAACACCTCAATTGCCATGGCCACCTTCCGTGAGGACTGGAAACACGCAGAAGTCAACAACCTACTAAAGAAACCATCGGCAGACGCCAGCGAACTCAACAACTACTGACCGATGTCCCTGCTCCCGGCCAAAGTATTAGAAAAAGCCATCTACCTACAACTCTCCCCCCATCTGGACCGGAACCTCCTACTCAACTCCCCCCCAATCCAGATTCCGCATCGGCCACAGCACCAAGACAGCCCTCATCGCGGCTACCGATGACATCTGAGCTCTGCTCGACTGAGGAGAGGCTGCGGCTTTTATTCTCCTAGACCTCTCTGTAGACTTCCATACAATCTCCCACTACACACTTATCACAGGGCTGCACAACATAGGCATCCAAGGAGCCACTCGCAGATGGATTGCCTCTTTCCTCACCGGAAGAATGCAAAAAGTCCGCCATCCCTCCCTCACCTCTGAACCCAAGGAAATCTGTGGCGTACCTCAAGGATCCTTGCTCAGCCCCACCCTCTTCCACACTTATGTCACCTCTGGCCCACCAAAACCCACAATCTCAACATCATATCCTATGCCGATGACACACAACTCCATCCTCTCCATCTCCAGACACCACCAACACCCAGACCAATTTCCACAACTGCAGGACAGACGTCGTCAACTAGATGAAGCACAACTGCCTGAAGCCCAACACTGATAAGACAGAGGTAGTGATTTTCGGAAACAAAAGCTCCACATGGGACGCATCCTGTTGGTCCTCAGAACTCGAACCTACTCCTACCCCATTGACCATGCGAGGAACCTAGGCATCATTCTGGACAACAAGCTAACCATAACGACTCATGTCAACTCTGTCTGCTCCTCCTGCTTTTTCATCCACCACGTGCTTCATAGGATATTCAAATGGCTACCCCAAATCTCAAGATGCACCATTACTCAGGCCCTTATCTCCAGCCGACTGGACTATGGCAGCGCTCGCTATGCAGGGATCACAACTCACCTCGACAACTACAGACTGTTACAGTTAGACTCGTACTAGATCTCCTTAGAGGAACCCACATCACCCCCCGCCTCAGGAAACTCTACTGGCTCCCTGTACAGAAAATATGTCAGTTCAAGCTCCTGATTCATGCATAGTAGGCCCTATCCAACTGCGGACCCACCTACTTGAACCACCGCCTGAACTTCTATCAGCTCACCAGACACCTCTGCTCTGGGTCTCTTTTCTAACCCTCACCCCCTTCTCCTACCTAGCAGCGAAGACATGGAATGAGCTAGCCTTTCATACAGACCTCCCCATCTCTTCCAGAGTTCAGAAAGTCCCTGAAGACCTAGCTATTAAGCTAATCAACTGGACCTTGCTGTTGCCTGGATACCCTCATGGGTGACAAACGCTCTACAAATCTGCTGATTGATTGATTAATTGAAAAACCTTAACATATGTTGAATTTTGCTCCAGTATTTTAAAATGTGTTTATTTTACTGTTTTTAAACAGTGCTTTACAAAGAAGCATTGGCAAAGCCAATAGCTGTACATTCACCTTATAAAGGTAAGACCTATTGGCTTTGCCACTGCTTGTTTTCAATTGCTATCACTGAAACTTCTCTTTAGGATTAAAATGGCAAACATGCTCTTCTTTGACCAAGACGTGAACAGCTTTCGAAAAAATCAACCCAACATGAATTGAAATTTTTGGACAGATTTGTAAAGGGGGTCTACGTTATTAGCAAAACAATAAAATAAAGTATACATGAACCAAATGAACCATAACTATAGAGGAGTTATTGCTCCCTATAATGTATGATTACACCTCACGTCTCACCATCAGCGTGAGCTTGCTTTTTTTTTCTTTTTGAACTTTCATTTTATTTGAGAGGTTTCTTGCATTTACAGTGTTTTCCATTATCTGCATTGGCCCATGGCTCATGACTGCCGCATTGTTGGTGGTTGTCTTCTACTTTATTCATATTAGTGACATTTGTGCCCAGAACTTTATTTCGGCCTCTTCTGTGTGAATGAGCTAATGCTCTGAAGTTTGGACAATGTTATGTCCTCTTCAGGCCACAGCTGCTAAATTATGAATGGGCAGATATTCAAGTATTGCTACATTTGAGATCGCTGCTTGCATATGTATATCCCTCATTAAAAAGATAAATGAGGGTGTTGTCTAGTTTCCACAGTGAAACTCGGATATAGGACAAAAGGTGGAAATATGATATCTGGTAGGACTGGTAATACCCAGAATTGGGCTGCAAATATTTTTGGGTTCACCCAAGAAAGTTTGGGTAAACTCAAAATATTTGTGGATCAATGAAAGCTTCTGCTTTGTGACAATAACTTGAGCCAGATTTGCGACTTAAACCCAAATTCATCATTTTGAAGGCCTGCAGGGTAAGAGAGGTTATTTTTTTGTTTATGTACATATAAAAACATTAATACACATAGCCATATGTACACTTTCTCCCAATAATTAGGGTAGGCCCTGCTGGGCATTTATGCAGAGCATCGTAAAAGAGCATTTGTGTTTGCCTATGCTGCACGGCGTTGCCAAAAAGCTTTGGAAAGCCATTAAGTTAAAAAGGCAAGACCCACTGTCTATGTCAATGCTTGTTAAAATGTGGGAACAAAACAGAAGACTGAGTAAGGCAGTTGGATTTACAAGAGTCTTTGTCTAGGCGCAGGGAGTGGAATTCAGGACTCAGAGTTGTTAGATGGAAAAAGTAGCCTTAGCACGGTTAAAGAATGCTTACGGAGCTTTGGAGCTGGAAATGTATTTAAAAGATGCTATAATCCATTTCGCATTTTTCTTCCTGGCTTTCTTTAGGTTTTTTGGGGGAGGGGGCGGAGGGTGGTGGTTTAACATTGCCTTTGTGTATGCATTGTTTGCAATCAGTGTCCATTATTGGACAGTAATGACTTAAAAAGCAAGCTTTTCCTTTCGCACCCCTCAAAAAGAAAGAATTGTATTGTGAAAACGTAATGAATCGTGAGGGGAGTTTAAAAAGATACATATAGAACTGAATACTTCATTTTGAAAAACTAAGGAAAGCATATTGTTTTACATTTTTTTGGTTAGCTTATTATGAACCTGGGACATTCCTTTTTATTTTGATCATGTATCATTCACTACTTTTTATGGGAAGGGGAGTGATTTTAAAGATTTCATATAAGTTGGATGCTGTCTTTAGGGTGTGCACTGCGTTGACTCCAAAATGCTTTGTTTTTGAAGGATTGTAGTGCGGAATGCTATAACATCTGGAGAGAAAAGGTCAGGTTTTCTTTCCAGATGGGAAGAGGGGGTTTTGCGCGCCACTGGATAACAGTAACAGTTCTATAACGTCAGTGCTTTAAATGGAAATATAGAATTGCGGGTATTCATTATTTAGATCATCTGTTTGCTCCTGAGAAGTGCCAGTACTCTCCCATTATATATATTGCAGCACTGCTAAGAAGTTCAGGTGACTTAACTTTGAAAATTAAAGAAGCGCAGGTACTGAGTACCGGACAGTACCTGCCCATTTAAAGCACTGTATAATGTATGAGGAAACACTGCGAGACAGCCCTTAAACGGACGGCAAATTCAAATAACCGAGGACTGTGAGGAGGAATAGATCGTGTGCCTCCAGCAGACGCGACACCAAACGTCGTGACAGCGCGTGCGCGCCGTGGGAGGCGCGGTGACGCCACGTCCCTCCGTCTGTGTCTTGTTTTCGTCTGTCAGATTCCTTCTGACAGTGGTGAGTTTTTGGATACCGAGGCGGTAGCCTCATTACTCCACATTCATTTTGAGTTATTTAGTCGCTGTTTAGGTTGTCTTATTGATGTGTGACGCTTTGTCACACCGCCGCCTCGCTTTATATTTGGCGGAGACGCACAGAGCTCGCTCAGCTGTCGGCAGTGTCAGTGTGGGTGGCGATTGAGGAGAAATAAACCGCGGGTTGAACCCACGTTGCAGGGCGGACAGTGCTGTATTTGGTTTTAACAGGAAACACGAGTCTTCACTTGTCAGAGTGACACTTTGGGGAAGGATGATGGCGCTCCTCAGCATAGAATTACAGAACAGGCAGTTAGAACATACATAAAATGCAATTTTTAAACCCAGTAGCTTGCCTGTTAAGTAAATTGCTTTCGTGAAACAACTGCTAACTATCCCTGCTTTGTAAAACATAAAAAAATCACCTCTCCCCGTTTTTAGTCAACCCTCTCTAAAAACCGGGACATGAGATAAATTTCCTGAAACTGCTGGGACAGCTGCTGAAAAACCGCGACGCCTGGTCACCCTATATATGGAAAGCTGCCTCATCTGTGCTGTTTGGTATTACAACTTCCGACGGCCGTTTCGAAGTTTTTGGTACCCTAGGCGAGGGACCGAATACTCCCACCGACCCCCAACTCGCCTTTTTGTGCTGACTAAAGTTAAGACATTTACTAATTTTCTGTCTTTTCCCCTGTTTTTTTTTTTTTTTTTTGCATTAGTGTAGCTACACCCTATTAAATATTGGTATCCTGCCAGCCAATGCCCCCAAAGGGGGTCCCGTTTATGGCCAGTACCTAGACATTGCCCTGCCTGAGGTCTGCAGAATTCTCTATCGTAAGGTCTAGGTGTGGTGTCATGCACCAAATATACAACTTTCAATAGTTAAATGACAATATCCTGCTCCATTAAACGCCGAGACTGACGGTCCCTTTGGTCTTACTGTTTGTACAGGCACGTTTAAGACCTCTACAAACCAAAATGTTTTCCTGAGCCGTTCTATTAACTTGTTAAACCTGTTACAGCAAGGTCAGAATTTCCACAATGCAAAAAAAGAGCAGCGTTCCTGCTTGGAACTGGCATCCAGCACTGCCTTTTTGCTCTGTTGTGGGTAAACGTTTGGACAAGCTGGGTGCTATGATGCCGGCATAAGCATGAGGCGATGACTAATGCCCGTCAACGACGATCAGAATTCTTGTGCAACCGCGCCTAGAGACCTGGGCAATAAATAATGGGGAGTGTTGCTTTGGCTCCACTGATTATCACCTGTCTGTGCCTGTTTGCTGGTCTCAGGCCCATCAAAGTATATGCGATATGACGTGTGGTACTGCTCTCATATGTGTAATTTGTACCTTGTTTTGAAGTTATTGCGTTAGATAGGTAGAGCGTTCTCATTCTGTCTATAAAGATAACCATGATTGAGTGCTCGTTCTATCCATGATGCTCTGAAGCTGCCTTGGGCTTCCGCGCGGCCCAGTGAATAAAACTGATATATGCAACTTGGAGTTTTCTGTATCCTTTATTTTTCCAGGAGCTGGAGATGTGGTGTGCTGGCAGAGATGGCCTTTACAGAGCCAGCAGACCTCTCTTATAATCTCTACTTCATACCTGCGATTGTTTTATGATCTTGGACATATTTATTTATCTTACTTTCTCAAAATAGTATGATCCTAGAAACAAATTATTTTTATAGCGTTCTATTATAAGGTAGGTAGTTTTCAGACTCAATGTAATAACCATTTGGCTTCAAACCCACAATATGAAACAATAACCTTTTTCCTGTTATTTCAGTTATTGTTTGTCTTCAGTGTGTCCTGGCGTTCTCCTGCCTTTTTAATGTGATCAGTTTTTCTTACTACTATGGTTGTCCCAAAATAAATAAATACGTTTTGTTTTTCTTCCTTCCCTCTCTGCCTCTACTGAGGCTGACCAATGAAGCTTTTGCTTCATTTGATGGCGTTTCACATTATGTCGTAATGTGCCAGAGTTATTGCGCTTTGGAAATTACATTAGCAATGACCTTGCCTCAGAGGGGCTGATGTAAATTCATGCTATTTGATTCTCTGCTGATGCTTTTGTTCTGCTAACTTGAGCACTGTTAGCACATTGGTTTAGGTATCAGGGCCCCAGCTGTTGCTTTACCTTGTAAGGTGGTGGAGTTAAAGCCCGTGATTAATAATAATTGTACATTTGCCTACTGATAAATGTCGACTAATGTTTCCTGGAGCTGGGATGAGCTTTCTTTACCTGGACTGCTGCAAAAAGTCATCCTTCAAGCAGTGGACTGATAATGAAGCAACTGGCTATGATCAGACAGGCAGATCTGGAGAAGACTCTCTACCGTAAAGACTGCCATTTTTCCTTCCAATTTGGACATGGCTGTTTGAAAACAGGGATCCACCCATTTTGCTAGCAGGTGAGCCAGCTCTCTTTTATCTCACAACTGCAAACTGTAGGATTGAGATAGACTCAGCCACAGGTTTCTGCCCAGAACTGATTTCATGATTAACTGAGGCCCTGGTTTTGTAGAGAATCTAGGAAATGTCAGGCCTCTCTTGGAACTATCGCATGTGAAGGTACTGTCTATCACCCATGTAAGTAGTGTGTTGTAATCTTATGACCGACTGTATCTTCACAGCATCGACAGAGGTGTCACCTCTATAGGGCTGGAATTTAGCTGAGGTACTTGATCCTCCATTGATCTGTTCTAGCACACCTTGTGGTTGGTCACTGTGCTTGGTACTGAGCCACAGATGAGGCCATAAGAGGAAGGGAAATCTGATTCCTCATATGTTATGTGCTCACCACAGACAGAAGACCCTGTAGTGTGACACACTGTCAGCATTGCTGGAGCTACCTGTTGATTAAAGTAGGCTATCCTAAGAGCACTTGTGAAGACAAATCTTGGAACCGCTCCTTCACTTCAATTTGCTGCTCTCTCAGTGAGTACACAGCCAAAACATCAGATTATTGATTTGTTGATGTGCTCCTGCACACCTTTTCATTGTACTTGTGGCAGTCCTTCACCTCGTTAGCTCAAGCAAGAATATTTGTACCCCTTAGATGCCAGATAGGGCCCAGAAGGAAGGTCCTGATTCTGCCCCGATCTCATTTACTTGCTTTTTATTCATTGGCTTGCCTTCCTCTTTTTGTGTTGGTATCTCCACTCGAGTGTATCCTCTTTACAATTCCTTTGATTGGCTGACTTGTAGCCTTCCACTGCTCATAAGTAGAGAACTACTTTCTCTCTCTCTTTTTCACTAAGTAGACCATGAGAGTGCATGTGTTCCATTGATCTTTCATGTTGTGCTACTCCCTTCTAAACACCCCGCCCATTGCTTTCTTAATCTACCCCTCCTCCCCTACCAGCTCCTTCTTTATACTTGCAAGTTTTATGCAAGGGCATGGCAGCTGCCCTTTGCTGCAGGGGCACTCGGTATTATCTAACGAGCTTTACTGTGCATGCATCCATTGCTCCATTGCACCCACTCGCCTTTGATCCTGCTTCCCCACCCACTGCCATCATATTTTTTTTTTTAGGCCCTGGCACCTGCCATTTTGTTGCAGGACCACTCCGCAATATGAAAAGCGATTTCGCCCTAATGCAATTTCGTTTTTTTATATACCAATGTAAGCGTTGTCCGCCATTAAATAAAAACAAAAGAAAAGGGCACTCACGTCGTTCTGTATGTGAACCCCTGCATGTTAACGCATGTGCATGCATACATCAACAATTTGCATGCCTGAAAAAACATGCAGCCTTCAACATCGGCCACATCAGTGCGCTGTTTCCTTTTTTTTTTTTGACGATGCTTCACAGCATTGTTAAAAAGCATTTGCAGAGCCAGTAGATCAACAAGGGTGAGACCTATTGGCTTTGCCAGTGCTTGTTTTAGTGTAGCAGTCAGGAGCTCGGAAAACCTGTACAAAGTGATAGATTGTTAGTATCTTTCTTAGCAATTTTGAAAACAGTGTTGCCTAAGCTGGCAAGGTGTGCAGTGTTACAAAGATATTTACTGAATATTTTGCAATTTGTATTTGCCCACATAAGTGAATATATGGAGGCTCTGAGTAGCACATTACTATTGACCAGAGTGTGAATCTAAATCTAATCCTTGGTTTTTTGGCATTTGTTTGTTGTGTTCAATATACAAATAAAAGGTTCTTAAAGGGCTCAAGCCGGGAGAACCATATCTCCTTATGCAATTGGGTGAATGTCATCCCCAAAGTTCGGAAGAAGAGATAGGGAGGGCAGAGCCTTTTCTGTTACAGCCGCCAAAATCTGGAATTCCCTCCTCCTTCATTTAACTGGTATTAAACTGCATTCGCCCTTTAGGAAGTTTTTAAAAACCTGGCTTTTCCCTCTATAATCTGGCCAGGGTAATGGGCAGGGTTACTTCAGGATTGGCATTCAGCACCTTGATGCCTTTGGACATTGTTGCGCTCTACAAATCTGTCATTCATTCAGTGTCTTACATTTGGCATATGGAAATAAGAGGTTATGAAAATGTGTTCATTTTATAGAGCTCAATCTAAAACCAGTTTCAAAAAGGGTATGTGGCTTCAAAGGTAAGTAAGTGCCTTAACAAGAAAGGGATGGTACATGGAAGAAAGGGTTTTAGAGCGCTTGGGAGTGGAAAGTCGTGGTCAGAGGGGAGATACACGGGTACATCAAAAATCATCATTTGGCTGTTAAAGAGAAAGGAGGGAGCTTTCTGAATATGGATCATGTTCTGGATGCTCAGAACATAGCAAGTGAAGGATTGGTACCTGGTTTTCTTGCATCTCTTGTTTTCATGTCTTGGGATGTTGCTGCTCGTGGAGCTGTGTGCCTCCACAGGTTATGATATAAGGCTATTTAAAGCGGGTTCTACGGGCCATACTTGCATGTAGACTATAATAACTGCTGTAATATAGGGAAATTGCAGAATATTTGATAACATCTGTGTTAGTCTTGTACTGCATTAATGTCTGGCAAAGTACCATAATGCAGGATTGAATTAAAGTGGGTCGGACCGTGGCGTTGCTAGACCTTTGGCAGCCCGTGGTGGTCCCTGCGTTTTCCACCCTGTGGCGGCCGCATGTAAGGGGGTGCTGGTGATTCCTGCGTTTGCCGCCCCACAACGGCCGCAGGGAAGAGTGGGGGAGGGGTTTAGCCTGCCACCCCCAAAACTCGTGCCCCCTTGCTACGCCACTGGGGTCAGACCTGAGGATCCATGCTTCTGGATACCAGTGGAGCCGCACTTCAGTGAAGGCTGCAATGTTTTTAGAGACATACACAAATGGGTTTGTGACATGCAAGAACATGGTCTACCGTGACAGGTCAACCATGTTCACACTTGGCAAGACCTTGCTTGAGTATAATTCAGACACTTCAAGTTTGCCTTTATCTTCAAGGCTCCCAAAAATCTACAAGCTTCCCAAACCTCTAAATACACCTTAATCTACTTACCCCATAATTGTGGATGGTCTTTGGCCTGATTGCATCCAGAAAATGGCAGTAGATACAGCCTGCACCCCTGGATGTACATAAACACTGAGCAAGCAGACTCCTGGGTATGTGTACCTTATTTGACTACAGGTACCGTACCAGAAACAAAAGACTGCAGAGCAAGGAGGATCACTCAATATCAACTGGCCCAGTGTCATTAGGAGCACCTTTAAGGAGTTCTCAGCAGTACTTGGCACGCTAAGACTTTTTGGCAGTTCTCATAACGAGAAAGGAAATTACCAGTCCTGGCATGCAAAGTGCTGTTGGCTAAAAAGTAAGGACAGCGTAACGTTGCTGGTAATGTCACTGGGTCACGTGATCATTTTATGATCACACTGTGATTTCCTGGTGTTAAGCAGCTGCTCTGCTTCTGAAATTCATGTATGTGTAGCAACATCAAATCTTGAGGAATTGATGTGGCACGTGCAAGGCACGTCATAAGTGTGGGATTACGGTCCCATAGGTAATGATACTAATCATTGGCTTAAAAAAAAAAGCTGGGTCAGTACTCAAATTTTTTGTTGAAGATAGATCCAAATAATGGATGTGCAATAGAGTTGGCGCTGGATAGTGGTATTTCCTCTAGACCTTTTTTTGCAAAATGCGTCTTGCACAAAGAATGTAGCCTTGTGTTTAGATAACGTATCAGGCCCGTGCTTTGAGTGGTAATAGTTGACTAATACTTAACAAAACAATGCCCAATAGACTAAGCTAGATTTTCAGATATCCCACCCTTTATTCTAGCACACGAATAAACTCCTACTTTCAAGAAAGGAATGTTTGCTTTTCCTATAGGTAGCGCTGCCGGATTCTTTTACTCATTTTGAATTTCAACATTGTATGGATTTTATTTCTTAACTAAAGAGCACGCACGGTCTCCACACCAAAGTGAGGCGTCCTGCCATTCAAAGAACACATAATACAGAATCAAAAATTTATCTGTGTAAAGCAATGAAATGTCCAAGAAGAAAACCATGTTTATAGAACTTTAGAGAGAAAAAGCGAATTGCGAAAATGTAGAAATGTAGGTGTTAGTTCCAACTTCATGCTGAAGCAATGTCTAATTAGTTAGAGGAGCCGTTGAAACTAGCATTGGCAATGCCAATAAGTCTGGCTTATGAATGAAAGTTTCTTTTGTGCCATTTCTGAGGTTAGACACTCAATAAGTCATCATACACCCACTCTGTCACTCCATTTTATACTAATGCATTTATTCATCCATCCATTGACGCATTGTTACATTCTTCGTCTAACACAATCATAATAAAACACACACAAACTCAATGACATAGGCAGGATAAATTAAAAGAATACCAGAAGGAAAAAATAATTGTTGCCTAAATACGGCAGCATATGCTTGCAATAACAAAACTAAACATTGCAAAAGTATTGTACCTATTCTACTGTTTTTAAAATTCAAGCATGGCCCACCACATTTATAAGAAATGTTGGTTATCTTGAAATGGCAGAACAAAGATGCACAGTAGCATTCCATAGTGGTCTCCTGGTTTAAAGGTAGTGGGCACGTGAGATGCTGCGCACTGCAGTTGAAATGAGCAGCAAGTAAGGAACTGTTAGCACTACCTCGAGACCAGTAGCGTCTTCTTGAGAAGCATTAAAATAAAAGAGAAATGAAAGGAGAATCTATAAAAGGAGAAAATTGAAAAATTAAAGGACTGGCCAACTAGCCCTGACACTGAAGCACACTAATTTTCAGGTGGATGTGCAATTGGACAGAACGCCTTCATTCACAGGACAAGAGAGCCAATGACTGCTGCGGATTGAACCTTTACTCTAAGCAGTTCGCCATCATGGATGAAAGCAGAGTGTAAATGACACTGTGATAGACCAATTGCATAACACAGCTGACCCAAAGGTCTTCAATGTATCTATATGGAGGAGTGTGTATATGTGTATGTATGTATATATATAATCTACTGGCGGTCGCCAGTAGATAGTTATAGTTAGGACCTATTATCCATCGGAAATTCGTAACATTCTTTTCCCAATAACTTTGGCGCCGGTTGACGAATCTTCGCGAAATTTTCAAAACTACAGGGATCTGTATGCAGAAAATGTCAAATAGTGAAGATCATTGTAAATACATACACAGATGAAATCTACATATTTATAATGTATAATTCCAGAGTGATATGGATACAATGTATATAGTATGTTGTCTATGTCAATTCATGCAAATTGAGCACTAGCACTTTAAATAGGATACTCACAGTTTGAGCCGTGTCATGTGATCAAGGCCGGGGGACGGCCGAAACGCGTCATGGCGGACTAGCTTGGTGTTAATAAAGAATATTATGCACTGATTTGGGACTACGCTCGTTTTACTTTGGAGGAAACTTTAAGCGAGAACCAGCAATGTGTATGTATATATATATATATATATATATGTATATATATATATAATCTACTGGCGGTCGCCAGTAGATAGTTATAGTTAGGACCTATTATCCATCGGAAATTCGTAACATTCTTTTCCCAATAACTTTGGCGCCGGTTGACGAATCTTCGCGAAATTTTCAAAACTAATGGCCCGCTCCGGTCCGCTCCTATCTTGAAAGTTTCGGGGTGATTCATGAAGCGGGGGCCGAGAAAAAAGGGGGGTCCCAAAACGTGTTTTCTCCATGTTAATTCCCATAGGAAACTTTAGACACGGCTACAGCCCGAACTGCTGAACGGAATTACACCAAATTTGGCAAAAAGGTAGTGCTTGGTTCAGAAAGCGCCCTTTTTTTTTAAATGGTGTAAATCCGTTCAGTAGTTGCGGAGAAATTCAAAAAATAAGAGTAAAAAAATCAATTTCCCATACGAAACTTTATGCAAGGCTACAGCCAAAACTGCTGAACGGAATTACACCAAATTTGGCAAAAAGGTAGTGCTTGGTTCAGAAAGCACCCTTTTTAAAAATGGTGTAAATCCGTTCAGTAGTTGCTGAGAAAATCAAAAATAAAAGTTTCGATATTTAGAGGCACGGAGGATCCGCGGACCCTCCCGACCACGAGCTTCATGCTAATTGGCTGTCAACACTCCAAACCAGGAAGTGTTGGCAGCCATCTTGTGCCTCGGTAGAACCGAGGCACAAGAAAACAGAAAAACTAAGGCGCAAAACAAGAAAAGGGGGCAGGGTAGAAACACCCTGACCCCCTAGGCCTGCTCAGAAAGTCCCACAAGGACCCCCAGGGCCCAAAAAAGCATTTTTTTTTTTTAAATCGGCAAAATGCGCGCCTGATCCGCGGATCCGGCCGCGGAAAAAAAAAAGCGAGCGCGGGCTCCCGCGCTCGTTAATATTTAGCCCCGGGTGGGCCAGGTCCTGCGGGCAGTGAAAAAATAAGTGTGTGGGGGGGTCCCAATCCCCCCACACTGCCCCGGGGACCGCCACCCCCCCGGGGCTTGTTTTTATAAAGTTGGGGGGGGCCTCTGAGGCCCCCCCAAGCCCCGGGGACCGCCACCCCCCGGGGCTCCCATTAATTATATTTGCAAGGGGGCACACTGCCCCCCCCGCAGCCCTGGGGACCGCCACCCCCCGGGGCTTCTTTTTAAAAATGTACCTGTGTGGGGGGGCTCGAGCCCCCCCACACGCCCCGGGGACCGCCACCTCCCCGGGGCACTAATATGTAAATTAGGGGGTCCGTTAAGGACCCCGGGGACCACCACCTCCTCGGGGCTATGTACAGATTGGGAGGGGGGCCGCGCGGCCCCCCTCCTGGAGCCAGTGATGGCCCTGGGGACCGCCACCCCTCAGGGCCGGCTCCTGCAGTGTCCCGGGGTGCCCACCCCCGGGACACTGCAGTTTGCTATGGCAGGGCGGGAGCCTCGCTGCTCCCGCCCTGTCATAGCAAACTCTGCTTTGGTTTTGGAAGAGAGAGCAGGGAAACCTGCTCTCTCTTCCAAAACAAAGCTGATTGCTTTCCACACGGGGAGCTGCATCTTAGCAGCTCCCGTGTGGAAAGCAATGCCGGCTCCCGCAGGAGGCGGGGAGCCGGCTGGGACCGTGGGGGCATTGGGGCTCCCCACGGTCCCCAACGAGAGGCCATGCCCCGGGGATGGGGTCCCCGGGGCCATGATTGGCCCGTGATGGGGGCCACGCGGCCCCCCTCCCCCATGATTAAAAAAAATGTTACAAAAAAAAAAAACGCAAAGGCCGGACCCGGGGGATGGGGTCCCCGGGGCCATAAATGGCCTGAGGAGGGGGGCTACGCAGCCCCCCTCCAATAATTTTAATTTAAAAAAAAACACTGGCCATGCCCCTGGGGATGGGGTCCCCGGGGCTGAATATGGCCTGGGGAGGGGGGCCACGCGGCCTCCTTCCATTATTAAAAATAAAAAAATATAGGGGTCAGGCCCTGGGGGATGGGGTCCCTAGGGCCAATAAAATAGGAAAAGAAGGGGGGCCACACAGCTCCCCTTCTTAAAAAAATGAATAAAAAAAAAAAAAAGACCGGCATTGCGCCGGAGGCCCTGCCCCCTCCCTGCAGCACTCAGCAAACGCGCCCCCTGGCACGTTTAAAGTTGGGGAACTAATTCCCCTTGAATACTGGGGGTCCCTGGGGGCCAACTAGCCCACCAGGTACCTCCAGTATGCGCCAGGGAGCTGCGTTGCAGAGAGGTGTTCAGAGGCCACGCCCCTTTTTTCACCTCTCTGCAACGCAGCTCTGTGGCGCTTACTGGAGGTACCTGGTGGGCTTATTGGACCCCAGGGACCCTCAGGATTCAAGGGGACTTTATCCCCCAACTTAAATGCGCCACAGGGCGCGTTTGCACAGTGGTGAAGGTAGGGGGCGGGGCCTGAGGTGACATGTGTACAAACACGCCCTGTGGCGCGTTTTAAGTTGGGGAATTAATTCCTCTTCAATCCTGAGGGTCCCTGGGGTCCAACTAGCCCACCACGTACCTCCAGTAAGCGCCACAGAGCTGCGTTGCAGAGTGGTGTAAAAAGGGGCGTGGCCTTCAGCAGCCCTCAGAATTCCACTCAAGCTAAAACCCCTCATAAAAGCCTTACTAGCCATGGCTCCTCTAACAGAATGTGCCCCAAAGACACTCACATCCACACCAGCCTTACACATTACCCCTTTAACCCACCTTGCCAAAGTAGGTGATGAAACTGCTTTAAATGGCTTCTTAAAAGAAATTAACAACTGCGAGCAACCACTCTGTCTCAACCCTAAAGTCCTCCTCTCATATTCTTTTAGACAACTAACCACACACAAATTATTATGTTCCTCTAAAAGAGGATAAAAAATCGTCCTAGACATAGTCTTTGCCCTTTTCCTTACATCAAAACATACACCCTCTGGTTGATAACATCTTGAATTTACCTCTAAAGCCATAATATCAGAAACCCTCCTAAAGGAAACCAAACACAGAAGCATAGCCAGCTTCCATGACAAAATCTTCAGATCCAAACATGAATTTGTACCCCAGCTATCCAACTCTTTCAGAACCACCGAAACATCCCAAAGAGTACCATATTTTGCTTTTGGAGGCATACCCACTCGAACACTCTTAACCAGTCTCTTAACTAAAACATGTTGTCCAACAGGTATACCGTCCACCAAAACATGCCCTGCTGAAATCGCAGACCTGCTTACATTGACAGTATTGTACGCCAAACCTCTACTATACTGAACTGATAAGAATTTCACCACCTCTACTATAGGTGCTGATACGGGCTCCAAACCCCTTTCAACACACCAATCACACCATCTTCTCCATGCTGATCTATAGACCTTTGTTGTCCCTGAAGACCACGACCGTGCAATGAGATCCTCAGCCTCTTTTGATAGGCCATGCACTTGCCATACTCTCCTGAAATCAACCAAGCTACAAGCCTTAACTGACCCGACACAACCAACTCGTGGGCATTTCCTTGCACATCCAACAAAATCTCCCTGAAGATTGGCAAGATGACTGGGTCCTCCATCAACAGACTCATCAGATCTGGGAACCACACCTGAGCCTTCCAAAATGGCGTTACCAAGACTAACTCTACCTTTTCTCTTCTGACTTTCGTCAACACCCTCTGTGTCATAGAAAACGGAGGGAATGCATAATTCCTCCCCTCTTTCCACTCCTGAAGGAAAGCATCTATCCCCTTTGCTTCCGGATCCGGCCTCCAGCTGTAAAAATCTTTCAACTGTGAATTCAGTCTGTCCGCAAACAAATCCACCTGCAGAGGACCCCACCTCTGCTGCAACCTCTCAAACTCCTCTGTTCAACCTCCAATTGCTCACATCCCTGAGATGTCTTGAATACCAATCCGCTTCTACGTTGCTCAACCCTGGGATATACTGAGCTTGAACCATAATCTCCTTCTCTAAACAAAACCTCCAAAACTCTTTTGCTAACTCCGCTAAGCCCCTCGACCGAGGACCCCCCAACTTGTTCACATACCGAACCGCTGACAAGTTGTCCATTTCCAACAGTACACAACATTTCACTTGATCCTTCATGAAACTCTTTATCGCAAAGGACCCTGTCAGAAGTTCCAAACAATTTATGTGCATCTCTCTCTCCTCCTTTGACCACTGTCCCCCTGTTGACACTGTGCCACACCTTGCTCCCCATCCGTGCAAACTCGCATCCGACTCTATCTCTGGTACCTCTCCAAATATAGCCCTTCCATTCCATGCTACCAGACTCATTAACCACCAATCCAATTCCTCCGGAGTCTCTTGATTCATTCTCACTTTCTGTGAGTACTTCGCACCCTGCCTCAAATGAAAAGCTTTCAACCTCTGCAACGCTCTTTAATGAAGGGGAGCGGGAAAGATCGCTTGAATCGATGCCGATAACAGACCCAACAACCGAGCCAACTGTCTACACGTGATCCACTCTGCACTCCTCACTCTTTTCACTTCCTTCCTGATTTTCTTCACCTTCTCCATAGGCAACTTCAATACAATGTCTGAATCTGAAAGCCTAAAAATTGCATCACTTGTTCTGGCTCCACACAAGACTTCTCCCTGTTCACCACAAATCCCAGATCCTCCAGAACTCTCACAGCAAACTCCGTCTGCTCCCTCGCTAGACTCCTCTCTTCTGCCATTATTAAGATATCGTCTAGGTACACAATCAAACGAATCCCCCTGGATCTCAACCATGCTGCCACTGGCCTCATTACTTTGGTAAAACACCACGGGGCTGACGTCAACCCAAATGGGAGACTCTTGAACCTCCAACGCTTTCCCTTCCACCTGAACTGAAGGTAATCTTCTTGTTCCTCGCACATCGGAATGGTCAGATAAGCATCCTTCAAATCTAACCGGGTAAACCAATCCCCTTTCCTCAGCAAATCCTGCAACATATGAATACTTTCCATCTTGAAATGGTTGTAACAAACCCAATCGTTTAACTCTCTTAGATTTATAACTGGCCTCATCCCTTTTTCCTTCTTTTCCACTAAAAACAGATTGCTTATGAAACAACCTCGCACCTTTCTTGCAGGTTCTATCGCCCCATTTGCTTCCAAAGCCTCTACTTCCTTCGTTATCAGATCCTCCATCTCCTTTGAAAAACGTAAAATATTGGGAAACCTTTCCTGCACCGGCGTCTGAATAAAATCTATTCGGTAACCTGCCACTGTTTCCAAAACCCAAGCATCCTGAGTAATTTCTCCCCATCTTGTTACAAACTGGGCTAGTCTGCCGCCCAATTTTACTTGGGTAGAAATAGGGTCTTGTAAACAACTTACCTGAGGCACCCCCTGTTCGTCTCTCTGACCGCATGCCTCTCGCTCTGCCCCTCGCTCTGCCCCTCTGTCTTTGTGGGTAAAAATTACCCTGCTCTGTCCTGGTGTAACCATAGTTTGTTCCAAAGTTCGCTCCATAGGGTCTGAATCCTCTACCAAAGCTACCTCTGGTAATACCCTGTCCTCGGCCGGGGAACCGACCCCGCATTCTCCCGGCCATGCCAAAAACCCTTCTGATATCCTTCTGTGCCTTATGTAGCGAGTTAAAAGTACCCACATACCTAGCCATATCCTTGACAAAATCATCGCCAAAGAGCAAACCCTCACTTTGCTCTCCTAGCTCCTTACTAGCCAAGTCCACCAGCTTAGGGTCTATCTTAAAAAGGATGCTCTTTCTTCTTTCAACACAAAGTGCTGCATTTGAATTCCCAAGAAGGCATATTGCTCTCTGAACCCACTGACGCATTTCCGCTACGTCAACACCAATATTATTTGAGTGTGCCTCCTCGCACAAATCAAAAATCTTAGTTAGAGGTCCCAGCACATCCAACAGCCTATCTTTGCATCCTTTGAGTCCTTTATCTAGACCCCTTCTAGGATCCCTTCCAGATTTATTGAGAAAGGCCATCACCTTTTGATCTAGTTCTGGCGTGTACGCCACTTTACTATCCAAACTAGGCCTAGGGCATTCAGATCTCAGCCTAGTTCTAACATCCTTTGGGATCTCTCTCCCTATCCAGTACCTTACGTACTTGGCCACATGATCCGCAGGAGTCCACTGTGGAGACAGAGGATGCCTAATTAAGAGAGGATCGAACATTTCTTCTCCCTGTGGATCCACAAAATCTCTGGCTTCCAATTTTATCTCTTTCTCATCTACCTTTCTCTTCTGAGAGGAACTTCTTCCACGTCTGTATCCTCAAAACTTGTACTACATGTTAACGCTACGTCCCCACTTGTAGAGCTTGAATCACATGCCGCAACACTGTGCCTTCTCTTACGTGCCTTTATAGCGCTTCCTTTTGCCTTTATAGCACTTTCCTTCTGAACCTTACGTTCATGATCATTGCTCTTTCTTTTCTTATCTATATGCTTCCTTTTGTGGGTCTTTTTCGCACCCTGAGCAGATATTCCTGCACCAACCTCTACTTCCTCCGTAGTCCAGAAGTTATCCGCTTCTCCAGACCTTTTCCTGGAGTCTTTCCTCATCATACTCCTCTCTAAACTATTCTCAATCTTCTTATCGAGAGACGCTGACATCTCTCCAAACATCTTCTCCATATAAACTCTCATCCTTTCTTCAAATCCTGCCTCTGTATTCTCCATTTTAAAAATGTCTTGCCTATACACCACTTCAATACTACCAACTCAATATTTCTTTCAAGATAACAGCAAATATCCTCCTTACCAGACCACTTGTAACCTCAAACAAACTAGTTGTCAATTCAGCCAATTCAAATATGCTTCATAGAACACACTCTGTCTGAATAATGAAAACCTCTTATAAACACTTATTTATAAAATTCGCCTCAGTTCGCTAAACAACGTCCTCCTCATGAACTCCTGTCCGAAGTCTGTCAGAAACTGACTCGCGTTCTGACAGACTCTTCGCTATTTCCCAAAATATGTCTACCAACTTCCTAACACAACATAATTGGTCTTATCCCAAACCCCCAAAATGGCCGCTGCACGGAACGTAAGTACGGCGTCCTGTCTACTCCAAGATTCAAAAATTCCCCTCTCGCGCTCCACAACACCGGAGGCGCGAGAGGAGAAAGGATCGCTCGAGCGCTGTCAAGGCCCGATCATAGATGCCTCGCGCATACGTCCTTCACACGCGCTCGGAGTGCGCTCCGAATTTAAAAACCAACACCAAACGGTAACCGTCAAGAAACCTCTATTCCTATAATTCTTTAAATCGCCCGCAAGCTTCTCTTGTAAAAACTAAAATAATACACGCTACGCTACCATCCTACCTAAATCATTATTTACTCATCCTAATTTAAATCAAAACATCGCATCATCTAATATAAATCAACATCAACTCAAAACAAATAACCAATCCACTTTCTCTTCATACTTCAATCATACTAGAAGGCAAACTTACAAAGAAAAATATGAATATACTGATCTATCCAAACATACCACATTCATAAAGAAGTAAGATATGAATGGACTTATCTGTGCTTGAGCAGCCACAAAAGAGGAAGATGGCTGCATGTTCTATGATTATATGCATGTTCTGCGTTCTAGAGCTTATGAGTATTCTAATTCTAGAGTTTGTTGCTGCTGTGTTTGAGGAGCAATAAAGGTGATATGCATAATATTGGCCTCCGGGCCTTGCCATAAAATCTCGAAATACATGATTTCAGGGTGTGCACTGAAGAAAACCTGCTCCTTTGTTTGATTTGATAAACTATAATGTTGTTCATGTATAATAGGGACCCAGGCCACCCAAAAAGTGCACATAACTGATGTGCCTCTTTAGTTCACTGTTGCCGTTGTTGTCAGGATAGGGGGAAGAATTAATGTTTCTAAGTTCATGTCTGAAAACTATCACTTTTAAATTAGTACTTCTTAATGCACTGATATAATCAATTGTACAGAAGTGAAAAGGTTCTGCAAGTTAATTAAATACACTTTTTGAATTTTGAAGACACTGTCATAATTTTTGCTGCAAGATGTCTTTAAAAATAGAAGGTGTTTCTAAAGTTAAGGCCAGGACTCCCTAATTACTTAATTTCTTTAATACCAATTAACCTTGAAATAAATGATTGCCTTTCTATTTAATATCTTTTTATTGTTAGTGCTGAGTCCGTAAACAGCAGCGCAGAGCTCCTGTTGACCAGGGGACTGCATGCGACCCCCGGCCGTACTTTGAGTACCCATGCTCTAGTAGGATGACCTAAAATGGATTCTGGCAGTGCAGATCTTCCATGCCAATGGTTTGTCAGAAGTGGCAACCAACACAAAAACACTTGCTTATGTCAGTAATCTGTGAGATCCATGTAAAAATATAGCTCTCTGTAGCCTTTAGTACAGAGTAATAACAATCGTCCCTTAATTTACTAGTGACTTTAGCATTTGCATTTCGCAAAAGTATGTCGGGCCTACTGCCTTTATTGTAACGTTTCATTATAAACAATCGGGCCTATAACCGTTATTATTGGCTTGTCACCATAACCAACTCAGACCTACTATGATGCTCATAAGCCTTCCCACAAGACAACCTTCAGGTACATAGTAATAAAATTACAAATATGTACAAAATACAGTTCTTCCTGGGAGGGAAAAACTAAAACTGGACAGCCTAAAACAAAGCCAGCAAATAGAAAGCAAGCAAATATGAGTTACAAACTACAAACCCAATGGGCAGAATGCAATCCCAGGGAAGCTTTTTGAGTGTCCCCAAGATGTCTTTAGCAAACCAGGCAGCTGTATTGTCTAGTAGACTTTGTCCTTAACCACTTAACCGCGGCGGCAATTCCGCCGCGGTGCGGCGGTTTAGCGGAGTGGGCGGGGCCGCGTCGGCCAACGGACGTGCGCAGCACTACGGAGGTAGTGCTCGCGACGGCCGTTGGCCGACAGAAGCAGCGAAGGGGTTAACACCATTGCCTGCTATGGTAAACTGCGAGATTCCATGTAATAAAATACCAACCGATAGGCTTTAGCAGAGTGTAGTAACAATCTACCCATAAAAGCACATTGGCTTTAACACATACTTTTCACAATAAGTAAGTTACACCTCTTAATTTGTCACATATTTTCATTATAAACAGATTATACTTACGGAATCCAACGCAACCTTTCCCAATGAATGGATATAGCCTCTAGCCTTTGCCATTGGCTTTACACTATAACATGGGCCTACTGTAGTGCACATTAACTGGCAACCATCAGGTGTACATTTATAAAATTACCAATATGTACAAAATTAAATTTGCCAAAATAAAGCCCCTCTCAATAGGGCCTAACAAGAATCATCACAGTGAAATACTCTGAAGGTTTTCAGTCAAGTAGTATTTGTGTAGTGTGGTTTATCACCCGGGGGTATCCAGGTGCTGTAGGTATCAGTTGAAGAGCCAGGTCTTGAGTCTCTTCCTGAAGTGGTTCAGTGAGGGTGAAGTGCCTAGGTGGAGGGGGAAGGTGTTCCAGGCTTTGACGGCAAGATGAGAGAATGACAGTCCTCTGGTGCGGCTGCGGCAGATATGTGGTGTCTGAGTGAGGGCAAGGTGTGCGAAGTGGAGGTTTCTGGTTGGTTATTGGAAGGTAAGGTGGTGGTTCATGTAGTGTGGTCCTTGGTTGTGGAGGGCTTTGTAGGTGTGGGTCAGGAGCATGAACTGGCATCTCTTCTGGACGGGGAGCCAGTGGAGGTCTTTCAGGTGCTGGGTGATGTGTGTCCTCTTGGGCAGGTTGAGGATCAGTCTGGCTGCTGCGTCCTAGATTGTTTGGAGTCTTTGCATGAGTTCGGAGGTGGTGGCGGCGACATAGAGTTCGTTGCCGTAGTTGAGCCGGCTGGTGATGAGGGCCTGCGTCACAGTTTTCCTGGTGCTGATGGAAAGCCATCTGAAGATTTTGCAGAGCATGCAGATCATGTCGAAGTAGGCTGCAGCGATGGCGTTGACCTGAAGTTTCATGGAGTGTTCGCTGTCCAGTATGATGCCGAGGTTGCCGGCGTGGTCTTTCGGTGTGGGGGTAAGTCCAAGCTCCGCTGGCCGCAAGGAGTTGTTATAAAGGACGGTGAGTCTGCCAAAGAGCAGGACTTCCGTTTTGTCCGTGTTGAGTTTAAGGCAGTTGTCTCTCATCCGTGTTGCGATGTTCTTCATGCAATTGTGTATGTGGGTCTTAGTCAGGGTAGGGTTCGCTGAGAGTGAGAGGACGAGCTGAATGTTGTTGGCGTACGAGATGTTGATGTCGTGTGTTCTGACGATGTCTGCTAGTGGTGTCATGTAGACGTTGAAGAGGGTAGGGCTGAGGGAGGTTACTTAGGGTACTCCGCAGATGATGTGCTTGGGTTGCGAGGTGAAGGGAGGGAGGCAGACTCTATGGGTGCATCCCGTGAGGAAGGATTGAGTGTATGGGTGGAGACGGTGTTGAAAGCTGCGGAGAGGTCCAGGAGGATGAGGGTGACCAACACCAAAAGCCTTGCTGCCTAGTATAGTAATCTTGGAGATTACATGAGCTCCAATAATGTTCTACAGCCTGCGAACATAAATGTGATAACACTCCACAGTTAAATGCTTGTTGGCTTTACCATATGTTTTTCACAATAAATAAGCCAGAACTGCTGCCTTTGTAAACACTTTCAGTGATAAACAAACCAGACATATGTTATTTGGCATATTTCCTTGCAATTAAGCCTGTAGATATTATCATTGGTTTGGCACCATCACCAACTCAGCCTTTTGTACTGAGCATAAGCTTTCCCACAAGGCAACCATCAGGCATACAGTCTTAACTTTGCAAATGCATACAAAGTTAGAGCTGGCAAACAAAATACTGTTGTTCCTAAAAGTGCCTAACGGGGATTATTAAAGTGCATATCTTCTATACCCACATTCTTTTCGGGTGGATCACGAACACAAAAACTCTTGCTTACTATAGTAATCTGTGAGATTCCATGTAACAAAATACCTGCTTACAGGCTTTAGCACACTGTAATAACAATCTACCCTTAAAATCATCCTGTCTTTAACACACGCTTTTCACAATAAATTAGTCAGGCCTACTTGTTTTTTCATAACTTTTCATTATAAACAGATCAAATCTAAGGAATAGGACATAAGATTTCCCAGTGACCCGATCAGGTCTTCAACTTTTACCATCGACTTGACACAGTATCCAACCAAGCTTACTGAAGTGTGCATAAGCTTGTAACCATCATGTATACTGTTACAATGTTACAAATATGTACAAAATTACTTTTGGCCGAACAATGTACAGTCCCACTCAATAGGGCCTAACAAGAATTATCACAGTCAAAATCTTCTACTCCCAGGGTTTTTTTCAGAGTGAGTACCAATGCCAAAATCCCTGCCTACTACAGTAATCTGTTAGATTACATGGAACAAATACCCGTCTATAGCCTGTAACACAATGTAAGGATTACATGGTTTTATCAAATGATTTTCAGAATAAATAAGCTAAACCATCTGTCATTACAATATTGTTTAATAATGAGCATACCACAGGCATAACATCGGACATAATGTTTCCCAGTACACCAATCAGGCCATAACCAACTCAGGAATACAGTTTTGACTGTAAGCTTTTCGTTAACGCAACTATCACACACACAGTCATAAAATTAAAAAGTTTTACAAAATTACAGTTGCCTAAGAAACATTCTTTATCATCCACGAGTGCCTAACAAAGATTCGCACAGAGCAAACCTTTGCTTCTCACAGAGCAAACCTTCTATCTTCATGGTTTGGCGCACGGGTATCAAACATCAAAACAATTGCCTACTATGGTAATCTGTGAGATTCCAAAATACCTACGTATAGGCTTTAATATAAAGTGAAAACAATTGAGATTTAAATACCTATTGACTTTAACATATTCTTCTCACAATAAATATGCATGACTTAATGCCCTTGTCCTAACAACATTTCATAATAAACAGATCCGGCCTATAGCCATGATCATCTGCTTGCCACCATAACCAGCTCTGTGTGGGTGTACGTGTCCGGAGGAGCCGCTAATTGCCCAGGCGCCTTACCGGAGCAGAGGCGAAAGTCCTGTGGCGCTCGCAATCCCATCGGGTTCTCAGGAGGAGCGGTGTGCGGGAGGCTACGCTGCACGATCGGAGCAGCTTCAGACCGCGACTGGAGGAGCTCGTGGAGGGTCTTTGGTGCGCACACGTGGTCCCAGAGAGGGCGCAAACTGTATAACCGTTGAGGAGGGGACGCACTGCATAGACATATGAGCAAGGGGCAGCGGGAGCAATTTCTAGACAGGTGGCAAAACGGATCCATGCCTGGCCGTGCCTGACCCTAAAATGGCGGCCGACACGCTGCTGATCGTATAATTCAAAGGGGTGTGGCTGCGGTGCTGCATTAAAGAGCCGCAGCGGCAACAAACTCCACAATGCAGCAGGAGGGATGTAATGAAAGAGGGGATTGGTGCCTCCCACATAGGCCATCAAACACTGATAGCACCCAGCAGTGAGCTATGCAAGGTAGGAGCAACCAAGATGGCGGTGGAGTAACAGCTCGAAGCTGGAGCGCCACCGGATGAGGCCCAAAATTAGCCTGGGTCCCCCTACCACTGGGATCCTGCTCAAATTCCCAACACTCATCACTGCTGCTGGGAATGGGGATGATCTGCGGACTTTGGACCTGTCCCTTCCACCGCTCTCCTCTCTCGACCTGGGGGTGAGCTGGAGGATGAGGCAGACGGCGTTTACCAGCAACACCGTGACCGGTGCTCTTGATGGAACTTTGACGATGCCCCCTGGGCGGAAACCCTAACTTTCTATACTTACAGCGGTGCCCGAGCAACCTTGGCTGATGCCCGGTGGAGCTGTCCTATGCAGCTATAGAGGAGTTTGGCTCTGGTTCACCCCTCGGCCGGCACCTACCCAGCCGGACATCGGACATTGTTTTCCTCGCCTCCCCGTTGTGTTTTCCTACCTGCTTTCCCTACCCCTGTTTACCATTCCCCCTCTTCACTCCCCATAAGACGTGTGTACGCGCTAATAACTCACATTATTGTGTAATCCCATGTTTGTTTTTTCTCCTATGTCTATACTTGTCTATGTAATTATGTAACCTGTAACTCACTGATCCTCATGTAAAGCGCTCTGATACCTCCGGGTCTAGCCAGCGCTATATAAAACTTTCCAAATAAATAAATAAAAATAAATAAATAAAATAAAAATCCAGTTTAAGCTTTGCCACAAACCAAAAAGTGAAATGCAAGCAGTCTTCTTAGCGGAAGCGCACAAATTCGGCCCACTCAAATCTTGTACTCCGAGGCAAAAACATGCGAGTGGAGCCTAAACCCCTCTCACAGTATTAATCTGAATTTTTTTGTTGATCTCATAAGGTCAGGCAACATCTGCAATGTCACGCCAGACTTAAAAATCCAAGTAGGTTAGTGTAGCCCTGGGCATCCTATACTACTCTCAAACACAAAACTGCACTACATAGTCTAAAGTTAATGATGGAAAGGGAGTGTTTTGGAACTGCAGTACATTCCTGGTGACACCCCTTCTATTTCTATCTATGATGCTGCAGAACAAATGTAAATGCCGTAAATTGTCTAGTTATCTAGCACAATTTAACAGCATTAAATACAATTTATGTGCCCCCAAAAGTTCAAGCCCAGGCAGCCATACTGCTTCTGGCTCAGTCAGCTGGATAAATAAACAAAATAATCATGGCTGTGTGGAGGGAAAACATTTTTAGGTCTCGGGCCTAGCGTTGCAGTGCGCAGCCTGCTCGCGCAGCCCGAGACCTCTTGTATGGGCTTTTGAAAGCAGACCACACGCTCGTGCGTGTGGTTTTGCTTTCGCCGGCTGCCATTGGCTTTAGCGTGTTTTTTTACAAAGTAATGCACGCAATTGGGCAAGGCGGGCGCATGTCCCGCCTTTGCTCCGCCCATTCCAATCGGTGGCTAGCACGCGCAGCAGCGCGCGTTCGCCTCGCTGCCGCGCTCCCTTTCCCCCCGCTCCTCTGTGGTGCGCGCGCACCACTGGTTATTTTGTGGGCTGTAAACTTTTCCTTTGCTCCCTGCACATTCCAATGAAAGACAAACCTCTGCTGTGGAGTCTGCAGCCTCGGACCCTCCCGCAGACGGTAGACAGGGAAGGCAGTTGCATATCCTCAGCTTCACATTCATCCAGCCACCTCTGCACTAACCCACCGAGCTATCCCCCGTCTCCAGAGACATCCACCCACCTGTGCAGTAACATACCGAGCTAACCCCCGTCTCCAGAGACATCCACCCCCCTGTGCACTAACCTAACGAGCTATCCATGTCTCCAGAGACGTCCACCCACCTGTGCAGTAACATACCGAACTAACCCCCGTCTCCAGAGACATCCACCCCCCTGTGCACTAACCTAACGAGCTATCCACATCTCCAGAGACATCCACCCCCCTGTGCACTAACCTACCGGGCATCCTAACCCCCCCACCCCCCCAGCCGTATCTGCATCTATCTGCTCGTCTCCCGAAACACCCACTCACCGCCTATTTATTTATTTAATACACTTTTGCATAGGGCGAACTTTACCCAAAGGTGTCAGAGCGCTTTACAAACAACGAAGTATACCCGTGATGGAATTTACATATTAACAAGTTACAGATCCTAGCCAACACATCCTTCCGCCCACAAAGTTCAGTAACCGTATCGTGCTCCGAGCGTGTCCCTCGCCCGGAGGCTGGCACACACATGGATCCCCAGACAGAGGCCATGGCCCGTATGGGAGGCCCACATGACGTGCGTCACGCTATCAGACCCTGGTGTACACGTACATACCCCCATGTAAGGTAAGCTGTTATGACACAGACTTTCTCCTGACACTCGTCAAGCCAGGATTTCGATGTGCATGCTGGTACTTGTAGTTCTGGTGTATGGAGATGCAGATGGCGCGTTGCTCCACCTCGGCCTGCTTCACCCACATCATGCATGTTCTCCCAGAGGCTGCGGGCTGTCCCTCGTGCCCACAGTGGTCTCACTGAGCTCCTCTGACCTTTGACCCCTGCCTTGTTTTGCGGCAGGGATAGTAATTTGGGTCTCATCAGTGGCACAGAACCACTGGCAGAGCTTCCGTAGTTAAAGGCATGCCATTGCTCTGTGTGTGGCATCACAACCCTGTGCACTGAGGGAGTGCAGCTTCCCAGGTTTTTGCTCACTGAGCCTTTCCCCAGTAGCGCTTGCTCCCCTCATATTAGTAATTCCTCTTGCTGTCCTCGTGGCCATGTCACATTTCCCACCCAGTGTATTACCGCGTAAGTATATTTAAGTGTAATACAAGTGGCACAGCTTTGATTTGTGTACAGTTTCATGTCGAGGGTGCTTGGTCTGTGCAAGAAGGGTGATCGTTCTCCGCTTTGGCTCTCCTTTAGAAGATGGATTTTCAGGGAAGTCCTGAAAAGAGGATGTGAGGTGATTGCTTAGAGCTTGCATCGCTTGAAGTGAACTGAAGCCAACATGTCTTGACGCGTCATTAAGATTGTTAGAATCTTCAAATATGTGATGGCTACAGTTTATTGCTTTTTGTATTGTATACCCACTTTTCAGCCCTTCCCGAATCTGTGTAATCCCCTTGTACAACTGAGGCAGATGAGTTTTTGCATGCAATGATGTGTAGAAAAGGTACATTTAATGACCATAGAACACCTAGCAAATTCGCAGGGTGTGCAGATTCACACATTTTCTTCTTGTAAAAATTATGCATATTTTACAAATCTCGTTTTGCTGGTAGTGTGCCTGAAATACTATATCTGATGGTATACCTCACCTATGAAAGTCATGCATGATAGTGTCACGAGGGTGGTTCAAATGGGAAAAAAATATCTTCTTAGCAGCATATAGAAGTTTTTGAGTTCTGCTCACTCAACCCGCAGTCGAAAAGTAAGCCAACAAGTGTAACCTCCTTTCATGACATGTTGAAAGCGTTGACAAAGTATTATGCAGTTCTTTTTAACTTGAGAGGTAAGCACCTAGGACTGGTGGCTCAGGAGAAGAAACAGTAACTGCTTCTGTTGTTCTTATTAGTACCATTGAGTTTGGTAACAATAAACATTTGTTATTCACGCCAAGATACCCTTATGGGTGAACATGCACTTTACAAATACATGTTATGTGTATATAGTATACATATATAAACACACACGTGTGTCATGACAGTAAAAATAAATGTCACCCAATAATACATTATTTATAGCAACTGTTTTAATAAGCGCTCATTCACACATTTTATTACTGTAGTTCAGAGGTCAAATTTTACGTTATTACCACAGTACAGCGGGACTAACGTATAACAAGCATTTGCAATGCAATAGGTCTCGCATTTACGCAAGTTTGAGCTATTGACATTGCAAATGACAATGCCTTTTATTTTTGTTTTCGTTTTTAAAACATAAATAAAAGGCATTGTCATTTGCAATGTCAATAGCTCAAACTCGCATAAATGCGAGACCTATTGCATTGCAATTGCTTGTTTTTCTGTGGAAGCAGTAAACGTTTGCCCAATCAAAATATGTACTCCATGCTACCAACATGTGGGCAAAAACAAAGGCCCTTTCTGTAATTCTTCGGAAAGCTGTTTTTTAGGTTGATCACATTATGTTGGGCAACAGTTGTGCTGTCATGCCAGACCTAAGAACGTCTGACATTTGAAAATGCTGGGATAATATTTGCTGCTTGAAATTGTGGTTTTCCCGAGAAACATGAATTGAGCAAAACTGATCAGCTTCCTTGTTGTTTGACTTTCGGCTGCATTTTGTATGGTACTGCAGGGCTTCCGAGATCTGCAAGAAAACACAGCCCCACCACTAACATGTAGTCATCACACGACACCAAGCCAGTTGGTCTCCTGGTAATTTAAAACCTTATTTCAACAGAGTTTTTGAACACCTCTCTTCAAAGAATTGGGGCTGAACTCTATAGCAGACCTGACACAGCACAGCTAATCTCTGAGTCTGTAATGGAGGCTTTGGTGGAGCCTAGCTTGCAGAAGTGATGAGGAGGGTGACACATACATGCCAACTCTCCTGATTCAGGCTGGAGACTACCGTTTCAAGGCTAGTCTCCCGATTCCTGCATGCAGAGGCCCGATTTCTCGGTGAGCTTCTGTCGACAGGGACTAGTCTTGTGAGACCTGGAGTATTCACTGCCAGGAACCTGCTCCTGCAGGCCTGTGCTGAACATTGTTGTCACGCTCTATGCCGCTCTTTCTCCGTATATTACCTATGTTTGCATTTCTGATATCCGATCCTGCAGCAGCACACTTACAAGTCCCATACATGACAATAGACTCGATTCAGGCCTCAACAGAAGTATATGGGAAAAGTATATTCTCCCGATAATTTTGTTAAAATCTACCACTTTTCTCTTCTAAAATGTTGGCATGTATGGACAGAGCAGGGTCTTGACTCCATGACCGCACCTTTTTTAGGTGTCGCCTACGCAGCGCGCATGCGCTGCTGTAGGAGATGACCTTTTGGAATCGGTCAGCTCTTTTCAGCAGCTCGTGCATGCCAGGCATCCACCTTGCGGGAGCGAGCAGCGGCGCGCAGGGTGCCATTTGTTGCGCTTTCACTTTAGCGGCCGCGAACTTTTTTCAGTAAGTGTTGTTAAGTGGTGCATGCTCGCATTCCTCATTTGTTGCGCTTTCACTTTCGCGGCCGTGAACAATTTTCAGTAAGTGGTGTTAAGTGGTGCATGCTCGCATTCCTAGACTCCTGCTGCCTGCTTCGCTGTAAGTGCTGACGTTTTCCGATGCGTGCCCGCATTCCTAGACTCCTGCTGCCTGCTTCGCTGTAAGTGCTGACGTTTTCCGATGCGTGCAGAAATAGCATTTTTTGTCTTGTATGCAAGCACAGGAGCGCCGCTTTATTAACACTACCCTTTCTATTTCAGCTAGGGTCACCACCTTACCCGGAGAAAAACTGGCCTGTGGTTTACATTTTAAGTTTCTGCAAAGGCCAACGTGATACTTAAAAGGAACTTTAAATAAACTCGTCTGTTTTCATTTATAACTTGGCCTTTCTGTCATTCTTTATTTTAATTATCCGCCAGGGTTCATTCAGAAAGACACCTGCTAAAGTGCTTTCTTCTTATAATTACTGTTTTAAGTGTCTACAGATAAGGAAAACAAATACCGACTTTAGGTGATTTTCTTAAGTTTTGTTCCAGCGGGGACATTAAAATACTGGCCAAGCTGGTAAAATAGCCTGTGCACTAATGTGGCATTGCACCCAGCAGAAAACCCCTCTATACACACGCCCCCCTCTTGTGATAAAAAGCACAACTCTATTTTTCAAATCTTGGTTGAATTTTCAAATCTGTCTTAAATTACGTTTCTCCTAAATTCCCACTATCGCCTCTGTTCGTTGGGAATCAGCTCTTTTAACAGTTACCATATTTCTCACATTCATTGTGTACGTGCCTCACGGGGGACATTATCACGGAATGGTGTGCATAAACCCTCTTGTGCAGACAACTTGTGCACAGCTTTCAGTGACAACTTACACTATATGAAGTCAGTCACCTTTGGCGCGTTGCATCTTGGTGACCTGGGCGGTGCGGGACGCTCTGGTGCTGCGTGCGTCTCAGTGGTGCCCCCGTGTGCGCAATGACGTATAGAGGTGACAAGCCTGCAGCTCCATAGGGAGAGCCGAGCCAGAGCCGGGCCGGGCCAGCTGTGTCGTGAGGATCTAGGAGCCAAAAGCAAGAGCCGAGCCATTCAAATATTTCACATGTAAATGAGACAGCAAATGTCCGGTGAAATTATGATAAAGACCGTCAAATTGATAAAATAAATGAACACGTGTATTCCACTTTTGTACTAGATATCAGCTCCTTGGCATCCACTGACAGTAACACCTTTTAGACATGGACTCAGAAACATTTAAGAATTCCCATCCTTAAAGCCCGAACGATTTGACCACTAGTGTCTCAAGAGATGTCTGTCTGTCATAGGCACTATTTATCATATGGACAATATTGTTATTATATATACATCAACATTATTGTCTATTAAACCATTGTATGTGAGGTTTTTATACAACAAATATCCTGAACTGTATTACTTCAAGGTGCTCTCAGATTTGCCTCGTAGTGATAATAAGACACAGTGCAATAAAGCACTTTGTCGAAGATCACACAGATTGATGAAGTGGGGAAGCGAGGATCTGATCCCAGGTCTCCTGGTTACACATTGTGGACCTGACCAGCGGACGAATATTAACTCTCTCCAGTTTAACACCAAAGGGCAATGCTTTGTGTTCAATTATTTGTCGATCTATATTAATACGCTCTGTGAATAAATACATATCACCAATTCAATTAATCTAACATAAGAAATATAAAAAACAAAATAGAAA
Source organism: Calotriton arnoldi (assembly GCA_963921515.1). Lineage (NCBI taxonomy): Eukaryota > Metazoa > Chordata > Amphibia > Caudata > Salamandridae > Calotriton > Calotriton arnoldi. The sequence goes on from CAWUFW010003218.1 coordinate 1,536,607, forward strand.
CTTAGGACCTTAAAAGTGTTTAGCCATGCAACAGTTGATGTTGTTGCACCAAGGATATTGTCCTGGATAACTAAACACTTATAAGGTCCCAAAGGCGAGACCTATTGGCTATGCCAATGCTTGTCTTTTATAAGTTTTGTAACTATCTGCAGTGAAGAGCCAGAGTCCTGCAACATTGGTGCTGCCTGTTTACAGTTGACAAGTTAAAGTATGGTGGAGGTATAAAAGTATTACAGACCACCCAAAGAGTAATAGGAGGCTCTAAAGGAAGCAACCATGGTGTTTTTAGTGCCTTGGTAATGTGATTATATCTCATCGTCGATACAACCGTCTTAGTAGGTGCTTAAAGATCCACGTTGCTTAATAGAAGTTACCATTCTGTGGGTCTATGTCGGGTCTCACCAAGCATTGGCAAAGCCAGTAGGTCTGGTGTTAGCTGTCAGTCTTGTGGCTTTTTTAGAGCTTGTCTTGATATGGTTTTTGTAACACCATATTATTGGTGGATCTGCAAGGCCCTCATTAATGGTTAAAAAAAAAAAAATCTAAAAGCCAGAAATTGTTTGGTTTTAAAAAGTCCACATTGCCATAGTGGTTCATGGCACTTATGAAACTACTTTATGTGCGGGTGAGCTCCTTGTCAGAAGGCAGCCACTCACAGAGAAGTTAGCCAGTGGCTGAAGTGGGCAGACCCATTGCCCCATGCTGTGTACTGCAGGGGGCGAAAGAAAAATGTGAACGACACAAATGACCAATAGATCCAGGGGTCTGACTCTAAGGCCCTGTATTCTCATATGTTATACATATAATCTTAGTAAAATCAAAAGGTCTTGCCTAATAGACCTAAAAAGAACCTGTCAAGAAGAAGGCGACAGTCCTAGCTAGGAGTTAACATCATGTATAAATCAAAACAACTAAGGCCCAACTGCTCAGCTGCCTAGTATTATAGTAAATATTTCTCACAATAGCTTTTCCATATTTATTTTTGTTTTATTAAAAAGTAAGGTCTATATAGCACATTTTTGCCTGTATATCTGAGGAAAGTGGATATGGTCACGTGCATGTTCTGTTAACAGTAAAACCCTATCTACTCTGTCTACTAAGATCGAATACTATGTAACGGAAGCGGAGTCGGATATTCCTGGGAAATCCTGTTGGTCTGACCAAGCACTTATCTACTAGTCTGCCGTCTGTGATAATTATTTGTGCCAGTCATCATCCCTTCGCCAATACCTGTAGCTTTAATAATGCAGTATTATGATGCCAATAACCATGCCCCCTTAGATTATTACTTTGCCTCTAACAGTGCTTCTCTAAATAATCTGTGCTTGCAGTCATTAAGAATAAGACAACTGCAAAAGTAAATTTAAATTTTTTTTATCGTCAGGTCTACTCGTGGTCTGCCAGAGTATTCTCAATAGTTCTGCCCCTTTTTTAGGTCTCGCCTACGCAGCGCGCATGCGCTGCATAGGAGGGCCTTTAGCCGTCGCTCTGCTCATTTTCAAGCACTGCACTCGTGCTTGTGGCGGCATCCACCTTGCGGGAGCGAGCAGGGGCGCGCCACAAGCACGAGTGCAGTGCTTGAAAAGTGAAGACTCTCCCAAGCGCGCGCGCACCACTCGTGGGCTCACCTCCTGCTCCCCCTCTCTCTCACAACAATCAACTTTCGCGGCCGCGGGGCTGCGCTTGTGTTTTAGCGCTTGTTTAGTTAGAGCAGTGGCTCAGATCGAATTTCCTCCTGGCTTTTCCTTTCCTTCTCCACAGATTTAATGAAAAAACATTCCGAGCCCGAGTCCCATTACTTTCTTTACATCAAAGACTCTCTGGCTTCTTTTTATCTACCTTCAGTTATTTACATTTCTATCGTCTGGTCGTTTCTTTTATTTTTTCAATAGAAACGCTGTTGCCAGCAGTCCTCCCAGCTTAGTTCGCGTGACACAAGCACATTATGGAAAGCCCAAGGAACCGCAACCTGCCTCCCACAAATCAACTCCCCTTTTGCCAGTGACAGCTTGGTGCAAAAAAATGTTCCCTCATTAAAATGCGGCAACGGTGATAGAAAGCACCTGTTACCGAGAGCAACTTCCCGTGGCGGCACAGCTTGAAAGCAGCAACTGTGATTAATAAATATAATTATAGGTGCTTTGGAGCATGCGCATTGCAACAGAAACAGTCTGCCGCAGCGCTCGAGCTTGGCAGGCTGGAGGGCGCCCAGATAAATCGGAAAACAGTGAAGTATTGTCTACGTTATTTGCTGGTAATGTTCATTACTCCTGGGTATAAAGTGACTAGCGCTGGCCTTTGATCAGACAGCGCCCTAGGGACAGCAAATTTGGTGTCCTCTCCTATTAGGACTCTTTAACTGTGTGTTGGAAAAAAAACCCTCTAAGTCACACTGTGAGCACTTATATAAAGACCAGCCTGGAAATGAGGTGTTTGCTAGCATTTTTAAAAGGAATAACTGAAAACAACTGCAATGCTTTAACTGCTAAATATGTTAAAAGCTGCCAAGTATATAGAATTATTGTTAGAAAATATGTTGGTCATTGGAGGGGGAGCCTATGAATTTTTTTTTTACCAGAGGGTGTCACGTACATTTTACAGACACACTCAGCACTCTCTGAAGAGCAATACTTGGGCCCAAAAAGTCCCAGTTACAGAGCAGACATGCAGCTATTCTCCGGTCTGCTTTTATTAGGAGTTACTGAATGCCTAATGGCTTCAGCAGTTGAGAATTCAAAAGGTGTATGTATGTGTGTATATATATATATATATATATATATTTATTCAATCTACTGGCGGTCGCCAGTTTATAGTTAGGACCTATTATCCATAGGAAATTCATAACATTCTATTCCCAATAAGTTTGGCGTCGTTTGACGAGTCATCGTGAAATTTTCAAAACTAGTGGGGCGCTCCGGTCCGCTCCTGTCTTGAAAGTTTCGGGTGATTCATCAAGCGGGGGCCGAGAAAAAGGGGGGTCCCAAAACGTGTTTTCTCCATGTTAATTCCCATAGGAAATTTTAGTCACGGCTACAGCCCGAACTGCTGAATGGAATTACACCAAATTTTGCAAAAAGGTAGCGCTTGGTTCAGACAGCGACCTTTTTTTAAATGGTGTAAATCCGTTCAGTAGTTGCGGAGAAATTCAAAAATAAGAGTGAAAAATCAATTTCCCATAGGAAACTTTATGCAAGGCTACAGCCAAAACTGCTGAACGGAATTACACCAAATTTGGCACAAAGGTAGTGCTTGGTTCAGAAAGCACCCTTTTTAAAAATGGTGTAAATCCGTTCAGTAGTTGCTGAGAAAATCCAAAATAAAAGTTTCGATATCTATGGCCGCGGTGGATCCGCGCACCCTTCCGATCACGAGCTGCATGCTAATTGGCTGTCAACACTCCAAACCAGGAAGTGTTGGCAGCCATCTTGTTCCTCGGTAGAACCGAGGAACAAGAAAGCAGTAAAAAAACTGCGCAAAACGCAAAAAGGGGGCAGGGTAGAAACACCCTGACCCCCTAGGCCTGCTCAGGCAAAAAACGCGCTGGGTGCGCGGATCCTGCCGATAAAAAAAAAAAAAACGAAGCGCGGACTCCCGCGCTTCGTGATTAATTGGCCCCCGGGTGGGCCAAGTCCCGGGGGCATGCAGGGGATCATTAATAATTATATGGGGGGGCCTCTAAGGCCCCCCCAAGCCCCGGGGACCACCACCCCCCGGGGCTTCTTTTTTTAAAATTATAATTAGTTGTGTGGGGGCTCCAGCCCCCACACACCCCGGGACCGCCACCTCCCCGGGGCACTAAATCGTTAAATATGGGGGTCCGTTACGGACCCAGAGCCCCGGGACCACCACCTCCCGGGGCTTTCAACCTGTTGGGAGGGAGGCCGCGCGGCCCCCTCCTGGAGCCCATGATGGCCCTGGGGACCACCACCCCCAGGGCCGGCTCCTGCAGTGTCCCGGGTGCCTACCCCGGGACACTGTAGTTTGCTATGGCAGGGCGGGAGCCTCGCGGCTCCCGTCTTGTCATAGCAAACTGCTTGAATTTTGGAAGAGAGAGCAGGAAACCTGCTCTCTCTTCCAAAATTCAAAGCAAATTGCTTTTCCACACGGGGAGCTGCATCTTAGCAGCTCCCCATGTGGAAAAGCAATGCCGGCTCCCGCAGGACGCGGGGAGCCGGCGGGACCGTGGGGGAGTTGGGGGTCCCCCCACGGTCCCCAAAGGATAGGGCCAGCCCCGGGGGATGGGGTCGCCGGGGCAAGTAGTGGCCCGGGAGGGGGACCACGCAGTCCCCTCCCCCCCCAAAAAAATTTTAAATAAATAAAAATAAAAAATGGCCTGAGGAGGGGGGCCACGCAGCCCCCTCCAAATATTTTTAAAATGAAAAAAGAGGGCATGCCCCGGGGATGGGGTCCCCGGGGCCAATAGAGGCCCAGGGAAGGGGGCCACGCGGCCCCCTTCCTGTTGAAAAAAAAATGCTCAGGCCCCGGGGATGGGGTCCCCGGGGCCAAAAGTGGCCGAGGGAAGGGGGGCCACGCAGCCCCCTCCCATACAAAAAAAGTAAACAAGACCGGCATCGTGCCGGGAGGCCCCGCCCCTCGCTGCAGCAGTCTGCAAACGCGCCCCTGGCGCGTTTGCAGATGGGGAACGAACTCCCTTGAATACTGGGGGTCCCTGGGGGCCAACTAGCCCACCAGGAACCTCCAGTATGCGCCAGGGGCTGCGTTGCAGAGAGGTGTACAGAGGCCACGCCCCTTTTACACCTCTCTGCAACGCAGCTCTGTGGCGCTTTGGAGGTACATGGTGGGCTAGTTGGACTCCAGGGACCCTCAGGATTCAAGGGGAGTTAATCCCCCAACTTAAAACGCGCCACGGGCGCGTTTGCACAGTGGTGAAGGGAGGGGGCGAGGCTTCAGGTGACATGTGTGCAAACAGGCCCCGTGGCGCGTTTTAAGATGGGGAATTAAATCCCCTTCAATCCTGAGGGTCCCTGGGGGCCAACTAGCCCACCAGGTACGTCCAGAAAGCGCCACAGAGCTGCATTGCAGAGTGCTGTAAAAAGGGGCGTGGCCTCTGAACACCTCTCTGCAACGCAGCCCTGTGGCGCATACTGGAGGTATCTGGTGGGCTAGTTGGCCCCTAGGGACCCTCGGGATTGAGGAGGAATTAATTCTCCAACTTAAAACGCGCCACAGGGCGTGTTTGCAGACATGTCACCTCAGGCCCCACCCCCTTCCTTCACCATTGTGCAAATATTCCTCTAAAATCAGCCGAACTACGAATTCCGATTTACTCACCTGTTATCAGGAGAGAACTCAGTGCTGCATCTTTGAGCCCAGTACTGATCCTGAAAGGTAATTTTAACCGTACTTACCAGTAACTTGAATTTCCTTCCATAGGCTAACATTGACTGGTTTCACTTGAAAATTCTTCAAAGTGTGGAGTTTTGGAACTTTATAATATTCCTCTAAAATCAGCCGAACTACGAATTCCGATTTACTCACCTGTTATCAGGAGAGACCACAGTGCTGCATCTTTGAGCCCAGTACTAATCCTGAAAAGTAATTTTAACCGTACTTACCAGTAACTTGAATTTCCTTCCATAGGATATCATTGCCTGCTTTTTGCTGAAAAAGTTTCTAAGTGTCGATTTTTGAAACTTACAAATATTCCTCTAAAATCAGCAGAACTACGAATTCCGATTTACTCACCTGTTATCAGGAGAGACCTCAGTGCTGCATCTTTGAGCCCAGTACAGACCCTGAAAAGTAATTCTAACCGTATTTACCAGTAACTTGTATTTCCTTCCATAGGAATCCATTGTCTGGTTTTCAGCAGAAAAGTTTCAGTGTCGATTTTCACAAACTACAAATAGTCCTTAAAAAATCGCCTGTATGACTTAAACGCATTCTTTCAACTGTTTACAGGAGATGCACCAGTGCTGGATCGAGGATCCACCACTGAGTAAGAAAAAGTAACGATAACACAACTTACCTGCTAAGTGAATTTCCTCCCATAGGATAACATTGGTGATTCTATGTGAAAAAGTTTCTAAGTGTCAACTTTTAAAATACAATAATATCCCTTAAAAATCACTACTGTAACCAAAACGCTTTTACTCAACTGTTTACAGGAGATGTCCCAGGACTGAATCTAGGATCCAGTCCTGTGGTTAGAAAAGTAATCCATAAAGTAACTAATTGCATTTAACTAGAAATTCACATTGAGCTCAATGTTGCATTGTGTTTGAAATTGTGTTGCCCATTGCAACAACTGTAACTACTGTACTTAAAAGTCTATTGCCTATTTGCAAAGTATTTAAACTAAAGTAATTCATTCTGAGAAAGTATATTTTGTAATGTAATGTATAATGTAATTACAATGTAATTTAAAAATAAAATATCTAAAAATAAATAGTTTTAAAAAATGTAGTAAATCAGTATCAAAAAATAAATATAACAATTAATACATTTAAAAATTGTCATTTACAAAACCTTTGAAATTCACTGAAAAAAACCATAGGTTTTAGGGGCGTTATAGTTAGAAATTAGCATTTAAAAAACCTTTGAAATTCACTGAAAAAACCATAGGTTTCAGGCACGTTATAGTTAGAAATTAGCATTTAAAAAACCTTTGAAATTCACTGAAAAAACCATAGGTTTCAGACACATTATAGTTAGAAATTAGCATTTAAAAAACCTTTGAAATAAACTGAAAAAACCATAGGTTTTAGGGACAGTTATAGTTAGTTGGACATTTCACTTGTACAAAACCCGTGAAATTCCCCCGTTATAGTTAGTTCAGCTAACTATAACTCGCACCCCCGCAATGCACTGCTGATGACGTCAAATATTACATCACTCATGACATGGTCAGTGACATCACTGATGACATCACTGATGACATCTCAAATGACATCACTGATGACATCATCCACGTGATAATCTGATGCACCTCCTCACACCCTAATATAACCTTTGATACACCCACTCTAAATTACAGACTGCCATTCGCAAAACCATAGACACTCCAACACCAATAACTACATACCCACTCACTGATTCTTAGGTCTACACACACATCCACTCACTCACCCGTACAGTCACTCTTACTTACGGTCACTCAGTACAGGACTATCATATGCACTCATACTCCTATATAGACACTCAAACACCGCCACTCATCCATAGAGGTACTCACACACCTAGTCAGTCATGCAAATAATTAAACACACTGCCATTTACTCACCTATACAGTTATACACACACCAGCTCACTTACTCATACAAATACTAGCACATTCTTACGCTCTTATACAATCACTGATACAAGCACACACTCATCCATACAGTCACTCTCACAATCACACACTCTCGCTTATAGCTATTTATATACTCCAACACACATATATACTGCCTTTCACATATGTAGTTACTCACACATGTACCACTGGGACATACATTCACTCACTAACACACTCTTACACACACTTACCCACCCATACAGTCTATCACAGATACACTCTTGAAACCATCCATCCAGTGAATCGCCCACTCACACATCTATGCACAGAGTCGCACACACCCCACCCACACAAACACTCAGGCACCCATACAGATACTCAGACAACCAATCAATAACTCATATAGACACTCATGAAGCTATTCACAAACCCATGCAGCCACTTACACAGCAACAGACAGACGGATTCAGACATTCACCCAGTTTAGTCACTAACCCATGCATTCAGTAAGATACGTTTAATCACTCACTTATAGAGTTAGTCACGCACCTACTAAATCATCCATACAGACACTTATACACCCACTCATTCTTCAATACGCCTTTCCCTATATATATGAAAAATATTTAAACTTTACAGAAACACAGTCACTGCATGATGTCATCAGTGATGTCATTTGAGATGTCATCAGTGATGTCACTGACCATGTCATGAGTGATGTAATATGTGACGTCATCAGCAGTGCATTGCGGGGGCGCGAGTTATAGTTAGCTGAACTAACTATAACGGGGGAATTTCACGGGTTTTGTACGAGTGAAATGTCCAACTAACTATAAATGTCCCTAAAACCTATGGTTTTTTCAGTGAATTTCAAAGGTTTTTTTAATGCTAATTTCTAACTATAACGTGTCTGAAACCTATGGTTTTTTCAGTGATATATATATATATATATATATATATATATATATATTTTAATCTATCTTTGAGCGAGGGATGCACTTTTGGAGCAAGCTTTTTTTCCTTCTACACTGACTCCGTTCAAAAACAGATTTCTCCTTTAAACACTTCAGAAGGCAAGGGCGACCTCTGAAGTGTATAACATTATCCCACTGGGATGAAGAGGGCTCTCTTTACATCAAACACCACTTTGGAGTTCTAAGTCCAGACAGTGCTAAAGAAAGAAAGTCTATGCTCCTTGTCTGAATGTGAAACAACTGGAAATTACAGCGGCCATTACATCCTCAAAAAATTCAATGTAATCTCGACGAGAGTCCAACCCTAGAAACAGGCCCTATGCTCTGACAGATACAAACAAGCATTGGCATAGCCAATAGGTCTCGCCTTTGGGACCGTATAAGTGTTTAGCCATGCAACAGTTGATGTTGTTGCACCAAGGATATTATGCTGCATAACTAAATACTTATAAGGTCCCAAAGGCGAGACCTATTGGCTATGCCAATGCTTGTTATCATTGTGGTGCTATTAAAGGTGCCTGCCTACGTTCCATTGTCAGTAAGTATAATCCGATTATTCATTCTTTACTGTTTAATAACCTGGCGGTAATCTAACCCCATGCTATTATTATTGAACCACTGAATACCCCGCAGTCGATTCTTTTTTTTAAATGTTTTTTTATTTTGGTCAGTTTGTACCCTTTTTTCTGCTAAATTTAGATATGAAACATTTTCTTTTCGAACTGTTACTTATTTCAATTGAAAACCATAAGGCTTGCCCTGCAGTCATACCATTAATACCCGAATTGTTAATGCTCTGCTGTAAAACATGAGGAGAAGTATCTTGTCACATGAAATTGCACAGATTACTGTACTAGGTAAATGTTTTTGTGCTCTTATCCCCTCTAACAAATCAAGGGGCTAGAAGAGCTGTATTTTGATAATGTTTCACAGCAGGCCCTCCTAGGAGTGCCCGATTGTTGTCTTGTTGGAAAGCATGCTCTCAATACAGTAGGCCGGAGTTGGTTATGATGACAAATCAGGTGATAAAGGCTAGGGGCCTAATTTGTTCATTGAGAAAATGTATGTCCCATGCCATAGGTCTGATCTGTTTATTATGAAAAGTTATGCCAAATGCAGTAGATCGGTCCCATTTATTGTAGAAAACATTTGTTAAAGCTAATAGGAGTTGAACAGTTGATTTATCATACAGTGTTGCCGATTGTAGACAAATATTTGTTACTTAAAGTCTAATAGATTAATAGATTACGTAGTAGGCAAAGGGGGCATAGATCACCCCTCAGACCCAGAGGGGAGAAGACTTCCAATGTGATTATTTTTATTCAGCCCTTTTGAGAGTCGTTGTATGTTGTTATGCCAACCGTAATTTTGTGCCGGTTTGTGATTGCATGCATGATGGTTACTGGCTTATGTACACTTTAGTGGTGTTTGCTTTAGTGTCAAGCCAATGGTAAAGTCCTTAGTCCCTATTGGTTCCTTTGGAAATCTTATGCCTGATCCATAGGTTTGATCTGTTTATTATTTAAAGTCTTGACAAGACAAGCAGGCCTGACTTACCTAGCTTGATAAACATTCTTTAGAGGCAGCAGTATTTCAAGGGTGGGTGGTTGTTACACTGCTGAAGTCTGTAGGAGGGTGTTTTGTTTCCTGGAATGTCGTAGGCTATCATAGTTGGCAAGGGTTTTGGTGTCAGTGACTCATTCCAACAAACCATGGGGATAAAAGTTTGGCACCACAATAATTCTTAGCCCCTTATTGGAGGGATGTTATATTGTTTTGGTAACAAGCCAGTGATAAAAGCTGTAGACCTGACTGATTCATTGGGAAATGTTATTTCAGCTGCTGTAGATCTGATGTGTTTGTTATGAAAAGTTATGATGTAAGCAGTAGGCCTGATGTATTTATTACTAACACTTCTGTTAAAGCCAATAGGCTTCCAGTCTATGTGCACTTCTGTAGGTCTGTTTCGGTTATGTTAAGCCAACGATCAAGTCTAGAGGTCTTATTGGTTCATTGAACAAAATTATGTCCTGGTCTATTTATTGTGAAATATTGTGTAAGCAGGTAGGCCTGACTTATTGTGAAACTCACGTGTTAAAGGCAATAAGATTTTAAGGGTGGATTATTTGCACCATGTTACAACATGTAGATATATATGTATTACGTTATATTAAGGATTTTGGTGTTGATGACCTCCTTTGACAAACCCCATGGGTAGATGATTTGCCGTGTAATAGTTCCTGCTAGAATCATTTTGAAATGCCCGACAGTATTTGTGGTCTGCCAGAATGTTATAATCAAAAAAACATTTTCAAAATCATTGACAAAATACATATACATATGTACAAATATTATACTGGGTGCGCTAGCAGCAGTGTAGTTATAGTTAGGTCTGACTTTCTGCAGGAAAGGCAGTTATTGTTTCTTTAATAACTTTGAAGCCATTTAACGAATCTGTCCAGAACATTCCCAAACACATTCTCTCACTTGGGCTCCTAAGTGGAAAGTTTCATGCTGTCCCGTCAAGCGGAATCCACGGAAATGGAAGGGTTCCAAAACATCGATTTCCTGTGTTAATTCCAGTAGAAAACTTTGCATTCTGACACAGAAAAATATAGCTGAACAAAATGACATCTAATTTGACAGAAAGTTAGAACTTTACTCAGAAAGCATGTCTTTTGTTACTCGATGTAAATCTGTTAAGTGGTTTTAGAGAGATTTGCGTGTAAAGAGGTGTTTGGGTGGGTTATGAGTTGTTAATCTCCTCAAAAAGTTAGTGACATCTGGACCATTCTGTACAATGGAAATCATGTGGTAGTAAAAATTCTAAAATGGTTGGCTGCATGCGAAGAGTTGACTGTAAAGCAAATTTAGAATTTAATCAAACCCCCATAGAATTTCACAATTTTGTAAAAAAAAAGTACTTTTTTGAAATAATTTCAACTCGTTTTTTTCCCCCAACCAAGGCACACCCCCACACACGCACCACTTTGGGTCAGCCCTCTATTTCCATTGGTCTATAGAAGTGTCATTTACACTCTACTTCCATCCATGATAGCACACAGCATAGAGCAATGTATCAGCCTTTGGCTTCCTTGCCCCATGAGTCACGGCAAGTAAGAAATTGGATTATTATTTGGGGTGCTTGACTATCCACCTCAAGGAATAATCACAACCTTTGTTAGTGTCTTACAATTTTGTGTATATCGCTGTAAAAAAAGGGGGGTTGATTTTCTGGTATTCCATGCTTCTCAATACAGAATTGGTTATGCAGCCCCTTTTGTTTAAATAAAGTCTATTTGGATGTTATTACACTCTCCCGACCTATCTGAGGTGAAAGAGTAAAATCGGCACATTTGTTTTGGTGGGTATTCATCTGCTGTACTGCAAAATACAGCGACATTAATTGAAATATTTTTTTTTAAAATTATTTTTATTTCAAACATGCTCATTGCAGAAGAACTTACATCAGGATATGTCAAACAGCATAGCACATACATGACATGAAAGATGACAATATTACAAAGCAGAAAATCAATCAGGACTATAGGGGCGCTTTTACGACCCACCAATGAGATCCGATCCATCGAGATCAGAGCCATCCCCCCCACCCCTCTCATTCAAAATCAGGGAACCCCTATCTCCTAAAAAAAAAATCCCTATCAGTACCCCCTGTAGGCCGACATTAATAGAAATTAAATCAGATGTCACAGTTAAAATTCGCTAAGGCAGTCACTTCAGTGTTGCTGTAGTATCTGCAAGGGTTCCTACCATTTGGTGTGTTTCAATGGAAGAGAAGGCTGAGATGCAGAACACTGTGGGTGTGTGGAGAGTCTTTGAGAAGCGATCTAGGGTTGTTGGTAGAGATAAGTGTGCTGGTTGAAGCTTTGGCGCGTGGATCATTAAAGATCGCGGACCTTAAAGAAGTAATGTGAAGGTTGTGACAGAGTCTAGCTCATAGAAGCCCTGGTTGGTGTTTATTTTCCCTTGGATTTTTTTTTTAGATAGTGTGCCTCACTTACTGAGCAGTACCTTGGTCCCTTCTCTCGTCCGTCAACCTCCATTGTACAGGTAAGACTGTGTTATGTCACATGGTGTTGAATATCTACAGGAAGGTTTAAGTTGTTTTCTGAACTGAGTAGATTAGGGCAAAAGCTTAGGATGAGAGATAAAGAGTTTGCAACAGAGAAACTCAGCCGTGTTTGTAGGCCTTTTAGCAAATGAAGACTTTCTCTCGTTAGAAGTTCATGCAACTTGTGTTAAGTGATCGAGGCAAACTTGGATGATCAAGAGACTATCACTGTACTGACCCGGTTCTTGGGTTGTGGCCAGCACTCGATGAATTATATGTGCTCCTAGCTGTCCCCAGTTTAGACTCCTAGGCGGGCAGGAACAAAGCTGCCTATGCATTGAGCGTGAAACAAACCTCTCCTGCAGTACCCGATGTCTGGAAACGATTGACCTGCATTCGGGCCTTCAGGGATCACTGAACTGCTGCTCCGTTTGTAACAGCCCCGGGAACCTCCCACTATGGGCCTGATTACGAGTTTGGCAGACTGATATCCTGTCCGCCGTATTACGAGTTCCATTATATCCAACGGAATATAATGGAACTCTTTTTAAGTTCAAAAAGAAAATTTTATTAGTAGAAGTAAAGGTGTCAATACAGAGTTCATAGCATTAAATACATGTCATTACAATAAATTCTGCTACAGTAAAGAGTAAGAAACCGGACTTATGGGTAAATTTGGAAAGATCTAAACAATACGAATGAATCTTATAAGTAGTTAATTAATAGATATTGTAGGAACATATAGGGGGTTTAGGGGGGTTTTAAAACTTCTTGCTGGGATGGTTGTAATTGGAAACATTGTTTGGCACAGACATCTAGGTATACTGTAACAGGTGACCACAGATCTAAACGTTTTGTTGCCAAGTGTATAGGATAAACAAAGGAAGTATCCAACCTGTGATTATGACAAACAGTGTACCACCATGCCTTATAGGAGATTTTAGAGAAATCCTTCCAATTTACGGTGATCTGTTGAAATGCAACCGCTAATAACAGGTCAATAATTTTAACATTAAGTATAACATTCTCCCAACAAGGCGCAAGACTACCTAAGAAAACATGAATGAAGGAAAAAGAAAATCTAGTTCCAAAAATCAGATTAATTTGAAACCACACTTGCCTCCAGAAATTTTTTACAATCGGACATGAAAATATCATATGAAATAGGTCAGCATTTGAAGAGGAACATGTCCAACAAGCGTCTGACACAGTCGTAAATCTTTTGCTCAAGGTACTCGGTGTAAGTAAAAGTCTGTTGTACACAAAAAACAGCGTCTGTGTTGTGTTAGCTGCCCTGGATGATTTACGTAGTTTAAACCATATTTTATTCCAAAGAGAGACTGGCCATGTTGACGTGAGATCCCGTTCCCATGCCTCCTCTGTTTTAGATTTCTGCCTATTAACGTCCCCGCCTTGTAAATACTTATATATAGTAGAAGCTCTGGGTCTAGTTTTTAATAAAGTGCAAAGTATAGGGGAAGGGTCTGATGAAGTGAAGGTAGTGGGTGTGGCGGATACCTGAGTGTATCTGTCCATCACAGCAGTTTTAAGTAATCTATATTTATGAATGCTCGAGGCAGGTAAATCGAATAATTGACTAAGAGAGGGAAAGGATAAAAAGTTTGATTGTGAAAATAACTGATGAATCCAAATCAGACCCCTCTGTCGCCAAGTCTTCCAATAGAAAGGTTTACTCCGAATAGTTAGATCTTTGTTGTGCCAAATTGTGGAATTAAGGAATAGATCCATAGTATTGTGTGTAGAAGCAAGTGTGGGTTCCAGAAGCTTCGAGGTCAATTTGATTATGGGAGTAGACAAAACCTGTGGTTTACGTGAAAAGGAAAGGTATTCATGAAAAGAGAAAGGGGATAAAAAGAAGTGCTCAATTGTAGTCCATAAAGGGCAATCGTCCACAGATTCGAGTAACCAAAGGGATGCTTGGCGTAGGAGAAAAGCTGTCTGGTATGTCTGAAAATCTGGGAAGTTAACCCCACCTTCTGTCTTGGGACGAATTAATTTAAATAAAGACATTCGGGGTCTCTTGTTACTCCATAGGAAGGAAGAGAGTGTGGAATTGATTTTCTTATAAAAAAATTTAGGAATAGGGACTGGGATATTAGAGATGGTGTATAAAATTATAGGTGACAACATCATCTTTATAGTGTCCAAACGACCCCACCAAGATATATAAAGGGGATGCCATTTAGCGGCTAAATCCGAAACCTTTTGTATGCATTTGGTCATGCAGAGTGCCACCGTATCAGCTATTGAAGAGGTCACGTGTAGTCCTAAATATTTAATGTGGTGAGGACTCCAGGTAAAATTGGAGGCACAAAAGTCCGACTTGAAAGTATATTTAGTTAAGGGTAAAATCTCGCATTTATCATTATTCAATTTGTATCCAGAAATACTAGAGTAAGCCTGTACCTCCGCCAGAAAAGCAGGTATTGAGTCACCTGGTTTGGACATGAAAAGCAGAATATCATCAGCATATGCTGCGAGTTTAATATGGGAGTTAGACGATTGAAAGCCATATAAGTCAGGATTTTGACGTAATTTGGAGAGAAAAGGTTCTAAAGCCAGGTTGAAAAGGAAAGGGGAGAGTGGGCATCCCTGACGCACTCCTCTCCCTAAATCAAAAAATGGTGAGATCAAGCCGTTGGCACATACTGCCGCACGAGGATTGGAGTATAGAAGAGAAATTAGGGAGGTAAACTTAGGACCAAAGCCAAACCACTTGAGAGTGTAAAACAAAAAGGTCCATTCAACTCTGTCAAACGCCTTCTCAGCATCTAGTGCAATTGCTGCCAGGGGGTATTTTAAATGGGAGGATTTAGACAAAACGTTAAAAAGAAGTCTCGTATTGTCAGTAATAAATCTCCCTTAACGAATCCAGATTGTTCTTTTCCCAATAAGTCAGGTAGGTATGAGTCTAATCGTATGGCTAATGCTTTGGAAAAATTTTGTAGTCTATGTTAACCAGGGATATAGGCCTATAATTCTTGCAATATTTAAAATCCTTGCCCTCTTTGGGAATAAGGCAAATATGAGCTTCTGAGAAAGAACCAGAGGAACAACCTAATGTACTAAAGGAATTTAATAGAGAATGTAACTTGGGCATTATGAGTTTAGAGAAGTGTTGGTAAAATTCTACGGTGAAACCATCTGGTCCCGGTGCTTTGTCCCTTTTGAGATGTTGAAGAGCCTTTAACAATTCTTGATATGTTAAGTCAGACTCTAGGGAAGATAGGTTTGGCAAAGTGTTTTGAGGTTTTGGAATACCAGAGAAAAAGTGCTTAAGAGAATTTTCAGAGGGTTGTGTTTCAGAGGCATACAGGGACTTGTAAAAGAGAGAAAATTCATTCAAAATTTCATCATCTTTAAATTTTAGGTCTAATCTGTTGTCGTAAATAGACTCAATGTTCAGCTTATTTTGTTTAACTTTTAAATAATTAGCCAATAGTTTTCCAGCCTTATTTTTGCCCCCGTAAAATTTTGCACTGGATTTTAACAAATATAATGAAGCATCCTCCGTTGATTTCTTATTAAATTGCATTTTGGCATTTATAAGAGCTGTGAGACAATCTTTCGAGTGTGAAGTGTAAAAAGAATGCTCCAATCTTTTAATATCTTGAAGGAGATCCTTAGTTAATTTACGGAAAAGTTTTTGTTTTTTTGCAACAAAGCCAATTATGAAACCCCTCGCTGAGGCTTTGAAAGCATCCCATATAGTTGAACATGGTATGGAATCTGTTTGATTCATCTCGTAGAACTCATCAAAAAAAGTAGTAAACGAGGCAGTAAACTTTGGGTCTAGAAGGAGGGCATTATTGAAGCGCCATCTTTTGGGGTCTGTAACTTTAGGTATAATATCGAGGCCAATCGAGACAGGTGCGTGATCTGATAATAGGATGGGACCAATCTCTGCATTTGTAAGAGTTTGTGAGATGTTGTGAGAGACAAATATGTAATCAATCCTTGATTGAGTTTGATGGGAAGGGGAATAAAAAGAGTACTCTCTGGTGGTTGGGTTACAAAGACGCCACGCGTCCAAGAGTTTGTGTTGATTAATAGCATGCACAAAAGATCTATGGGGTTTGTTGGGAATGAAAGAAACTTTGGAATTCCTGTCAATAAATGGATCAAAGGTCTGATTGCAATCACCCGCCAAAATGAAATTATCTTCCATGTGTTGGGTAATTTGCTTAGCCAGTGTGGGCCAAAAGGAAGGTTCTCCGCATGTAGGGGCATAGACATTAAGAAGAGAGACTGGAACACCCTTCAAGGATAACTTAACATTTAACCATCTACCATCAGCATCCGAGTCTTGGGACAAGACTGTGAACGAAAGGGATCTACGGCACATTATCACCACTCCATTACGTTTTCCATCCCCTGGGGAAAAGAAGACCTCCCCCACCCAGCCTCTTTTCAACTTTAATGATTCAACATCCGAGAGGTGGGTTTCTTGCAAGAATACAATATCGGCTTCTAATTTGGCTAAGTAGGTAAGGATTCTCTGCCTTTTGATGGGAGAGTTTAATCCCCTAACATTCCAAGTGATCAATTTTAATGACATAAGTAAATAAAAACAATTTGTACTGAAATTGTGAAACATAAGTCCATTTCATTGTAATAGCCATATGAAATAAGAGAGATACCAGACAGGAAAGGAGCAGTTTCTTCGACTTTAAAGTTAAGAAAAATAGGCAGATCATGTAACAGGAGCGTGAAATGTGAGCTGAAGACAAGAATAAGAGAAGAGAAAAATCTGGGAAGTGGGCAAAAGGAGAATGTAAGAATAGAAATAAGCAGAATTATAATGATCCAGAAAGTGATGGATACAAGGAAGTATGAAGAGTTAATAATACATGTGACACCAGCACGTGAAAGGATATAAACAACAAAAGAAAAAAGACAAAAACGGAAGACATACCCAACACCAATCTTGAGGGAATGCGGGAAAAAAACATACCTACAAAGGAAGGGTCATGGATATACGGGAGGATGGATGGGACCACATGGGATAGGCAACGCAACCGGGATCAACAAAACGGAGGACCAAGGAAAAACCACGGTACACGAGTAGAAAAACCTGTGGAAACAATAACAATCAATGATTAGGAGATGCGTCAGAACATGTCCGTGAACCATTTATCTCATAAAACAGAAACAGGAGAACCAACTGTTAACACTAAACAACGTGACTCATTCTGTAACATCATAGTAACAGTATCAGATATATCACCAACTGTTAAAAAGCACTTCTAAGATGACGGAGTATAACTGTTAAGCAAGCAAAGTCTAAGGAATTTGTGGGAGGAAGAAGAGAAGCAACACTCCGTCAAGCGTTAAATGAAGAGGAGGGTCCAGAGGAATCCATATCGACTGTCTTACAAGAGTTAATGAAGCTTTGTAAACGTATCGGATCTTCATACACCGTTGTTTTGTTGTTATACGTGACTTTGAAGAGACAAGGATGAAAGAGACCGTATCTGGCCCCCAAGGAACGTAAATCCGCTCTCAAATCCAGGAAAGCTTTGCGTCTGTTGGCAGTAGCTTTAGCATAGTCTTGTGCGAAGAATAAAGACGAGCCTGACCATGTTATTTTTGGAGAAGCTTTGACCGCCGCAAGCACCTTCAATAAATCTGTATATTCTAAGAAGTATAAGATGACTCCTCTTGGTCTCTGTGGAGAACTAGTTTGAGATGGAATCCGACCTAACCTGTGAGCTCGCTGAATATTGAGTTGAGTCCCCTCTGGCATATGAAGTAGTTTAGGGAGAAAAGATTTAAAGAAAGCGAGAGAGTCCGAACCCTCAAGTCCTTCTCCCATACCGTAAATGCGTAGGTTGTTTCGTCTATTACGGTTCTCAAGCTCCTCGACTTGTTTCTGGAGTGTGGATACCTGAGATCGCAGCTGAGAAACACCTGCACATGTATCTTTTAGGGAGGAAACCGTATTTTCCACTTCTGTAACTCTCGTGTCCAGTTGGGACCAGTTATCTGTTAAAATTTGCAGCTTGGTATTAGTCTCTTCCATAAAGGGTCGGAGGGCTCTCATTTCCTCAAGCAGCAACTCCATCGACACAGGTGAGGCTGACTTGGGTGGCGAGGGAGGGTCCTTCTTGAGACGCTTGGTAAGGGATTTCCCAGTAGGGCCAGAGGAAGGATCCATAGTTGTTTCTAGTTGTCGAGGTGAGGATAACAAAGACTCCTCAAGCCTAGAGAATTCAGTGAAGATTCTGGAGTTTTTATAAAAATGTTTTTCTTGGAGCTGGACGAACTGAGTACTTTTGTTCTGCCCATAAACCTCTGAACAAGCCCCTCGCCGCCAGTCAACAGAACAATATGGGAGCAAAAGGAGCACTCCTTCTGAGGATCTTTTTTTTTTTTTTTTTTTTTACAAAACCTGAGGCCGGCACTAACAAGAAGCTCAGAGCATCCTCATCTACCCATTGCACCCCCAATCAACATATATCTGTTTTTCTTGAAGAAGAGCCAAACATTTGACAAAAGCTGAGTTATGCTGTGTGTATCCAAAAGACAGTCTGTGGATGTAGTGGTGAGCTCATCGGGCTTATTTCTCTACAGCAGCCTGTAGCGCGAAACCAATGCTCTCTGTGAAGGCTGACCCAAATATCTTAAAATGGCCGCCATGCATTCCTGCCTCAAACCTCTAAAAAAAACTTTATGCTCGCTGTAACTTCCTAATTCCGTTAGATGATGAGTCTTCCAGCAACTATTAGGTGGTGAGATATTCTGGGAACATCATTACAGGAGTTAATAGAGGTTCGGGATGCAAATCAGAAAAATCCGCAATCGCGGCAAAAATTCAAAATGGCGGCCGCGAGAGTGCGGTTTTGACAGAGAACATATTACCGGTTTAAATATGCTTGCTGATCAGATTTGATGATAGCGAAGGCTTCATGGTGCTCTCCCAACCTTCATCTACTTTCCGTCGTCCATTCCGAGTCACAACTCGGTCCTAGAAGTGGGTTATTCCGGGACTCCTCCGGGAGCTTCACCCGTGCGCCGCCATTCCCGCTGGGCGCCAAGCCACGCCCCTATAATGGAACTCTTAATACAGCAGACAAGATATCCGTCACGTTTGTGATGGAGTAACCCGTCCGCCAAACTCGTAATCAGGCCCCAAGTGTCTTGACACGGATTCTTCGTAGTGTCTTTTTTGAGGTGGCTGGTATCCAGCTGCTCTTCTCGTGCACCCGATGAGGCGGGTGGCAGCCATACCTATCAACCTATCACCACAGGTGCACTGTAGTAAAGTTTGCCGCTTCGATTTCAACTGTTCCCACCCCCATGTCCCCTTTTTGCTATCTCCTTTTTTGTAACATTGTGTTGAGAGTAGTGGCTCGGATTTTGCTACCTGAAATTAATGTAGGTCACAAATATGTGTGCTTATGGAGGTACTGTAGAGACAATATAGCCATCTTTGGGAGATGCTAGAAGATATCTTGAGGTTCGTTTCCAGTGTACCTTGTTGTGTACATTTAATTTAAAAAAAAAAAAAAAACACCCACACACAGACGCAAAAAGGTAGAATAGCAACAATAAAAGGTAGTTGTGGAGTACTGACACCCTGTGATATAAAACCTGTGATATAAAACCCTGTACTTTCTCAATTTGTTTTGCATGTTTTTGCTAAATTTTCGGACAAGGTTATTTTTTCATCCTCACAATGGACATTTAATTGTTTTTACACCGTAATTGAGAATTGTTTTTATGTTACTTAAAAACGATGGATTTAGGCCTAGATCTCTGTACCGGGGGCGAGTGACATTTTTTCAGCATTCTGTCCATCACTTGTTCTTTTTGCACTTATTTGCATAGCACATTTTGCCATTGTAAGGTCACTTCAGAGGGCTAAGTCAGAGATAGTGGAGATTAATTTTTTTTCCAAGAGCCGGGAGAAACTGGACAGAGTGGAGCGAGCAGGCGCGGTTCTTTCAGGGCGGCCGGGTTGGCCAGGCCCACCCAGTCACGGAAGAAGAGGCCAGGGAGACTGCCCCTGTAAAGTGCTTCCTCCATCATAACGTCGGAACATTGTAATGTTTTTTCCCGTCTTTAAAACTGAAATTGGGTAGTGTGTTTTGGGGGTAGAGTTGGGCGAGCTAACAAATTAACAGGGAGAGCCCCAGAGCTGAGTTAAGGCTCTGGCTTGGCTCTTAGAGCCCAAGCACGAGCCGAGCCCTGAAAATGTTTGCTATGTAAAACATGCAACAAACATCAAGTAAAATGATACAGGCTCTTCAAAATTAAAAAATATTTATTTCTTTAACATATCGAAGCTTTGACATTAATAGGTCACAATATAGTGCTGCTCTGAGAAGTACTTATTAAAAGTGATAGTTTTTTAAACATGAGCTTAGAGGCATTCCTGCCCAGACCTCACACTGGTGACAGTGCCATTAGTGAACCAACAGGCAAGACAGTTGTCTCATGGACCCTGTATGTGGCTCAGATTATTATAGAGCAACATTAGTTTATTAAATCAAACACAAAAGGTTTTTGTAAAGTTGGTTTTCCGATTCATGTATTTGAATGTGCTTTCATGCACAAATATGAAGAAAAATGAGTTTTGCTGGAATAAAGTATTTACCCAAGATCACACAATTTAAGTAGGGAGGCTAATAAAAGACAATAGGATAGCCTGTAAAAAAGATCACTATATTGGCAAAAAGAAGATGGGAAGGTGACAAGTGGGAGAGGCTGAGAAGTGCCTTAAGCACTCGGGACATGAGGTCCTTCTGGATTCTAGTAAATATTGGTTGTCCAGAGGGCAAAATGGCAATAGAACCGAATATAGGGGCAGAAGTTTGGAAGGCCCATTTTGAGTCCCTATATGTAAGGGTAGAGGGTGATGCTGGGCAAGTCACAAACGTGTGCCCCCACTCCCAGTTAATTGGCCTTGATGCTCCCGCAATTTCTCTAAAAGAGATAACGAATGCCTTAAGCAGGGTAACCCCATCTAAGGCTCCAGGCCTAGACAAGATCCCTGGTGACCTACTTCGTAACAAATCTATTATTTGGGTCCCTTACTTATGGACCTTGTTCAATGCCATCCTGCAGGGAATGCCGATTCCCTCCACCTGGCTGGGGGCGGAAATCATACCGATTTACAAAAAGGGCTCACCACTCCTTCCTGCCAACTATCGTCCCATCCCATCAGCCTCATAGATGTCAGTCAGAAGATATATGCCCGAGTGCTGCTGGGCCGATTTCAAAGCTGGATGGAGGAGTATACTATTCTCAGCCCCTACCAGGCCGGTTTTAGAGCAAGAATGTCCACAATAGATCAAATTTTTAGGTTGCAACTATTGTATTGGAAGACAGTACATTTGGAGGGTGGCAGCCTCTATTTGATCTTTGTGGACTTAAAATCTGCGTTCGATTTAGTCCCCAGGGACAAATTGTGGGACATTTTATTAAACTTGGGGGCCCCTCCGTATCTCTGTCACCAGTTGAAACAGCTCCATGAACGTAACTTTGCCCAAATTAGGTATGGAAAAAACGGTGAGCTCACTGATTCCATACCTATAGACCGAGGTGTAAGTCAAGGTTGCGTGCTGGCCCCGACCCTTTTTTGCCTTTTCATCAATGGGCTAGTAGAGCGGGGAGGGATATAGATGCACCTAGGTTGGCGGTTACCGGCAAGGTACCGGCCTTGATGTTCGCCGATGACACCCTCCTGCCATCAAAGTCTGCGATGGGAATACAGAGGGCTCTAGACACCTTTTATTCCTTCTGTAAAAGTAGAGGGCTAGAGATTAATTTACAGAAAACCAAATACATGGCATTTAATGCAGGCAACAGCACACGACCAAATCCCCAGCTAGATGGGAAACCACTAGAGAGAGTGACCGTTTTTGAATATTTGGGAATTACACTCACTGAAAAAATGGATTGGGGTGTTCAAATAAAGAAGGCAAGTCTAAAGCTGGCCCAGACAACGGGGGATAGCAAAGATGCATAGGAAGTGTACCCATAAAACGGTTGGACTGGTGGTGGAAATTTACAAAGCACAAGCCAGGGGCGCGGCCCTGTATGGGGCAGAAATCTGGGGCCACCGCCCACCTGATTCTCTATCCAAAATTGAGAATTCCTTTGTCAGGCAACTTCTGGGTCTTCCCATAAGCACACCGCTCACGCTGCTTCGAATGGATCTTGGGGTTGGACCAATTGCAGAGGATGTTGCCCTCAGACCCCTTCTATTCTGGCGACGTTTATGGAGTACCCCAGAATTAGCTGCTTAAAGGGAAGAGTTGAAGGAAGTGCTAAGCTTACAGGGAGTGAGCAAAATCCCATGGCTGGCCTATATTGAAAACTCCTTAGCAGTAATGGGATTGGGTGACCTGTGGGCCAGCGCTGAAGAAAGTTGTCTGAGTATATCCAGGAAGGCCCTGTCAAAGAGCTTCAGGGAGTACAAACTCACTCAACTACAGGGGAGATCTGCGACTGGTGCATTGACTGCAGTATTCTTAGAGACAAAATATCATTATATGTTAGAGCCTGCCTTTGATGACATTCAGCCAGCCCTTTCTAAAAAACTTTATTTACAGTTCAGGTATGGGGTACTTCCATTACATACGTTCACAAACAACTGGGGGGGCACATCAACGCAGGGATGCCCGGCATGTAATAATACACCGGAGACGGACCAGCATGTACTATTTTTCTGTCCGGCATATAAGAAGGCGAGACACCGATGGTTAATGCAGTTATGCAGAAACCTCGGAACAAACCATTGCGCACAGGCTTTTAGGATACTAAAATATGATACTAGAATGCCTATTGCGTATTCAGTTTCTCGTTATTTATTTTCCATGTGGTGTGCACGGCGAGCTATTTTAAAATTAGGTCCTGCCCGATCTGAACAATTCATTCTACCACTGTAATTGGTCTTTTTTTAATCTCATTTTGCAACATTTTAATGGTGTAAGTGTGTACTTTGTATTTATTCATTCTATTTTAAATCTCTAATTTAACGGAATTTTATAAATAATACTGTTTTGCACATGCACTTTATTAAGCTATTCGCATTTTGAAAAATGAAAGCTGTATTGGGATATTCGAATGAATGAATTGTACTGTATTTTTTTTTTTTTGTGCTTTTATGGCCGAACGGCCGAAATAAAGAATATTTTGACTTGACTTGACAAATATGAAGAAAAATGAGTTTTGCTGGAATAAAATATTTACCCAAGATCACACAATTTAAGTAGGGAGGCTGCAATTTATCCATGTTTTATGTTTTCACCTTGTACAAATCAGCCACTAAGTGGCTATCTGTCTGTCTCTCCTTTTTATGTTAATGCTTTGCGTTTACCTCTTTGTGCAGTTTTCTGCAGTTTTTCTGTAGTAACAACTATACCTAGAGGTATTGAAGCCCTTTACATGAACACCGGTTACATTACACAAGGTCACATTAATTTATTTTAGGCAGTGCACATTTACCCAGAATCACAGGATGCTGAGCCAACAGCCATTGTTGGGTGCCTGACCTGTAGCTAAATTAGAACAGGGGAGAAGCATATTGGGAAAGATAAACTGGGGAGAGAAATAAATGGTAGTCATGGGGCGAGGCAGTCAATAGTCGACAGTGAGTGGATTTCGTACATGATCCAGTACGATTTCTAACACCCCCAAATACTAATCTCGCATAAAACGGAAGCTACAAATTACCAATTCTTGTCCTGAACGTACTGCCCTCACGCAGTTTTTCTTAAGAGAAACGTTCTCACTTTTTGTTACACTAAAGTTTCAAGTGACGAGGTTTTTAAATTGACATCACTAGTCTTGAAGCTCCTCTGATGCTGGCAAGTGGCCGCGCCCACCGAAACTGTGCATACCTGCAGCTTCTATGATATGCTTGGGTTTTCGGGTGAAACCCATCGGTTAAGGGTTGCGGAAAGAGGCCTGTGACCTGTGCAGATGAATTCAAGAATATGTCAAAGCAAGAGGTTTTTCCTAGTATTTTCTTAGATTATCACCGACGTTGCATTATATCTGGATTGGTGCCAAAAGGGGTCCTCTAGAAGAGCCTTCGACAGACATCCTGGCACTCTGAAGTTCTTCCGTAGCATACTTATGGAACATAGCTGCCCACTTACCTGCACTCTGCTCATAAAGTGCAATTGATTTGAGTGTTTTGTCACAGCCTGTGTGTCTGGTGGGAGCCCGTCGTCCTACGACACTGAGAACGGATAATAGACTTTAATATTGAAAATGTATTCCAGACGGATCGTTGGCAAAGTTAGATTTCCTTTTAATGGTCTGTAAATAATGTAAGATGGTTGAACCTGTCTCAAACAAACTTTTCATTTTGTTTAATAACATGAAGCCCACGGAGTAGTTCTAATTATAGGATTTGTTTTTCGAGTAACTACTTATCCTTTCCATTTCGATGCACTTGTTTATTTATTCTGTTATGTGCGTTTATTTAGAGCGCTTGCATGGTGTCATGGTGCATTCAGAATCTGGGCGCCCTTCAGGACGCATAAAACGTGTATTTCATTTTTCCCAGCAGCCGCCATTTTCTGTAGATCCGTTACACTGATGTTGAGGATAGTACTTATTCTTGGACTGCCAGGGTAGTGTTGAGTCGGGGCGGCATTCCTCGATGTAATGTATCTGAATCATCTTATGCAAATTTGTTCAATTGCAGACACTTTTCAGCGAAAGTAAATGTCTTGTTTTCCAAGAGAAAAACACTATCGCGGGTTTAAAGCTAGGTGTATGTCAAACAGTTGGCTAGACCAGGGTTGGATTGGGATTAGAAATCGGCCCGGGCACGCTAAAAAAAAAAAAATGTGGCCCATATTTGCATATTGCCCTTCCTCAAAACACTGCTTCAGCGAAGTTTGATAAACACCTGAAAACAAGTGAGGCCACTTCTGCGCAGGCCTCCTGCCTCCGCTCAGTATGCACACATTAATGGGCCGGCCCAGCCAGAGAAAGGGAGTGACACCTCTGCCCGTTGATAAAACAGAGGTAATGGGCGCCCATCTGCCTCCAGACAGGTCACTCAGGCACCCACTGGGCCGCTGGCGACATCTGAACCCACCAGACACAGCCCAAAGCGGCCCCCAGGCTGCCAAAAAAGCAGCCCACAGCTGGAACTTCGATACCGGCCCCTCGGCCATTGCCCGCTTTACCAATCCGACCCTGGGCTAGACTTCATACTTAATAATTTGCCCTTTACTGCTTATTTAAGTGACGTTGGATGTGAATGGGTGCGATTGGTAGCGCTTTGGCAAAAAGAAAAGGCAAAGCACAAATCACTGTAAGTGTAAGACATCAGGCTAGAAGAAAACTACTGCCCAAAAGGGCACGAACTATCAGTGAGTAGGAAACCACCACGAGAAGCCCTGGTATCCTTTGGCACACACTTGGATGCGCTTGATCCAGGGAAGTATGATAGCTTGAGATTGTGGCCATGGACAGACCGTGTGATGAAACTGCATCCCGCTAGAGGCAGTGTAGATTCAAGGAATGCCAGGTGGAGAGCATATCTTTTGTTAGTTATGTGTGTCCTTTTACACTGTAGTACAGCAAGCGGACAGATTATGATGTTGGCACACAAAGGTCCCCTGCATGATTTATGAGTATGCACCCCTACCCTGAATTGCCCCTTGATGGACCTCTGGTATATTTAATAATTAATGTGTGTAAGCTGAGGGCCCATTTTTATTAGTTGGTGACATTGAGAAGGAGATGAGTCCTCTGTGTTTTGGAGGGGCGCATCAAGCGCGCCCCTTTTACTGAGTGTGGCTGCCATTAATTTGCTAGATCACTTGAGAGTAGCATTGGAGGCAGCTTGGTATTGGTTATTGTGGAACAAGCCTTTTGTGTGGCTTCTGATTGGCGAGCTTCCGAATGGCCTCACCATGGTAATTCTGCCCTGCCTCGTGTAACCAAGTCCTTTGGTACATTCAGTGTGTTTATGGCTTGTGTGTTTCGTATTAGTGTGTGGTAGCTTGAGCCAGGAATGTATGGATCATGTTCTACAATGGGCTCAATGGAATCTATCATAGATTGCCACTAGAGGCTTGCTGCATTAAATGGAGGCGGAGGGCCTACAAGACAAGCATAGTGCATTGCTTTCATTCCTGTAGTTTTTTTTGGACGTTTGGAGACAGGTGACTTTTTAGATATGCATGTATAGGCCTGAGTCATGCCCTGACTTTTGTCATTCTTTACTGGCACTCCCCTTATGCAAGGGCATATGGTATGGGGAGCCACAGACAGAGCTCTCTTAGAAGTGCAAGGACAGGCTTATGTCGGGACTTCCCCTTTGTTCCAACAAACCCCACATCTGAGGTGTTGCTCCCAAAATGTTGATAGGTGCATGGCCTTGGTGCGCCTGTTTTGACTGTAGGGGAGTAGATTTCACCTCGCACCTTCCTTTCTGCTTGCCGTCACCTGAAGACGGAAAGAGTGTCTGGCGTGACTAAGAATCGATATATGAAGTGGCTGATCCAGCCTGATCTGTTTCAAAGTGCAGGTGATGAATACAAAATCCGTACCCGGGCTGTGAGTGTAAGAGAAGGACTGCAGCATGCATTCAGTGTTCCTGGACGTCTCGTTGACGAGTGAAGGCACTGCTTGCACGGTGGCGGAGGAATTCCAGAGCACCAAGGCTGGTATCTGACTGTCTGCTCCCCCAGTCAAGTAAGGAGACATTACCTGACAAGCTTGCAACCAAGTTCAGGAGAAAGAGGCCTGCTTTGTATGAGTAACCGCCCCGCTAAATGAGAAAGGGACACATGAGGTGCTCAGATGAGAGCCCAGCTGTAGCCCTGGAGGAGGAGCTGATCAGAAGGAAGTATACTGAACAAACTTACCAGCAATGACCGCACGGTCTTTTGGGGAAAGATTGGAGCTGCTAAATCCCATTGTGAGCCGTGCATGACTGGCAGCTCCCACTGGGCCTTGATTTGACCGTGTACTCCCTCCTTGGCCTGGGAGTGATCATCAAGGTTTGCTGGTGTTAACAGAGAGAGGCTGTGAATGTTCTACCTTCCAGTCACCTTTCGTGGATCCTGCAGAGTGCTGCGCCCAAACAAGATTGGACCCATACCATGGTTTTATGAGATTAAGCTCCATGTAGTGCTTGCAAATGTGCCTGTGACATCACTTTGGCATGTGTACCAGGATCCTAGAAACTTGGGCTCTATGACCAGCTTTAATCCCCCAACAGACTGCTTTTACTTGCTCCAAGGAACCTATGGGTGGGCCACAGTGCTTTTACTTGCTCCTAAGAACCTACGGGTGGGCCACGTTCTTTTTTTTGGTGGCAGGCCTACAAACCTAAAATGAAGTTGTGCAGTCATTTCCCGGCCTGTCAGCGTCCATCTATTCCCCCAAGGACTCAATAGTACTGCGGTGTTGAGCAGCGGGCCAGATAACTGCTCCAGAAAACTCCAGCTCAAAACGGAAGCCGCTACACAAGTTGAAGGTAGCGAGGCTCCAGTGTAAGTAAGCATTGATGACCGAACATTGCTAGAAACCATTTTGTTAAATGGTCTGGGCAGCACGGGAGTGGGTCCTACAGATCATTGAAACACAGAGAATCTACTTACTGTCCCAGCGAGCCTGCAGCAGTCTAGATTTCCCATGTGGTTTTGTCCCTGTAGGCTTTGTGGGATGATCCAGTGAATATGCTCATATTCCATACCCCCTACTTATGTAATTTTAAGTAGTGGTATAATAAAACACTTTTTGTTTGCAAGTAAAAGTACTGACTGAAAAATCCTTCATTGAGTGTTATTGTGCACACTGTTGAATTTTGAGGATCTAAGCCCACTCCATCCCCTCAGTAAGCCTTCGATTGCTCGCCTCACTACCCTGAGAGTCAAGTGCTAAAGTGGTGTACTTGGTGCCCAGTAGGCCAGCCTCAGCGTGCCAAAGGCAAACGAGCTCCATCTTTTCGATTGACGCCTACTAACCTAAGTGCCCTATGACTCCTGCACTGGTTCCGACAGTGAACATTTTGTACCAGTATTGAACCGGTCTCTCCGCTGGATAAGCTGTGTAAGTGCAGGTGGATTCCCCCCACCTATTTGTATTCTGAGCTTGATAAGAAACTGACCAGGCCAAACGATGCGGTAGGAAATACAGCCAGCAAACAACATTACTTCTTAAAGAGTTTGTGAAAGTATTAATGTTGCTTTTTGAACCCATACAGCGGACTTTTCTATGCCTTCGCTTCAGTTTATTCAGAACTTAGAAAGGAAAGGTGCCTAACAGTGCCAGTTCATTTAAGCCAAGGGGGGGCAGTGTAGTTGCAGTAGGGACGAGTCTGCGCCAACGTTTTTAGGATGAATACTTACTAAGTAAACGGTTTACATTTAGTTTTAAGGTATGTACATTTATCTTGTGTGCATCCTGAAAATCTGTTGCCATCTAGTGCCCTGGTTTTATGGGTAAATGAGCTAAACAAAAGCACTCTTTTGTTCCTGGGAATGCTGTTCAGAGCTCTGACTCGTTTTATACTCGGGAGAAAAGCAAGCTTTGGCATATTGGGGAATGTGAGAACAAAATCTCGTTTGCACAATGGTACTTGTGAGGCCAAGGTCTCTGCGCAATGCAAGAGCATGAGTACAATGTCTCCGCACAACGAATGAGCATGAAAAAGTCTCAGTACAATGAGGGAATGTAAAAAAAAAAGTCACTTCAAAATGAGGTAGTATAAATCAATGTCCTGACCACAGCTAAGCAGTATGAGATCAAGACCCTTTTTGCAGTGTGGAAGTGTGAGAACAAGGCTTCATTAAACATTTTGATAAAAGGGCCTCCTTGCACATTGGGGGTGGTTGAGAACGGGGCCTAGTTTGAATGACACTGACATGGGTGAACAAGCTTCTCCATACAATGCTGGAATTGGAGTACAAGCTTGATTTGCATAATGCAGCAGTGTGGTGGGCATCGACTCCTTGCACGGTGCAAGAATGTGAGGACAAGACCTCTTTGCACAATGTGGCAGTTTGAGGAAAAGAAAGCCCCTTTTCACAGTGAAGGAGTGCAAGCAGGAGATCTGTTCACAGTGAAGGATTGTGACAAGGCCTCTGCATAGTATGGGGAGGGTCACTGCAAGGACCGGTAATCTCAGGGAGGAAGTGTGAGGTCTAACTTTTGGAACAGTATAGGAATAGGGAGTACAAGGCCTTTGCACTGCATGGCAAGTTCAGCACAAGATGCACAGAGGTTTCTGCAAAATGTGAGAGTGTGAGAATAAGGTCTGCACAGAGGGGCAGTGTGAGAACAAGGCTCAATGCAACTACGTCGCCACAAGGCCATTTGGTTAATTTGGGAACGGGAGGACACCGCCTCTTTGCACAAGTAGTGGAGGTGAAGCTAGCACCTCTTTGCACAATACGGGAGTAACAAGGCATCTTTACATGATGCTGCAGTGTAAGAAGTAGGTCTCTTCGTGGACTCTGCACAATCTGGAAGTGTAGGAGTGAGGACATTTTGGCATGGTTAGGAAGTGTGAGGGCAAGGCCCCTTAATGACAATGGTAGAACAAGTCTTCTCCGCCCTACCGGAGCATGAGGACAAGATATCATTGGAACAGTGACCTGATATTTGACCACTGCTTCTTTTTTGCACAATAAAGGAGTATGACAAAAAGGCCTCTTGGCACAGTGTGTGACTGAGGCAAGGCACTATTGGCTCAATGTGGGAGTAAAACCTCTTTGCACAAGGGATCGGTGTGAGGTCAGAGCGTCTTTCGACGATGCGGGAAGGTGTCAACAAAATGTAGGTGTGTGATGACAAGGCCTAGTGGTAATGCCGCAGGAACTGGAAAAAAGAACCTCTGCACGATGTGAGAACAAGGCCTCTGTACAATGCAGGAGCGAGTACAAGGTCTCTACAAAGAGACCTAGAGGGAGACCTGGACACGATCCAGTACTGAAGAGCATAGACCAGTCCTCTTAATTTGCAGGAATAGGATGACAAGGCCTGTTTGGCCCCGTACAGGACAGTAAGGATAACAATTCCTTGCACAGGTCTTGAAACGGAGAGCAGGCCTTCCTTGACACTTTGCAGAAACACCAGAACAATGCATCCATGGCAGAGTGCATGCATCTGATTACATGGCCTAGTTGGCATTGCTGAGGAACTTGAAACGTGTCCTTAAAAGACCTCAGAACCCTTATAGGGACTTTAGGGATTACGGCTGAGCATGCTCTGATCATCTGGTGACCCCAAGAGGCTGTAATGGGATAAATGCATAAAGAAGCAAGACCGCCGTGATCAATCTCGATACGCTTTTCACTCAGCGAAACACCCATCTTTGGACATTATTGCTCCGAGTAATTCAATCATGCTATCAAAGGGGGAGCAGATTGATTTTTTAGACACAGACCATGAGTGATCTCATGAATTCAGGAACAGAGCTTGAATGCACCGACACTGTTAGATATCTTGCACTGTTTTGAAACCAAGCCAACTTAACGATGTTGAGAGGTGTACGAGGTCAGCGCGCCCACAATTCCACTCCTATTTTGCTACAGTATATTAATTACATTTGTATGGTGCAACCACCATTTCTGTGGCATGATTTCTCAATCTCAGTCTGGGTGCACTTTCCGTCATGGTCACACAGCCCTCCATTGCTAAGGTTGGTAATCAATCAATCAATGGCTTATGAGAGAGTTTGAATCCATTTTTTTTTCCTAGCAAACTGGATTGCCTGCCCCAGCCTTTCAGATATCAAGGAAATGTATTGTAAGCCAAGTACAGATTGACTCAGTGGTTTAGAAACCGGCTGCAATGTTATGTTGAAGTTTATTGTAAAAGTAGCCTATTTGCTTCTTGCCACTTACTGTAGTGGCAATTTTCACCTGTCAAGGGAGCCTATTCGGACTAGATTTTGAATGATGTGCTCTGCAGTGCATCTTCACCATGTGGCAAACATAATGCAGTATTTGCTTTGATGTCACTGGCAAAAAATCGCAAAAGCACAAATATGTGCTTTGGATAATGTTTTCCTTCTTTTTGTATGGTACTATAATGCTAAATGTCTAATAGGTACAGTGTCACAGATGTTTATCAGCTTTTTAACTGTATAGAAGGCATTCTTACCCTATTAAATGTGTAAATAGCCCGATTGCTAGAATACGTTTCTTTTGTCAAGCACACAACTCTACTCTCAAAAGAATATTGTTCGCAATAGTTTCTTTCCTGTTTCCTTAATAATGCATCCATGTACCATGGACAGCTTACTTTAATGGATGGGCCATTCAAGGTTGCCCTTGCGAATCCATCAACCACATTTCTGATGTTGAACCAGTGTCGTCTTTGTCTTATTTTCTTCCTAAGAAATTCAATGGAGGGTCTTGCGTTATCAGGTCCATTTTCTACTTGATGGGCAAATATTGTCTAGTGCCTAACTTGCTGAAGGCTGAGCACATATACTTGCATTCAACAACTGCCACAAAAACATCTCACCCTTCTACTTTCTTCTCTTCCTTACCACGAATAGGTAATGAACTGAGAACTTCTGTCTGAGGTGGTATTAGATAGTAGCCCTTCGGCGTAGTAAAAATACACTATGATATATAAACAGATACATTGTAATTTCGTTGTTGTGTGGCTCTGTGGCAGAGGCACTAAGTGGCCTATTTGAGGAAATGAGCTGCAACTGCCTTTGTAGCAGTGGTTTGTGTTGTGGTGACAGCTACTATCGACCACACATCTCCACAAGCGGACTCAAACTTCGATCTGCGATAGAAGCTGTAGCACTATTTGGAAAGTAGTATCTGGACCATTGACAGAGTTGTGATGCCATACTATAGCCATTTGTGCACACCACAAATAACTATGAAGCCCCAAGAATGGATTCCCATGGTCTTTTTCAGAAGGCTGGGGAATATAGGAGTTCCCTCATCCCGCAAGAGTGACTTCGTTCATGTATTTTGAGCATGTGTTAAATACTTAAGCGATTATTGGCTTCGTACTCGATCCACTGGTGAAAGAACCAATGTAGTAACCCTTCCGGAGTCTCCTTTTGCCCGGAAGATCCCACCACTGTATAATCTCACAATTTCTGGAGCTGCTTTTTCTGTTTTGATTGGCTGTAATTTCTGACCCTTGATGACCTGGTGGAGTGTGTTGCTGTAACTCCTAGTATACCAATCCCTGTACAGCATTATTCAAAAAACAAACACGGAAGAAGTCCTTGACTGCAAAGATTTTACCCAGTTTAAAAACAAGCCCTAAAGCCTGGCTTAATATTTTCTCCGGAAGTAATCCTGTCAATTTTGAGTTCCTCGTTCGAGCCACACATTCTTTATCCGTAGGGGGCTGTGAATATTGTATGACGCGGTCTTTGCTGCTGCTGAATGTATGGATGGATCATGCATGCCCTTGCCCTATTTATGTAACGCGAACAGGCTGGTGTATTGTAATCACGTGAGCTCCCTCGATGTAATGCTCCATTCAGAGGACATTGCATGGAAAGCCCCCCTCCTAGTTTATTCCGACGTGTGTACAAGCCGAGCATGAACCTATGGTCTGGATTTTAAAAAAAGATGATGGTGTTGATTGATCCTAATAACGAGTCAGTATAGCGCGGCTTGAGTGATTCTTGTCTGGTCCTTCTGTGGTAGGAGGAGTTCGTCAGGAGGGGTGGGGGCAGTGGGACTGGGGTAGGAAGGGACAAAGTGAACATGGGGGGAGGCAGAGTGTGACAGTTTGTGGTCAGAGGGGTGTGGGTGCAGGGTTAGGGCGGGCGCCATAGGGCAAAAGTAGGTGTGGGAAAGAAAGTGGGTTGTTGGCTGGATAACATAACCACATGAAAGTAAAATCTATACACATACAGTACACGACGTTAGTATAATTCTCCACAGTGCCTTGAAGGTTTACAAACTCCAAAATACATACGGTTCCCATAAGCCTTGGTATTCGGCTCTCCACCTTTGACGGGTGAATGGTTGGCCTGGTCCTGTTGTGATTCGGTCTGTGGGTCACTGGGACGAAGGAGGGAAGCTAATATGCATGCAAAGGGGGCTTTTACCCGTGTTCTATGTAATCTTGTCCTATTGGCGAAGCTAGCCCCCATACTCTGGCCTCTTTTACTAGTGAACATCTTTAAGTCATTTTCTATATTTTTTCCTTTGAAACACCTGAATATCACACTCTGAGACTAGCCCTCAGCCCAGTGTTGGATTGGGATCAAAAATCGGCCCGGGCACACCAAAATAAAGTGGCCCACATTTGCGTATTGCCTTTCCGCAAAACACTGCTTCAGCAAAGTTTTATGAAAAGAAAGAGGGTGGGGGGCATGTTTTATTTACTTCACTTAGATAAAAAAAAAATGCACAGATTAGTTCACACTGCTGAGTCGCACATGAATGCAAGTGAGACCACTTCTGCTCAGGCCCCCTACCCCCGCTCAATCAGCATACATTAATGGGCCGGCCCAGCGAGAGAAAGGGAGTGACACCTCCGCCCATCTGCCTCTAGAAAGGCCACTCAGGCACCCACTGGGCCGCTGGCGGCATCCTAATAGCACAGACAGCCCCCAGGCTGCCCAAAAAAAGCAGCCCACAGCTGGAACTCGGCTATCGGCCCTTCGGCCATTTCCCGAGTGCCCGCCTTACCAATCCGTCCCTGCCTCAGCCCTTAGAATTCTCTAAACTGGAGCGCTTATTTCTGGCAGTTTTAGTAAATGCGATGGCCGCACCTACTGGAACAAAGTCCATGCCTGGGAGGTGTACGTGTGTGAGGCGGATTGGTCCAGACCTTTTCTGGAAGATAAACAAACAAAGGCTATCTGTGCATACTTCCCATCCGGTCTGCCTACAGTGTCTGGGCACTGATGTCCCCTCTACACTGCTATGACACCAGGTAGTGGAATTGAGGAAGCCATTTAAAGTTGCTTATGCCCCTAGCTAAGTTAAGTTACAGAAATAATCAAGGATAAAGTATACACTTAGGGACTGATTCACAAAGGTAAACGTCTGTGTAGGTTTACGATTTTTTGCAATTCACAAAGGTATTTTGCAAGTAGTATCTTTTCGACTGCTACTCGTGGCAGGGACTCCGCAAATAAAAAGATAGGTAGCCCTAAATATACTTCTGGTAAAATTCCTTTGTAAATTGCAAAACATAGTAAACTTACACGAAAGTGTAAGTTTACCGTCGTGAATCAGGCCCATAGTCCCTTTATGGTTTTATCAAGCTGTACAGATTATTTTAAATATAGAAAACGTACGGGTAATGTGTTCTTGAAATTGTTACTGCCGCCAGTCTTTCAAACTGCAGTATTTTATATAAATGGGAGTACAACCGAGCGAGTTACCGCCTCAGTTAATAATTGCTGTTAATACCCTTTATTTTGAAAAGTGGTGTTTTTACCTCCCCACCCCCGTATTACTTTTGGTTCGTCAATAATTTCTAAAAAGTACTTAGTCAAGGCTTGCAAAAGCTTCCTAAGCTCTTCCGCCTTCGTAGTTCTCTTCCTTTCAGAAAGGGCCAGGATTCGCTGGTTTACTGTTAGTCATGAAGGCGGGACTAACAACAGCACGTGCTACTTGTGAGCCGAACCGGAACTGTCCCAGCGAGCCCCACGCACGATAGATTTTATAAATAAACGATTCCCATTCACAGCGTGTACATGCATGTATGTACATATTGTGAAAATGTGGCATTAATCCGGACACTCGATTAACGTGGCTGGCCGTGCCGCGTTAAATAACGACAGGTGCTATTTTCAGACCACTTCCCTCAGGTTGGTCGGTTTGTATTTCAGAGTTCGAGGTTCCCTCTTATTAATTACTTCAGGAAACAGCTGAGAAACCGAGCGGAAGGGCATGGCCCCTTTAACACGTCAACCAGAATTAAATATTAATGAGGCGGAGAGCGGATGGCATTGTTGTTGCTTCCTACAGAGCTGTTAAAATAGCAGCGTTCGGAAGGGGGTATTCCAGCTTAAGAATGTGATCTCTTACTGGGTGTGTTAGGTACAGTTCTACGGCTTAATTTGAAACTTACGGCATGCTTTGCATCCTCAGCTGGATGGGTAGGTGAAGTAGAGTGACTGGTTACTGTTGAAAGGGGGAGGGACTTGCTTGCACAGCAGGGGTGTCCAGTGGATGCCAAGAGGTCGGACTTGCACCAGATGCCTGGATATCAGCTTTGTTGCATCTATGTAGCACATTCCCACTCTTTGAATGGTCCTGAAGTGCTTTCAGAATCTGAGTTCCATTTACGGGTCTGGGATTTTTCGGAAGCATCATCAGAGTGGTCTTTTGGTATTGTTTTGGTTGTGTTTTGCAACGCTTAGGGGTGAATCCTATTCAGTAGTATCTGGGAAGGTTGGAGTAGACTAATGTATTGTGTAGTGGTGGACAGCACTTTGGTAGATCCTGTCCTGGATCTGTGTAGGTCATGACATACCTAGAGGCAGGTGCCATGGGACATCGACATTTTTTGTGTACAGTTGTCCATTGCTTGGTTTCAGGTAGCTGCATTTCGAGGAATCTTTTTAGTTTATTTGACTTTGGTACCATATTGCGTGTATCTGGAAGGTTATCTCCAGGATGGTTGGTATATAGTCTGGTAAGAAGATGTATCGTGTGCCAACATAACTTGAGTGGATGTAGCCTTAAAGTGGCAAACGCTTACATACATACGTGCAGAATAGTAGCTTTGAGTACTGTAGGGTAAAAGAGTGTAACTGGTGAAGCCACAGTGGCGAGCTGGCCTCCTTGGAAGATGTCAAAGGTGTTTCTGCATTATGTGACATGGCTCAGCTGAAAGAAGGAATCCTTCTGAAGTTTGTGCCACTTTTAATTTGCACAGTACATCACACCTCCAGTGAGCTCGGTTTTCAAACGCTGGCATCCTTTCGTTGGCCAGGGGCAAGACTAGCACATAGCGCTGTCTGAGGCAGTGCATGAAGGCCAGCCTACGTGCACATTGCCCAGCTCCATTACCGCACCACCGGGTCCATCCTATGCTAGACCTGGGGGGCGGGCATTGTTTGGCTGTGTGGGTGTTTGTGGCTAGTCTGTCACGAGGGTGCTTGTGGCTAGTCTGTCACGAAGGGGCTTTCTGAGCAGTTGGATGCTTGCATGTGTGGTAGCAGGAAGACGACTTCCCAAGCCCCTGTCGAGAATATGGCTATGTCTTGGAAGCCACTGAAAAGGCGGTTTATCGGAACTACAGTTTGGGACATCAGCAAGTTAATAGGCTAGCGGTGTGGTCAAGGTATGCGTTACACATTGGGGATATCCATCAAAAAAGTGCACAAAGAACATTTTCAGTTTTTGCGTGGAAGTTGCAGATGGAAATCTGGAAAACAACCACAGGTTTACTGTGACCTGGCATTCTAGGCCCCTGTGATGTGGTCACCAAGATATAGCAGGTTACCTTGCTTGGTTAGCTCGCTCAGGGGCAAAACTCTGGCTGCAGGTGTCCTAGTTCTTCCTACTATTATAGAGTTATTTGTGTTGCTTTAACTGATAATTGATTACCCTCCTAAAGTGGGTGTGTATTATGTTGTCTCTGTATGCAGTATGGTTACTTTTAGAGTTCAAATTTCAACTTTTGCGGCTGCCTTTTGCCCTTCTGGGCCAGTGTTTTATTCTGGCTGCTGTCAGTCTCATTCTTTCAATAAGTACCTTATCGGATTAATAGAATTAAAATCCCAACCAATGCAGAAAAGCTTTGGTCACATGCTGGGGTTCTTGGCTCATACCCAACAGGGTGGATAAAACTTTTGAGCAATTACTTCTTGAAGGGCAGATTCTTCTCGGTGCAGAAGCACACCATTGCTTCACATGTGCAATTCCCCGTTTCTTACATCAATGGGGCCTGAGCTCCCCCCCAAAAAATATATATATTGAACAAGTATTTTATCTCCAACCCCCCTGAGCTCCCTTTTTATCTCCATCAAGTGGCCATCTGGAGCCCTTAAATGTCAAACCAGTGGTTACAAGGAACAGTTTTCATCAAGGGTATTTGAGTCCCGGTACTATTCTCGGTATTTCATAGCCATGAATCAGCCAAGAGTAATAACACCTATCTTCGACAAGAATAATCTTACAACTGCATCTGCAAAATGGAGACCTCCTTGTAAATGCATCATGTGATCATGGCCACCAGAGGCTGCTCAGTCATGATCGGTTTTGAACAGAACATGGCATTGTTACTGTTTCAGTGCAGGGGCCTCAGTCTCGCACAGTGCAGATCTTGGGTTTTCAGGCGTGGGTCATTGTCTACCCCGTCCGCTGCTGTTGAGGACCAGTCACTCATCTGTTGATGACGTGAGGTTCTTCATCCACCAATGAGAATGCTTTTATGCAGCCCTCTCTGAAAAAGTGACTTTCATAATTGGAAGCCTGTTTAGTCCTGACTTACTGCTACAGACAAGGTTTGACCCATGAAGGAGGCTCTGAAGTGCACCAGACCCTAGGCCGCCACTCCTTTGCAGTCCTCTGTTTCCAGTGGTCCTGCATCTAATTATATAGTGCCGATTGCCTAGATCCTTGAGCCAGGCGCAGAACTAGAGAAATGCAGGGCAACTGCGTAAGCTTGTTCAGAATGGCATTAGTGCGTTGAAAATAAAGTAAATATTTTGTATCCAAAATTATAGTCTGTGTTTTGAGAGAACAGGTGCCTTTGTTTTCAAATTGTTCTCTGAAGCAGCTGTTTCCCACTAGCCAGTACATTTACCTTTCAAAGCATTGAGTTTCGCCAGGACGTTACAACAGGGTGGATGTTTTAAAATGCTGGTACCTATGAGGAACAAGGCGGCCTGCAAAAACACAGATGTAGATGTTGCCGATGCATGTGGATGAGCAATCAAAAGATGTATGTGTGTGTTTTAATTATGCCTCCACGTACCCCTTGCCTAAAGTCAATTTTTTATTCAGATTGTTCAATGCAAATTTCCTTCCACTTCCACGTTACACTAACAATTTATGCTTTTGGTGGTCCTTGGTGAATTGTAACAGCAGTGTTCATTTATAGAGTTTTATTTTTAGATCTGGGTTAGCCATACCTTTTGATTTTTCTAAAATTATACATATTTTATAGCGCTTTCAGTCAGCCCTCTTCCTCTATTGATCTGTTGTGTCTGTACCATTTTGTTCTGCACACAGCCTGTGGCAGTGGATCATTACACTTCAGCCATGGTCTAAATTAATTGTGAGTGACAGCGTTCTGCTCTTTCACAAAGCGTCCATAGATGCTGTCAGGAAGGAGTGCCTTTCATTGCCTGGAAACACTATGATAAATATGTGCTCTTTGAGACCAAAGCATTTTTTGTTTTTAGCCATTTTTTTTTATATGGGTGGGAGGTGCGAGAGGGTCTGGCAGCACCCCTACCAGCAATAAAGGTTACCATAAACCATGACAGAACAAACATTGAGAACGCCAAAAAGGGGCACTGCCAATGTCTGACCAGTGCTTGTTTTATTTCCCCCTCGACTCTCCAGTAGAGTAGCATATGAGTTTTTGATAAAGTAAATGAAGTGGGAAGATCTGGATAATTTTTTATAACCTTTGCTGATCATAACTCTTTAGCATTTTATTTCATGCTGTTTATCTTGCCCTAATACAGCAACAAGTTTTTATTTTATATGCTTTGGGTCAATTTTAACAGTGAATGTGTGAGACTGATTGCTTTATTTCATTATATGTTTTATGTTCATATTTTAAGAAGCAGTCAAATGCACTGTCCCTTAGTAGAGTAGGGGAGCCGAGCAGTTTCGAAGTACCTGCATGCCGTGTTGCGTGTCCTCGGTACGTGAGCTAAACTTGCAGGTAAACATTCAATGCCACTAGAAAGTGATACAAGGTTTCTGAATGAAAGGGCAGGGAGGAGCATAGGGTTAGTATTACAAATAAGTAACATCTCATTTTCTTTGTAGTCTTTTTTTCCTTTGTTTTATCCTTACAAGAAGGCCTTTGCTTTATGTTTTTTAAGCGGAACGAAGTGTCTTTCCTTTCGGGTTGTGCAGTTTGGTAGTTGCTCAAGCGGCCTCTTCTAGATGCCTCCATGTGGGCACGAGTAAAAGCTAATCGTATCGAGCGCACTGATCATGGTCCAGAAACTTCCCCTTGAATGTGATCCCCATCCTCACGATACTGGTTAAATTTAGTATCATCGCTTGCTCTAGACATTGAAAGCAGAAAGAAACTACTTTTGATAGAATCGGTATGCCAAAATAGTTTTTTCGATTCATTCAATCATAAAAACAGCATAAAACTGTACCAAATGATACAACAACATAAAAAATAAAATATACTAATAGAACACTATAGAATGTGCTAAATAGTCAGACATAACAGTGCAGTATATCCTGCAGCAGTAGGCATGGGGGACACTGGGAGGTCATTATTTACTGTTCTAACGTCAATCTTAGAATATTTTGGGGAAGTTAAGAAAAAAAAAAGTCTTTTAAGAAAGTGTTAACAATTGGTAACTTTACTTTTACCAAAGTGCTGCTGTGCGTGTGCCACTCGGGTGCAAAGAGAGAGGAATACCATTCTAAAAGGTTACTAACAGACCCAAGCCAGTAGATTATAGGTTATATTGCTTATAATGGAACGAATACGCTTACCCCAAAATCCTAATCATAACACTTTCTCAGTTGTTGTGCTATCTCAAGAAATTTTGAAACCACACTAGAAACAAAAGTTAGTTTGTATATTAACATAAGCTGTTCTGCGTTCTTGTAAGACCGCAATTAGGAGGAGTGAGAGGCATGTGTACGTTTTTACCCTCAACTTCCCTTTTTCATATTCAGCGATACCTGAGGAGGGTTAGCTTTTTGTTGGATACTATTACTATCCACAGGACAAAATGTTGCGTTGTCACTATCTCACTCGGGTGTAGGATTGTTCACCCAGGTAAATCGGTGAAAATCCCTGTGCCTTGTAGGATATATATTTAGGGTCCTCACCCACAGTTACCACCTATGGCTTGCTTCAACATCGGTCCTGCGTCCTGCTCACCTAGTGTGGGGAGATGAGCTCAACACGTTTGTAAGTGGAGTTCTTTGGCTATGTTGTTTTAGGGATTGTGAGAAGAAATTAAAATTGCTTACCGGATCCTACTACTTTTTTAATGGTTGGTCCATTGGCAAGATTAAAAACCGTGTGATGTCATAAGAGAGAAGTGACATACATCTGAGGTCAAAGCCAAAGAACTCCACTTACAAACGTGTTGAGCCCGTCCCCCTACACCTGAGTGAGATAGTGGCAACACAACATTCTGCCTTGTGGATAGTAATAGGATCCAACAAAAAAGGTAACCCTCCTCAAGTATTGTTGTAGCTGCGTTCTTGAAAACCTTCCTTTGCCAGGACAAGGTGCAAAATCCTGCGACAGGTAACAGTTTTAAAACTGCAAAAAAACATACCTGATAGTTTTGAAGAGAGGTTTGAGTGCAGAGGGTAGCTAAGGAGACCGGGTCTTTGTTCTAGGGAAGTTCAGCCACCCTGCTTCCAGGCCCATCATGAAATATGTTCATAAAATGTGTTCACTTGGACTCCGATAATGCCCATGTGCAGATCCATCCCAACATGATATTTAGTTAAAATATAGGCACTTTCAGCGTTTTCACGCTCTCCTGTAGCTAATGCCGTATACCTTATGGCGACCAGCCCAGTGTTCTTTGAGGAAATCGTGAGGGGGACATTGTTGGTGTGTGCAGACCCAACATGCATTTCTACGTTCCTTATGCAGCTCAACAGGGAATCAGCATAGGCAGTGGATGACTTTACTATGTCTGCTATGATCTCCCTCGTTAGATGAGCATAGCGATTTGACAGTACTGACAGTCATGACGACTCAGTCACCCATTTGATTTTTATCACAGAGGTTCTGCAAATCTGTTTTGTGCCAGGCAAATGTTGAGGTTCCTGCTGGCAGACACAGAATCCTCTTCATGTATCTGTTCTCAGCAGACTGCAATTTTGTGACTCACTCTGAAAGCTCTAGCTAGACTGTCTTGTGTTATACGCCTAAAGTGAGTGGTTCATAGTCTGGACCGTGAAAACATAAATACTGGAGTAGTGACAATGTGTTGGAAACTGCTACCATTAACAAAACATGTGCCATTGTAGTTAAAGGTTTACATAATCCTATATTTGACATGAAATTGAAAATAAGGGAGGAAGAGTAAATGTAAACGGATTCATTTTTAAATATCACAACCATCAGACACATTGACATGCCTTGGACAATGCAGTATTTAGAAGGGATAGATCAGCTTTTTGGTGACTAGATGTAGGATGAAAACGATATTTGTTTGTCTTGGCTGTTTTACTGTATTTCAGAGGCAGTGAAGAAAAGGAGATTCGAAGAGTTATGCAAAGTGACAGGAAGGAAAGGGTGTTTGAAGAAAGCGGCATGAAGTGGCATTAAAACTAGCCATACCCGACAAACCTGCCATGTGGCTGCTAACAAACACTGTGGAGCACTCTACTTTACAAATGCTACACCGCATACACTGATGTATTATGTGGGATAAATTCATGTTTTAGGGTATTTTTTTCTTACTGTGCTTATGGTTTTAGTTTGAAATGTAAACGTTTTGTAGTGTTTTGGTAAAGTCGGTAGACTGTAATTTCGAAATATCCTTAGAGACCATGTAGAGCTTTGAACGTGTGTCGCCGCCGTCCTGTTCTCCTGACAGGCAGGCTGGCTCGCGGCTTTCTCCGGTTACTCGCCTCGCTTCTGATAACGCAGCTTTTGTGGCGACTGCAGTGAGGCGGCGTTGGCACGGTGCCCTCGTCCGTGTGACTCAGGCTTGCCCCCGGTGACCAGGCCTCTCTTTTTCGATGCTCCCAGACGGCGATGCGCTTCCGTATTCGAGGTCGAGGAACTCGAAAGTGTTGGGGTCGACCCTCCCCCGGAAGAGACTGCACGTTAACTTCCTGTTACTGAGACCAAGTCGTACCTCATGAACCCGCCTTGAGGTTTCTGTCGCGCTTCACTCGAGTTAGTTCTCGCTTCTTTGTCTGTACTGTTTCCAAACTTCCTTTGTTTGGGGCACTCTCCGCCCACTGTTCGCCTTCGTCGGCGCTGCCGAGCTGTTTAGTGTAATCCCTCCGAAAGTAAGCCCTGGCTGTAGATGGCTGCACCTCCTGGTGAACGGCGCGACGCTTTTTGTGTTGACAGCATGACGAGTGTCGTGAAGTGGCCTCGTGGTGTCACGTTGGAAATATGCAAAATACACACACGCTCTCTCTCTCGCGCACACACACGCACACTCTCTAAGGGGATTGGGCTGAGTAGCAACACCACCTTTTGAGAGGACTTGTCACAAAGCCAGTCTTGCAAGCACATCCGGCCCTTTCAGTGAGTGCAGCACTGCTCCACGTATACCCTTGGTTCTGTGTTTTCTGGAGTAGGAGACTGTAAAGACTCACCGGAGGCAGGAGGTAAGTTTCAAAGTCTTTATTGTATGAAAGCCACTGACACCAGAGAGCACGTCTTCTCAGGGGCTACAGGTTACGGCAACTCCGTTACGGCAACTGCCACTCCAACCGTCGCCCATGCCCAAGATTCTACTGTGGAACTGTAGGACGTCATAGAACCCTTGGGCATGGGCACGCGGCAGGAGAAGCAGTGCGAGGCAGAGTGCGAGACAAGGTGCATAGCTCAACAGAATATAAGATAACATGTAAGATGTACAACATAACACATCTCCTTCTCATAGATGAAAAATATTGGAAAGTGAGAAGGGACCGGGTGTGAACAGAACGCGGAGGAAGGCGGG
Organism: Calotriton arnoldi; assembly: GCA_963921515.1. NCBI lineage: Eukaryota > Metazoa > Chordata > Amphibia > Caudata > Salamandridae > Calotriton > Calotriton arnoldi. The sequence continues at coordinate 1,579,653 of CAWUFW010003218.1, forward strand.
ACCAGAGGCTTTAGTCACACACAAATTCGTGTAACTTGGCAGGTGGTTTGACTACCCTACCATATCTGTTCACCAATGGTTCCTTCATAACAGTGCTACTAGAGGGAAAAACATCGTCAGTATCATGACTATTATGTTCAAGGTTAACACCACTTGTACCAGGATTTTGTGGGGCATCCTCAGCAAATTCCCCACTGAAGTTACTACAATCGTCCTCCCGAGTGGCCATACCATCAGGAACTCTCACACCGCCAGGAGACGCAGTATCCGTCCTCTGTGGGTAAGAATCCCTACCGGCATCGCCATCTAGAATCCAATCATAGTCTGGGGAAAAGGGAGGGCCCTGGTTGTCTGAGATACCATAAGAGGGGGAAGCGATCCCGCCACCCCTGCACAAAGATAATGATGAAAAATGCCATATTTTACCATCACTTAAGAGGGCAGAGTTACAGAAAACTTTCTTGACCTCCATGGGCTGTGAGAAGTGACTTTCCCCCTTCCTTACGAAGTCAGTTCTCCTTACCCTGACTTTGTCGCCCACCTGTATGTTCACCTTTTTGCATGCATGCTTCGAGTCATAATATTTTTTGCTAGTCATTTGTGAGTGTAACAACTTCTCTTTCACCTTTCCAGAAGACCAACAAACTCTCTTGGGTGTGAGCCAACCCACATTGTCTTTGGTAACTGGGGTTCTACCTCTTAGCAGTACAATGGGGCTGGTACCAGTGGACTCACAAGGAGTTACACGGAAGGCCCAGAGATTGTGGATAAGTTCTTTCCTCCAAGAAAGGTCGTTGTGATTGGTTAGCTGCACAACACCTTTTATGACTCGATTGAACCTTTCGACTGCCCCATTGCCCGCTGGGTGGTACAACGAAGTAGTTTTATGAGAGATATCATTCTCCCTTACAAATGTTTTGAAAATGGCAGAAATGAATTGTGGGCCATTATCTGATACAATACATTTGGGTAGGCCTTCTCTAAGAAATAACCTCCTCAGAAAACTAACAATAGTTCTTCCATCGGCATTCTGTACAATTTCCACTTCCGGCCATTTTGAGAAATGGTCCACTAGTACAATAAGGAACAATTGTTCACCATGTTCCCAAATGGGCCCACAAATATCAATTCCTAGTCTAACCCAAGGCATGCAGGGACTGGCAAGGGGGTGGAGGGGTGGTCTAAGCATGTGTTGTGATTTGTCAGAATTCTCACAAGCTGCGCAATTTCTGACTCTCTCTCAATTTCAAGATCAAAACCCGGCCACCAATATGAATTCCTCACCCTACTTTTTGTCTTCCCTATGCCAAGGTGTCCTTCATGACCGATATCAAGGAGTTTTGCATGTAAAATGGTGGGAGGTATGACTTTACCGTTCCTAAGTATTAGGTCTCCTTCACTGGACAATTCGTCTCTGAGTTCCCAGAAGGTGTGAAATTGTTTGGGAATAGATTTTTTTGCAGGCCAACCATTTTTTATATACCTTTTTAACTCAAGAAGTGTAGTGTCTCCCTCCAGGGCTGTCAACCACTCTGACTGTGATATGCAGGGTACCTCCTCTAGGATGTTAGCAACACAGAACGTTTCAATATCCGAGGTATGATCACCAGTGTCTGGCAAGGGCAAACGGCTTAAACAGTCTGCCACCCGATTCTTTACTCCACGGACGTACTGTACGTTGTAATTAAAATCCATCATCCTGACGGAAATGCGTGCGAGACGGGGAGAAGCACTTTGTAGGCCCTTGGTGGAGAGTACCTTGACAAGCGGTTTATGGTCACTTCTAAGGGTGACCAAGTACCCCCATATGTACTGCCTGAAGTGCTCTAAACCCCATGCGCATGCCAAGGCTTCGCGCTCGATCACAGAGTACCTTTCTTCGGTAGGTGTGATCGAGCGTGAGGCGAACGCCACGGTTACCTCATTGCCAGCCTCAGTGATCTGGGTGAGGACCGCTCCTAGACCTCTACCGCTAGCATCTTTGGTGATCACACTGTGTAGGGATGGACTAAACCCTTGAAGCGGTGGAGCACAGCAAATGTCATCTTTAATTATATTGAAAGCCTCCTCACAAGATGTGGACCATTCGAATTTGTTTTTAAGTTTCACGAGTTGTCTCAAGGCGAATGTTTTGGAGGAGAAGTTTTGGACAAATTTAGCATAGAATTCAGAGAGGCCTAGGAAGGCTCTCCCTTCCTCCCTGTTTTTTGGAGAGGGGGCTTCTCTAATGGCAGAAAGGAGTTCTTTTTTTGGTTTTATGCCACCCCTATTAATCTTGTGTCCCAGGTATGTGACATTACTGGTTGCAAATTTGCATTTCCGGACATCAGCGGTAAGACCATGATGTTCTAGGATACTTAATACCCTGTTTAATTTTTCATCATGTTCCTTCCTATTGGTGCCCATCACCATAATGTCGTCCTGAAAGATGAGGAGATCTTTTTATTTCTTGAAGAGCGTATGCATCAATCTCTGGAACATGGCCGCAGCAGAGGCCAATCCAAAGGGTACTCTTCTAAATCTAAAACACCCCAATGGTGTGACAAAAGTAGTGAGGCTTCTACAGTTAGGGTGTAGGGCCACCTGGTGGTAGGCTGAACTTAGATCGATTGTGGAAAACCACCTAGCTCCATTAGTGTAGGACAGCATCTCACTAATTTTTGGCAAGGGAAATTGGTCGATAAGGATGTTTTTGTTAAGATCGCGTAGATCCACACATAAGCGGAGCTTACCATTGGACTTCTTAGCGACGACCAAGGGCGAAACCCACTCAGCCGACTCCACTGGTTCAATGATACCAGACTAGTGCAGCCTAAGAAGTTCAGTTTCCACTTCGCTTATGATGGAGAAAGGGATATTCCTAGATTTATGTATACAAGGGACAGCATTTTCTTTGAGCTTAATCTCGTGGACGAACCCTTTAAGTTTGCCAATGTTCTCGGAGAATACATGAGGATACCTTTTTACAATCAGGTTCTTGTACTCCTCTTCAGTTTGTAATGAAAGCACGGGATCGGGGCTGTTGGGGTCAAGAATTATCTCCAAATTCCCTTGATCGATCCATCCCAGAACAGAAGGACCAACAGCAGATGCATACAGTTTTCCCAGCATTTGTCGAGATTTAAATTGGAACTGCAGTTCCCTGAAACCCAGGATTTCAATGGGTTCCCCAGTGAATGTTTTAGGAGATATGTCCGGGTTGAGTAAATAGTTACCTATGACAGGAACACATTTTTCTAACCACACATTCTTATTTACAATTGTATACGGTGATCCAGAATCCGCAACAATGGAGATCTCCACACCACCAATGTTTAAATGACACATGGGCTTTCTACCTTTTCCCAACGTATTATCCTCGACTTGTAACACACATAAATTCATGTCATCATCATCAGAGGAATATGCATTGTCTAGTTCCTCAGGTATTACTAGTTTTACATTGCTTCTACCCCTTTGTTTTCTCTGACACATTGCAAGGAAATGACCTACAATCCCGCATCTTGAACATTTCTGCTTTAGTGCGGGACACGTTTTATCATTTGCCAAATGGTATCTGCTGCCACATCTAAAGCACTTTCTATCATCTGACAACTTTGTCATCGTATTGGTGTCTTTTCCCTGCATGGAGTTCGAACGCTGTTTGATATGAGAACTTTTCGAAACAGTGACTTTAGTAATGGTAGATTTGTCTTCAGGAATTGCCTTTTCTTCAGATAAAACTGCCTTTGCGCATCTGCCTGTCAACTCTGTGCATTTGACAATTTCGATGACCTCTTCAAGTGGCAATTCCCCCTTAGCCCACAGTTTCTCTTGGATGTTCTTATTTGCAGCCCGCATGACAATTTGGTCGCGAAAGAATTCGTCATGCAATGCACCAAACCTGCAAGTAAGTGCTAAATTCTTTAAAGCAGCCACAAAGTCTTCAACAGATTCTTCAGGACTCTGTTTACGTTGAAATAACTTGTATCTGTTAACTGAGATTGAAATAGTCGGTTTGAAGTACAAGGACAAGTCTTCCAGTGCATTCATGTAGACATTCCCCTCCCTGGGTTTTTTGTTAAGGCGATTGTAAATTTTCATCGCTTTTGCGCCTAAACAGTGGAGAAGGATTTTTTTCTTCCTCTCAGGAGTAAGTTCTTCTTCATCCTCCATTGTTGAGATATAGTTTTCAAAATACTCACGCCACTCATCCCATTTTAGAGCAGCGTCCCCTGTCGAGGGAATAAAAGGCTCCGGATGAGAAAGGTTCTATATGTTTACTGATGCCATAATGAGGAAAAGAAGTAAATGGAAAGAAATGAAGAAGCAGTAGTATGTTAATCTAAAAAAATTGAAGGTACGCAAGGTGTGTGCGCGCATCACAGATGAAGAAGAGAATTTACAACCAGAAGGTGTGCGTATCACCGGTGAGGAGAATGCAACAGGTAAACCATGCATCAATAGATGAATAGAGGTGTGCGTGTCACCGGTATGGAGAACGCACTTAGACAAAGCAATGTTGTAGGAGAGTAGGATCTGCCTCTTATGTTGCCCCCACTTTTTTTCTGATGTTTACACTGGTTTCTGGCTATAGTCTGGCTGGGTCCCTGCTAATCAGGGCCCCAGCCTCTCTGTTCTCTCTAAACGACTTGGAGTGCACTCTAGGTGCACTAGTGATTGGATACTGTGGTACCTTACGAGTCCCTAGTATATGGTACCTTAGGTACTAAGGGCATAGGTACTTCACAGGCCTACCAGGGGCTGCAGCATGTATTATGCCACCCCTGGGAAGCAGACTAAATCTGACACCACAGGCCTGCTACTGCAGCCTGGGTGAGGTGGTGCTAGCACTCCTCACTGAGATATAGGTTCCCTATATCTCTCCTACACACACATATAAACCTATCAGTCACCCCTAAGGCAGGCCCTATCAATCCTGAGGGCAGGGTGCTTGGCTTCTATGTGAGGGGGTGCCTCTGCCTGAGCAGGGCCCCTCTGCAGCTCTCAGAGTCCATTCTCTGGTGCTGTTTGTGGATGCGGTTAAACCATATACTCTTAAGTGCATTATATCCTCGCGGTAAAATGCTAACTTTGGAATGGCTGCATCAAAACATGTCGTGTTTGGTGTCAAACATCTTGGAATACTACCCCCCCCGCCAGTCCTGGCGGCGGGGGTAGCATTCCACCCTTCTAGAGGGATAGACATGTACCTACTGTGGAAACGCAGTAGAATCCTGCAGAGCCCTGGCATCACAAAATGGATGCCACTAGTCACAGACACTGGGCTGCCCTCCTGCTGATGACCAACACTCGCAGTGGAGGAAGCCCAACAATAGATATCCTGTCCCAAGGGGGTGTGACCACCTCCCAGACAGGGTTTAGTGTATTGGGGCAGGGTGGGTGCACTCTTAGAGTGCTTTGAAGTCCTGCACTGGGGGAGCAGAAGGCTCCTCTGTGCATACCCCAGTTCAAACCGGCTCAGGGGCTACCTGCCCCTGCTCTGGCGCGAAACTGGACAAAGGGAAGTGGGTGTAGCCACCCACTCCCCTGATCCTCCCATAGGTAGGGTCATAGAGCTAGTCCCTCCCTTTCTTTTAGTATAAGAGGGGGAACCTGTGCATTGCAAACTAGATACCCATGGACGACGCTCTACAAGAAGAATCCCGGACCTTCGACGTTCCACTACCTTTGGAAGACTGAAGAATCTCCCTTGGAGTCAAGGAGTGACTCCCCTGCTTGGCAGGCACCAAAAACTACAAACGACGGTCGCAAACTACGCCGCTCCCGCCGGAGTCCGAAGTCACTGCAGCCCAAGAAGTGGATTTCCTGACTTCTCAAAGGCCATCGTGAGTCCCCAGCGAAGCTGAGGCCAGTGGACCCCAAGAGTGACGAGGAACCGCGACCCCTGGGTACCGTGCACTATTGTCGAGTGCAACCCCTTCACAATGTTCTACGAACTTGTGCTTTGGACCACGTGTGGTCCTAGCCTCCAGCAGGAATCCCTCCGAAGATCAGAGGCCTACCACGTCCCGAGTGACCGTGGGCCCCTGTTGAGCGAATCCTCCCGAGGCGTCTTCGCGATCCCTTGCCAGCCGGCTTGTGGGTCCCCAGAAGGCTTTCCTACAGAACCAAAGGGCTCCCTGGTTGCTCCAGGCCTGCCCTGACTTACCCTCGCTGGGTGAGTCCCTCAGACCTTGCTGGTCTGCGCCATTGACTTTTACACTTTCCCCGAGACTTGCTGTTACCAAGGCTTGTTGGCTCCAATCGAGTCGCCGACACCGCAGTAAGCTGCAGACATCGTGGGACACGCCGAATCCAGCTCCTGGTCGTCGTCGACGCCTCCTGGACCTTGTGGCTGAAGAGTCAAGGCAACCGCGAATGACCTGAATCTTGCGACGACGGTGGGCATCCATCTTCCTTGCCCCGAGTCACTGCCAAGTGACTTTGAACACTGTCCCCTCTGCTTTCAGGTCTTCCATCTTCTGAATCCAGGCTTGGATTCCTCCGGACACTTCTCCTGTCGCCGCAAGCAGCAAGTCTTCACTGGCTCCCATTGAAAACGACGCCGCGACCCGACACCAAAGAACACCTATGCACCCGGCTCCCCTGGGTGAGGTAACTTCAGCACTACGGTGCTCCTGTGGGTGTGGGCCCTAGAACTACTTACCCTGTAAGTGACTTGCTTGTAGCTACCCTAGAGGTGCCCTAAAACTCTTACATTCCAAGTGCAACTATCGCGCTGACTCGTACATGGTTCGCGTCTGTGTTAGACACACCGCGTCCAACTCCCTTGCAACTCCATCAGTACCCGCGTCCTTCGACTCGTACAAGGACCGATCGGTGTGTTCGCCTCGAACACGCAAGGGACCTTTAACATTGAAATCTCAATCGCGTCTGTTCGCATAGACTCGTACAGGACTCGCACCGGTGCCAGGACACCGCGTCCGTCCCCTGTGGGTCTCCTACAACTACCTGGGGTGGTTCTTGGGGGTCCCTCGATTCTAGATGCCCTAGACCGAGGTCTAGCCAAACTCAGATTGTGATATTCGATTGTGCTAAACTTATTTTGATAACATTTGATTTGTACATATGTTCCTGACTTCTAATCTCATAAAGAGATTAGTAGAGAGTTGTTTATTAATAAATACATATATATTTGACATATATATACCTGTGTGGTGTCTTTTCATTTGGTGATTCAAGAGATTGTGTGGTAAAACAAGCTGCTTTACATTCCTTCAAGACTTAGCCTGAAGGCTGCTCTCCACAGCTACCACTAGGATAGCTTTCTATAAAGGTTGTCTTAAACCTATCTACCATAAGAGTCGAATTGTTCTGGTGCAAGGTGTCCACTTTAATTAGTGAACAGCATATACCAGGCCAACTTCTCACAAATGTACAACCAGAGTGAGCAAAATGATGAATAGAGGTGTGCGTGTCACCGGTACGGCGAACGCACTTGACAATGTACAGTTATTTTTAATTTGGCTGAGTTAAAACGATGAACAGAGGAGTGTGTGTCACCGGTACGGCGAACACATGACTTGTGCGATTTCAGTGACCTATTCGTTTTTGTGTCATACTTTTTTTTCTCCTGAAAATTATGCTTTTTGTACCTGAATACCGGGGTTAATGTGAAATTGGGCAGGACCCTTGTGTTCTTACGCATGTCATCTTGGACTGTTAACTTCAACGCTGACCACACTGGTGCCACCCAAATCACCCTGCCCTCTAGTCCCGCGCACTGCACGTCCGCACTTGTGTTCAAGACTCTTCAGGATACTTGCTTGATTCTGATCTCAAATGAGCTGGCTGGCTTGTTGTAACTCACTTGTTTGCGCTGCCGGGGTCCTCGTGGTTTTGCTGCGTCCATTTATTTGCACTATTGGGTCTTTGTTGCGCCCACCAGGGTAGGATTGGAAAGGCGGGCAATGGGCCAGTATCGGAGTTGCAGCTGTGGCCCGCTTTTTTTGCCCAGCGTGGTGGCCTATTTGGGCTGTGTCTGTTCTGTTCAGATGCCGCCAGCGGCCCAGTGGGGGCCTGAGTGGCCGACGGGCCCCTATTACCTCCCTTTGACCTACGGGGCGGAGGAGTCATCCTCAGTCTCTCGCTGGGCCAGCCCATTAATGTATGTGGATTGAGCAGGGGCAGGGGGCCTGAGTAGGGTGACCAACCGTCCGTAAATTTCACGGACCGTCCGTAATTTGGACCTCATGTCCGTTGTCCGTGACGATCCCTTTTACGGACGCCTTTTGTCCGTAATTTTAGGCATTGGGGAACATCACTGTTCCACTGCCAGAAGCGTCAGCTCCCTGATGGGGCCGCCACGCACTCAGCCTTTGAGCGCAAGACAAGCCCCATCCGCCCATTGTCATTCTGTATGGGGCTGATTGCCACATACAGAATGACAATGGGACATTCTGTGCTCTTAATGCATGTGGTGGGCCTCCTGCAGCTTCGGTCCAGGGCAGGGCATTCAGTCAGGTGGTGAAATGCACAAAACTCCAATGCTGCTACACGAGAATCCAGTTCATGAAAAGAAGGCGGTGAAACAAGTTTAAAAAAAAAATGGTTATGGATCTTTCACTGTCTCATCATTTTAAAAGGGACGCATTTTCAGTGTTATATTCAACAAAGGCATGGTTGCTGCTTTTTTATTTTATGCAACTGAAATCCATTGACAAAGCCAATAGTTCTGGCTTGTAGATGTAACGCTACTTGTTGTGTTATATATCTGGATGCAATGAAAGAAGCAGCAAATTACCAGTCGGGCGGCACACTATGCTAAGCACAGATTTTAGCTTAGGTGTTTTAAGCCATGCCCTTAATTACATCGAACACCCCTTTGGGAGACCCCCCCCAGTTTTTTCATCCCACCTAAAACCCTGGAAACAACACCATGTCACAGTGGCACTGTGCTTCATGCATGACTCATGACTTCCACTTTTTTTACATTTCCTATGTGCAGGGGCATAGTGGGGCACCTCTTGCTTTCGGAACTCTAGCAGGGGTGAAGTCCTTGATGGGCCTCTTCTGTCTGCAACTCTGCAGACAAAGGCTCAGCTCCTAATTAATGTGAAAAAGTGAGTAAGTGAAGGGATGGGTGGATGGCTGGATGGATTAGTGAAAGGGTGAATGGATGAATGAAAGGGTGAATGGATGGATAATGAGAGAAAGGATGGACGGATGAGTGAGTGGATGGATCGATGAGAGAAGGTAAATACATGGATGTATGGGTGGAAGGGTAGATGGACGGGTAAATGGATGGATGAGTGGTTGGATGGATGAGTGAAAGGGTGGATGATAGGGGAGTGAATGGGTGGATGGATGAGTGAACTGATGGGAGGATTGGTGAATTGATAAGTGAAAGGATGGATGGATGGATGAGTGAAAGGGTGGATGGAAGGCTGGATGAGTGAGTGAAAGGTAGGGTAAATGGACAAAAGGGTGGATAGATGAGTGAAGGAGTAAAAGGGTGGATGGATGAGAGAAAGGATGGATGGATGAGTGACGGAGTGAAAGGGTGGATGGATGAGAGAAAGGATGGATGAGTGATAGGGTCAATGGATGGATTCATGAGTAGATGAGTAGATGGATGGGTGGATGAAAGGATGGATGACTAAGTTAAAGGGGATGGAGAGAGAGAAAGGGAGGATGGATGGATGACTGAAAGGGTGAATGGGTGGAAGGATGAGTGACTGGGTGGATGAATGAGTAAGTGAAAGGATGGCTGGATCGGTGAAAGGTTAAATGGCTGGATGGATGAGTGTATGGATGAGTGGAACAGTGGCTGGATGAGTGTATGAATGGGTAGGGTGAAAGGAGGAATGGAGGGATGGATGAGTGAAAGGGTCGATGGAGGGATAGATGAGTGGAATGATGGATGGATGGAAGGATAGATGATGGATAGGTTTGCAAATGGTTGAATATTGATATGGATGGGCACACAGATAGAAGGACAGAATGAATGGTGAAAGATTGAATGATGGATGAAAGAATGTTTACACCTTGTAACCCCCATTATCTTAAGTAACATTTCCTATACATTGACTTTTACATTTATATGAGTCATTGTCTCTATATAATATGTGTGTGATGTAACGCACTCCGACACCCTGTCCTACTTACTTGGGATGAGTAGCACTATAAAATAAATTAAATACACATGAGAGAGGGTCTTTGTGAAGATGAGGGGCACCATTGAAGGGTGGTTGCAAGGCCGGACTGGCCGGACCGGGCATCAGGCGTTTTCCTGGGAGGCTGGAAAGGTGGGGTGGGGGCGGTTTTGTTACCACAAAAAGACCTGCACATTTGCTCAAAGCTGCGCGCATACTGAAAAACCATGAAGTGCACAATTGGCTCAACCTAATATAAACTTATTTTCACTTGTACTTAAGTGGTTGTCTATTTACTTACTTATATACTATTGCGCAACCTCCTCTGATGTGTCTGCAAAACTTACCTTTTGTCCTGAATTTCGACCTCCTGTCCTGAATTTTTGTCCTGAATTTTGACCCTTTGTCCTGAATTTTTACACTCACTGTCCTGAATTTGCCCCCATGCCAGTTGGTCACCCTAGGCCTGAGCAGAAGTGGCCTTACTTGTATCCAGGTGTGGTTCACCAGTGTAAACTAATCCGTGCACAAGTAGTCCTGGCAACAAGTGCATTTTCTTTTTTTATCTCAGTGAAGTTAAGAAAATATGCCTCTTTATAGAATGCTCCCCCTTCTTTTCATCCTACTTAAAACACCGAAGCAGTGCTTTGTGAAAAGGTGCAATCTGCAAATGTGGCCCAACTTTTTTTTTTTTTTTTAAGGGTGCCCAGGTCTACTTTTGATTTCAATCCAATCCTGACGCCCTCTTATGTGTGTTACTGGGCCCGCTTGCTCACACGGTGGCATAGCTTGGGTGTCCTGGGCCCTAATGCAAGCAAGACAATTGTCCTTCAGCTTCTGATTTGTAATCAATAAATACCTACTGGGGTCAGTGGGCCCTCATAACCCGGGCCTCAGTGCCACTGCACCTGCTGCACTATTGATAGCTACGCTCCTACGCTTGTATTGCCAGGCAAACCTTGTTGCGGCTTCTAAGGTTGTGCCACTAAGTGTGGCTCAACTGTGATGGGGTGTGTTCGGGAGGGCACTTGCATTTAAATTCGGAATGCGTTCAGGCATGTGCCCATACCGGGCTCATTTGTACAAGTGATAGGCTAATTAAAATCAGTGGGCGGTATATTCAGGTACATACCTCCACGGGGCACGTCACGTCCAAATACACATTGGTGTATTAATGGACGTGCAGGGTCCTATGCAGATGTGTTGATTTGTTCCTTCAGACTCTGCTGGCGTTTGAAAAATAAAAATACATCTTTTATTATAAACATTTTACAGTCCGTTGTGTTGAGGAGGTAGGTCTGCACAACATATGTGTTTTTAATTAAAAAAAATAATTTTAGGGGTTTTCGGTCTCCACCTTTTGAAAACGACCCCATTTTTGCACACAAGATTTCTTTCCATTATTCCTCGTCTTCAAAAAGATGATATTGACAAGTTGATTTTACACGTTTAGAAAATGAAACATGAATTTAGTACACACAAAAATCATGCATGCGTCATTATAGCCATTTTTGTTAAGCTTTTACCATACCAGTGAAGCACCCAGAAAGTATTGCAACAAAATTCAAGTGAAAATAAATAAACATATGCTGAGATTTAAGGTGTTCTGTTTTGTTTTAACTAGTTCTCGACATCATTTCATGCCCCTTGAAAAATGTTAGTCATGTTCTTGTGATCTTGCCTCAAATTGAAGTATCTGCGTATTGTACGGTACTTAAGGCTGCAACAGCTTCCAGCGCTCATAAGAAGTGTGTTCCCTTGTCCTCACACTGCCAGTCCCTAGGTTTTTCCTCAAGCTTTTTTGCGTTTTGGTTTAAAAATACACTTGTGGCACGGGAGCCAGAGAAATAATACCAGCAAAATTTGAAAGTCCAGATGTTTTCTGCATATCTCAATGCCAGAATCATCCTGTTCTTAGGTGCTCATTTTTTAGGTGTGGCTTGAGAACACAGCTGTCAGGCTACCTTTGGTTACTAGTTCTTTAAAATATACACAGCAGGCTTTGTCTCTGCCCAGATGTGAATTCTTCTCTGCCCCCTGCTATTTGGTGTATCCTTCCACCTTCTCTGGTGTGCTTGCTTTGCCATTAATTAGGGACTCATTTAGATCTCAAAAGCACAGTTTGGATCTTGGATGCATTTTATACTGAAAGTAACTATTTTTTGCCCACTGCAGCGTAGTTTGAATTTTTTTTTTGGTAGGACTCAAAATGCCAGACACATTGGATTAGCCAGTGCGTGTTTCCAGTGAGTAAGAAGTGTTCCAAACGGGTACAGTGCTTTGCTCAGGATCACACAATTGGGTAAAGGAGGGAAGTGATCACAGGTTGCCTGCTTGCCTCTGATAATCCAGTTTGACCAAAATCATATGATTCTGGGCTTGTTGACACATGCCTCTGTGTTCTCCTGCCAGGAGGAAAATGGGAGAACTATCTAGCCCCTCACACAGACTCTATTTAAACCGAGGAGTCTGGTTGCCTCCCTTAAGGTAATTCCTGTTCTTCGAGCAGATACCATAATTTATATTGATTCACAGAGTCCCAGGAGCTGTTAATGGATGTGTACAATAGTCACAAATGTTCATAAGAACTCTTATAGGGAAAATAAGGGCATGTTGAATTCACACCCGCTAATCTCGACCTATCCTTACCATAAACCTGAGAGACACTGCGGGACTTGAGACACTCCTAAGTCCACCTTGCAAATATAAAACGAAACCAATCCGGATTCTGTAATGTACGCTCTTGAAGTGCTGTTTTTGCGTAGTGTTCACATAGACTTGGGAGAATGGAGCTGTATAAATTGTGCATGTACATCCCTGCATCCCATGTTGTTCAGTGTCGGAGAAGTGTTGTTCAGTGTCGGAGACGTGCATGTTTCGGCCCAGCCGTCGTCCTCTATCTCGGCCCCCTGATTTCCTGTGTGGCGCTGTATGACTGGGACAGAAGTGTGTTTATTCCAGCCTGAAGAATGGGCCCGTTGAGACATGCCTCTCGCCTTTGGTCTGCTTTCATGTCGAGAAGACAGCAGAGTAAAAACATACCCGGTAAGCAGAAACCTACTGACTCATCGTTCGCCTGTCTAGAGTAATGCAGCTCGCCGGGCTATAAGGTGCATTATTCACATCTTCCAATAGCCTTTTCTGTTTGTTTTGAGATTTTTGGACGGTGATGCGGAAGTTGTTGATGGACATCCTTCCCGCGAATCAACAGCCACTGTTTTTATTTCACCCGGATCCAGGTGAGGGCCGGGCACGCCCAGACGGGTTATAAAGAGGCCTTTGACCATGCAAATAGTCCAAATGTAGACGAGAGGTTCGACTATCAGAACAGAGGTGGCATCCCTGCTTAAATCTGCTGGGACTAAGGGCCTCGTGGCTGGCCTGCGGGCAAAATAAAGATGTTCGTCTGCAAAGCGAGCTTGGCTTCCTCTCAGACCTCCTTCAAGAACCGAAGCGAAATGCAACGTAAAATATAAGCATTGGCAAATTCCAAAGGTCTGGTCGTGGCAAGCTGGTGCGATGGTTACACTGATTTTATTTCCGATTGCAGCAGGTGCCACAGAAATAAAGAGAAGGGGCCATATACTTAATATAAAAATGTTATGTTAATAAAAAATATATAATTTAATAGTACAATACGGGTGCTTCATAGCTGGTAGGTGTTCTTGAAACACTATAGAAACCTTTCTTAGTATTAATATTCACCACAGGAAAATGATTCTTGATGTCGCCAATAAAATAAATAATTGCATTTCAGTTACTGTATATCGAAGACCTGGTTACAAAGCAGAATGATGACTACAAAATAATAAAATGAGGACAGTGATCGGAAAGGAAAGAAAGAACCATTGGCAAAGTTTACTTTTGGCCCACGAGCCCTGTCTATGAAGTGCACTTTATTTTTTTGAGTTAGGTGTTCCCATGTGATCAGGGAAACCCCATGCTCTGAGCTGTCAGGGGTTTGAAGCAAAATGTGAAGGATAATTCACAGACCAGTGGATAAAGCGGATTGACCTAAAGTCTCTGTGTATATAGTAGTGTGTTTTAATTTATGATTTTTTTATAATTTAAGGCTGCAGTGGGGTTTATTTTGTATATTAAAAGGTTTCAAAAGTGCACAGTAGATGCAAGATTAACCTGAAGGTAATGTGCTTTATGTGTAGTCTTTTGGCTCCTATTCACTTAATTACTTTTGATTTAATAATAAGAATTGTAGAGTGGCAAAAGAAACTTCGATGCTCACCAAGTTTGTTTATCCTAAGTCACAAAATGCTGTAAATTGTATGTCTAGCAACGGTTGGGTGCACAGCAATAAGGGTTGGCAGTCACTCCTTCAGCTTCCAAGTAAGGGAAAGTGCAAAAACCATTGGTAGATATTTAGACGGCACAACAAAACAAAAGTGTTGTACTTGGTATCCAAGCAAATCTTCAATGTTATTATATCTTCAAGTCATAGCCGAACTTTATGAGGAACGGTAAGTGATATCATACCTGAGAATACAACTTGAATACATTTACTTCTGTGTGAAGATAACTATACCGAACTAAGCCCTGATGAAGTTAGCGGTACTAATCTAACCGCAACGAAACCATGTGTTGGCTAGTTAGATTTATGTAACTTGAAGATAATAAAAAAATATTGAAGATTTGAGAGGATACCAAGTATGACACTTGTTCTGAAGTCCCGGCTCTCTGTTTATCAACAACTTTTTGATTTTTTTTATATATATAACCAACTTTATTAAAGTTTTGCGGCGAGACAGTTTATCACACAGCGCAAAATACGTTTGATATACAAGAGTGACATTGCGGCAAGCTTGGGTACTTGAGATGTACAACATTACCATTTCAAATCGAGAGACCATAGTAGTCACACAGTTTCCCCCAGATTCTCACATGCTTCTGGGGGCAGCCATGAGCATCAAAGACTGGCTTTCATTGATGAGCACACCAGTCCACCCCTGCCCGCCAGCACCTAATTGTCGGCAGCTTCTGTCGCTTCCTTGCACGGGCCACATCCTGTTTGGCAACCAAACAAGCCATCCCCAGGAACGTATGTTCAGCTCTGGGGCTCCCGACTTCCTCCAGCAGCCCGAGCAAGGCTATACGAGGGGTGAACTCGAGGGAGCGGCCTAGAACAGAGGAGAGTATACGGCACACCTCCCAGAAGGGCTGCAGCACTGGACATTTCCAGGCAGTCTGGTAGAAGTCCGCCGTTGGAAGTGCACATCGCGCACATGTCGCATGTAACAACTTTTTGATTTAAATTCGTGTAGGTCATAGTGACATGTTTACTGGTTGTGTGACAAAAGTGAAACCAGCAAAAAGGTGTAACTGGAATGTGTGGATACATACAGGATAGTGGATACCATTATATCATGTAGAATCGATTAGCTCTCAATTGATTATAAAAAGAGATTTGTTAATATCAAGTTGTGGTGTGGAATACAGTTGCACACTACTTAAGGCTACTTTACTACCTCGAACTGTTGATTACTATCTCAAAATTTGTGACGTCAAACATTTTACCCTCATTCATTCTACATTAAATGACCTTTTTTACGTTCCGACATCAGGAGCCAAGTTTTGGTACTTGTATTCATATGGACTCTCAGACAACTTTCAATGTCATTGCATCCTCACCTCCTTACAACTTTTCTAAACTTTGCCTTTTTTTCATAAAATAAAATGCTCTTATTTGCTCATGAATTTCCAGTATTCTGAAAACAAGCGAGTTTGAAAAGTAAACCATCCTGTCGCCTATCCAGCATTTTGAAGAATGTTCCTAGTTCCTGTTTGGCACCTCTTCTCTCCCAACAAGTGCTTGCATCTGACAAGGAAGGAGAGTGCTTCGGTTGAAGAGGCCTGGAGGTATTTACAGATAAACAAGCTCATAACTCTAGAAAGAAAAAAAAAAAGGAAAAAATAACCTAATAACGAGGCAGTATAATAGTCTCTAGATAAACATGTTAAATGTATGCAATGTTAAGGATTGAGCCCTGAAAGTCCTCAAAAGCAGCTAATGAAAACCTTTAGCTCACAATCTCAGGTCACGTGTTAACGTGTTGTGGATCAGTGGGTTTACAAAACATGAGTCCATTATTTCCTCTGTCTTCACGCGCAGTAGGATGCGAGTTGTCACTGACGCCAATCATATGCTTTTTCCTCTATTTACCTGGCGCAAGATATTTCAATATCAAATTGACAGGCTTGCCAGAATCCAAGACAAGACTGTGCCCTATTTTCTGCTCCCACCTCTGAGGAGCTTGAATTTCCTCCCTACCTGACCTCAAGGTGTCATCGAATGTCCGTTGACCCATTGGGGCAAGGTGCTCTGTCTCGAAGATGGTATAGGCACATGCAAGATGGAAAATTATTTATTTTCTTGGCGACATCAAAAATAATTTTCCTGTGATGAATATTAAAACGAAAAAGGGTTTCTATAGTGTTCCAAGAACACCTACTTGCTATGAAGCTACAGTATTGTTCTATTAAAGTTATACATTTCTTTAACATAAACATTTTCTAGCAAGCACATGCCCCCTCCTATTTATTTCTGTGGCATCTGCTGCATTAATAAAATAATAATAATAAATGAGCTTGTATAGCGCCTGGTTACACTAACTAGTGTGTCCCCGCGCTGCAGGCTACTCTGACCCCTCTGTGCAAAAAGTGTGAAGGATGATCTACACTTGGAAGAGCCACCCCCAGTGCATGTTACTACTGAAATGTTTCACGCTGGTGACACTGATGCTTCTGTCCTGTCGGTCTATACCTTGGGATTCAGGACTCCACCCCCACTGCCCAACCCAAGCAAGGTACATGAGCAGGCAGTGCCGTAACATAGGGGAAAACTTTTTTCACTGTACTGGGTTGCAGTGAGGAGAGTGCTGGAGATTATAAAGCCTATATGTTGGACCTGTCATCTATAGAAGCCAGCGATATACTTTCAGATTATTGGCGAGTTCCTGTTCTTCTACAGTCATCTTCCACTATATAAATAGGGATCCTGTGTACCCAAGTTCTTCTCAAGTCCGAGACGACTACTGAAGTGGCCATGTTGCTCCAGTGCTAAGTCACACCAATAAAAGTCACAACTGGATGGAGTAGCAACCATTTTTATTAGGCGGACCAGAATTAATGGCAATGGCTTGCTCAATCAATCAGGGAATTGTGAAGCGCGCTAATCACCTGTGAGGGTCTCAGGGAGGGGGAGGGTACAGCCCCGGGCAGTTGAAGAGCCAGGTCTTGAGGGTCCTCCTGAAGATGTGCGGAGTAGGAGTGCATCTGATGTTGATCGGGAGCTCGTTCCAGGTCTTTGCTGCGATGTAGGAGAAGGCTCTTCCACCTGTTCTGGCTTTGCAGATGCGTGGGGTTTCGGCGAGGGCGAGGTCGGCAGATCGGAGGTTTCTCTTGGGTACGTGGAAGGAGATTCTTTCGTTGAGATATTAGGGTCCGGTGTTGTGGAGGCATTTGTAGGTGTGGGTGAGTATCTTGAAGGTTACTCTCTTCCCAACGGGGAGCCAGTGGAGGTCTCGTAGGTGTTGGGTACGTGTTCAGAGATGCAGAGGACGAGTCTGGCTGCGGTGTTCTGTATGGTCTGGAGCTTGCGGAGCAGAGATTTGTTGATCCCGGCGTAGAGGGCGTTTCCGTAGTCTAGTTTGCTGGTTATGAGTGCGTGGGTGACGGTCTTTCTTTATTCGGTTGGGATCCATTTGAAGGTCTTGCGAAGGATGCGGAGGGTGTTGAAGCAAGTGAAGGCGACAGCGTTGATCTGTCGGGTCATGGTGAGGGACGAGTCGAGTATGATGCAGATGTTCCGGGCGTGGTCCGGGGGGGTCAGAGGGCTGCCGAGGGCAGTGGGCCACCAGGTGTTGTCCCATGCAGAGCGGTAGGGTCCGAGGACTTCTGTCTTTCCGAGTTAAGCTTCAGGCAGCTGCTGCTCATCTAGGACGTGATGTCCTTCATTCCTACCTGGAAGCTGAGTCTGGTGGTGGTGGGGTCTTTAAAGAGTGAGAGGATGAGCTGGGTGTTGTCGGCATAGGATACTATGCTGAGTCCATGCTGTCTGACGATGGCGGCAAGGGGAGCCATGTAGATGTTGAAGAGCGTGGGGCTGAGCGACGATCTTTGGGGTACTCCGTAGTTGATCTCTGTGGGTTTGGAAAGGAAGGAGGAAAGTCTGACTCTGGGTTCTGCCGGTGAGGAAGGAGCGGATCCAGTCAAGGGCGGTTCCCTGTATGCCGGCGTCGTGGAGTCTGGCGGTGAGAGTACGGTGGGAGACGGTGTCGAAGGCTGCAGCGGTGTCAAGTAGGATCAGAGCTGCGGTGTGGCCTTGGTCAAGGAGGGTGCAGATGTCGTCTGTAGCAGCGAGTAGGGCGATCTCGGTGCTGTGGTTGCTGCGGAATCCGGATTGGGAGGGGTCGAGGATGGAGTTCTCTTCGATGAATTTCGTTAGTTGAACGTTGACGATCTTCTCGGTGACTTTGGCCGCGAAAGGGAGGAGCGAGATGGGTCGGTAGTTCTTGAGGTCTGTCGAATCTGCTGAGGGCTTCTGGAGGAGGGGCTTGACTTCTTGCTCATGTGTATATATGAAGTAGCCATTTATGCACACAGCTGAATTGCCTAAGTAGCATGTTACCACCTACCTTGGTGGTCCTCATTTTATCAACCTCAGAAGAATGAAATACTCGTACGACGTTGCTGGCATGTGGGTTCTTCAGCACCTAGAGGTTGCACGAAATGCCTGCTGGTCCCTTGCTCTGTTATCTTAATGTTTATCTATTAATGTAAACACTAAAGCATATCAATCCTTATAACAGACTATTAAGAATGGGACCTTGTAAGTGAAATCTTAAAAAATATAGCAATAATGGAACTATGGAATATCAACTTCCTATCCAGCAGGAGAAAAACGCCTCTTAATATGAGATAAAGTGAAGAGGACAATGGCCTATCCATAAAAGTTTGGAGCCTGTGCGCTTAAGGGTGGATTTCGGAATTTAGGTATTTTTAGTGAAAGTATCTGGTTGATATGAATTTTTCTAGAAGTCGAACCCTTCGCATTTCTTTGTACTTTTGTTCAAAAGGTTTTGGTTCAAAACTTGTAATTCTAAAATTAGATGATCTTTCCCCTACTTAATTCTGGATCTACATATTACTATTTATTGTTAGTATTGGGTGCTTAAATAAAATACTTTTCTCACTTAAGAACTAGAATAATTTGAGGAAGGTGTTTGACCCGACATAGGGCCCGATTCTGATGCAGGTTGGAAAAGCTTCCCGACCGTATCGGTTGGGAAATGGTTTCCAACCCACTCGGATCGGGAAAGTCCAACCGGCAGAGTAGGATGCATCTGGATGTTTCCAGATACGATTTGGTTGAACTCCCATTGACTTCAATGGGAACATTTGTTCCTAACCGCATCAGAATTGGGCCCTCGGTCGGGAAGACACGTTCCCGATGCGATTTGGAAGGAACAAATGCCGTTAGGAGGCCTTCCTAACCGCATCAGAATCAGGCCATCGGTCGGGAAGCTTTTCCAACCCGCATCAGAATCGGGCCCATAGTCTTCTGTATAGTAGTACAAAATATAAGACATTGGCAAAACAACAAATTCCATTGTTTTTATTTTCAATAAAAGGTGTTTCTCTTACAAGAATTCACTTTCTTTCTCCCAGTAGATCTAATATGAAGAAAAAAATCTCACACAGGCATTTAATAAATATTGGGTCTATTGTAAATCTGAAAGGTACTCTCCAAATGTAACTATTTTCAGTGTCCTTGCATAGATTGAAACTTTTTTCCAAGTTTCAGGTTTACCAAAGTATGGCCAAGTTTTGGTCTGTCATGCATATTTCTAAGGATCCTGTTGAAAACGTTATTGAAAATGTACATTTTTCTAATGTGTTTAGTACTGAGGGTAGGCAGAGGCGGTCAACCTATTTTAAAGCCCTACTAATTTTTGCAGCTAACGGATGTAGAATTAGTGCTTTGCCCAGGATCACACAATGTAGAGGGATTAGAACTCTAGGGGCCGTATTACAGTAAATGCCCTGAGGGCAGTGCATTCACCGTAATAGGGCGCACTTTTATTGTTTGCACCGGGCGCACCTTTTAATAGGTGCGCCCAGCGCAAACAATGAAAATGCATAATACTGCCCCATGTCTTCAGTTTCCACAGCCGGTTTCATAGCTGCTGTCATTGGCTTCCCCAACATCCATTTTCATGAAAAACTGGTTACAGATGTACTAGCTTCCTTGTGAGTTTTTTTTAAATGTGGTATTAGCACTTCAATTTCAATTTTTATTTATAAGATACAGATCTACAATGAGATCCACTTTCTAAATATACCACATACATAATCAATATATATATTTAAAAAACATTTTAGAACACATTTTTTCATTCACTGGATCAAATAGTAGCAGTGCATCTTTTGACGAGCGAACCCCATATTTTAAGAACAAAGGTTTCAGCAAACAATATCGATGAACATGCAAAGTGTGGCAGACGATAAGGACATGCTCGAGGGTTTGTTGAGAATCCCCACAAAAATCACGTTGTCTATTCTCTGGAGTGATCCTACCCAAGTCCTGTAGCAGATTTTAATGGCAAAATATTCATACAAAACAATAAAAAGAATTGTTGAACACTGTGCTCCAAATTCTACTTTAAGTAGGGTTGCGGCAACGCCTCCGAGCAAGTGGAAGCTATAGTCTCCATCTCCCCCCCCCCACAGCTTCTTATCATGATTCATTGAACGGGTCCTAATACTGTGTTTCAGATGATTCTTAAGAGCGTAACAGGACATTGCCATTAAATCGGCTCTATTCAGTCTAAAGTACTTAATTAAAATTGTAGTACAATGTGGATTCCCTTCTGCTTTGACTTAACCCCTCTAAGCAGAGCAGGTCTCTAAAAGATTGCTCCTTACTGAGCAAAGGTGTATTAGTACTTTCAATACTGACTTCACTGCAGCTTGGAAATACAGTGCAACTTGGAATTATGTGTATCTTTTAGCATCTATATCGCTTGGAACATGGAAAAATCTCTTGTTTCAACAACATTAAATGTATCATATCCAACTAGTTTGCTTTTTTTTGGTTTAATCTGTCTTCACCTTTTGAAATCGTCCGCTCCTTTTCTTTCTTTTTTAGGTCGAAGCCTACCAGACAACACAGCTGTTTAATTTGCTAATGATGTCTTGGGGACATTCTGAAAACTTCCCTGGGAATGGATTCCATCCATTGCTTACCATTAGCTTTGTGTTTTCTAATTCACATTTGCTTGATTTCTAGTTACTGGCTTTATTTGTTTTAGGTAGGCCATCTAGAGTTTGTTCCTCCCATGGAGCTTAGCCTATTAGCACAGCTGTCTAATTTGCTAATGATATCTTGGGGACATTCTGAAAACTTCCCTGGGAATGGATTCCATCCATTGCTTACCATTAGCTTTGTGTTTTCTAATTCACATTTGCTTGATTTCTAGTTACTGGCTTTATTTGTTTTAGGCTGGCCATCTAGAGTTTGTTCCTCCCGTGGAGCTTAGCCTATTAGCACAGCTGTCTAATTTGCTAATGATATCTTGGGGACATTCTGAAAACTTCCCTGGGAATGGATTCCATCCATTGCTTACCATTAGCTTTGTGTTTTCTAATTCACATTTGCTTGCTTTCTAGTTACTGGCTTTATTTGTTATAGGCTGGCCATCTAGAGTTTGTTCCTCCCGTGGAGCTTAGCCTATTTATTCTTCCACAAGTGCTTGTTTCTGAAAACAGGCCTTTAAATCCTGTTCTTATCTTGTCACATTAGGTGTGCATTCAAAACAGAGGCCAGATGTTAGACTGTCTTCCAGGGAGCTTTGTGTTTATTATTCTTTCTCTGATTCCAAAGTAAGAGAATTTAAAATTTAAATGTCTGTAAATGTACTGTGCAGATATTTCAGAATATATCAGAATTAGGAAAGCACAAATGAAGCACTTTTTTTTGTTGTAATTCTGAAGTGTGGTGGAAACAAATACTTGAATACGATGAAAACAAATCAATACACTAGGTGGTGACATTTCAACACATTGTGCGCTGCATACTTTTATCAGTAAAATTGTATGTTTCTGCAAATGTAATTGTTATTTCAAAAGTGAAAGTGTGTTGTCTGTAATGGCACTGCACTACCACACCATTTATACTCCACACTACACTACTCTACCCCTCTCTATACCCCTCCACTTGATGCCACTCCATTCTATGATGCTCCAAGACACTCCAATCTGACACTCCACTCCACTGTACACTGCACTCCACGCCACTTCACTCTGCGCCCCTCCACTCTACGGCCGCCCTTTGCCACTCTACGCCTACTCCACAACACTCCACTCTGAAACACTACTCCACTCTACGCCATTGTACTCCACTCTACGCCACTCTACTCTGTCACTCCATGCGACGTCACTCTCCTCTACGCCAATAACTTTTAGCCATGCTGAAGAGCAGCCACAGTGGGGTAAAACATGGCTAAAGTGCATTGGCAAAGCCAATAACTCTTGAATAGGTGAGACCTATTGGCTATGCCAATGCTTGTTTTTCATAGGCTGTTCTTCGTTTTTTGAAGTGTTATGTCCTATGTTAAGCAGACCTGAGTTGCCAAGGCATAGTACAGTAATCACGAGTACATGGTATCAGGAGTGAGGAAACCCATATCTCGAAGGGGGAAAAGCACAAATTTGTGGAACTTATTAGGGTGCAGTAACTTCCGATGGAACATGGATTTTGACAGAGACGGTCATCTTGTTCTCCTATTCCATGCTGCTTTTTACTCTGACCTTTACTACGCCTCTAGCTTTACCCGTCTTTTGTCTTTATACTTGTTCCCATTACGGTTATGAAGACAAATGAGAACCAGTGACATTGGAAGAGCACAGTATCCAGTAGCATGCAGAGGGTGCTTGGCATCTTTAGTCTGGTCTGTCATCCTTGGTGTCCTGCCTAACTCAGTGCATGTGGCGGTCTCTTTTCTAATCCTCTGTCTCCTCTCCCATTCGGCCGTACCTTTTCAAGATTACTATTTTTTCACTTTTCTCTCCTCTCTCGTCTTTCTACTTTCTCCCCATTCCTTTTTCTTCTTTATACTCTGTCACCTGTTAATCTGTTTTTCTATTCCCTGATGTTTCATGTCTTATCCCTCCCCTCTTCTGATCCTTCCCCTATATTAATCTCAATCTTTTGAAACATTTTTGTGTCTTAAGCAAAGTGACTTAACTACTAGAGACATCCTTGATCCACGCCCCCATACACCCTGTTGTGCAAATACTTAAAATGACACGGTTGCACAGAAATTAACGCAGTTGAGGGAATGGTAAATGGTCGTTATTCAAAGGTTTTACTTATTTTTTCCATAAAAATTGAAGACATTGGTTCAGAGCCTAATAAAATAATTATGCTCTCAGTGGCACCCTCTACTGGTCTTCCAGGCTGTGGTCTTCCCTATCACACAAAAGGAGGTCAGTCATGAATCCTAGGTTTGTTGTTAATCCTCTACTACCCTTTTCTTAAAAAAGTTTGAACCTCTATTGTTTTGGAAGCACATATCCATCCAACTCTTTGACCACAATTGTTAACACAGGACCGGGCCCCATAATCACCAACGTGAACAGTTAGACCACCCTCGATGCCTCCTCCACCCCTGGTAGCTGGTAAGCACACACAACAAATCTCTATTTCACTGCCACAAAGCGGTTCACTCCGCATCGTTTGCCTGTACAAGATGTATAGTAATACATGTCTGGCAGGAATGCTAGATACTGTCTCCGAGGTCTAATGGAGGATGATGGAAATGGTGCTGCCTCAGTCACATGTGAGCTGAGGACTGTTGTGTCTCAACTTAAGTGCAAGGTCTTTGGCGACTCTGTGTAACCAAAATTGTGTGCACAGTATCCAGGATATGAAGTGTCCCGTTACCTGCCTTGGCAAACGCCTTGGTATGTAGTAGTTGCAGTAAGGGCCATAGTATTGGAAACCAATAAACCCACTACTCGGAGGAGAATCCATGAATCCTTCGTAAATCCTGCCAATAGTCTCGCAAGCACCTTGGTGGAAAATAATTTCTCAAAAGACTTGGTGCACTGACCTTAAATGGCTAAAGCGTGCGTAGATGCTGAGACTTCTGAACATACTACTACATTCCAGGGACACCATGGGGGGGCGGGGACCATAAAACAATGGAATCAAATGTAGCTTAAACTCAGACTTGTTCATTCCATCTGCATTCAGTGCACGCAGTTTAGAATATAAAATTTGCAAAAATTGTGTGTGTGTGTAGCTGTCATTGGGAATCATTGTACCCCTGTAATGGTATTGCATCAGCATTACATTACATGTTGGTTCAGATATTACAACAGAGTGATGCTGTGAAGGTTTTGGAAATCGTTGTGATAAGAAGGGTGGACATCCATACTAGACCAACAATGCATGGGACTAAATCATAAACCGGCAGCAGTGGTACGCAACATAGATTTCTGTTCAGCTGCCAGAAGTATGTGAGATGGATAAGTAGAAGTAGACGTTCTGCAACATAATCGGATAGGACGCATAAATGTAACCGGTATATAGCATTTGTATAGCGCACTCATAGTTCTGTAGGAGTTGGTTTGTGAGACAAGCGTTCCCCCCTAGATTAAAAGGAAGGACTAAAGCTTGAACTTGAAAGGAAAGTGTTCACTCTCAAAATGGAGGTGATTAGGGAGGGAGTTCCCTGTGTGAGACTTTAGAGCCCCCACTGATGGTTGAGATATTGAACAGATGTAATGAAAGGTGATCTTGATATGCCAGTTACCCTGACCTTTACAAAAGGTAGGGAGAGCATGGTCAGTTAATAAAACACAATAAATTAGCATATGAAATGAATTCTACTCTCCACAGGCAGCCATTGGGGACGCCATCTAGTGGTAGCGATCCCTTTCCTTACACAGTGGCATCATGGCAATGTTTATGTACACGACCTCAACTCTCTAGAAGAGGCAGTAAACCTTATGGGGACAGGCCAGATTGGTTATAAATTCATCCAGAAGTATTGAAATATTAAAGAAGGGGGGGTAAGTTTGAGGCACTAGATTTGATTGTATTTGCCACCAAGAAAGAGAGGAGGCTAGGTGGTAAGTGTTTAAGTTAGAATAATGTGATTTCTGTAAAACAGACAGCATTTCACAGCTATCTTGATAGAATTATTCTCGATAGAGTGATGTCAATACAAGTTTATAAGCACACTTATATGAGTTTTCAGTGTTCCCGTGCTAACATTATCCCATCCTCCTCACTCTGTTGCCAATCCAGTGCACATTGTTTTCTTTTTTGGTCGCTGAACCCTCCGTGGAGTAATCATGCCTTATCTGAGTCTCAAACGTCCTCAGTGCCAAGGATTCTGGGATAATTCGTCTCAGATCGCTCTGTTTCATTACATTTTAGCCAGTTGCATTGTCATCAATATAAAAAAGTCACGTTCTTTGGTGCTACTGTCGCCCTGCACAACACACAGAGGGCACCATTTTAATAACTTCCATTCTAGTGGTCTGAGAGCCAAACTGCTGATTTAAGAAGTGACACAGCAGACTTCTAAAGCTCTAGGCCTCCCAGTTTGACCAAAAATAGATACAGCGTATGATCCTTTCTGCTGTGTGCCTAAGCCCCCTTACCTACTAATATTAGGAATGCTTAAAATCAGGCTAAACACAACTATTGGGCACTGTTTACAGAACAAAACATTTTATAAATAATTATCGCCTGTCCCTTGACCTCCTTTTCTCCTCTGTGTTGTCACTTGAGTGGCACCATTGTCCTGAATTTGGCCTAAATGTAGGCATTGTGTTGCACACAGTAAATTATTTGTTGTCTTTGTTAACAAGTGGGGAGAGCGGATGATGGGATTTTTAAAGACGATATGAAAGTAGTTGCATTGTCCAGTTGAAGTAGAAGGGGGCTCGCAGTCTAGGGTGGGAAGTGTGGCTGATACCTCCTGGTGCTGGTTGTCCTCCAAAATATTGGTCATCGGGTGGCATGTGATCTCCCATTAAATGAAATGTATGTATACATCGTGTAACGGTAGAGCTCATCTTCTCGTTCTCTACTGCCAACGTAGTATTCCATAACAACTTTGTTCTTAACCTGCTCCATGTTTAACCTCCGAAGCTGAGTCACCAATAAGAGACAAAGCTTTTTTTTCCTTTTATGGTATTGTGATATTTACCAAAGTAGAGAAACTATTACATCTGACACTTAGCTCATGTACGACAGCTGATATTGCGATGTGGCTTGACAGTAAATATTCAGATAGCCTGGGCAGAAATAAACCTCCTTCCAAAATGAGCTCCCATCTGCTTCTCATCAAATACTTAACATAAGAATTCTGGATTGTATGGACAAGTCCTCTTTGCAGAGTGTCCGATATTGGTGTTTTTCTCATCCTACTGGCCCCATTATCCCTTTGATCTTTGCCTCTTTGTTCTTCAGAGCTCCAAAATTATATTAAGATGACATCAAAATAATTAAATAATGTATGCTCAGGGATGAGGAATTTAATAAAATATCTACTTGTCCATGGGGCAGGTTGCTTCATAAATCTACTCGTCCTGTAACAAAATCCACTTGTCCCTTTGGTGCCATATAGTGCGGCGACAAATTTTGGCAGCTATCTTATTATATAAGAGCTCTGATATAGCCTCTCTGATTATGCCAGGGCTCATACCATAGTAGTGTTTGAATATTTGCAATCCCCTTATGTTGACACATTTCCGCAGATCTACATACTGTGGCTGAAGGTAGTGGTAAGCAATAGTTCCAGGGTTAGAATGCCCTTTTGAGTCTGTGCAAACCTACTGACTTGCATGTTTTAAGGGTTTTCAACAACTCTTCTCTAATCTTTTCCCATACTCAGAAATGTTGGAAATTTACTCCAGACAATGGCAGACGTAAACCTTCTTCCAGAGTTGGGAAAAAAGTGGTTGGAGGGAAAGTAAACTTGCAAACACACAGATTTTCGCATGAGCAAATCTACACATGCACATTTGCTCATGCTAAAATGCAGTTCACAAATATTTTCTAGGAGTACTATTTCTTGTCCTACTTCTGTAAATTCTTGGGAATTCACAAAAGCTGTATAGCTGCACTTAATGCAAGAAAATACCATGGGTGCACTTTTGAGACTTTCTTTAATAATTGGGCCCCTAATTTGGTCTGGCGTTGACCATGACCTTTTGCGTTTATTAATATTCTGTCTCTCTCTCTCTGTATCGGCTGGCTTCACTGTGAATGACAGCATTCTGCTCTTTCACAAGGAGCATATCGGCACACAAATTAGTTTTGTTCAGTGCCAGTAACTACTGTGGCAGTGTGTGCTTTTTAAGACCAAAAACAATTTTTGCTTTTGCCAGTGTTTGTTATAATGGTGAGGGCCCGGCAGCTCCCACACCAATAGGGTTTTACAAAAACCATGCCAAAACAAGTCATACATTGACAAAACTAAAAAGCTGACCACCAATTTCAGACCTTCTGGCTTTGCTAATGCTGGTTTATTTTTGTTTTCCATAATCGTATTGAAACTGGTTACACTGATTTTCCATTATGAATATTTTTGGGGAATACTAGCATGCATCAATACGTTACTACATGATGCTGCAAAGAAATGGTACCTGAAATTTTACAGTAGTTTAGCTAAATGGGTTTTTTCCTGCTATCGTTTTTTTATCAATTTTTTTATTTTGAAAGCAAAGAATCATCAGTCTTGCTTTCAAGCTTCTGCAAATATTTACATCAAATCAGAGAGCATTCTGGGAGCATTATACATAGCCTTATATTGCTAATCTTTGAAAACATGCGTACACATTTTTATACTGGAACCACTGTCATTAGTGAAGTCTGAGCTTAGAACATTTACTTAGAGCGCTCACCCTAATAATAAAGGCTTTCAATTAATGAACCATAAATCCAAGTTTGAACAGCTTTAACATATGGACAAAAATATTACTTTAACTGCAGAATGTGCCCTTCCCTGATACATAATGTGGTACTGCAAACTGCCAGCCAAAGGGTTTGTGCTGCAGGGGGTTGAGCCCACTTGTCCCAAGGACAAAATACACATGAAAACTTGTTGCCCTTGACCCCAAACAATATGTCCTGGGCGTCTGGCTGTATGAATTCCACATCCCTGATGCATACAATGCACTTTAGGTGTACGAATTTTTCCTGACCTTTTTATCTTTTTTTTGTTTCAACTATATGATTTTTGTGATTTTGAACAAAACACATTTTTCCTCTGCTCATACTTCTGGTGTCCCTCAAATTGCACAGTATAACGTGTACTTATAAAGTGGACGTTCATGCGTTGATGTATCTTCTTGAAGCTAAATAACAGATGCTGGTGGCACTCGTTTAAGTGGACCAATGAAACGCTGAGTGAACCAGTGACCATAAAGTCAAACACTCTGTCCACTCACTCAGCCTTCAGGCCATGTTAATCCATCCTCCTTGACATTTTGAAATGTTAAATCCTAACGTTCGCATCCCCTTAGCATTTAAAGAAATTTTAGGACTCCAGGCTGTCAGTTGGTCATTTACTTGGAGCTTAGACCCAGTGGCGTAACAAGGGCCTCGTAAGTGCGGTGAGGCCCCCAAACAACCCCCCCCATCAGCTCAGTACCCTGGCCCGAGAGCTGAATGAGTCCGGAGGGGGGCCTCCTCCATGTACTTTGCATGGGTGCCCCCTCAAGTTTCGTTACGCCACTGTGTAGACCTCTCGGCTTGTAGTTTAGCTTGGCGCCATTTTCCCGAAGATTGTGGTGGAATGAATTATGAAATGTAGCCCTATGTAGGCAGGCCGGGAAGAGGCTGTAATCTCTTCCGGCCCCGAGAACGAGGCTGAAAGAAGGCAGGTCCGTGGCAGCGGCAGGACAGCGCCGTGTAGGCCCAGTAATGCCAGAGGAATGCCTTTGTTTCCCCTGCTTGATGCTAGCCAGAGCGGGCACAGCAGATACCGCTGTGAGTGTTTGCCGGAGCCACCCTGGCTATTTCGAGGTTTGTGTTTTTTCAGGCCTTGCTTTTCTGGGTCCTGCGGTGCCTGGGTCTGTTTTTCCAGTGACTAATCTTTCCGGCTGTGAATATCAAAGTAATACATATGTATAGATATGTCATGTAATCCGCTGCGCGCTCTATGTAGAACAGCAGAGGCAAGAGGGGCTTAGAGACATTTTTCCTTCTGTCGAAAAGAGTTGTGTTTTGGGCTTTAAAAGTGTGCTTATCTAGATACCGGCCTTTTATCAGATGTCAATTTGGAAATTACTATTTGTATTATTTTAACAAATCAATTTTAGCTGTGAAGTTTATGATGTTTGCTAATAAGTAGATTAGTGTTCCTGGGGCCAAACATGGAAGCTGGCGATGACCTTGTTTTAAGTGAAAAAGGAGCAAAATTAGATTTTTATGAAGTTGGCCAACTTTGCAAATTCGTGAATATCACAAAATTGAATTGAAATGGAAAGACACCAAGTGGATAACCCTACAAAAATCTACCTTGGACTAAACTTGTGGAGGGTCCGTGACACATGCGGTGCAGCTTCAAGTGGACCATGACGCCCTGCTACTCCCTCAGAGATGCCAATGGATAGGATATTACACTGTGCATTTGCATATTTGGTTTATGCCATGACATTTTAATGTGTTTCTTTAATTTAAAAAGGGTATTTAACAAAACCAGGGTCCAAGGGGTTAAATTGATGCTGGGTGGTAAAATTACATTGAAAAAAGCCTTGTGGCTATTAGTCATTTCCCTGCACAAAGCCTTTGTAATCTGTGTTGAAATAAACAGTGTTTTTCTCATATCCAATTTGCTGTACTGTGGTAGTAAATGTGTGATGGGTGTGTATTTGTTAGCACCTTTGCTCTAAACAGGATGTTAATGGGCCACGTGTACTATTAGTGGCACGGCATGAATACCGTGTTATTTCAAACTGATTTTTTCTTGTTCCCAGGAACTCCTGTTAAAATAAGTGTATTGTACATCCGCACTGAAATGCATTTGCACATATTAGTGTTCCTTTTCACTTTGGAATTCTGTAGACAGGAAAGAATTGTCGTAGATGTGACGTTTCTCCCTGTTGATCTTTGATAGAGGCGGGATATCTCGATTGATTAAGGGTATGCAGTAGACGTACACATAAGCGCTGTTATCATATGTTGCAATCTGGATATGGTTGATTAAGCATTTATTTATCCAAAGTCAATAAAATGACTTGTTGAGTTGGAAAAATAACATCACCAATTATTGTGGTGGTGTGCGATGTGTAAGTGGGCATTAGAAAATTACATTCTCTAAAATATGTAATGTACACTGCTCCTGAGACTGTACTACTCGGTTGAAAGGGGTGTTTTCTATAAAGCACAATACACTATGCCAAAACTAACTTTCACTGTCTTGAAGTTTGCTGTGTGAAAGGGAGTACCCAGTGGAACTCAGCCAAACCAGTGGATCATTGAAGTCCAGCCGGTGCCTGTTCTAACCGAGCATATGTAGTGCCTCTTGTTCAGTGCAGGAAGGTTAGTTTATTAGGTTGAGGGCCTGCTGTAGTGAACTGCAGGTTCTGTTACCGATATTGATGACGACATTTTGCTCTTCAAAGATCGATCAAATGAGCGCCATTGAGTTGGTTTATAACAGCCAGATTCTAAAACGGGTTATTCACTGCTATGACATAAGACTTGTGGGTAACGAAAGTTGTTACTCATAGCAGGTCTCTGAGAGTGTGACATCGCAACACAATAGCTCTGCGTTGAGGGGAGAGGGCACCGTTTTGGGAGGGGCTAGGGAGGGATGGCACGGAGGTTGGTAGGAGGCCAGGTATTTTAGGGAGGAGAAGCATGTTCTGTAGGGCCCCCACTATTCCTCTGCCTGGCAGTTGAAAGCAGGGGCAGGTGATTTGTGGGGCCCTACATAGTATGGAAATTGCACATGGGTGGGAAATGAATGACAAGGACGTTTCTCACCGCTGGGTTCTGGTAGAGAATGAGAGCAAAGCTTCAGCTGTCTATGATGTCAATTTCCTTGTCACTCAGAGCCTCTTGGTGAAAACACCCCCACTTTTCAGTAACCCATCTACAATTCTGTGTATTACTATTCTTTTTTTATCTGAAATTACAGCGTGCACGCGCCCCTCGTGCCGGCGTCGCTGAATAGAACATTGTTGGCCGCACAATGAAAGATCCGATAGTGGAGAGCCCAAACTTGGACCGCGGTACTGTGTAGAAAACAAAACCCGTGGTGTTTCGCGCGCCTTCCTCGAGCTCTCTCCTCTCTGCCACGTGACAGATGGAAGATGGCTGGAGGGCAACTGGGGCGGCCCTCGAGCTCGCCAGGGTTCTTATTGTCTCACCCCCTTCCTGTCCAGCTAAATGAAGTCAGTGCTGCTAGGAAATCCGTATTTATGTTCTGATTGCAATGTTTCCATTTCCTGCACATCAGCAGAACAGGAAAGAGAGAGAGGGAACAAACAGCTAACGTGTTATTATCAACCTGCTGGAGTCGAACCGGAGCAGTGATAGTGCAGGCTGTGTGTGGCCTTTGGTGAGTCGGAGAAGTATGTTTCTTTGTAGTTAAGCAGAAATAGTCCAGGCTTTCTAAACAAAATTACCAAAGCTCTTGAATGAAGCTGTAAGGAGAATGCAGTAGCTTCTTTCTGCGCTCTGCGTTTACCCAGCCAGTTGGGACTGTATCCAAGCGCGCTGCGCATTCAGTCATTATAATTAAAAATCGGACAGGCCAGTCACCAAGGGTAACTGGAAAACACACTGCTGTGCTGATCCGAAGAATTCATTGCCCGTTGCAATCCGGCGAGATGTAATTTAAGGCCGCGTTAAGCGCCAGCGGAGTGGCGGGAAACGAACCTTTTGTAGGCCGGTTCTGTCACTTCATGTTGGCATCTGTCCATTCGCGTCTTTTATCGCTTCGCACACTGCTTCGGCACGTTCTGTTTATTTGGCACACCCTCTCGGTTTTGGTTGCCTGTTTGAAGTATGCTGGAGTCCGCACTGAGGTAGCCTTTAACCCCACGGGAGTAGGAGCTGCCTATGTCGCAGGCACTAATGTCTGGAAACCTCTTCCTACAGAACCGCCCACACAGAAGCTCACGTGAAGCGCTAGAGCAGCTATAAACGTTGCCTTTTTAGGTCTGGCATTACCAAGACCGTTTCATTTTATTAACATTATACACATTCGTATTTATTGGGATTTTGAGGCAACCCTCCTAAACCATTGGTCTTAAGTGTCATTTAGGTTTTCTTGCGCCCACTTAAACCGTACCCTAACCACTGTGAGTGATACCATAGTGCCCTTCCACGAGAAGTAGTTTCCTTCAGTGCCAGACTGCTTTGGCAAAGTGTGCATTTTGAGGGCAAATAAATATTTTTGCTTTTAGCCAGTGTTTTTTTTAATTATATTGATGATGACCACGCCAGATCTCTTGGCTTTACCAACACGTTTGAGATTTGCCACATGGTGTCATCTCTGGCTTGCATAGAAACCAGCAATGTAAACATCTCATAAGATGTAACACTAAGCGTACAGCAGAGTGTTACTATAAACTTGTGAGATTTAAAAACTTTGTCAGGGCGCAATGACCATTGGGCTAAGAGGGCTTTACACACTCCCCGGGTAAATGGAGCTGCTGGCCGTCCGAAGGCCTTCTGCAGCATGATGAGGCTGCGTTTGTTGTTTTAGAGCTTTGTGTGCACCATGCCGTCCGCTCTCATGGCTTAATCAGTCCCCTTGCAAGGTAAGCACCAGAAAGAGGTGGATCACCCCAAAAACAAAACTGATACACAGCAGTGGTGTCCTGCACACTTTCAGCCAGATTTGTCAAAACTGCGCCGGTTCACTGTCACCAGAAATGATGCAAACTGGCGCAGAGTTTTTTTTTTTCCCTCCAAACCTTTCAAACATTGCATGTGTGATGTACTATACAGCACACACATAAAGTTGGAAAAGTTTTTTTAAACTATGGCCAAACATAGTATCCTTCCAGTACGAAACCTTTTATTAGTCATCACACAGACTTTCTTGACTACAATGCAAGTGTGTGTTTGTACCTCAAGGCAACCTAAATTGCGCCAGTGCAGGGGGGTGGCGAGAGCAACACCGCCTTATGTTAGATACAGCGCTGTCCTGCTTTCTCCCTTCACTCAATGCAGCACAGCTACGTTGGTTGCTGCTTTGCGTTGCATGACTTCTAAGTAAATCTGCCCTTTGAAAACAACAAATTCTAAAGATACAAACTCATCAGAATATTATTGAGAGCAAGACAGTCATGTGATGGAAAGAATCTGAGACTAAATTTGCCTTTCAAAGTACAAAACATGGTTAAACGGGGATCAGAATCACACACTGTGAGATAATTACAGCATCACTGAAATGTTCAACATGTTAAACCAGCCAAAAATGAAAGGGGGAAAGTGCCTGGTAAATAGCAGTGCAGGTAGAGTATGATACTCAAAGATCCAAAATCTACATAATTCCCCATTGTAAGGGGCACAACTTGTAATGAGTGACTATGATCACACCTTTTAAATTCCTATCCCTGGGGTATCAATTTTTAAAAGGTATGATAATTTTTGCATTGCCAGCTGGGCCATTCATAATAGGGCTGTTGTGCTTTTTTTGGCATGTTGTAGTCTGTCGTCATGCTTTATCTTTCTTTTTTTGTTTCAAATCTGTTTATTGAGCACTTGACACAGGGAAAAGGTCAAACAAATTAAGGCAATGTAACCCCATCAAAAAAGCATAAAAAGAATATCATCTCCCAATTTGGATGTCAGAGTATTTCGAGTAAAACGGAAAAGATCAGTACATTATATCACCCAAACCAGTGCTGCAGAGGAAAGGAGGAAAACTAAAATGAAAAGCGAAACAATATGTTACAACCCTTTCTAAGGTAACAGGACAACTCTCTCAATTCGAGACAGACCAAAGGAAAACATCCAACATCGTTAAAATGGTATGAAACATTGTCCTTGTCAACACAATTAGGTGATCTATGTGAAGCTACGTACAGCATACCCTGCTCACCTGTTTCGTGCGCTAGGCGAACTAATATTCCGAATTGAGCGATATCAGGGGCACATCACCCAAATTGAACAGAAAGAAAGGAGGAAAAGAGAAAGAAGGGAGGGTCAAACCACCCAACTAAGAGGGGGAGCAGGGGGAGATGCGTTAGAAATAACCTGCTGTTGGAGGGGGTCAAAGGTCTCGCAATGAGGGAAGAGGTAAGGCCTCTCCTATGGAGGTGGTGGTTCGGAGGGATCCAACCGGTGACCCCTCACATAAGGTTCAAGAGAATCATCAAACAGCTGCAGAGCCCGTAGCCTAGGGGGAACCAATCGGGAGTGTTCCATCTTAGAGAAATGACGTATTAGTGGCTGCCAGACGCGGGTGAATTTGGCGTCCGTGTGATTGATACGTGCAGTGAGCATATCAGGAGCTAGAATGTGCCACAAACGGAGGAACTATGTGGCCACCGGGGGGGGGGGGGGTTTCTTCCAGAATAAGGCTATGTATTTGCAGATGATAGCGATGTGTAGAGTGTTGTGGTAATACAGTCAGGGGCGGCTTCTCAGTGAGTGTCGCCCCAGTGCCAAAAATGCCCTCCAGTAAGGCCCCAGAGATGAAAAATAAAATGGGAATAAAGTTAATTTATTACCATTTTATTTTTTATCCACCTGTCCTGTACAGAGTGTCAGGACGGAGTGGGTTCACTGCTGCTGAGTGGCAGCAGTGAGCTGTGCACTTCAGTTTAAGGTACGCATGTCTGTTTGGTTGGCCGTCTTGCGACGGACAGCCGGACATGTGCATTTTAAACTTCTCTAACCTAGCCGTCTTAAAACAGCTGGGTTAGAGCAAGCGCCAACCTCCAGTGTCCTCGGGAGCTTTGAGAAAGGCCTCTCCCTCCAATCCTGGTGCTGCTCTCATGCTGGTGAGAGCAGCATCATGATTGGTTAGGGGAATTTGCTGTAGACAGAGCTGAACATGGACGGAGTGAGGAGGGTGGCAGACGTCGTGCAGCAAGCAAGGTAAGTGGTTATTTCTTTTTATTTACTCTTACCACTCACCTTGCATGCGTGCACGCACCGATCACACATTTACCCCCCCCCCCTTGACTACTTGCCAGCTGCCGCTGATTACAGTGATCTATGAGTAACATGCAGGGCATGGATCTGAATTCCAGAAGGGTATATCAGCCTTTCCTCCTTCTGCAATTGATAAAATAGGTGTCAGATGGCAAACTGTTGTTCTGGCTTTATTTTCTTCCTGCAGTTCACCCTATGACGTAAATGCTGGGAGACTGCATGGCCCTTCAAGACACAGGTCGGCACTTTCTTAGCTCCTGATGGATGTCAGCTTCTTCTAGGTGCTCAAATCACCAGGAAGGACTGGACTTCTTGTTCAGGATAGTCGCGTCCTGCAGAGCCAGGTACTCTCATTCCCTCTCAGAGCAGACTCAGTGCTATGCAGACCCTTTGCTTTTACCTCAAGTTGAGAAGTCTTCAGTTGATGTCCCTCACCGCATGGAGACTGGCTGTCATGCAGCTATCAACCCTGGTCTCACAGCCGCTCCTTGGCCATAAAAAACATGGAACTGGAACAAAGTGGGGTTGCTTGGGGGACACTCTTATTCCCATTCTCCAGGCAGCACTTGTGGATCAATGGTTTTGGTTGGTTCCCTTTCAGATATGATTTTCCGACTGTAATGCAGACTCAGCCATTGGGCACAAGTGAAGGCATTCATAGCACATAGTGATGATGTTGGCTCAGAGAAGGGTTATTCAAAACATGGGCATAATGAAGTGTGAGGACTCTGCACCTTGCTGCCAGCAGCCTTCCTGAAGTAGGATTCAGGACTTTAAAAAAAAAAAATGGTAGGCCCTTCCGAGAAACATCCTTACCCGTAACTACATAATCTGCTGAATCACCTGCTCCCCTGCATCTGCTAAATGGCAGTGCTCAGAAAAATCTGATCAGCCGTCCCTTGTTAACAATTTTGTGTTTTCTCTATTCTGGTTATTTCCTTCTAAATGTCCCAGTTAATCAAAAACCAATACTCATCATGATTGATGCAACACAAATTTATTTTATAATTTTGCAATATATTCACAATCTTTAATACAAATGCTGACTGCTTTGTATACAGTCTTCTGTTACTGATTTCTAAGGGTTTCTAAGAGGTTGACAATTGCATGCCTCATTTATTGTTGGCATTCAAAAGAACATACACTCGCAGAATGAAACTAAGTGCAAGGGCATTAGGCCACTTTCTGTTAATTGTTTATGCTAAGAGTTATAACAACAGTGAAATAAGGTTATGAAAGTTAGCACAAAGCTTTAAGGATAGAGGGGAATCTTCATGCAAAGCGACACTGGGACAGGCCATGCAGGATCATATCTCCAGTTCCAGTTGAAGGCTACTTAGACAGGAGGCGCTTCGCCTTCGCTCGCTGACTTGTCGGTGCATCTAGCCTCGTGAGACGAGAATAACAGACCCTGCTATTGCATTGAACATAAGATCTATTATTCAAACAGATATGCAGGCGTGTACCATCCCTGCAACTCGAAATAGTTTTTATTTTTTGCTGTGCTAGAATTAGCGCATAAAAATAGCAAACTGAGAGTATGATTGCTATGAATTTATAGCAGCAATCATATTGGAATGGTTTCGTTTATTTAACCTTTTTGTAAAAGTTGCCTTCATTGTGCTTATAATTCATATTGTGCAGTAGACTAAGATTTTGATTTTTAAATAAATCTTTAAAATATACCCTCGTGCTCTAGTGTTCTTGGGCGTGTAATTCCTTAGTAAAATAGGGGTTTGGGGTTTCTCTAACTCTCATTGTAATGTCTCTTGGGTTTGATCTTTACCTGAACACATTTGGCTCAAATGTTGCTCAGAGGGATGTGGGGTGGTTTCAGTACAACTGGTTTTCTTATTCTTGTTAGCTCATTGACTGACTGAGTCCTTGGTACCAGGAGGTCTAGAAAACCAACCTCTGTTTTTCTAGAAAATGATAGAAAGCTTATCACCCTTGCTAAAAACGTCATCTTAAAATGGCCAGTCCTGTCTCCATCCTCCCTCACTTCAGTGTCTGAGTCTCCACCACCCTCCAGCCATAGGAATGTAGGAAATACACTTCCTTACGAAAGCTGTATCCACCTTTCACTTTGTGCCTTACTAAACTAGGGGCAATATAAAATGCACCCGTCTGGTCCCAGAACTCATTCTCAAATCTCACATTGTATCTAGCTACGACATGTGTGCTGTGGTAAATTCATCATACATGTGGACATGCGAAACACACACACACACACACCGCGTGTCAGCTCAAGGGTCTAGATGTTAAATGGAAATTAACTTTACACTAGTGGGACTGCTAGGCCTAACTCCCTTTTGGCACAGAAAAAAGGTCAATTAAGTTCAGTTAATTTCCAGAAATCAGTATGCTGCCATCACTGTTTCATGTCAACAGCCCACAACATGGACATTCGTTCAATGTCGACAAAAGGGGCACTGTCAGTGCACCCTCTCCTTGTCATAACTAAATAAGCATGTTAGCCAGGGCACTGAAATTGTTAGGATCCCAGTTTCACATGCAGTTGGCTTACTCAGGGCCGGGGTACACACATTTAAACCGTACAGGGGAAATTCCTGTCCAAACTGGACAACATTAGAAAATGGAGTGAGCCTTCACTCTATCACGTTTAGGTGTGGGTCTTTGGGCACTTTAACCCATTCTAGGTTACATGCATTTTGAGCAGCTTTCCCATGTAGGTAGCCAGTCCACTGGGAGGCACCAAAGGCCCTGAGACCTGCGTCAGAGAGCCATGCAACACTGAATTGACTGCTGGGAGTGGAACCATAATAATCCGACCACTTCACCCATATCTTGCGGTGTTTATGTGGTCAGCCCCTAGCGGGGTAGACGGGCTCCAATTGTTTTGCGCACCAGTCCATTACAGTTTGCCTTTTGACGAAAGGTGTCAAAATAATTCCAATGCCTTGCAATGTCACTTTTAGCAATTATAGTACTTATGCCAAACGGTCCCTGTGACTCCCTCCCATGTCATCCAATATACCCAAAAGAGCATTTCTTGGTGAAGGTTCAATAGGTCTCCCCAGTATTCGAGACATGGTATTAAATAATACAGACTAGTATTTCGGAATAATAGTACACTTCCAGACCATATGGAAGAAATCGCCATCTTTTTCTGCCAAAGGAAGCTTCTTCGCTCGCCTTAGTTTCTTGGGAGTGAAGCAAATAGTATGTAAATATTTTAATATATAAGCTGGAGTTGTGTGGAGATGGCAAGTTGACGCATTGACATTTTCGCTTCCCTCCTGTCATTTTTATCCTATGGGCCTACACATGAACAGAGCCACCTTGTCCAGTATGTTAAGTGGAAGCTTCCTTCTGTTGAGATAATTTTTTATCTTGGCCAACTATGGGGTAAGATTAAGATTGTACAAAAGGCTGGGCTCAGGGCCATGTTTACACATAAATTGCCAGGAACTCTGGCAAGGACTGGTGGCAGGGTGTACAAAGTAGGCAGAATATTGGGTAGAGAGCTGCGCAAGATCACAGAAAGTCAGAGGAGAAAGGGGATACAAAGGGAAAGCTCTGCACAAGGGAACGAGAGGTAAGGCTCAGAAAGGACAGGCACTCAAGAGGCAATTTGGCATACAGACTTGCAAGACATATATATATATATATCTCATCAACATTAACAATAAAGGGAATTTGGGGTAAAGCACTCAGGAGATCCTCACGGTAAGACTGAAGCTCAGTAAGTTCCTCACCCACAATTACTGTTAGATGCCGGCTGCCAATACCCACGTGTAGGATATACATGCAAAGGCAGGGTCTGTGGAGCTGATACCTACGGTGATGTTATGAAAGTAACTCAAAGACAATACTCACAGTGGACTAGAAACACCACCTAGGTTGTCAGCTATGCCCACCGAGCCTGGCGATCAAACAGGAACACGCAATGCGGGACCAGCAAAGGTTAAATACTCAGCCACAATAGACAAGGAGATAGCAAGGAGGAGTGCTTAATAGGAAAGAAATAAAAACAAAGGGCATACTTGGCAGAAAGCAAGTAACAATCACACAAGGAAACTAGAGGCCAAGACAGCAGGAATAGGAAGGTAGCAAACTAGAAACTGGAAGAAAGGAAAAGAAAGCAGGTGCCAGGAAAAAGCGATATATACAGAACAAAAGAGTTCAAAGGCGCACTAAAAAGTGCTTGTTCAGAATTCAGGCGAGCACTGCAGGCAGTAGTAGTTCAGGAAGAAGGATTAGCTACAGCCCAGGAATCATGGTAGTACTACAGGCAATGCTAGTTAAGGAGCAAAGGAATTAGCTATAGCTCAGGAATAGGAAACAAGGAATAACTGTAGCTCAGGAACTCTTTAAACAAGGATAGCAAAAGCTCAGGAAACAAGGGGTCAGCCAAACCAGAACAGTGTTAGTATGTATGACTAACGCTGGGCTGAAGGGAAATGGGTTTAAAAGAGCTCACTGTGATCACATGCCTCAGGTGAGAGCAGGCTAGCACCTGCCAGCCACAGGTGTGCTGAAGTCCTCCACCCATCCTTTGCCTGCAGGGGTGGAGACAAAGCAGTGAGCAGGGAATTCTAGGTAGTAGAGTTTTTAGCAAGAGCAGACTGGCTTCCACGAAACCCGGCATGGATCGGGAATAAATGGACATTTCTGAATAGTGTTCAAGAGCCAGGAAATCAGTATATACATACAGTGGAAGTTCCAGAAGCTTATTAGAACATTGGAAAGTCCCACGGGTAGGCCCCCTGGTGGTGGTCATGAGAGCACAAGGATCGAATCTTGACACTAAATATTGATAGGTAAGTGTTCTGTATTGGAAGACCAGATTGCCAGTCCATATTTCTCCTATCTCCTCTAAGCGGGATCTGGAGTGACTTGGACCAGTTAACGTTAAAGCCAGAGGCTTCCTCATAAAGGTCAAGCTTTTGGCTCAGTCAGGGACTGGTGACATTGGGTGGGTCAATAATAAAAGTAAGTCGTCGGCATACAACGCTCTACGGTCTACCACACTGTCGTTCCACTGGAAACCCCTGACCAGAGTGTCACATCTGACCATGTTTCTACTGCCAGGCCAAACAGAAGTGGGTGGACAAGGCACACTCCTGCTTGGTTCCTCTACAGACCTGGAATGGTGGTGAAACAATTCCATTCACTTGAACTTGTGCCTGACGATGGGCACAAAGGGCCCAAACATAGGACATAAATCGAGGGCCAAACCCCATGCATGTAAGCACACCAATCAAGGGAATAACATGCTTTTTCAAAGTCCTTAAGCATGAGGGCGCTAGGATCTTCAAGCTAATGAAGCTGCACTAGGGCAGTATGTACCCTATGTGTGCATTGCTGGGTGCTTCAGTGGGGAATAAGGACGCATTGGTCCAGAAGGACAAACAAGTTTAACACTCTTAGGAGCCTGTAGCATAGATCTTAATTCCAGCATTTATGCAGGAGGCGACACATTGGTTAGGAGGACAAGCTAGTTTGTGGATATCAGCAATGGCCAGATTCAGGTCAGTGGAAAACCGACCTTTCTACAAATATATTTTTCCAATAAGTGTGGCAAGAGGAGCGGCTGAAATTTCCAATAATATTTGGGGGGGGGGGGGGGGTGGGCTGGACCCATCTCGTCCTGGTGTTTTCCCAGGTTTCATCTCTTTTAAAGTTCCTTCAGTTTCAACTGAAGTGATGGGTTGATATAGTTTAGCCCTGCCTATCATGCTCAGTGTCAGCACAGGGAGAGGTCTGCAATAAGAGGAGTTACACTCTCCTGCATGGAGTGCTCTTGGTCTGCATCCAGGGTTTGGAAATAAGCAGCATCTCCATTGCCTTCTACACCCTCTTCCCTTTAAGATCAAGCAAATCAGATATCACCCTAGAAGTGACGTCCCTAGTGGCCAACCAGCTTAGTAATTTACCAGACTTCTCCCCCCCCCATTCACAGACTCACTTGTTTGAGGCGATCCAGCATTGACTGGCATCTTCAAAACAGGTTTATTCTCAGAGAAGCTCCATCTCCCTCTGTTGGGCATTGCACTGTTTCCTCCTGTAAAAATTCAAGGATATTGTTCTTTAAGGCTGGTATTTCTCCCTCTCCTTTGTATTTAGAAAGGCTTTGGCTACTCCCCGCTTGGTGGTCTTCCTTACGGCCCATAGCATGGCAGCTGAATCCACTGTTTCTTTATTTAAGCCAAACTAAGCTTTCAGTCCCTGCATTAAAAATTGTGGGCACTGCTTGTCCATAAGGCACTATGCGTTAAGACGTCATAGAAGACGGCAACCATCCCTGGGATACCAAAGTCGGATTGTGTGTCAAAGTCCTGTGAGCACTTTCAATTACAAAACCTGGTGACAATTTATCTTCTCGCATCCAGGAGGTAATCCAAGTTTCAAGGAATTTCTTGGGGAGACGAGCTCTCTGCACCATCTGGAAATGAACAAATTGAATGTTGCTCCTTCTTGCCCTGTTTTTGGCATCTCCCATCATTTCTCTAAGGTGTTGGACATCGCAGTCCATCGCGACACAGTAGGCTTCAGCTCCTGGTCTGCATCTTCAAGTTCTGCTATGCACCCTTCCGATTCAAATACTCTGTTGAACACATCACACAAATCCTGACAGATGAGTGTCACATCTTGAGCTACTTCCCCGATGTTTGTGTCAAATGCTGCTTTGGAGGCTTGTATAGTTTGCAGTATATCCCTACTGTCAGATTAGTCACAGAGGCGATGAATCACACCACTTCACCTGCTTTTTTGGATACCTCTGATGGTGGGGCTGTAAATGTATCTACCTCGGTTTATGCATGCGAGGAGAGAGGCTTGTCTTTCCCCATGGTCTCTGCCTCTGGACCGGGCTATTCTCTCACCCGTATGTGTTCCTTCTTCATTGGCCTGTCCATATCCAATGGTGAGACTCCACTGCTCAACTCAAAATAGTCAGAATAAGGGCCTGTAAACCAGTGGCGAGCAAACTGTTCCAAACTCGGGTTCACCAAGCCCCTAAGGAACGTGGTCAACAGTCTCATGGGTGGTGTACCCCTCCCTGCTGGACAATTAAGTACCCATGGAAGTTCGTTCCTCATCAGGGAGAAGTATTTTCGGCTTTTCATCTAGGGGAAGCATCCCCCGGGACCTAGCTCCCTTCAATTGCAGACAGCAGGATCCACTGTGGCGCAGGCTTGTTTGCAGGTCCGTGCTGGAGACCTTCCATATTCAGCCGGAGGTTAACTGTAGGCATAGACAGTAAGTGCGCTCCCCAGTCCACCAGCAATACTGACCTTACATTTTACTTACATTTACCTCCTAGCCAGTCACAGGTAGCACGTGAAGCTGTGGTCGCATACTGGACCTCATCCGGCCACAAGATTATCTAATTAGTTGGGGCCCAATAAGGAGAATACCAGGGCACCTTCAGGTGCATCCTGGACCAGCAGTTAACTACTGAGGGATCAGAGGGCCTCCCTTCAGCGGAACTAGCCAGGACTACTCCACCCGAGGGGTCCACTCCACCTCCAACAGGTCTGTCCAAGTATTCTGTCCCTTGCAGTTCAGGGCTTGGAGGCCGCTGCTGCGCACCCTAAAAATGATAGGAACAGAAAATAACTAAAGAAATGTGCTTAAGCTGCACCATTCGCCACCAGTTGTCTGAAACATCCGTAAGTGTTGGGAGTTATCACAAATGTATTTTAATTGCATTTCAACTGGGCCCAGTGTGTTGTGTAAGACGTTATTTGTCACCGACTGTCACAGAAACTGGACAATGAGGTTCCACATCCTTCCAGGTATACCAACCCAGTTTGCATTGAAATGCAGAATTTAACACTGAAGGCACCTCTCACGAGTCATTGTGATTGAGGCTTTGAAGATACCGCTAGTCCACACATTCAAAATTTTACTCCCCCCTACCCCAAAGTTTGGGTCTAGTTGAGGCCCTGCTTTTATGTATGTAAGAAAAACACGACACTGCTACCAGCTAATTTATAGAACTTGTTCAGGGGGAATTGACTTTGTGGAGGTGCAGGTCATTGTTAAATGGGCTGACTACGTATGGAACTCTGTTTCTGCAGTTAAAGACAAGCAATAAAGAAAATATATCCATAGGGGCTCATGGAGCTTTGGTATTGATTTTAAATTTGTTAAAGTTGACTTCGCAGTCGGGCTTATATGCAGTGTGTTACCTAATTCGCACTGGCTGGATGACTCCATTGAGGAAGAATTTTTCAAAACAGCCTTTTATGGGTTACACAGTAGGAGGAATTACTAGGCCAGCAATTTCTTTAAAGGGGCAGTTATACTTTTAAATACATATGATTTTATAGCATTTACAATGTGCCAGGTTGGAAGACTTGGAACAAAAAGAAGTCCCTATTTCTAATGATCATAAGTTAGGCGATTTAGGGACAGTTGTACCATGCTTCCTTGCCAGGGAGCTTCTCTAGTTTAGGAATGCCATGTCACTGGTGGAAGGGTAGGTTAGTTCATATTCCGTGCTCATAAATGCCTTGGTTTCACTTCCATGACTGCCAGCAATTGTCTGAAAAGTGATTTAGTATGCTGGTGATTTTCACTGACTTGGTCAACCGTCTCAAGGCGAACAAAAGCAGCACACTGCTACATTTTACCGGGAAAGAGATTTACAGCTCCCTCATTCACTCTTTCGAAGGCAGCTTTCTAAGCAGACTGGGAATTATTGAATACAGTGGAAGTGGCGTGAAAGGTATGTTTAAATGGGTAAATACTGTTACAGAAATATAGCCATCTTGAAATGTATTGGATTGGTAGAAGTGTATTTTCTTTGTCTGCACACAAATTTTAAGCACAGTTACAAAGCCGATGGAGAGGTGCCTTTTAGAGTCTTTATATGGGACACATAGGCAAGTGAATGCAAAGCTGTGTTGATGACTTTTATGGTCTTAAATATGTTTACAGATCTTGCTTCAAGGTGGTGTTTTCCATTCCAGTTGAACATTGTT
Source organism: Calotriton arnoldi (assembly GCA_963921515.1). Taxonomy (NCBI): domain Eukaryota; kingdom Metazoa; phylum Chordata; class Amphibia; order Caudata; family Salamandridae; genus Calotriton; species Calotriton arnoldi. The sequence continues at coordinate 1,623,860 of CAWUFW010003218.1, forward strand.
GGGTGCCCGTGGATAACGAGGGTCTGTATTAAGTAATACATCGCTATGGCCATTCCCACGGGCTATAAAATTCTCAGGAAGGATCGCTCTCGGGGTAAGGGTGGTGGGGTCGCTATAATTTTTAAGCATAGCCTAGACTGCTCCCTTATCCCGATGGAAAACATAGAGAACACAGAGTTCTTAGGTTTCCGTTGTATTTTATCTCCTCGTCAAAGCATCGCAGGTTTTCTGATCTATAGACCCCCCCCGGTGCCATCAAAAACTTTATTACTTCACTCAATTCAGCCACCTCCTCCCTGGCCCTAAAGTACAAAGATTGCCTGATCCTGGGGGATTTTAATATCCATATGGATAATGCGAAAGATCTCCAAGCTTCAATCCTGTTGGAGACATTGCAGACTTTTGTTCAAATCTCTTTTATTAATTTTTTATACATCACAAAAGAAAATTCAGCACAGCAGTTACCAAATGGTAGGCATAATAGGGCATCACATTGGAGACAGATGGCATCGTATATGTGGATGGTCTAGAGTAGGCGAACTATAGAGGTCAACAAGCAAGTCTTGACAGAGGAATGCATGGCCAGGGATTTGGCGCATCCGGCGCAACAGGAGTCGGGCCGGTTGCGTGCGATCGTTGCCCTAATGGCATTAAAATTCAGGCAATCCATGCCAGGAGGACGTCTATGGCTGCGTTAGCCTGGTGCACATTACTACAGGGCCAAGGAGAGTTCAGATAGTAAAGTATGTCGGGTGGTGTAAGATGTCATGCTCAGATGGCTCTGGAGTGATAGGCATGAGAGGTGTGGCCATGTGTCATGTTGGGCGCTCCTCAGGATGGTTGTTGGGATCGCCACAGGTGCACGTGGGTCTGGAGACCCGAATTAAAGGCACTTTCACGGTAGGGATTGGCCCTGGCACGACGCGCACCGACCGATTTCGCCCATGTTGAGACCATCGGAACCCAGTGGTGTCCACGGTATTTGTGATTAGGCTTTCTAAAAGAGAGTTGCAGGAATGCTGGCTTGTATGAGAAAAAATAAGAAGAGAGAAACGAAGAAGACAGAAAATAGACGAGTACAAAGAACATAGGGATAGATGAAGAAAGAGGTGGGGAGAGGGGCGCGATGCTGCGTCATCCGGGTCGGAGGAGGCTCGGGGAGAGGAGGGAGGAAGGGGAGTCCCTATGTACCACGGGTTTGTGACCTTAGAGTGGGGGTTGTCAAGTAAGACAGGGGTCTCTCCCATGTCAGCCTATGTCGTTTTCGTAGGTTTCCCCTCTTGGGAGTATAGGATCGTCAAAAAGTTGAAGGGCTCTCAAGCGGGGGGGGACGGATCGAGCGTGTTCCAACCTTGAAAGGTGTAGGACCAAGGGCTGCCAGGTGCGTTGGAATTTAGCAACAGTGTGCGCCAACCTGTGGGACAGAAGTTCCATCGCCATGGCATGCCAAAGGCGTGTGAGCCATATCGAAGTTGGAGGAGTATAGGCCTTTTTCCAATGTAATGCAATGACTTGTTTTGCAGCAGCAAGCATGTGAAAAATTAAGCACCAGTCCGTGTGCGTCATTGCTTTAAGAGATGTTGGTCGAATGCCCAAAATGACTATCCCCGGGTCATTGGGTAGGGGGAACCCCACCACTTCCCCAACGTGATTCAGTATCTCCTTCCAAAACGGGAGAATGAGTGGGCATGTCCACCAAATGTGTAGGAAGGAGCCCTGGGCTGCCAGGCATCGCCAGCAGAGAGGGGCAAATCCAGGGAACATCTTCTGGAGTCTGAGGGGAGTATAGTACCAGCGAGTCATGATTTTATATGCTGATTCCTGCTGTGTTATGCTTTTAAAAATGCGCGGGATATCTCTCCACAGCTGTTCCCATTGCTCAGGGAGGATATCATTCTCAAGGTCCAGCTGCCACTGTCGCTGGTAGGTATGTGGAGGTACTGCGTGGGAATGCTGAAGAACCTTATAAGTCCGGGAGATCAACCCTCGGGTTCCGTCAAAAGAGCGGACTAGTGATTCAAAGGGCGTGGGCCGACGCGTGGCACCATCCGTGTATGAAGGGGCTCGGAGCCAGTGGCGCACTTGAAAGTATTCTAGGCGCGCGGTTCTAGGGAGATTGAAGTCTTCCTTGCATTGATCAAATGGTTTGAACGTTCCCTCCGCAAACAGTTGCTCTATAATACGGCATTCACCAGCCGTCCACGCTGAAAAGGATGAGGGGTGGAGAGCTGGGGGGAAGTCAGAGTTAAGCGCCAAAGGTGTGAGAGGGGAAGGAAATGTGGTGAGGCCTCGGGATACAGCGATTCTATCCCAGATCTCCAATACCGTCCTCGTGGGGGTAGCGATATAGGCACTTTGGTGTCTGGCGTTCCTCCGCAACCAGGCCAAGTCCCATAGCGGGCGGCAGGCTACAGCCCTATCCATGTGAAACCAGTGTTTTTCACTTGCACGAACCGACCACTCCGATATATAGCGTAGGTGTGTCGCCCAGTAGTAGACGAGTAGGTCGGGGCAAGCCAGCCCTCCCCGGTCTCGCGGTAGCATTAGAACTCTAGTGGAAAGGCGCGATTTTCCCCCGCCCCAGATAAATGCGACTATCTCCCTCTGAAGGCCTAGGATGTCCCTATGGGGAATCGGTGTGGGGAGTGCCTGAAAGAGATACAGGACTTTCGGGAGGATTGACATTTTAACTGCATTAAGGCGACCCAGCCAAGAGATGGGAAGTGACCTCCAACGACGGAGTTCAGCTCGGATTGAAGCTCTACAGGTCGGCCAATTTGCCTGGGTCCATGTGTCCAGATCAGCCGTAACGTTGATGCCGAGGTATCGAATCGAGACTGGAGCCCATTGGAAAGGATTGACATCCTTCAAGTCCTCCAGTTGCTGGGGGAGAAGAGTAAGGTTGAGTGCATATGATTTAGGGAGATTGATCTTAAGACCTGATATCAGCTCAAACTGGGCGAGTACATCTAGAAGAGCCGGAAGAGATGTCGCTGGGTCTGTAAGTGTTAAGAGGAGATCGTCTGCGAAGAGAGCAATCTTGTGGTCAACCCCCCATTCGGATGCCCCGGATGTCCTCCGACCTCCGGACGGCAATCGCCAAAGGTTCCACCGCGAGTGCAAAAGGAGCTGTGAAAGCGGGCAACCCTGACGCGTGCCCCTGTGAATGGAGAAGGAGGGTGTCAGGAGACCATTGAGGCGGATACGCGCGGTAGGCGCCACGTATGGGGCCATAATACGAGTGATCATGAGCGGTCCGAGGCCTATACGACGGAGGACCGCCCTGAGAAAGGACCAGTCGACCCGGTCGAAAGCCTTTTCGGCGTCGAGGGAGAGAAGGAAGGCGGGTATCTGGCGGCGGGAAGCTTTTTGCACCAGATGGGCCACGCGGCGAATATTATCTGCTCCTTGTCTCTCTTGTATGAAGCCTACCTGATCAGGCTCAACGAGGCCTGGGAGAAGAGGAGCCAGACGTTGTGCTAGGATTTTAGTGTATAGCTTGGCATCTACATTTAATAGAGAGATTGGCCTATACGAGGCACATGCGGCGGGATCCTTTCCTGGTTTAGGGATGAGTGCGATCTCCGCCTCGGCCATTGTCGGGGCCACAGATCCAGTCTCTGTAAAGGAGTTAAAGAGACGTACCAGATGGGCCCGGACCTCCGGGAGAAAGAGGCGATAAAATGCCAGCGTTAAGCCATCGGGACCTGGCGATTTCCCCATTGGCATGCTTTTCAAAGCTTTCTGAAGCTCAGTTGCCGTGATGGGCTCTTCTAGTTGCTGTTTAGAAAAGGAGGTGATTGGCTTCCAGGGGCAGGCGGTCAGAAAGGGCTCTATCTGTTCCACGCAAGTATCTCCCTTGCTGTACAGGGTAGAAAAGAACCTGTTAAATTCCGCCTGCTTAGCTCGTTCTGAGATGGCCCACTCTCCTCCCGGCAAAGAGAGCCTGGAGACGTGGCCACGGGAGATTTGGAGGCGTAGGCGACGCGCTAGCATGGGACCCACCTTATTACCCCCTCCATAATATTTTTGTTTGAGGGTCAGAAGGGACTGTTCCGCTTTATTCACTCGGAGGGCTTTAAGCTGGCCCCGAAGTGATGCAAGTTGCCTTCGCGTTGGGAGAGATGGCGTCTGATGACTTTGTCGTTCTAATTCTTTTATATCGCGAGAGAGTTTGTCTTCCACCAGGCGGGATTCCCGCCTGCGGGCTATGGCAATAGAGGTAATAGTGCCCCGGATCGTGGCCTTAAAAGCGTCCCACTGAATATGTATGGGGGTTTCCGGAAGGTCATTAGTAGTAAAATAAGATTGTATGGCCTGTCTCAATTCCGCCACATCCACTGGGTCGCGGAGGACGTGGGGAGGAAGGCGCCATCTGGGAGCAGAATTTAATTGTCTGCCCACAGTGGATAGTGTGATTTCTAGGTGCGCATGATCGGAGATAGATATGTCCGAGATCTCCGCAGATTCCAAGGAGCGAATGAGGGATTGGGATATAAAGAAGTAATCAATACGGGAATATGAGCGGTGGACATGTGAATAAAAAGTATAGTCCCGTGTTTCCGGTTCCCGATAGCGCCAAGCATCAATGAGGCCCAGGGCTTCTATATCGTGTTTAAGTATTGCAGACATAGCCCCTGCTCCCTGAAAAGTCGAGGTAGTGCGGTCCAGGCCAGGGTCCCATACCAAATTGAGATCGCCCCCAAAAATGATGGGATTGGGTTCTCGAAGGAGTAGGGACCGAAGCAGGTCGCGCAAAAGGCATCCTGCGCTTGATTAGGTGCGTATACGTTAAGCAAGGTAAGCGGTTTACCCTGCAATGTGACCGCCAGCTTGAGGAACCGACCGTCTTTGTCCCGTGTGGCGCGTGTAATTTGCACCGAGAGGCCTACTTTGAAAAGAATAGCTACCCCCGCCGTCTTGGTGCGTGCGGCTGCCCAGGACTGCAGAGGGTATTTAGGGTGGGACATGCGCGAAGTATCTGTGCGTAAAAGGTGGGTTTCTTGGAGGTAAATAATATCTGGGTCGTGCAGGAGAAGATATCTCCATATTTGCCGCCTTTTGTTTGGAGTGTTTAAACCTTTAACGTTTAGGAAAATACACTTAAGAGGAGCCATTAGTCAGTTCAAGGTGGAACACGCTTTCACAGGGTCGTGAGGTATCGTTTCCCTCCCTCTCTGGATTCTGGGTCCAATATATTAGTGATAATCGTAGTAGGAAGCGTGGGCAGTGGAGGTGTCCGTCCCAACAAGGAAGGAAGGGGCCTGTCTCAGAGAGTCTCCGGGGCTCCAGCCATAGAGCTGAGTCAGCACCGCAGGTGTGGACCCTCTCCCCAAGAATCCAAGGAAAGAAAGATAAGAGAGAAAGAAATATAGAAGAGGAATAACCAGAAAGGACCAGTGAGGTCAAACTACAAAAAGGCCAACTGGGCCAGAAAAACCCATTCCAGTCCAGGAGCGGCCCACTGGTGAGAACCAGGGCGGCTCTGAGGGAGTCACTCCTCTTGGGGACTAAGGAAATGGCGGGGTGGGCCATGGAATTGCTCGGTGTCCGCAGCGTCCGTCCCCCAGTGGTCGGGCCGCTTTATCCGTAGTGGGGGGGTTTGGGACCCTCTGTAGAAACTGTCTCTATTCCCCTCAACCGAGCCTGGTCCGAGGCTCATAGGATGTAAGATATGGCGGGGACCGGGGGCGCCGTCGGGGGTAGGGGGTGATATGAATGTGTGTGCCACTGGGGAGGTATAGCCGCTAGGTGAGTTCCATAGTGACCTTTAGTCGTGAGAGTATGCATTTCAGGTAAACAAACTTTTTAACAGTAGGTACTAGGGCAGGTATATGCACAGTCCGTTCCAGTTCGGCAAGGTGAAGATAGAAAGTCTCTTCCATTGCAATGGATTCTTAGTTAGGTACACTTCAATCTCCAGTGCCCGAGCCAGAAAGGGAGGAAGGGCCGGATCGCGATGCACCCTGAGCTGAGGACTGCGAGGCTTCAACCGTCTTCAGGTGATGAATGATGTCTTGTTTATCTTGGAGAGATGTCATGTTGGCCTTAGAGGACCTAGTGCGAGGGGGTCGCACCCTCGACCATTCAGGGCGAAGGGAGATCCGGGAAGCCGGTTCGGTATGCTTGGGGGAGGGGGGCGGAGTTCCATGCGACATGCAAAGAATTTGGAGTGCTTCCTTAAGGGATCTCGTGAATCTACATTTCCCCTCCCAGTGGAAGATCAAAGCAAAGGGGTGGCCCCACTGATATTTGACATTAGATGCTTTCAGTTTGTCTGTCACTGGTTTGAAGTCCCTGCGGCGGCGCAGGGTGAGGGGGGACAGATCTTGGAATAGTTGTATATTATGTCCTTCATATGTCAGTGTCTCAACTGTTCGAGATGCTTGTAGGATTGCCTCTTTCTCCTTATAGAAGTGGACCCTGGTCAGGATGTCAGGGACCAGGTTGGTGTTGCCACGCGGTGGGGCCACCCGGTGGGCGCGGTCCAATGTTGGAGGTGAGGAGTCATCATCCCCTCGCACCGCTTGAAGGAGGTCCGCGACGTAGGTCGTTATGTCTTGTCCCTCTGCGCCCCGCGGCACGCCCCTTATGCGGAGGTTGTTCCGGCGACTCCTATTTTCTAAATCCTCCTGTTTAATTTGGAGTTCTATGTGTTGCTCTTCGAGTGCAGACACCCTACGCCATAGTTCCTCCTGATCCTCTGTGCGCGAGTCGAGAGTCCGTTCCAGGTCGTCCACCCTAGTGCCGATGTCTGTGACATCCCGCCGAAGGTCCGCCAGGCATGTTTTGACCTCCAGCTTGAGAGATGAGATTTCAGACTTTATTTCGTGAAGGAAGTTGGACATGAAGGCCTGCGTGATAGGGGCATTATCGGGTGTCGCCTGCTTGGTGTCCATTGTGAGATCATCCTGTGAGGGTGCCGATGTATGTTTATTCCATAGGTCTACCACTGAGGTGTCTTTAGAAGGTGTTTGTGCAACGGTTTTCCCTGCTTTGGGTTTAGTCATATCTCCAGAGGTGGAGGTGTCTCCCAGTCGAGGTGTCGCCCACCACCAAGTAGGGGGCTCCACCAGCTTCACCCCAGGACAGCCCAGGAGCAGTGGATGCAGGAGAAAGCACCACCAGGTCGGATCTCTGCCAGGCAAGGCTCAGTGCAGCACCGGACAGACGGCCCAGGAAGCGTGAGGCGAGCGGCTCGAGGAGCACGAGGGATAGGTCCTATCTCCCCACCGGAGACGTCAGGAGTCAGCTCTGCCAGCGCGCAGTGGAGGCACCGTTAATGTGTGGTGTGGAAGAGGGCCAATACCTAGTCCGGAATGGACAGCCCAAACAGCCCGCTGAAGCTCAGCCCCGGGAGCATTCCAGTCTCAGAGGGGGTAGAGCGAAGGTAGGCGCCGCGGGGCAAGTGTGGGGCGCAAGAGTAATGATGATAGCTGTCCGCATTCAGTTTCCCAGGGGATTGTAGTGCGACAGACCACGCACTGCCCAAGCCCCTTGTCCCCCCCCCGGCAGCCGTGAAGCAGGAGGCAGGCAGTAGAGGGCGCGGAGGTACTCAAGCCAGCCCATCCACCGCCCCTAGGATTCGGCCAGAAACTTGCTGGGAGGTAGGCCGCCGCCGCGCAGCTGGGTAGGAGTCACAGGCCTCAGTGTCAGCAGGGCATCAATAGGGTGCAGCTTGGCCCCTGTGGTCAGGTATCGGGGGACCAGCGATGTGTCTCTACCGGGTGTGTCGAGGCGAGTGGTGTCAGGGGGGATCCCCCTCCGCTCTCTGCAGCAGGTAAGTGTCTCTCGCTCCCCCGGCGCGTCTCTCTTCCCCCGGGGTGGTCAGCGCCGATCCCTCCTCACCTGGCTCATATTCGTCCTCTCCCCCCCCCACCCGGTGTGGTGGGCGAAGCGGGGGTTACCACAGAGCCGGATTAAGCCCCCTGTAGGCCGCCCCGGGATATCCCCGTCCAGGCCCTGAAGTCGCCCAGGGCCCTCAATATAGCCAGGTGCCAGGGGTATGGGGCAGTTAGGGAGGAGATCGATCCTCAGCTCTGCGAGGTAGGGGGCATGCAGCAGAGTATGCAGAGTCGCGCACCACAGGCCCTTTGTTGCTCCTAGGATTGAGCCAAAAGGGTGCCGCCGGACAGGCCTCCACCGCGCAGCAGGACAGGAGTCTTAAAGCTCGGTGTTAGCAGGACGCCAGAAGGGCGCAGCTTGGTCTCTCTCTCCTCGGTCAAGTACCGGGGGTCAGCGGCGCATCCCCACTTGGGGGGGATGGTGGGGGAAGGTCCGGGAAATGGGCCCCCGTCGCTCTCAGCAGCAGGCAGTCGGCTCTCGCTCCCACGTCGTGTCCTTCCACCCCCGGGTCCAGCGCCTGTCTCTCCTCACCTCTCTCGTAGTTGTCGTCTTCCCCGCTCCAGGCTCTCCGGTGCAGTCGGGCCTCAGGAACGGAGGACGGCAGTTAAGGGAGCGCTCCCCAGCCGGCGGCAGGTCACTCTCTCGCAGCCCCACACAAAATGGCGGTCAGGGCCCGCACACAAGGCCACCTCCACTGTCTCGGGCCGCTCACAGTGCCGCCCAGGGTCCCCCGCGCAGTCCTCTGTCAGGAGCGGGATCGGCGGAGCAGGCAGGCACACCCCCGCAGTCCCCGCCGCTCAGGGCAAGGCAGGTTACGGGCTCCCCTGCAAGCGGGATCACCTCCGTGGCACTTGGCAAGATGGCGGGCGGGTCCCCGTCTCACGAGCCTTCTCCTCCCTCTCGGGATTGTCCGGACGGTCTGATGCTCCGCACACGGTCCCCAGGCTACTGCGGGCTTCAGGAGGTCAAGGGGGGTGGTGTTGACCTCACCCCCCGTGCTTTTGATCGCTTTAATTAAGCCTTATGCCGACCCCGGAGGACGGAGCCCAAGCTGCGTGCGTCTTATCCCATCAAGGTCTTGGCCACGCCCCCCCATTGCAGACTTTTAAGATGTTCACCTCTATTTCCTCGGCTGCCCATGAGAAAGGTCATGCCCTCGAGCAAATTTTTCAACTTCAATTTATCGGCTGATCCTCCTTCTCCTATTACCTGGTCCGACCACTTTCTTCTTAAATTTGATATACCCCATTCTGGCTCAACCTCCCGGGCGGTCGCTGGGAAAAAGAATTCCAGCTACAGAGCCTTTCATAAAATATCCATTCCTAAGTTAGCCGATGCCCTAGGACACTCTCTATCAGAGCTATCTAATATCCCTGACTTGGGTGCTTCTCAAATAGACTCCTGGCTTCGTACTAACATCGAGGCAGCGGCTCCAGTTATCACTTTCTCCTCTAAGAGGGCAGCCGCGCCGGCTCCCTGGTTTAGTGATCATCTTAGAACCAGTAAAAGGAACTGTAGAAAAAAGGAACGTAAATGGCGTAAATTCTACTTACAGGAAGGCCTACAAAGAAACTTTAAAAACTCACTATTCTCTGGTAAAAACAGCCAAAAAGAACTTTTTCCAAACAAAGATTGAAACTTCCCAAAATAAAAGTAAAGATATCTTCAGGATAGTGAAATCCTTCACCTCACCAAAAGCCGGCTCAATGGAAGGACCATGCTCAGAAGAATGGTCAATGCAGATTGCCCAATTTTTTCATAATAAGATCTCGCTGATCCAACAAGCCTTCTCTAACATCTCAGAAGATGAGATATCTTTCTATCATAGTGCTAATAATACATTTCTAAACCTGGAACCTCCACTTTTACACGCTTTCCCGGAGCTCCAGCCGGAAGAGTCACTGTCCCTCATTCAAAGCATTAAGTCGGGCTCTCCGTCCGACCCCTGCCCAGCTAATATCTTGACCTTATTAGCCCCCACTATTAACCCTACAGTACATCAGCTCTTCAACGCCTCCCTCTCCTCAGGCACTATGCCAAAAGTATGGAAACACGCAAAGATCCTTCCATTGTTAAAACGAGCTAATGCCAACCGGACGGATCCGGCCAACTATAGGCCGATCTCTCTGCTTCCGGCCCTCTCTATGCTTCTGGAGAAGCATGTAAACAAGGCCCTACAAAGACATTTTGAAGACGGTAAGCTTCTCCATGAATCCCAGTCTGGCTTTAGAGCCAATTTCAGTACCGAGTCAGCTTTGCTGGAGGTGACCGAGTTCATCAGGGGCAGTTTGGACCAGGGTGGCAAGGCCGTTCTTGTACTGCTCGACCTGTCGGCGGCCTTTGATACGGTCCCACATGACAGGCTCTTAAATAGGCTTAGAGACATCGGCCTACGTGGGACCGCCTTGACATGGATGTCCTCCTTCTTGGGTAATAGATCTCAGGATATCTGGCTCCCTCCGTTTTCATCTCCGGTGCCGGCCTCTGACGTGGGAGTCCCTCAGGGCTCCATTCTTAGCCCTACCCTCTTTAATATCTATCTATCCCCTCTTGCAGCCATGGTAGAGGAAGAAGGCGCCAAGATTGTTTCCTATGCTGACGACACGCAGCTGATTTTCACATGTGATAAAGGCCTAAACTTTGATGGGGCAAGGATCAGGGCCTGTCTCACAAAGGTGTTCAACTGGTTGAAGATTAATCAGCTTTAAGTGTAATCCGGATAAAACGGAAGTGGTTTTCTTTGGAAACCCAGAAACCCCGGAATGGAGCTCCTGGTGGCCCGAAGATCTTCCACCTCCACCCGAAAAAAAGGAGAAAGCCAAAAATTTAGGAATTATTATTGATAAATCACTCTCCATGCATTCTCAGATTCAGAATCTCATTGGCACTTGTTTTGGCATACTTCGAATGCTAAAAAAAATTCCTGCCATTACTTCCCCTGGAGAGCAGAAAGATAGTGGTGCAGGCGATGGTGACCTCAAGGCTTGACCATGTCAACTGCCTGTACCTCGGTCTTCCAAAATGTTTGATCCAGCGACTGCAAGTGGTTCAGAACGCGGCAGCCAGAGCCATTGTTAAACCCAAACCTAGATCTAATATGATGCCGATTCTTGCATCCCTACACTGGCTCCGCATAAAAGAACGGATAGATTTTAAAGCCCTGACCATCTTTTTCAAAGCATTTCACAAAGTAGGAGCGGGCTACCTCACTAAACGGGTTAATCATTACACTACCCCTAGACCTCTGCGCTCTTCAAATGCTAACTTGGCCTGCGTTCCCAGGATACGTCTGGCACGCACGGGACGCAGATCCTTTGGCTTCTTGGGTGCGAAGCTGTGGAACAGCCTCCCGGAGCCCTTGAGGTTAAACACCAACCTTCTGTCTTTTAGCAAGAACCTAAAAACTTGGCTTTTTAATCAATAATCTGGGTCTTTCTCCCTCTTTATCCTACTTCTGTCAAGGCGCCAGGACACTCTAGTTTGAGTAGCTGTGCGCTCTAACAAATACCACATTTCATTTCAATAGAACCGATCAGTCTCAACTTTGTCGCAAGACTCTTGCTCAGACACAATTTGGACATTTTAAGCTGAAGGTGTGAGTTTTATGGTCTGGCTTGGCAAGGCAGCTGTCACCAGACAATTATGTGAGAATCACCAGGAGAGGGGCTTTGGCTCCGTCCACATGCTTGGAGCCAGCCAAGAGAAGGGCTCTGGCTCCACTCACATGTTAGAAGCCAGGAGTTCATGTTTTGATTGGGCAGAAGTTGTGTACCTCCACAAAAGAAGTGCTTTCCCTCCACACAGCTGTTGTCATTTTGATTATTTATCCAGCTACCTGAGCTTGAACTTTAAGGGGTACACACATGCCAATATAATGCTAATAAAGTGCTTTGGCTATCTAGATAATTTATGGTGTTTTCTGTGGCAGCAGCACAGATATGAGGATGCAGTCATTGACATACATGGATTTTTAGATCTGGCTTGACAGTACATTAATAAGACAGACCAATTGGCTTTGCCAGTGCTTGTTTTTTGGCGCTTTTATTTTACTGTGGATTCCAAACTAAAGTATGGCAGCACTTTAAGTTGTTTTGGTTATCTTGGCGATGAGAAGAGTAGTACAGTAGCTGCGGGGTATATTTATTTCATGTATACAGTTGCATGGATCTACATGCCTGAAGAAGCAGCTAGAAGCTGGTAGAGATTGTTTGCAATAAAGCATCAATGTTCTAATGTTCCACGGGTGACTAAGTACAAATTGTCATTTTTGATGACTGCGCTATTAAGAATCCACCTGATTTAGGATTGTATCTGAAGCACTAGAATATGAGATCAAAGTGTATTTTTGTATGTTCTTTCAGGAAGGTTGGGCATTTTAGAAATGTTGTAGGAGGATGAAAAGGGTTAGATGCGCATCTGACCCCATTCCCCATGTCACTACCTAATAAGATCCATTTGATTTAAAAGTCGCACAATAGAAAAATAATATGAAGATGTACAAATCGATTTTCATTTCCGCTTCAGATTGAACACAGGTACTTGGAAGGCTATAGCTGCTCCATTTAAGCCAGAATTGTGCTGCATGGACAGTAGTGCTGAGGTTGCCCGGTAGCTGAAATTGTTTGCCCACCAGACTCCTAAAGGGAGTGCTGAATAGCAAAAATGAAGGGCTCTGTGTCTTGTTGCCGATGTTTTTCGAGTTTTGCAATATGTTTAAAATCCAATGAGTTTCTGGAACACGTGTGTCCTTATTGGAGTAGTGCAGCATCTTAAGATGAAATACGTATGAGTAGCAGAGCTCCTCCATTAAAAGATAATAGAATGTCTCATTAATTTAACAGTGCCATTTTTCTTTCAAAATGACATCACATTGCCTTATTTTGAAACCATAACCAAAAATAGCGTTAGTCGAAAATATTAAACTGACCAACTTAAGCCACATTCATATCATGGTGGTGCCAAGCCTATAACACGCACCTACCACTGTTAACTCAGAAACCCAGCACCAACGTACCACTCCTACCCTCCGACTTCCATTCCTATCCACACCCCGCCATCAAACCTACCATTTCAATCTTCTAACCTGCTAGTCCACCTCACCCCACCCCAGTGACGCAAACTATGCCAGAATTTCAGTATATGCATGTGAAATACACCTGCACAGAATAGGTTTCCATGTTAAACATTTACTTTGTCGTTATGCTGACAATTTGGCATAGATCCAGCCCTTTTGGACCAATCATCAATACCCTGTTAATAAATCAATGACGTGCTCAACTCAAGATAAAATATTTGCAAAAATGTGAAGTCAGTAAAGCCCTTACTTCTTATTTTGATATTTGGGTTGCAAGACACCGGTGAAACAAAATTGTCTTTTCTATAGTAGGACAATAATCCCACTATCCATGCTATTATTAACCCTTACCAGTAAACATTTTTTGTTAATTCAATTTTCCTAAATCAAAGTCCCTCCCACCAGCTCAGGTTTGTCTAAGTTTCACTGATACCACTTGTTTAGTTTTTAAAAATAGTAGAATGTACGTCTACCAAATTACTTTTTGCCCCACTTGATTGTTAGGGTTTTTGTGTTTCCCTGCCTGTTTTAATAACAATGTGTATCTGTGGTTGTTAAAATTACAGTTATCTGATTCATATTTGAAATCACTTTTGGATCCAAATTGTAATTTGATTTCTCCGAAGTGTGCCGGCTAGGTGGTGCTACAACACAACTACTACTACACAACTGGGAACCAGTATAGGCATGCAAAAAGCATACAGAGTCATGCATCTTAGGGAGAGAGTGACCATTCTTGCATTGCTGTAAAATGAGCACTTGCTTTTTTGGTGATATTACAGGTCTGCAACTTCTTGGTGTGGACTTGCAAGGCACCATGTAGGTGGGGCCTGAAGACAAAAAAAATGGTGGACCTTGCTTGAGTGACATATCTAAAATCCTTGCATAGCCTTTCATTGGTTGTATGAAGAAGATATTTCCTCCTTACCAAAGTGACTGCATAGAGAGGTGGACTATCTGATGTCTTGAGAGTGCAATTGACGATCACATGTACACGAGAAGCATAGACTGCAGAGGGGTGACAAAGGTGGCTCTGAAGCATGAATTCTCTCCACAGACACTCGCTACACACTACTGTATTCGGCAGTTCACACAGACTGATTATTAAAAACATATCTTGGCTCAGATTCTCAAATTTCCACAATACCTGAACAGTCCAGTACAAATATGTTTGCATGCAGTTATTCCTTGTTGGATAATATGCCACTGATTTACTTTAAACTATCATGCATATACAATCACATTGTATATGTGAGATACTGGTATGGTTGGCCAGAATTTCGTCTCTGTGTGTTAAGATGTAACAGAAAAATTCCATATGGACATTTATTCTTAAATGCATGACTTTGCATCCTCTTAGGTCTGAAAGGAAATTTAATTCTAATGGAATGCATCCACATGTAGGATTTACAGTTCTCTTTATAGGAACGTTTTGGCAGCTGGTACATATGCATTGTCTGTTTATATGCAGTACTACCTAAAGACAATTCTTCTTATGCTTAAAAGGGGAAGAACAGTGGTCGATACCTGACTTTTATTGCAGTGGCTGATTTTCTTAATCAAATGTTTCACTTGGTCTTCTTCATTTAACTAGAAGCACACGGTGTTGAACAATATAAAAAACCACATGGCAGTATATTGCTCAGTTCTGTTACATGTGGAAGATTCATTACGTTGATAAAACTGTTTTCAAACAAATTTTATAAATGCGTCCTGGAGGACTCCAATATAGAGCATTATCAGCACAGTTGCCTGTTACTGCAGTGTTTTTCAATAAACCAAGTCATCATACTTGGCTGAAACATATTCATTGCTTTGAGGGTTACTAGATAGGTGTATTAATTTCTGCCTACTTTTTGTGGTCGAAACTTTGATTTCCTGCAATATTTAATTTGGCAAAAACATGATGGATTTTGTAATGTTTGGCGCGAAGTTTGTGCAATTATTTCTGCCTCAAGATTGTTGCAATTAATTTATTAACCCATTTGTAAATAAATCCTTAACTTACTGTAGATATTTTTTTTAAAAGGAAAGAAAGGAAACTATGCAAACATCTTAATTTTAGTTTTTGTGTAGTGATTAAAAAAAATTGGTTATGTGAGATCTCACAAATTCAGCCATCAATCTTTGCTTTACTATATATATTTTTTTTTTGAAGAATCTGGATGGGACTATTCTTTCCATAGGTTTCCTAAAGAATTACACTAGCAGAGTCTGGAATGCTTAATTGGTATGGTTCATTTGTTTCGCCATCTTATACCTGAAAATTCAATGCAGTATATTTGTGGGTTTAATTTGTAGCTTTTATTATGAAATTGTACCTTATTTGCAGAGGTGATGTTCCAAATTTGGAAAACTCTTTGAATGTGTGTTTTGGATGTAAATACATTTTTGGCCTACACTAAAGTGATGACCGTACCTCCTATTCAAACAAGAGAGTAAGCTTTGATTATACATGTTACACAAAATATAACCCCGACATTGACTTGCCCCCTTGACTTCAAAGACAAAAAAGGTAGTGTTTTTCAAGATTAAAATATAACAATTGTAAATTTATAGGAAGTCATTTTAGGGGTCTTTTTGGGTGTGGCAACATAGGAACATTTTTGGTTAATAGATGAGCTATCCTCTTTTTGAAGACGGTGACATCTTTGATTATCTGTGTTTCACTAACTGTGTAATCTTCTGACATCACTAAAGAGCTGCCTTTCTTTTGTATGATTAAAAAAAAGTGTTGAGATTTTAATAGATTAATTTTTGCATCATCACTATTAAACCTAGTTTGAGTGATGATGATGGGGGGAACTCGTTTAAATTTTTTTTTTTTTTTTTTTAAATAGATGGTTCAGTCTAATGACAGTTACAGTCCAGGTGTGAGTGAGTAAAGATTTCTTTTTTTCCTTTCTTTTTAGGTGATATCACGCAGAAGGGCTATGAAAAGAAGAGAGCCAAACTGTTGGCGCCGTACATTCCTCAGACGCAGGGTAGGTTTGTTGCAGTGGCGATCTTTATATGGAATCTGACAGTATTATTTACTTGGAAAATTTATTCAGTGTTGGCCACGTCTGTCATCAAATAATCAATTTTTTGTTCAACATATTGTAAAAAGAAAAGTATTTCTTGCCTGTAAATTCGGATCAGGTGCCCGGTGCTTTAGTAGAGCAGATGAGCATGGATCAGTGATTAACATAACTAAAGGTGTTGATGCTACAGTACAGCACCTTGACCCTACTGTAATATTTATAGTAATGTGCAGAAGGGCTGTTCTGAATTGTGACGAACGCATTTTTTAAAATTTCTGTCACATACCTGATTCTCCTAGTTAATTTAACTGTTTGTTGTTTGTTTTCACCCACCTAGTCAATGATATTGTTTGATAAAAAAAGATTTGAATCTATCGGACAACACATATTGGCATAATGGTTTTCCCATTATATTATAATTTACATGTTCTGCTGAGGGACCACTGTTCTTTTATTATTGTAGCACTAGAGCATGGCGTCATCCCCAACATCACCCCCCTTGTCTAGGTTACTTTCCACTTTACAGGCTAGTGGGAAAGACTGATATTAAAGTACCATACTAGCTCAAGGTCTTATCAGTTCATACTCAGTCTCCAACACGGTAAATGCTAGCCCATTACATTTCAAAACTTCTGTCAACTATCCCACAGCTGTGTACCACCCAGATATACTTGCCCCAGCAGTATCAAGGTGAAAAGATCTGTCTCAGTGCACCAAGATCTTGTGTGACCTAGCAGCCGCCTTTCTGCTCTGTGGCCAAGTGGGTGTCTGGTTCCCATGTACGCTAACCTGTAGATGGATTAGTAATTCTGCTTGTTGGAATAAGCAGCTAAGTTTGCAGCAGAGGATGGTATTTTTGGGACTTAGGAGCAGTTGGTCAGGTCTGATTTTCATGGGAGGATGCGGTTATTGAAAAGTTTAGTTTTGGTAACTCAAAGAAAGTCAAGGAAGTATGTGAAAGAGGGCTATTTCATAGCTAAGAGCCTTGAGATTTTGCCTCCTTGTTTCCCTGGCGATTTTATTTGGGCGCAAAGCAAGCTATCTCTGAATATTCGTGTCTTACTTGAGCACACTGTCACAAATATTACGCGATTGGTTGATTAAATGGCGCAGAGATAAGGTTATCTCAGTATAAAAAGCTCTGGTTCTTTACAAATGGCACATTAAACGCATGTTAACTGATGGCAGCCATTTATCACTTTATGCCATGGCCCTCCTAAGTGTAGTTGTTGTGACGTCATAGTTAACCACTTGCAGTTCAAATCACTGGAGCATCTGATCAAAGATCTACGCATTTCGTTGAAGTGTGCCACTGAGCACTTCCCTTCAGCTCCCTTGTTTAGGAATGCGTAAATGACTACTTCCAGCGCGGAGAAGGAGAACGCTGCTTGACAGTGAGTTCATCAGATACCAGTCACTGAAAAGGTTTGAGAGGCAGCCGGCATCGTTTAAGAGGTGCGCACCAGCTTATCCATGCAAGGCCTTTGGTAGATAACATCTCTACTGTTGCATTAAGTCTGATAATTTCACAGTCGATGAAAGCATTGGGGAGATATGCATGTGCGGCAAACTAGTTTCAACAGCCCAAGAAGAATGAAACATTTCCTTCCTATCGTGAGAGTTTAATTTCTATTAAAGACACTGGCAAAAAATGTGCATTTATCTTTCTTCTTTATTTTGCTCGGCAGTTCTCATTAACAACAATATATCTAATTGGGACTACAAATCCCATGCCTTCTTAAAGTAAAACAACAATCCACCAATGAACATCCAGCCGTCCATATTGAAATTCCTCAAGAAAAACACTTTCACTTTCAAAGTGCTTTTAGTTTTTTCGAATCCCCATGGCCTCTTGATTCATTTAGTACTCTGTCAGCATCATAATTTAAATTTATGAGGCAAGTTTATCAACACTAAGAACATAGGGCCGTACTTTAATCTAAGAAAATATACTTCTCAATGAAATAACAGCGTCCTTATTATTCTGGCGGGATGCATGCTTAACAGCAGATTCATTTGGGATAATCATTGCCTCTGCCGCCTTACAATAGCTAGGAAGTTTTTCATTCTGTGTCTGGAACCGGAAGTTTCAGATTATTCAAGTTTAAAGCTTACTTTGTGCTAATGAAGCCACCTTCCTCACAGATTTAAAATAAAAAAAATGTTTTTCAGGACCGATCAGCTGCATTCAGAATGTCTTCTAAACAACACACCAAAGAAAATACAATGCCTTCGAAGCCAAAGGCCCCTATCATGAAATGGGCCCTAAAACTGGAATTAGCTGCACCAGTCTTGTTCATGATCCACTGTACCCATCTAGCTATCGTAAGCGAGAAAACAGGCTTAAAGGGTTTTAATGGCAGTCATAAATTGATATGAACATGGAGGTCTTACCCTTGTATTCTCTGACAGCTCATCACTCAAAGCGAAGAATTGTCTGGGAAAGTTGAATAATTAACCATCCTGGGACAGTACTTAGTACTCTTCCCCGACATCTAAAATCCGTTTTCAGGAAATAAAGCACAACAACATTTCCAGCTTACCTGATATCTCTCTCCTGGAAGAAACGGATTATCTTGCCATGATTCCAGAAGACGTTAAGCCAGATAAACATGTCATAAACAGGTGTGCCTGGGCTTGGGAGGAACTGAAAATCGAATCCCTTGGAGTAGTTTACAGACCATGGGGCATTCTCCCACCGTATTTCTGGTGCACAATAAATGACAATCTGAGATTGCCAATCTGCATGCATGTATCCTCCCTACACCCAGCATCAGGAACCCTACTTCTCTCCCTGCCCACTGCTATCTTCCCGCGCTCCTCTGCACTTTCAACCCTTGGCACTGCTCGCCGCACTGCGGGTACACCACACAACACGGAGGGAGCGTTCACATGCACATCAAGCAAGTTTTCATGGGCTCTCATACACCCTGCACTCAGCACTCCAGAACCGATAGCACCCAGCACTTCACTTGCTCACACTAACCAGTCATCCACTCACACTGACCAACCGCCACTCACGCAACATGCCACACTCACATGCATGTTCCTGAACACCCGCTTGCTCACCAAAAATACCACAGGAGATATGGGACATACTGAATGACCACACTCCGTGTCAGCTCTTCCATACAGAAACATGGCTAAACTCAGCCTCTGCCCCAGACCCTGCTACAGCCATCCCCGCCAGCTGCAAGATCACCAGGAAAGACCATCAGCACAAGCCTCGAGGCAGAGTCGCCATCATACTTAAAGATATCAGCTGCACCACCTACATGGTCATGCTCACCAGCTACTTGGAACACCTCATATTCAAGAAATGCATCACAGCCAACTTCTCCCTCGGCGGAACTCTCGTATACAGACCACCAGGACCCCAAACCAAATTCACAAGCGACATCACAGACGTCACACCCATTATCAACACAAGTATCTTCATCCCCCTCGGAGACCCTTACTTTCACTTAGAAGTCTGCACCGACATAAACTCTACAGTCCTAGAAAACCTGAGCCCCACCCAGCACGTTATTGAACCCACCCACAATGCCATACACCTAATGGACCTGGTTTTCTCATCAAACAGAAACATCACAGTTGACAAGCTAGCAACTATAACTTGGACAGACCAGGCCCTCATCAGTTTCAGCATTCCCATCCTGCACCACCACAGACCTACCACCACTGGACATGCCCGCTGCAGCTGGAAAACATCAAAGAGGACTGGGCTTCCACCCACTCCGCACTCCAGCCCGAGCTGACCAGTAACATAGCGAACGCCATCAACTTCAGCAGCTGGTTTACTGCATGTGCCAATGCCCTGGCCCCCCTCATGCGCAACTTGATGGCAAGACCCCGACCACAGATGAGCTGGTACGCAGAGAAACTCAGGCTGACAAAACGGCACTGCAAGCAACTGAAGTGCAAATGGAGAACAAGTAAAGACACCAAGGATAAAGACATCTTCATATCTGCCCTTAGACACTACCACCAGCAGATATGGAACATCAAGCACACAGCTCTTCGTAAACCGCATCTACACCAGCACAAATGAAATATGCGCTATAATCAAAGATTTCACTGGTTGCCAGCATCATCACCCCGTCTCAAGACCTCTGTAACAAGCTTTCGGAATTCTTCTGTAAATAAACCACCTCCATTGACTGCAACGTTGACCCTCAACTGGACCCAGTCATCATCTCAACTAAATATCCCATCAAGTCCAAAGAATGAACTCCTATATCGTGACCCACGCTACCACAAAGACCATCTGATACTTGCCTCAACCACGCCTTCACCATAGGACTCCTACCAATCAACAAAGCACTAAAAACCTTCTTTATCACCTCCATCTACTCAGTCACATTCCCAGACACCTGGAAAGTGCCACAATCACACCTCTGCTCAATAAAACATCCAATGAACTAGCCACGCTCTCCAACTACAGAACCATCTCCCTCTTACCATACCTGACCAACGTCTTATAGCAGCTAATCAACTGATTCCTTACCAACCACCTCAGCAACCACCAGCTCCTTGATGCCACGCAGTCTAGATTCAGGCCACTCACAGTACAGAAACAGCACTCATCGCCGCCATAGACATCCGCATGATCATTGACAGAGGAGACATGCATCTCTTATCCAGCTGGACCCCTCTGCAGAGTTTGACAGGGTCTCACACCCCATCCTGTGCAAGATTTGAATCGAAGGATCCACTCTCTGCTGGATCTGCTCCTTCTTAACTGAGAGAACACAAGTTGCTCCTCAAAAGGTCACAAACTCATCTGGGGAGTGCCCTAAAGTTCAATGTTCAGCTTCACCCTCTTAAACGCATACATGATTCCTCTAGCTAACGTCATCCGTGCACACAACATACTCTCCTACGCCAGTGACAGACAACTCATACTTTTCCCTCTAAGACATGTCCCCAACACAAGAAACAAATTAATCGCCTGCATGACAGAAGTGCCTAACTGTATGAAAGCCAACCATCTCAAGTTCAACACTGACAAGACAGAAGTAGTGATCTTTGGCAGGAACATCTTGCTATAGGACTCCAACTAGTGGCCGGTCGACCTCACTCACACCCAGCACCCACAGCAGAATCCTTGAAATCATCATGGAAAGCCAACTGGACATGACTACATAAGTCAACGGTAACAATGCATCCTGCTTCCACATCCTGAAGATGCTGAGGAAGATAGTCAAATGGCTCCCAAGCTACACCAGAAAAACAGTCACTCCGGTCCTAATCACAGCAAGTTGGACTACAGGAACACCCACTTCACAGGGCTCACCAAGCAACTCACCAGAAGACTACAAACCATCCAAAACTCTGTAGCCAGAGTCATCTTAACCTCCCACACAACTCCTAACATACGACATCTCAGGGAGCTCCACTGGCTCCCCGATGCACAAACAGGCTAATTTCAAACTCCTCAGACACACATTCAAGGCACTACCAAACGCACAACCTTGAACATTTCTAAGGAAATGTGTAGTCTGAAGTAGCTTGGTGAAAATATACTGCAGCATATCGTGCATCGACAAACACCGACTCATTTCGGCGGAAACCATTTTGTTCACAGGTGGCAGTAACTTCCCATAGACCAATTTAAAAAGCCCACAGGCTAAATATAGGGCTAACATACAAGCTGCCTTGTCATTGAAAAACCCAACATCACGGCCATTTTATAATGTGTAAAGTAATGCAAAGGAATCAATGTTGCAAATTAATAATCTGCCCCAACTGGAATGTTACACAACATAAACACCAAATACATTAATTATTTCAAAATACATACAGCAAAACTGATTTGCACACTAGTATATGCCATGGGGAGGACAAACCAGTGTATTCTTCAATTGTAATACAGAATAATAGCTGCCATGTTTGATTGAAAATAAACACATTTTTCATGATATGTTGAATATAGCAGGTTGGTATTCGTGCGGAAAATAAATCATGAATAAGGGGCAGGAGAGATGGTAACAATCTCTAGCCCAAGTGGGCAATTATAGATACAGAATCAAAAAAATGCAGAACTTTTACTCTTATGCAAATTATACAGACTATCAATAATAAGTATAATGATTTGAAAACAAGGTGAAATAACACTGCAGTGGGCATCCCCTAAGTATCTTGAAAGCACCTTTCAACCTACACAATATATCAAATTAGCCACCACTTGACAAAAAAAGAAAGTCTTTTTCTTAACTTTAAAATACGTTCAGCCTCTCATATTGGCAAACATTGCAATAGACCTGTGCAAAAAGAAAACAAAGCTAATTATAAGCTTTATAACATCAGTGTCCATTGTAGTGATGTTACGCAAGAGACAGGAGATCAACCTTACAAATACCAAGAGAAAAATACAAAATTTAAATGGTCAAATCCAACAACACAGTTGGAAGAGTAGGGGGCACAACTCAAATACTTCTGACTGAAATGTACAAACAATTCTTCATCAATATTGAGTCCTCTTAGGGCTGAGGTGTCTAATTCTAAAATGTACCTGGACTCTAAACATCTGAGTGACCGTGTTCTGTCACCCCTCTTTTTGTCACTGGTATTCTATAATAGCAAAAAACTTCAATAGACTACTGACACCACCATGGATTTGCGTGAAGTGTGTCGCTACCGGGGTAATGTTTGTCATTATGACTGATAGCTCTAAGGTGCTCCAACACACATTTCTTAACTGGTTGGATAGTTCTGCCCACATACCACTAATCACAAGGGCACACCAAGACATAAATAACAAATCGGATGTACAAATAAGATATTTGTTAATATTTCTTTCCACATTCTTTAAGGGTAAGAGATATTTGATGGCGTTTAGAGCTGTTCTTGCAAGTCTTACATTTCTTGCATGGATGAAAACCACATTTGATGTCAGACAATGGGGACGAGGTGAGATTCTTACTAAGTCTGTCTTTTAAAGTTTTGCCTTTCCTATACGTCTCTCTGGGAAAAACATCAATTGCCCCCTCTAAACTAATGTCACTCATAAGTATCTCCCAGTGTTTACCCAGATTGTCTCACATCTCTAGCTTTCTGATCTTATGTTGTAATAAACCTGTTTTTGGCTGTGGTGGTAGGTCTAGAGATAAGTAAGTCTTCCCTGTGAGTTTCTCGAACCCTGCAAAGTGCGTCATTCAAAATTGAAGTTGGTAACCCCATCCTCTGAGCCTCGTCATCATGATATTGCCTTCCTCCGTAAAGGCTCTTCCATACTGCAGTTACGATAAGCCCTTAACAATTCACATATGGAATGCTGTTAATCAATGATTTGGGATGGCTGCTGTGGGCACCCCTGCAGTGGCTTTCCTTTACAATTTGGTTATCAACTTCTTGTCAATCACTTGTGCCTTAATGTCAAGAAATTCAATCTCCATTTTGCTCATGTGGCTGGTGAATTTAAGGTTAAAATTATCATTAAGGGTAGTTCCAACTTGCACTGCTTCTCTGGAGTTACCCTTCAAAATTACAAAGAGGTCATGTATGTAACAGATCCATGTTACTACATGTGTGTTAAATTCTTCCTGGGCACTGACCACCTGTTCCTCCCACCAGCCCATGAAACGATTAGTGGAGCTAGGGGCATTAGAGATGCCCATCACAGTGCCCTGGATCTGTCTAAAAATTTGTCATCAAAGACAAAAAAGTTGTTGGTGAGGCAAATCCAAATCATCTCGATAATCATTTCAGTACGAAAGAGAAATGATAGTGATCTATCTTTAAGAAAATATCTACATGCAGCAACTCAGTTTTTATGCCCTATGTTAGTATACAGACATCCTACATCAGGAGTCAACAGGAGGTAATCATCTTACCAGAAAATATCGTCAATATGTGCCAGAAAATTCCTACTGTCCTCTATGTAAGACGGCAGTGCGCTGACAAAGGGACATTGAAAAAAATCACTACACAACTTAGGCCCCACCTACCTGAACAGACACATCTCCTTCCACCAGTCACCTTGGCTCCGCAGAACTCCTACTCGCATACCTTCCACGAATACACAGAACCAGTTAAGGAGGATGTGCATTATTTTACATCACTCCTAAAGCGTGGAATGACCTCCCACTCCACATCAGAGCCTCCTCCTTTCTTATTGAATTCCGCAAGAAGCTGAAGACCTGGCTTTTCAATTAACTACCCTACCCTAGGCAGGGCTTGGCACACACCTGCTCAGCCCCAGGATACCCTTGCTAGTGCGCTTTACAAATGCACATACCATTGATGGTGTGATAAGCCATTCCTTTACTTGCCAATTTAGACATGAAGCTCAGTATCCAAACTACATCAGCTCCTGCGGGATCCAAACTCTTTCTCGGGCACTAACAGGACCATATATCCCATGCAGAACTGTTATGTTTGTTGAATTTCCCAGGCCTTCCTGATTAAGCTGGAAGCTTGTTCCGAAAGCTCTGAAATATCTCGGCATGCTTCTGGAATCTTCCAGGCCATCGTTGAAGGGTTCCCACTGGAATCAGCTGATGGGATCTGCCGTGCAAAACCATCAGAATGTTCGGAAACTGGGGAAGAAGTATTGGAGAATTCAAAAAAACTCCCAGAAGAACTGGAAACCAGGCTTGCGATCTCTACAGTGGTATCACCAATACCAGATTGGCTTTCTTCCTCCTCACCTGTGCCATCAGTCTCATGATCATCGAGAATAGGGTTGGGGGAATGCATATCCAAAATTCCTTGTTCAATATTGAAGGCATACGTCTCTCCCCTTTGCGAGAGGTTCCTGTTTCTAACTAAAGAAATGGGGAAGTTCATGGTCCGTCTGTGATGCAAATAGATCCACCTTGCATGGACCTCGCTTGTCCATTAGCAACTAAAATATTTGAGTTCAGTTTCCATGTGCTGAAGTCTTTTCATATTTCTTGAATTTAGATCTGTGGTCAGATTCTGTTTCTGCTGCAGGCATTCTGCTGGGCTGATATTCTGTTTTGCAGGCAGAAGTGCCAAAATTCCTTGCCAAGTTCCTCTAGCGAACTCACCTTTGTTCCCCCTAATATGTTTATATTGAACCGCTGATACTTTGTTCATCTTCAACAGCATAGAGCAGAGACGAGGCACCTCTTTGAGTGTTTTGCCACAAATGATCCTGCCAAAAACTCCAGGCATTTGATGTGCAGTTCTTTTTCCTTTTCTGACCATAATCCTCCTGTGGGAGTAGTCCCATAATGCGCTCAGCATCCTGATTGACTTGCATCAAAATCTATAACCAGTTCCGGAATGGTGACGAAAATGGTCTCCACATAGTCCAGACACCATTCAGTCTCAGTATTGGCCTCGTCTGACAAAGTTATCCCCCATGCATAGGTCAGACCTTTCCTGATATATGCGGCCTTGAGCCTTTGAATTGCTCGGTATTGGAGCAGACCTGAGAAGATTCTGGCAAAGTGACTCAACAAGATCAGTTGTCTTGTCAACGTTTTCCTCAGTTTCCTTCTGATGAGTCATATTAATTTGGGAGAGCTTCAATTTTCATAGCAGTGAATTGATTACAAAGCCCAAAATAATCATCTTTGAGATTGATTGATCTTGCAATTCTGGAAGTTGATCACTGGCCCTAGAAACTGAAGAAGGGACACACCTGCACTTGGGTCAATCCTCAATCTGGTAGGGTCCTGGATTATCAACAGAATATCGCCCACGTAGACAATAAATTGCATCCCTCAAGATCTTAGGTGTTCTACAACTGGCCTCAGGACCTTGGTAAAACTCCACGGTGCGGATTGGAGACTGAATGATAAGGCTTGGAACTCATACACCTGTTATCATATGAACTGGAGGAATCTCCTGTAAAGAGTGTAAATTGGGATCATTTTATTTATTTATATTTATTTATATAAGTTTTATATAGTGCTTGCTAGACCCGAAGGTGTCAGAGCGCTTCACATGATAGTGATAGAATACAGTAAAACAGTGACACAATGAACATATGAGGTGAGAGTTCACTAGTTAATGGTACATATCCTAAGTGATAGTAGAGTAACCAACAACTAGAGACACAATTCTAGAGGATCTAATAGACAACATAAGCAAATAAACATGAGATACTCATCCCTCAGGCCTAACTTCACCATTCTATCATCTGGTATCAAGATGTCCCCTAGTGATGCATCACCTGCATTTTGAGTTTGTGGTACACTAAGCAATCGTTGGACTTCTTTAATTGCATCTTTCCAAATATACACATCTTTCTTTTCTACCAAGAAGATATTGCTGAAGAATCCTCTTGGGTGTAAAGAAGAAGGGAGCACCGCACCCTTGGCCAGCCAGGTACTCCACTTCTAGACCTGTGAGGGATGCCAGGGCATTTGAAAAGGAGGGTGGTCTAGATCTTGATTTTTGTTGTTGTTGCTTTTTGTGAAATTCCGTAGAACTCCATGAACACCCTAGACAGCCTGGATGACACGTGACCCCGTAATTTCCAGCCTATTGTGAAAAAAAAGATGTAACCTTCCTGTAACCTTGATTGGGAAGAATGGATAGACCTTACCTGTATTTCTTCCTGGTGCGTTACTGCCACCAGGGAAATCTTAAGGATTTTGGGGGTCCGGAGCCGAACGTATTTTGGGGGGCCATCTTCAGAACAGCTTTAAATTTATGATCCAATTTCATCCCTTCCATGCTGTCTTTGGCCTGGTCACTGACAGTGCTCAGGCGCACTCATCCAAATTCAAAGGTTGTTACATCTAATATTCAGGGTTAGTGATGCGTGTTTTCAATATTGTAACACTGCAGCAGCAGCTCACTAACATTACCTCATATAATCTCTGTGATGCCCTCCCATTTCTCATATGTGAGGTCATATTTTGATCTAAAATAAACGTTTTTATGAATGTTGCATGAAACATAAACATATTTCTCTGCAAAATGTCTGTAATATAGACTCACACATCACTCACATTAAAAATAAAATAAAGGGAAACAGTATTTAACACAACCTGTTAAATAATTATTCACGGTCATCAGGGCAAGAGACTGCAGAGCAAAGCTGGCACTGTCTCGGGTTCCCTGAAAGTCTGAAGTCTGGGTCAGAGCCCACTTTGCCCATGCCTTAAAACGTCTCTGAAGGTATCTATGCCACCTTGATCTCTTGCGATGCTTCAAATATGGACTCCCCCACCCCCTTAGTTTGTTCTTTCTGTGCCACTGGAAAGGCCATCTGACTCCTTGACTACTTTGGGTGGCTGGAGAATATGGTCGATGTTAGAGTTCCCCTGCCGATCCTTCCGAAAATCTTCTGGCCGAAAACTCTTCTGGTCAGGTTCCCCTGATTTTGCCTTGTCCTCAAGGTCCTCAGGTGTGGATAAGTCTCATCCTCCCAGGGTTACCTTGCTCCCCAGGGTCTTCAAAGGTGTTAATGTGTTCTTTCAAGACACCCGGTCTAAGGTATTTAAAGTTGTCCGAAGGGGTAGAGCTTTTCACTCTCTTGATCTTGGCTTTCTCCAGCTTTTTGCTGACTCCCTGGGGTCCTCCCCCACTAAGGGGTTCCTGCTTACTTTGAACTTCCAGCTCCAGTATTTGTCTGCCCAGGGGTTCTAAAGCAGAGGCCACCACTGTCTGTAAAGGCACATTAGTAGCGTCCACCAGGTTGTCATTGAGAGGAAGGAAGAACTGCTCTTCACTTGCTTCCTCCGCCATTTCTTCTCTGCAAGCACTTGCCATGTTTCTCAAAAGGATGTTAATTCACCTGACACTAAAACTGGACTGTGGGGCCCATACTGTAAAGGCTGTGACGGTGCCTGACCACCCAGCTCTTGGATAGAAAGCCTGGGTGGTGCCTGCTGGGTCCTGCGCTACCCTTGCCAGTGACTGTTTAAAGCTCCAAGTTCTACTAACTCACTGGAGCTAGCAAATGTGAATTTTCCCCACACATCCTGAAGGATTAAATATTTAGGAAAAACACATTTTGCGGCTATTTGCTATTGCTTCTACTCCTGACCAGTGCATCTCGAACTGCACGTTCAAGTTGGGACCAGCAAGATGGGAGCTTTTCTGCACCCTCTAGTGGGGCTGAATTGTCACTGCTCTTTGTGCTGCGGTGGCACCTCAAAAGAGTACTTCCGTGCTCCTTCGACTCCTCTCCCATGATGCAAAATGTGTTGCACTGTCATGGAAACAAGCCTCCAAAGAAGGCCATGTGTCGCGCCGACTAACCAACTGGCTCTGTGAGCCAACAATTCTACGCTGAGGCGAAGCAGCGGCTTCCATGCTTGCACGGCCTCTTGTGTCAAGAGTACTGCATTTGACTACTTGTACACAGCGGGTGAAGTGGCCTCCATTAAACAGCAGTGTTTATGAACACACAAACAGTCATATAAAGCAAAACTCAAGAAAAACACTTACCTGGTGGATGCGAAGCAAGAGGAAGTGTGTTTTCTTGAGGAATGTTGTATATCGACAGCTGGATGTTAATTGGTGGATTGTTGTCTTACTCCAAGGACTCATGGGAGTTGTAGTCCTTATTGGATATATTGCTGTTAATTTGGGTTGCTCAGTAAAATAAAGAAGGAAGATAAGTGCACCATCTGAAGTCTTATGTCCTGAAATAGAATTACTTAAGTCAATGTGAATATACAGTCAGCACTGCATATGCTTGTTTGACAGTCTTACGCATTATTACCAGGCAACCCTGCTGCTCTCTGTCTGCAAACGCAGGGTGCAGATGTTCCCCGTTTACTAGAAGATTTCAGAGGAAACCCTTGCTTTTCTCCCTTCGGTCTCGCTGGAACTAACCATGCATGTCTTTCTGCATTCGGACAGTGTCATGCAAGGAATGCCTTGTTCTAGGTTACAGAGACCTGCAAAGGAATTCCAGATAGTGATGCTTTAAATGCCTAGGGCAGGTTGCAAACTGGACCATGTGTGGCCTAGTACTCTGAAAAACATTTTGTACATTAAGGGCTTTATTCTGCAATGTGGCGGATGGGACACTCCGTCAAAACATTGCGCATATCCTCTCCCCGTAGAATGAGTGCCATAGGCCATAATGCACTTGTAAGTTGGCGGATGGGACACCCCCCATGTTTGTGACAGAATATCCCATCCGCCAAATTCAATTATTCTGTAAGAACAGGTTTGTTGTGCAGATTCATCATTTTGTTGTACATTTATTAGCCATGATGGCGCCCGAGCTATGATGACACCCTAACCAGTTCTTTAAATGGGGAAAAAATAGTGCAGGTACTCATTTAAATGGGGCGAGTGGGCGGGGCTAGGAGCAAGACATGCTGATACTTATTGACTTCAGTACTAGTTGCAACACGTACCAAAACACATGAGAAATGCGTTTCTATAAACAAAACAGGTTAACACAAAACGAAAGCCAAACGCGGTGATGTTTTAACATTTCTTTGTTTTAATATATTTGAAGTTTCCATACTGTTATTTGCTGTTGCTTGGCACAATACTAAATATTTTTGAGTGTGCGCGCACACAGAAAGAAACAAGCAGACGTGCACACACAAAGCATTCCACACATTTCCTTTAATATACCTTCCACGAGTGTCTCGATTCTCTCCCCCCTCCCCCCTCCATTCTCTCACTTTTTTCCTCACACAAAACCGCCCACAGGCAAACAGACGAACATAAGCAGACACTCACGCAAAAGAATCCGGTACGATTAAAGCCATTTTAACCTCGTTACCTTCTTTGGCTTTCTTAATTGCGCTGTCACCGGGCTCCTTGGATTCCTGTGTTTGCAACACAGCATGATGGTGAACACCAGACGTTATGCAAATGAGCCCCCGCTGAATAGTTGAGCGGGGGCTCAGCTCACCAGTCACTGCTACAGAAGGGCCTTGGCTGGTCACCAGCACTAGCAGCCAATGCCCCTACCGTTTCATGAGTTCCGGTTCTCTCCTTGGCAGCACAGAAGTGCCGGTACTCAGAGGGATAAAAATAAGAAGTGCCGGTACTCAGTACCAGTGAGTACCGGCCCATATAAAGCACTGACCCTAACCTGCACACCTATAAACAGTGTTCGTGTTAACTACAAGCTACACAAACCTTAAATGGTGTGGGACCCGGCATCCTATACCGGGCTTGTCTTTTGACTGGTGGTGCAGAGATAACCCGGAGCCTTGATGCACCTTTCAACCCTTGAGGGCTGGCACGCGGTCAGTGGGTGTTCGTGTCATAGTCCTCTTCTAAGAGGTCAAGGGTCCCAGCCCAGCATATGTATCTGTGGCCTGCAGTCTTGGTTCCATGCTGGTCTGTCTAGGGCGGGCAGGCCTTTACTGACCGCTCTGTTCGAGCATTGAGAGTTGTCTCAGGCTGAGCTCTGCACACATCTTCTGAGGGCTAGTGGACTGTCACTGGAGGGTCTGGTCAGGTGGTGAACCTCTGAGAGGAGATGGGTGTCAATGCTGGAAATGGGTGCGCTTAGCACATAATCAGGTGCATGCCGGGGAAGGTTAACAAAGAAGCTTAACCCTTTTTTGAAGAGCACGGATGGACAGCCTTCCTAAAGGAGCAGGTTAGGTATTTGGGAGGTAATGTTCAAGTAGTTTGGTAGGGGTGGCCCCACCTGTAGTGTGATACTCCTGAACCTTTGAACTGAGCTGCCCTGCCAGCCTCCCATCATGCCTGTCACAGCGCTGTTATTAAAAAGAAGCCCCTGTGTTTAGGCCCAGGCCCTTAGAAGTTCTGAGTTGTTGAGCCATGGCCGGAGCCTAGAGGCACAAGGGCGGTGCTCGGTGTGTGAGGTGATGACAGCTATGGTTGAACCTGAAAGATGGGACAGTTGTTGCCCCCCCCCCCCTTAAACTAACTTGGAATCGAATAACAACAGCTCCACATTCCCTTTATACAGATGCAAAGCAAATCCGGCAGTGTCGTCACTCATGGGGTATGCCACCAGCTGCAGAGATCAGTTAATATGATGCAGGATTGGATCCCTGAAGGCCAGCTTACTCATCAATACGAATTTGTTAAAATGTGTATATTTCGCGGGCTAAAAACACCTGCCAATTATGCTAATGCCAAAAAGAACGCGATGCGTTCTGTTTTATATCTGTGACCTCTGTAGAAGCGCAGGTGGGAAATCGGTGACAGAGCACGACCTTATTTCCCTAAATAAATAAATGCCTGACTGTTCCTTTTTATGAGGGTTAAAGTAATCGAATAAATAAAGGCCTGACAATATTCCCTTTTCTGACTAGCAAAGTAATCTTTCACATTTAAACAATTTTGTACTTGCATCAATCTAAAAAAAAATGTATTTAAATTCCTTGACCATTTTCTTCACGGATAGCCTCAGCAAATGTTTTTGTTTTTACCTTGCACGAGGCGAACATATATTTTTGAGCATGATCTGTCTCTGTGTATACATTTATTGTGCAGTGCTACTATCACCCAGGAGCATCTTGGTGTTGGGCAGTGGTTAATTTGTAAAAGAATAAGTGCCAGGGCTCTTGGCGGGGGGGGGGGGGGCACTGCAGCTTGCACCACACATTGCCCCTGCCAGCTGCCAATGACAGGATAAACACGGCTACTAACCATCAAACTCCTACAAGTGTGACAATTCAAACTATTCCAGGCCCCCAAAGCTAGAAGAATAACTTGGTAAGCAGGTATTAGTCATTGTAAATGTAAATTGAATTAATAAACAGCTGTTGTGCTCCTACCTAAATTAGCCAGACAGCGCCACCATGTGGCAGACTGTCATAAGCCCCGGTGTTGGCAATTAGGTGCCGGTGCAGAGCACCGGAAACCACCGGCTCAAATTAAGCACTGGTGTTGGGGCAAATGAAACAGGGCAGAGCGAGTGTTAGGTCTAGAAAACAGACCAACAAAGCTTAACAAAAGAAAGGTTTTCAGTCACTTGCTGAACTGATTTTGCAAGGTATTTTGCCGACACTTTGTTGACAAACTGCTCCAAAGTGTGGGGCCTAGAGTTCAGAATGTTCTGCCTCCCGCTCGAGTAGGACCATGCCCGGGAATCTGGAGAAGCCACAAGCCTCTGGACTTAAAAGGTCCGCCTGGATGGAATGAACGATCAAAGATGGCTGATGTTCACTCCTTAGAACCACTTTAACTCAGTCCTCTTCTTTGGGGGGACTCTGATGGAGAACACGCCAGTCTTCAAACTCCTGAGGCCTGCTGCCTGCCCTGCTGCCATTGTTAAAAGTCTGTGGTATGAGGTGCTTAGAAAGGTACAAATATAACACTTGTAACTTTTGTCCAGACGGGAGAGAATGATGGAGTGTATCAGCTTGGCCAGTGCAGAAGGTCCGTGCAGGAGGTCCAGATTGTTGCCATCTATTCATTAATAGAAATCTTGGAATCGCTCAAAACTTAAGCGTTTTCACTTGTTGGATAGGGAAAAGTACCCAAATATGTCTACTAGAGGGACTTGGACCAAGTCTTGGAATTGTGTCCCGTAACCAAAATTTACATCTGATCTCTATTTAGCTGGAGGAACATGGCTGCGATCCAGTCCTGGACAGCTAGAGGTATGTTAAAGTTATTGAGGTTATTGTCAGCGTAGGACAGAAGCTCCGAATCATCTCACTGAGGGGCTGGACTTATGTACTCAAAAGAATGGATGACCGTATAGGCCCTTGATGACACCACATTTCCGAGGTCAGTCTTCAAGGTGGAAGGAGGCAATGACACCAAATAAGTACGACTCCTGGCAGGCTCCCAGACTCCCTACACCAATCCAGGTGCTGCTCTCATGCTGGTAATACCCAGCAAGATAGCAATGCCAGGATTGGTCTAAGCAGCATGGTTTGCCGCTCAGTCAGGGCCTGAGAGCCTGAGCCTGTCTCCACCCCGGCTGTGCAACACAGCTCGAGTGGAGAGATCGAAATGCGCATGCCGGTTTGGCCGTCCTAAGAGGGCAGGCCAAACCTTCATGCGCATTTGCAGCAGCGCCACCACTGCTGCTGTCAACTAGGATGGCCCAGCACCATTCTGGACTTCACTCAGCAAAGAAAAATAAAAGGATAATAACATGTTTCCTTATCATTTTATTTTTCCTTTTTTCACTGCTGAGAGCAGTGGGGCGACGCTCCTCTGCCTTAACGTAGGAGCCGCGGCTGCTGCCTTGGTCACAGATGGTACGTATGGGAACATACGGACAACAGAAGGCGTGCGGTGAAAGGGATGCACAAGGACACCGGAGAGTAGGCGAGGATGGGAAAGCAAATGAACAATGAAGGGCAGGCCGGGGGGGAACAAGAAAGGTAACTAATGGTGAGAGGGTGAGGAAAGAAGCGCACAGGCAAGAAAGAGGAACACAGGCAAGATTGAGGGAGACAGCTGGAAAACTTGTGCGCTCCTGTTGTGTGCATAACCAAAAATACAAAAATTAGCACCTCAAAAAGAAGCAGTGGAAGAACACAAGCAATGGGTCCATGCTCCAGGAGAGGGACAAACACCAGTAGAGGAAGGAAAGCTCAAGGAAGCTGACAAAAAACAAGCAAGTGAGCATGACAATAAAGCCGACCAATGATAAGCAATGGCGGGTTCTAAGCACACTGTAGACTAACATGTCTCACAACATATAGTAAATGTGCTGTCTTAGGTGAGACCTAAAGATGGCAACCTGCTGCGCCCCATGACGAAGACACTTGTAGCTCTGTATAACAGCAAAATGGAGATGTTAAGGTTGCCATGCTCATCTATGGGGACTGTTTCTTTGTCTACCGTAGCACAATAAATTACTTGAGTTATTATTCTTAAGGGTACTATTAATTATGGCTTGAGTGCAAACAGAAATTTGTAACCAAAACAGGACAGAAGCGTGTTTGCAAGTACTGCACACACCTGTATTTCTTTCCTGGAACGCATTTCACCAGCTTAAAATTGGCGTCATTTCAGTTGGGAAACATATACAGCATTGAGCGATGGATAAAGTTTGCAGTATCCAGTTATCCCCCATTACGACCTCCTGAACGGGTGATCGGGCTGTATTATTACAACCGGGGCCTACACGAGCCCTACAATGCAAGTCATTTTCGGCACTCTGGAGGAGCCCCTCAGTCCCCTGCACTTTTCCTGGTTTCCCACTGTTTCCTAAGTGCCTTATATTCCAAATTATCCTTAAAAGTTGCTAATTTCGCCTCACCTGGCAGATACACACTATTGAGAACATCTTAACTTTTATTCTGAGTACAGAGATCAACCACATGACTCCGGATTGCTTTTGACACCTTTCAGAATGCTACCAAGATCTCAAAAATATTTACGCAGAAACTCCACGGCAGGCCCAATGCTCTTCTCACAAGATAACTGAAATTATAGATTGTGCATTGTGATGTTACCCGAAACTACAAATATTCTGAGATTGAATGTTCACAGGCATTGAGACAGCAATGTATTGCGTTGTATTATAGAATGTCTATAGTCCCTCAAATCCATGGAGATGACGCCAAGTGCTCCAGTTTGCGATGGGCTCCTGGGCGCCCTTTCTGAGTGCATAGTTGGTATGGTGTTGGGTGTATTTTGCTTATGTAGGTGTTGTGTAATGTTCACTGACCGGTTTCCAACATCGTCATGCGCTTAAGGAAGAGATGTTGCAGAGAGTGCGAGAACTGACATGACTCTGGCGTGCATAGCACACTGTATTTAGGGGTGTCTGTGTCCTCGCGTTGAGGCTATGGAGTGTTTATAATGTGAATCGATGGTACACCGCATGATCTCTGCTACTTGGATTCCTCACAGGAGCGACAGACCCATTATGCATTGGTCCTCAACCACGTTTCTGAATGTTCAAAGAAGTTTCTTCATAAACTCCATAAGAGTCCTCAGCTTTGCTTGTTACTATATAATTTAACATCTAGGTTACTTGATCTGGTTGTTCTGTCAGGAAAATTGTTTTGCGTAAGTCTTCTCATTTCATAGTATCAATGTGATGTGTATTTACTAAGTGCAAGATACAGCACATCTGCAGTTCCAAAGCTTTGTATATAAACAAGGTTGCTATTCTCCAATGTATATTACTCAGTTTACTGACTCCCGAAGAATGGATGGCTGAGATGGTCTTCCTGGGATTCTCAGACCACTCAATTTGTCACTGGCGAAACTTTAATTCACTGAGGCATTTTGTCTGCTACTACTCGGAAACTTCATGGAAACAAAAGAATTGAGTGCTCCCGAGACCCAGTTTACCTGGAAGCCGGGGTCAATCGAGGAGCTTGTGGCAGTGGGCCTTTTTTTCCATCTGTGGATCAAGCAACTCCATATACCTGGGCTGATTTTTCCAATAGACTGATGCAGCTTCAGGTGAGAGGTAGACTGAGCAAGCCACATATTAGGCCTATTAATTATTATTTGCAGAATGACAATGGGGCGGCTGGAGAACGCACATCATGTGGTGCACCTCCTTTCATCCACAGTCTCAGAAGGTGACAGTGAGCCTTTGAGGGAGGGACCTCTTTTGAGCAGTGCTATTAACAAGTCTTTGGTGTGGGGAGGAGTCCTTTGCCCGCCACAGCTCGTCACAACGATTGGGCAGACAAGCTGCAGGTTCCTGCTGCCAGTTTTCTCGGATTGAGGTTAGGCATTTCATTCAAATACTGTGCAATGGAATGAGAGAAAAACACCAAGAACCACAAAAGTTTTAAATAACTTTGCAATTGAAAAAAATCTGAATAGAAACGGATAAAAAGAAAACACCTTTTTTCGGCAGTGTCAGTGTAAAGAAAAGAAAAAACGAATTCACCCTCAATCCTGGGGTGAAAGACAAGAAGAGAGAGAAGAAAGGAGATAGAGACATAAGGAAACAAGAGACAGGGAGAGGGAGGAAAGATTGGGGCAAAGAAGGGTTGAATGATAGACTGGTATAGAGAGAGTGAAGGAAGGAAGCAAAAGTGGAGAGAAAGGAGATGGTAAATAGAGAAAAAGAGTGAACAGCGAATGATGAAACAAAGCGTTAATGGAGAAGAGGATGTTCGAAGTTTCCTGGTCAGTAAGAATAAGGAACAGGTGGATTAGTGCCTCATACACACTCCTTAGCTCTATTGTGGTTCATTAGTCAATGGCTTTATTTAGAAGTTGGCAGACACCTATTGGACGTGCTGAATCTACAGTGGAACCCACCAATGGCATTTCTTTTTTTTAAAAAGATGGCATGGTAAAGGGAACACCAATCAATTCTCCTCTGGTTTTAACACTTCCTCCCAACTTGATATCAGGCTCTTGGACTATCCACCACCAGAGCCAACACAATTTCCCTCCACTTCCCTGAATCACCTTTGAACAACTGCAGAACTCAAAGTACTCACAAGGACCGTAATCCATTAACTTTTATGGAGAATGGTGGTATTCTGCAAATGTTGAGGTTTGCTAAAGCAGGTAGCTACTGAAAAAGTAAGCCAATAAATAGAACACAACAGAATATAACATTAGGTGTACTACAGGACCCATTGGAGTTCAAGGGATGGATGAAATGAGTGTAAGTGACACAGAAAAGCACAGCAGAAGAAAGGGAGAATTTGCATGACAGAAAATAGAACTGAAGTAAAACTCAAAATGGAGACAAATTGGGAGAGTGCGGAATAAAGACATTGGAGTTAGAAATAGAATGAAAGAAAGCGTACATGGCAGAGAAGTGAGAGAGCGGGTAGATTTATGGACAGAGGAAGAAAGTTAGAGAGGGAAAGAGGTCGGGTGAGGGAAATGAAAGAAGAATGGGAGATAGAGACAAGGAAAATGAGAGACTGGGAAGAGTGGGAAGGTTAATGATAAAGGGAGAGAGTAAAATGGATAGAGAGAAACGAGAGCGATGCTGAGGGAGAGAGACAAAGAATGAAACATTGGTATTTTAGCTGGAGAGACAGAGAGGCAGAAAATCCAATAGATGAATGGGTGAGAATGAGAGTGGAGGTGAAATGAGGAAGTCAAGAAAGGGGAGAGAGGGATGAGTGCCAGAAAAAGGAGAGAAAGACTGTTTACATGTGTGGGTCAGCAAAAGTGAACAAGGGTAGAGATAATATATAGAAAATTAAATGAAAGGCTCCAGTTTATTTCCTGTAGCATGTCAAGCAGATTCAATTCATGTTTCTTCTCACAACACAGAAGTCATCAAGTACCACACTGTCTTACAACCCCAAGATATCACATGCTGAGAGGCCTCCGTGTGACAACCAAAAGGGAGATTGATGAAAGCCTTAGATATGTACAACCATTAATGCCTGAGGTTTAGCAGGGAGTTTTCCGACCCTTTAAGGATTGGCAGAAGCCTCGGGGGACTTCAGAGTGACCTTGAAAGTCAGTGTTCAGAAGGTAAGCAAGAAGGTTTGGATGTGGAATTGAGAAGGAGGTTTAATATCCTGGAAATGAGCAGGAACCTCAGGGGCCTAAGGTTAGCCAGTGCTTCGATGAAAATGTCCCTGAGAAGGAACTTTTGCGCCCCTGAGTAGGGCAATGAGCCACAAGTACATGACAGTGAGGAGCATTGGGCAACACATGGTGGGCTGGAGCCATTGGTGCAATCAAGAGCCTTTGAGACCTGCGAGCAAGCAAGGTTTTGTGGACCTGAGAGTGAGCACGAACCTCAAGAAGCTGAGAGTGAGCTGCAGACTCGGGGAACTAAATGAAGCAATACCCCTGAGGCAAATATTCACCCTCAATGCCCACTGAGAGTAATCAGGAGTTTTAAAGATCTGGTGATGATTATGTGCCAAGCGGCAAGGGAACTGCACGGAAATCTCACCATTGCAAAATCTCCCAGTGTACATGGTTTTGAGTGAACTGAGGGTATCCTGAAGCTTTTAGGTATAAGTGAGCAAGAGCTACTGAGCCTAAGGGTAAACGGGGAAATCAGGTGACCAGAGGATGAGTTGGAATCCAAGGCGCCTGAGAGTGAGCTGGAGCTTCAGAGATTTGAGCGTGAGCAGTACGCTCTGTGGACCAAAGAGTGGAAATGAGCTTACGGCTCCTATTGGAAAGTGGGTAGTTTGGGCACCAACTGATTGGGAGTAAGAACCTCAAGTCCTTAGGATGCGCGGAACCCGTGGGTCCTTGAGGTGAGCAGAAGCCTACAGACTTGAGGGTGAGTGTCAACCTCCGGGGCCATGTTAGGTAGAAGTGACTGGGAATCCCTAAGGATGACCAGGAGTTTTAGGTCCTGACAGGGGATCCAGAGATCCGAGGGTGAGCAAGGGCTTGGGGATCTAAGAGAGAGCAAAGTGTTCAGGGACCAGACGGTGAGAGCTTTATTGACCTGAAGGTATGCGTCCGAAGACAGGTGGGTGATCTGTAATGGATTCATGGTGTTTGCAGTCTTGGATGAGGCTACTGGCCTTTGAAACTTTAAAAAGCATCATTTATCACAAATGTCTCCCCAAAATAAGCTCCTGATGATAACCACACAGCGATTCATGAAAGGTTGTGATCTGCAAATGTGGGCCACTTTGTATTGGGTGCCTGGGCCAATTTTTCATCCCAATCCGACCCTGCTGGAAATTGCCTAAGTTTGACAAAATGGAGTTAAACACTTAGACCAAAGATTGGATGGATTTATAATCGAGCACGTGGTCTAGCGGTCCTCGCTTTGACACTTTCTCGTTTGTTGCCTGTTCCCTTGTCCCCAAATAAAACACAGACAGCACAAGAACAGAACTTGGAGCTGCATAGAAAATGACCCACAGCGTTTCTGCATGTAAAGGAACAAATAACAATAACAAATGAGGTAGTTTTCAATTCATACTCGAGCGTTTTACTCCCCGTGTGTATAATTGCATTTGGTCACGATCCTTCGCTAATAATGTTTTTCGAAGCTAACATACACTCTGGAAATTAACTTTAAAAATTGTATCCAGACACAATCATCGGGTCTACCGCCCTCTACAACAGGATCAGAAAATTGAACATTAAATATAATTGATGTACAGTTTTGTATTTAGATACTGAGAATAAATATTTAACAGATGATGTTAATGCATATGACTTTGCAGTTTAGTTAAAAAATATTAGTCACAACATACACCGAAAAATAACACAGTAGGTGAACATTTTTCAAACTCTACTCCGCTTGAATGAACTTCTGATATACGAAGAAACAATAAACGGATAACCATAACCAAACACAATATATGGCTATGAACACACCCAGAGATGTTTGTATAAACATATGTGCATGTGATGCGCACGCACTCAGTATATAATCACGCAGACATAAAGTATTTGGCTGAACCCACTGTATAATAGTCCCGCGGTTTATATATTAACACACACACTTAAATGATGACTAAAAACACGTAACACACCTACACAATGTATGTATAAACACAGTACCTAAATTATGTAAACACGTGCACAGTTATATAAACACGCAATATATTTATGTAAAGCACGTGCATGCATGGTGTGCATATGTGTATCTCAGTGCCGTTTGTTTCCCTTTAGGGGTGTCCATGGCAAACGCCCGCATTCAGCCCGAACGCAGCTCATACGGAAGGTGCCTCACAATGCCCTTGAGTATTTTTTTTCTGTCACAGAAAATACCTCCTTTCTCTCGAAATAAGCTGGAGGACGCCATCTTTAATTGATTTTTTTTCTCTCTATGAGCACATCTGTGTTAAAAGCCTCTGCTGCCACCTTGTGGGTTGTTGACTCCTTCCGTAAGATAAAGAAACGGAAGTTCATTTTTAAATGACTGTTTTTTTTTTTTTTACCTCGTTGCTTTCTAACGTGCGATAACCATTTCCATAGCGCAATTCTACCTGCGCCGTTGTAGTCTTGGCGCTCTTTCATCATGGCTCTGCGATTTCCCTCAGACTATTGTTGTGATAGAGAGCAAACGTGATATGTGCATTACGCTGGATTGTTTGGGGGCACCTTAAAGTGAGGCGTTCCTGTACCTTGCTAAAACAAAAATGTAGTAACTTTCGTGCCAGTTTCCCCAAGATTGGGAATATTTGTTAGCTTTGGTAAGGTAAACTGATTAAAAAAAAAATGCAAGATGTCTTTAAATCAGAGACGTATATGTGCTATAAACCTTACTACAGCTAGTGTTTTTTTTAAAATCATTTCATGTTTGTAGAGGAGATGGGTTTACCGTTTTGTGAACACAATTTCGTGCAACATCTTTCTGGAGCCCACCGCAGGTCCATTAGATACCTCAGGTGAAAATATTTCTTCAACTTGACCAATTTTTCACTTCTGTGCTGGTTTAATATAATTGCCCAACAAGCAATGGCTTTCTCCTGTCATAGTTAGTGACTTTGTAAGCAGAGTTCTTCAGCTTGGCGACACGTTAGGTAGGGTAAATGACTACTTAGATGCACACGCCCAAGCAAGTGGAAGATCCTGCCACCTCAATCAATCAATTTGGATGGCCATGTAGTGTTCTATGAATTTTTGTTTTAAACATACTGTGTTCTTTTTTTAAGTATTTTATATATTGTTGTATTTTTTATGTGTAACTTTTATGGTTTACCAAACCGAATAAAGTTTGACGATTGATTGATTTACAGAACTAATCATTGATTCTTCCCTCAAGTTATGGTGGGCAGGTTCTGACTTACCTCTGTCTTTCATTGTTTGAGCTGCCTCTCAAATGAACAAATCTGCCCTCCTCTAGTTTCAACTGGAGGATGAACTTAGCGTAGGGTTCCAAGTGACTTTTTAGGTAAATCTGACACCTCCAGCCAAGCACCTTCTTGGAAGTGTTTCTGAGCACTGGCCAAATGCCCACTTGAAGTCTCCATCACAGCCAACTTAAAACACTGGAAGATAAAAATCTTAAGCAACAACCACCACCACGCTCTGCAACAACTGAAACAGCATTGTGCAAAATTAGAGAGAAGTTGGTTCAAATTGCAACCCTGAAAGCACTAAATGATGGTACATAAGCTATCTGTTCACAAGCAAGTAATAATAAGGATGAAAAATGCACACATTCGTACACATATTGTTTGGAACTACAATTACATACCAATACCCTTAACCTGTCTATTTGTCCCTCCCATCTCCGAAGCTTTGAAATCACATAATTTCCTCCTTTATATCCAGTCGGCCGCTCTACAATCCAACTTGCTAATCGATGACTTTTATACAGCCTTGCTCGTCAGTGCTTATTTTGTCACAGAATAATGCCGTACGACTCAAGTGGTTACTTACACACTCAATCCTACAAAACCAATGTAGACCTGTACTCTCCATCAAAGTTGAGATTGATTGGGAGCGCCAGAGTACCTATCTCCAAGATGGCTGCACTGCTGTGAGGCTCCTTGTGCCCCCACCCAACAAAGACCCGGCACCTGGAAACATTAAATGCCAGCTCTGTGTTCTGGAGCAGGTATCACAACTGATGGGGGTCCAATTGCGGCTGAATGGATGCTGAATATCGGCGGCTAAACAGATCAATAGCGCCAGGAGGTGAAGCAAAGCCGGACCCAAAATGGCAGTTGTGTGATGAGATCGCAGCGGCTGGAGGCAGGTGCCGTAAGGAGCCGGTGTAGAAAGTGAGCCGGATGGGCCCTCAGTATTTGTACATAGGCCCTGTGGATCCGCGAGTGCCTGATTCAGCCAAAGGGTGGCCACCCCCGCTTATCGCGCTCAACTACTGCACATTGGGAGCGTAGCACCAGATAGGAGGACCCCACAGGTGACCGCTCAGATGCCATAGGTCTGCGAAAAGGGGACACGAAACAGGCCCAACTCCCCTTTGTGGCACGGAAACACAGCAGGACGCAATCAACCGACAGAGCAACCTTACCCACTGGAGGGTGAGGGGGACAGTATAAATAGGAAAAGGACATAAAAAAACTTCTTTACAGTTGAAAAAAGCCTTACATCCACAGATGGCAAGCTTAGATACTCTCACCAGCAAAGTGTACTAGATGACTACTACCCTCAATAAAAAACTAGAAGTGACTTACAGCAGCTGAAACTCGCATCTCCACTGTAGGGGATGACTCAGTCAGACGTGGTGAAAAACTCTTGGATATGGCTACGGTTTTAGACATCATCAAGGCTAAAAATGAAGACCTAGAGAAGCAATCCAGGCATAACAATATGCGGATAGTGGGAGTCCCAGAATCCACCAGTGTTGGCAGTATGGTTAACTATATCGAGACCCTCCTCAAAACGCTATGTGGATTAGATACCCTCTCTCCTCTTTTGGCTGCCCAGGAAGCACGCCGATTGCTCAGACACCATGCCTCCCCCTGGAGCACCGCCTCGCCCATTAATAGCTAGACTGCTAAATTTGAAGGACAGAGACACAACATTGCACCTAGCAAGAGAAAAATGAACACTGACATATGAAGGAAATTCCTCTGCAATATTCCCTACCTTTGCTACCGTGGTGCAGGAGGCGCGTCAGGAGTATCTCCCTTGGAAATAGAATCTGCGAAAGGCAGGTATTCTGTACGCCATGCTCTACCCAGCGCACCTGACAATCACACAAAGGGAATAAGCCTCACGTGTTTCTCAACCAGCAGACAGCCTCACAGTTTGCAAAACTACGCATATTTGCCTCGAAGACACTCAGCCAACCCCAAAAGTGTTTCGGACAGGAGCCCCAGTGACTTGAAATAGCACGTTGGTATGACAGTTCCAAAAAAGTTAGTTAACTTTGTTGCCCGCCCCTACCCCCCATTGTCCTTATTCACCTTTGTTCACAAAAATAATCTTAATCTAGCAACTTGGCAAATTAAACTGCCAACCGCCACTCAGAAAGACACACCCCCGGGATCCCTGTTCCCCTGTCTCACATTGAGTGTCTTCTTGAGCACCCCTTTCACTTGCATCAGGTAAAAAATTCCGGGGCGTCATATTTCAATTCTGGGTGCTCCACCCAGCCGAAACGCTCGTCCCTATAGAAAACGTGCATATCTCGAATAATTTTCCACCTGGTCTTATCAATGGCTGCAGGCTTTATCGCCCTCTTCCACTGCCTCCTTGGGATGAACTCCATCCATAGGGCGAAACTGCCTGCCCACTGTCTCTTAAATCTGTAAGAGATCCTCTTATTCTCCTTCAACAATGTCAGTCCCACCATGTTGTTTCTCCCCAAGTGGAGCCCCAAAATATCTGGACATATGTGCCTTCACATTAACATATTCAAACATTGCAACAGTTCATGCCACCGCATACTATCTTTTCCATGCCATGTAACTTTAAACAGCTGACAATTGAGCCCGAGATTGGCTCCTTGCCCCTTCTGGACTTCATACCACTCCAACCATTTAACAAAAGAATGTCCTGCTATCCAAATCGATAGCTTGACTGACTCTGGACCAGCCACTGCACCTGAAAAGAACAATATATATGAGATACAAAAGAAAAAACATGATATTATTAACATCCCCCTGTCCCAAACTCACATATCGATGAAAGCGATCCGATAACCACTGTCCCAGTAGTATGATCCTGCCTTTACCCCATTTCTGCCGTGCCGCTACCGTGTCCACTCCGATCCTGAAGGAATGGGTCTCATAATCTCCTGGCGGTTCCCCCAATGCTGTAAATGTTTTCCTCAGAACCCATAAAGTTGAAAAGACGTCACCCCATGCCATTCATGTGCCAATATACTGGCCCTTGCGACACCCTGCTAATTGCCCTAAGTTTCGTGGCCCACCTCACTGGGAATTGGCCCTGAACTGGGAATGGCTGCATCACCACTGTCTTCCCCCTGGCCGTCTGATCAGTCTTAGAATGGCAAATGCACAGCTCTAAGCCGTTATCTTCCCAGACTAAACCTGTAAATCCTTTTTGCCCCAACAGTTCGGACACCCTGAAAGCCCTGAAAAACATCCACGACCTTATCGTGGAGAACAAAATAGTTTCTTCCCTGCCATTGCATATGGCCAGCAGGACCCTAACCACTTTGCCTAAAAGTTGCCTTGACAATTGCTTCTGCACTCGAGATTTGCAACCTGTTTTCTCGCCTACCCCTCGAGTATCCTCCTCCCCAGTTCCACGGCCGATGGAGCATAGCTCCACAGGAGCTTGCCCCTAAAAACAATTCCGCTAGCTTCCCTATGATCTTGATTCTAGAAAATCTCTCTTTGATTAATGCTAGCATGTTCTGCACCACGTCCTCTTTCCTGTTTCAAATCTCGGCTGTCGACTAGCCCCGCAGGCTAGGAACTCCTGCCAAGCATTCACATATGACTTCCATATGGATTCTGCTAGAGACCCTACCACTAACTGAAGCATCCTTTCTTGCCTATGCTCCAAATTTCTGCCGACATTGGTGTCTTGATTTTGTCAGCGTCCGTGGCCAGCCCATGGAACCTCTTCCACTGTGAACGAGACAGAGCATACACAGTGTCCTTGTCCATCCCCGGCACTTGTCTAGCCCTGAAAACCATATCATGTCTCAAGCAACCCATCACAAAACTCTCAAAAGTTTGA
This sequence comes from Calotriton arnoldi, assembly GCA_963921515.1. Classification (NCBI taxonomy): domain Eukaryota; kingdom Metazoa; phylum Chordata; class Amphibia; order Caudata; family Salamandridae; genus Calotriton; species Calotriton arnoldi. The sequence continues at coordinate 1,668,146 of CAWUFW010003218.1, forward strand.
GCACCTGCTCATCCCGTGCAGACTGCCTATTGACCGAATGCACCACAGCCATATTGTCAATTTGAAACAATACCTTCTTGTGTGCCATCTCCTGACCCTAGAGTGCCAAAGCCACTACCAGTGTGGAAAAATTTCAAAAAAGCATTGCTCTGGCCCCCTTTTCTATTCCACTGACCACTACTCTGCACACCACTTGCTCTGCCAGTACAACCCGAAACCCAAACCTCCGTTAGCGTATGAGTATATCTGTACATCCCAATCACAGTCCTGCGGGGCCACCATCAGGATGTCATTGAAATCATCGAAAAATCTGCGCCACATACGTAAATCATCTTTTACGCCTGCCGATAATCTGCTGTGGTGATGTGACAGTGATAGCCCCACAAGTGACAAATGTAGCTGCCTGCAAAAAGTCCACCCTGCTCTCATGCAAAGTTGAGATGGCCGAGCAGAACCTGCACCTCCCTGAGAGTTGCCTTTTGCTTTTCTAGCATGACGTCTAGCAATAGCTGCATATGGACTATTTTGTCCACCTGGAGTCACTCCTCCATGGATACTGTATCCAGGTCAATGCCCAGAAATGAAAGCACTGTGTTGGGCCCCACTGTTTTTTTCCAGTGCCAGTGGCACCCTGATGTCACCCATGACCTCTTGAAAACTTGCCAACTGGTGTTGACAGTCCACAGAACTGGGTTAACCCACAAAAAAGATATCGTCCAGGTAGTGTGTCACCGTGGCCCACCCCGTTTGCCACGTGAAGGCCCACTGTAAAAAGGAACTGAAGCGCTTGAAAAGTGTGCAGGATATGGAGCACCCCACGGGAGTGGCTTTGTCCACATACCAGGACCCGTGTAAACTGTATTCCCAGCAACTGGAAGTCCTCCTGGTGCACTGGCAACAGCCTAAAACCGATTTTTTTATTGCACTTAGCCAACAGGGCCCAGGACCGACCTGTTCCACCAATGTCATTGCCACAACGACTGAGGAGTAAGATACAGATGAAACCTCCTCTATGTAATCATTGACTGAATCCCCTTCTGGCCATTACAAGTGTTGAATTAACCTGAATTGACTCTTGTCCTTCTTTGGCACCACCCCAATGGGTGAAACTATCAAGTCATGCGTTGGCCATACGCTGAAGGGGCCCTCTATTCATCCCCCTTGCACCTTCTTTATGAGCTTTGCTCGCACCACCTGTTTGTGGGACCTCAAATGCTCTGCCCACCGACGTGACCTTGGACCCTAGTAATCCAGCCTAAACCCCCCCCCCCCGGAAAACCTGCACTCAACAACTCTGTGCTTGTTCTCTTGGGATATTGTGCTAACCAGTAATCCAAGCGCTCCACCTTGATTGGCGTATGAGCCCTTGCCCATGTTCCCTTGGGACTCGCGCCCTCCTTGGTTCCCTGGTGCCTGATTACCCTGCGGCCCGCTTGCAGACCCCTGGTATTTATGCCACTGTCCTGTCTATTGCCCTTTCCCGCTGCTTCGAAGCACTGCACCAGTGCGTGTCTCCCTCCACACTTGGAGCACTCATGCCGGAACTTAGAGTACTCTCTCATACATAAACGCTTGTTTAAGTCCCAGCTTGGCCCGAACACATCCCCCTGCATCTTTGCCCGTGCCCCTCCTCTGGTGGGACACTGCTGAAAGGGCCAGAACACCAGTGGATGGCCACTTGTGGTAAAGATGGTTTTCTCAAAAGTTTCTGGGCCCATTGTCTGGTGCCACAGGTAATTATCAATCTCCCCCCCTTTGCCTCGGGGTCCCATGATAAACATGCACAAAACTCCTCATTGTATTGTGCCAATGCCTGGTTCCCGTATGTGAGCTGAGCCCTTCTAATCACGTCCATATATTTAAATATGGACACACACCGTTCCAGGTTATTTTCGCAGTATACGTTCGCGCAAATTAAGAATGCTGCTGTCCAATTCTTGATGGTTGCCGGCACCTTGGGCCGCTTGGACAGCTTATACTCCTTCTCCCTGGTACCCTCTTACACCCGCAGTTCCTTGTGGAGCAGCTTCAACATCTCCACATACTCCTCCTTCCAAATTCTTTCCTTAGTAGCCATCATTAAATGGGCACCCAGGGGTTTAATCAACCCCATATAAAGGAGCTTCTTAATCTTAAGCTATTTATGCTCCTTGACCCCCCCATCCTGAGCTTCCTTATTCTCCTGCGCTATGTTCCCTTTGCCTCCCTCCTTCGGCATAACTGATGTGGCCAGTGCCCCTTGATCAGACGCCCCCACCTGTGTCACCCCCACTCGCTCCACTCCCTTTATGGACTCGCCCACGGCAGTTGCTGCCTCTGCTGCTGACAGCTGTGCCTCTGTCCCCACCCCTGTATCTATCTAGCTGCAAGGTACCACATCCTCCATTGCCTTTGCTGGTTCTCCTGATCTGCGCGACACTATTGTAACACACTATGTCCCCCTCCTGCATGCACCTCTTTGCCACAATCGGCGTTCCTCTGCCCCGAGGGGCTCATCTTCCACCACTTCACCTTCTTCAAGACTCCTCTCATCATAATCCAGCTGATGATGAGGGTCCACACCCTCCAACACGCCTGTGGGTAACCTGACCTTCACATCCAACCGCATTGAGTCCAAGACAGTAGACCCCTCCACATCAACTGATGGATGCCAAGGGTCCGTGATACACCCTCCTAGCCATCCCCTTGCCGGCTGTGGCCCTGCAGGGTGGCCCTCTCTCCTGGGGGCCGCAGCGACCCATCCAGAACTTCTTATGGAGGCCGTCTCTTGCCGGCTTCCGGCTGGCTGCGCTAGAATCTGCCATCTCTTCCTCTCGGCCATGGAGCCGCATAAAGCTCTCCAGAGTCTGCATGCCTGCTGTCACGACGAGCCTGTAAAATAAAGGATATGTCCGGGGTGCCGGAGTTAATGTCCCTGCCTACCTGTTCCGTTCCCTGATCGGGTACCCAGAGCCAGCGCCCCCCACTCCCTTGACCTTGTGGCGCTACCACTTCCTCGTCGCCCCACCGGATGCTCTGCTACCCGAAATTGTCCCTGCTGACTGCCCCTCTGCCACGCCAGGGCCGCTCCCCTCTCTTGCCCCTTGCGATAATACACCTTGGCAGGTACCCTGATCTTCATCCCTGCCATTCCCCTACCTCATCCATTTCCTCCCCTGCCCCTCCTTCACTCTTCTCCTCCTCCCTCCATTCCAACATGGCCACCACCTGTGTGGTGGAGGGGCCTACTACCAGGCCCCCATCTTCATCTTCCTATAGCACCCATCCTCACTCCTCTCTCATTGGGATCCATTCCCACCCCTGCCTCCACCCTCCCTCCTCTGACCAGCTGGACCGCATACCCCATGGGGCTCTCTCTAGCCACACCCCTGCGGCCAACGACACTGAGGGCAACTGCCCCTCAAACCTGGCCTTGACCACAGCTATCCCTTCCAAACTCTCTAGCCTTTCTCCCACTCCCTTCCCCATTGGTACTCATGACCCCCTCCACCCAGTGAACCACCCCTCCCCCAGTGAACCTCCCCTACCAGGTCCCCTCTGCCTCCCCAGAACCTCTCATAGCAGAATGTCGCTCTCTATGCTGCCCGCACCTCCTGTTCCTCACACCCCAGCCTCCTCTGTTTTCCCCAACCCCCCCCCTTGCTTCACTCTCTCCTCAACCTTGATTGAGCCTGGGGCTTAATGGCCCGCCCCCTTGCATAGTACCCGTTTCCCTGCTTTTCCCACACTGGCCTGAAACTCTATGCCCTCCCCCCACCCCCCAAGCCATTCTCCCTGATAGACATTGTCATGGGAGGAGGCCGCTTGTCGTGCAGCTTCCTCCACATGCTCATGTTTTGGGCTGGCCGGCCGCTGCTTGCAAGACCCACCCCCCGGGGTGCTATAAAACCAAGTGCTGGCCTCCAATTGGTGTCTCTCACACCACGCGTGCCACGTGCTGCGTCTGAGGCCGCTCTCCTTGACCTCGAGTGGTCCCCACTGCTCACCTAAGCCCGCAGTTCGACGGAGCACGTGAGGACAGCTGCTGAGACTCCCTCTGCTGCAGGCCTCGCCAGGCGCTCGGGGTCAAGTGGTCCATGCGTCCCGCCTCCGCCACCAGGCTCATTGCCTCCCGCACACACCCGTCCACCAACATGTTCATTTTCAACGACAACGTTTTTTCTTAACTAAGTACCGGCGACCATGTCACTTCACCCAAAATGGTGGCCGGTGTTAAAAAATGGCTTGTTATAATCAGTGCCACCAGCCCAGCCTAACAAGCCCAAAACCAGCCGAAATGCCACCTGGGCTGTCCCATCTGCCAAAATCCCCCAAGGGGCACACCTCCCAAGGTCGGCTGCCCCCCAGTGCGGAGATTCTTCACTGTGAAGCTTTGCTGACGGCTAAACGTAGGGTGGCCTGTGCTTGGGGGAGAGTTAAAGCCCAGACAGTAAAACAATGAGTTGAAGACTTGCTGTTATGTAATGGATGACTGGATCTCTATTATACTGTCTTTCCGCCGACCCAGAGACCCAAGGATATTTGGCGCATGTTGCCGACCTACTTGCTGGCATGGGATGCACACCTGAGCGAGGGCAGCAGTCAGCTGCCAGGCTAGCTGGCAGCTGAAGTGGATGCTGACCACGGAGTTCTGACACTGTCAGGCCAAACTGACCTCGGAAGTATGTAACGATCAGGATATACGCTTTGGAGGGAGGCGGGAGGATTTGGGAGGAGTGTTTCTCTTGTGACTGTTGTTTTTGTTTGGAGCACTGATGTAGTGCAGCTGTAAATATGAAAGTATGACTAAATAACAAAAAGTTCAGATCGATGGCTGGCCTTCCACCGTGTCCAAGACACTCTTGATAGTCATAACCAGGCATCTGTCCCTACAACTAGAATTCTCTTAGCCTTGTTATCAAAAGCCCGCCATCTTTTTACGCAAGAGTTTTGGCATGTGATCTTTTCTCTCAAAATGCTCTAGTCTAACTCTTCCCCTTGGGCTCAAAACCCTCACTAGATGCTACCGATGTATGGAGGTTCCTATTCACTCTCACATTCGATTAAACGTTTCAAACATGTGGCATCTCAATGGTGGGTGTATGGGTTGACTGCATCCCAGTACCCTTCCCTTGTCAGGACAACCATTGAAGCAGTGTGAGTACAAAACAAAAACATATAGTGAAGTGAATGTTACCTTCTATATTGACTTACCGGCTCATTTTATGTGGAGAAGTTCATTCCAAGATGGCAGTTGCTTTAATGTGTTAGGAAATAAATTGGAGCCTTTGTTGTTAGGGCCTTTTGTGAAATGGAGCACCACATTGACTTGGCAACATCATTAGTAACTACAAATTCTTTCACATCCGATTTTTGACTGATTACTTTAGCTATTTTCAAAACTGGAGCCTCTTTTCCACCTGAACTACTCAGGCTGTTTTGTTTTTTCCCTGCTTGTAAAAATGCACGTTTTTGTGCAAGTTTTTGATGTTGCACTGTAGTTGGCCGAGGTTGTCGAGGCAAGACCTGCTGGACGGAGACACTGCTTTCAGCCATGACCTGTTTTCGTGGGTTTGCAGTAAACCAAGCCCACACATAGTGCCTAGGGATGCGACGTCACTCCCCTTTGCTCTGACTCCTCCACAAGTGACAATTATTGACAGGGAAAGACTGATTCAGTTGTAAGCCTGATACTATGTCATAAGTTGTGGTCTCCACTCAGGGCAGGTAGCTCCTGTAAATGCTGTGGTGCTAACGACCTTTTTCTTTGTGCGTTCTGAGGGTGTGTGAGGCACAGCCTCTCGTACTGCCCATAGAGCCACAGTGCTTCATATAGGCAAAATACAGGGTGTTAGTGCCCCAGAGAAGCTATGAGATCCTTGTTTGGGTTTGAAAAGCTACATCTGGTACAGTTCAGCGAGTGCTTTAGATGAGTGCTTTATTCCATGATTCAATTTTAGGCAGGCTTGAATAGATCTGCTCTTTCATTTCGAATTATTTGTTGGATTGCCGGGTTTGCCTTCTCGAAGCCATAGGTGTTTACTGTAAAAGTATGAGTAGAGAAGTGAAGGAACACAGGGTTTTTTCGTTGTGGATGTGTGTGTCGTGAGTTTTTATCGATCACCACCAACTCTTCTCCAGGTAATTGCATTAGGGTTCTGGCACCTGTCAAGCAGCAGTATTTTTCTAAAACGAGGAAGGCATTGACCACTTCTCTTTAGTGCATGTTACTGTTCGCCGGTTCCTGCTCTCAGATACTTCCTGGGATAGTCTATTACATTACAGAGCAGTCGATCACTCCCGTCTTCTTCAGCAGCGATGCGTCTTTGCAGTTGATTGACAAGAGTACAGCCAGTGTCTTGAGGTTCCGCAGAAATTTGTGCGGACGCTGCTGAGCACAGGTTTGTTTGAGGGCAGGGCAGGCACAGCGCCTCGTCTTTTCATCATCCTTCAGATGAGTACCATCAAGTGTGCCTTCGGCAACACCCGCTGTTGACTACGCTACAAAACACGACTGTGCCCGCAAGCAGTACATTAAGAACAACAAGCAGCTAATGTGTTAAGCTATAGATCATTGGCATTAATGCAGCGATATCAACTCGTACCCTGGCGTGCCCAGTGGTGCCCTTGGCAAACCTGCTATCAAGGGTCATGATTGTGGTGACCGGATCAGACAGCAACTATATTAACTTTTCTGTAGTTGCCAATTTCAGCCCTAGCAGAAAATAGGAGGCTGCTGAAGCAGGAAGAGTGGAGCAAAGTGTCAATTCTGTGAGGTCTTTGGCTCAAAAGGTCTAAGATGTCCTTTTCGCTATGCAAGCAGTTTTGATTATCAACTGTCCATGCCACTAACACTTGCTGATTGGCGAGAATGGTTTCTTTCTCTTGCATGCCACACATGCTTGTTGAGATAAAAACACTACTAAATTGCAAAACTGAATTTTGTGGTTGTTCCACCTTCCAAACTGTTCACTAAAGCCGTGGTTCTGTTATTTATTTATGGGCTCTTTTCCCTACAACAAAATTCTGCACAAAGCCAACTTTGTTGTACTCTGTAAATATGTGTAACCTGTTCCTCAGCACAGCCGACAGGTTTTCACAGACGTGGTGTAACCCCTGGCCTACGTTTTAGAAGTCCCGTTTTTAATTTTTACGTTGCGAGACAAGAATGCGAGGCCCATATCTCTCAGTACTCCTGCACAGACACCTTCCGCTCAGACAGTTTCATGAACATCAAGCGCTCGGATTTGAATGAAACGCTGACTTCTAGCTGTGCGAATACCATTTCCAGGTAGTATCGGGCTGTGGCAAAAATGTGCATGCTAGAGTGCAAGCTAATCACTGGAGTCAGTGGATTGGGTTCATTAATCTGAAAGGGTCATTTTTCTCCTCTCATCCTCTCCCCTTTCACGCCTTTCCGAACAGTCTTTGGGCAGCAGCACAGAGTGCGCATTATGGTTGAGCCCAAAGGTGGTTGTTGGGCTGCAACGCACTTGATGTCTTGAGCCCATTGGAACTGGGGCACATGTATGCACCATGTTGTACGGATTCCTTCTTTGCTAGATCTGTCACCAGTAAATGAGAATGATGTGCAAAGCAGAGCTTGAACGTGAAGGGAATATATAGTTGATTGACAAACCTCCGTTTTACCAAGACCTGCTTTCATCTGTAATCCAGAATGAGTCATGTGGCAGCCGGGCTGCTAGCAACATGGCCGCCTTAACTAATGCGTAAAATAGTGTGCAATGGATCAGGTGTTTGTAAAATATGTTGAATAGCAAATCGCAAATTTCAACGTGTATATTTCTCGTATCTCCTCTAATCGAAGTGTTCTTGCACATCTGCTAGTACTTTCAAGGTACTAGTCTCCCAGCTTAATTCATTGACAAGTCAGGCTGTGGTTTGCAACTTCAGGTACTGAAACATTCCCCTGTGTTTCTTCTGAAACAGTGAAATCGAGCTAAAGCCTTTTGGTGTTGATATTTACGTTGCAGATCTTATTGAGGTTTTTGAATTCATATTTTTTTACCAGATTGTAAGGTGTGAAGCACTGATTTATTGCTGAGTAGCCTCTGCGTCCTTGTAGCTTAAAAGGTTAGAGAGCACGTGGTATTAAGAACATGTACTGCGACAAGCTGCACACGCTGAGGGGGTTACCAGTGGATCCTCCTCAGGCTGTAACTTGGAGAGATCCTAGGAGTTGGTTCTCATTGGGCTAAAGTTCTGTTAAGGTATTTGCCATGGGGATAGCACACATCCGCAATTGCTTTAGCCTGGTAATGCTTTTAGAAAGCCGGAGATGACTTTCTAGATGGTTTTGAGTTTTCCATTGCAGGCATGAGTCTCATTCAGCTTTCAACTATGTGTTACAGCTATTGGGTAAGTGGTTATGGCTTAGCCTCTGACCTGACGGAGAGGTGAAGCAGGCCTACAACTGGATGTGGAGACCTGCTGACTTCTGTTGGTTGTCATTCATTGGGTTTGTGTCTGTTTTGCATTGCTTCATACATGCCCTGCTCGACCCAATACGCTTGGTGCATTATGTGTGAGGTTTAATTGTGAAGCTGTTCTGGTATGTTTCAAATACTGAAAAGGGGCGCACAAAGGTCAAGACGTGCCTGGACACGATGAACCATGCAAAAGACCAGCACAGTACTATTGTTGCCCGCTCCGTCTGTGTAGGCTTGTATTGTCTTCTGTGCTTTTCCTGACAAGCTTGCATTGTCTTTTGTTCCCTTTGCACATAGGCTTGCCTTGTCCCCTGTGTCATATCCCCCATGGGCTTATATTTCTTTCTTGTTTTTAAGTCCTCTCTATTCTCTTGCATGTTGTAAGTTCAGTGTTGTTATTTAGGGCACTGTGCTGACTCATGAGAAAATGAACAGCATTGATCAACATTGATGTGTGTGAAGAAAAGAAACAAAGCATTTCTCTTATGTGCCACCGTTTCTAATGTCTTTTTTCAAAGTTATTAAGCGCAGTCCTGTAGATCCCTTCATTTCAAACACCTTTTACGGTGTAAGAGACAGAAGCTTGGCAGTAGGAGTTTCTCTGCGCCGGGTCTAACACATTCAAGCTTCTTGTCCCCTCGCCTGACAGCCATTCCGGAGTTGCCCACTTTTAGAAAACAGCTTAAAACCGGTCATTCTCCGTGGTTCCCAAACAGATGTTTTGTGCACTGTTCTCTGTTTAGAACTACAGTGGTGTGGAATTTTATAAAATATCTGTTTGCGAAAGGATCGAAATGCACCAGAAATGTCCTTGTCCTGTAAATTAAAAAAATGACATGTCCCATTTGGTGCTATGTAGTGAGTTGACAAGTTATAACAACGTTCTTATTACATCAGAGCTCTAATAGTAATACCTCTGATTATGCCAGGGCTCATATTAGGTCAAGCTTTGTATTCTGTCAAGGCGTTCATTATTCCACCTTTCTGATTATACTGGACTCTGAACACACCAGTGCTCTATTTATGTCAAATATTTAGAATATTCTCAGGCGTTCCTTATGCATATACATACATACATTAGTTTCTGAGTTAGCACCTTCTGAGTTGCCCCGGCAAATTAACTTATAAGCCTTCACTCGATTTTTGAAAAAGTTACTGTAAATAAACTTAGATTCAACTTGCAGTCCAGTGACAGAGTTTCCAACTGAGGACCAAGAAGATCATCCCAGTCTGACTTTCTCCACTTACCCCGTGTAGTTCTTGAAAAGATAATTTCAACTTACTGTGTCACATTCCCCTAGTTTGCATAATTGCAAGCATATATTAATGCCTCGACATTTATATTTAATAACTAGATAAACCCCTCAAGTGCCTGTCAAAGTCAACATGTTATGGCCTATCTATGCATGTAAGTTTTGATAGCACATGCAATAGTTTTTTCTACTCATGAAAGGATTTACTTGCACGAAAATGTCAATGACAGCAAACCTTCTCACAGAGGTTGTAAGTCGAACAGAAGTGGTTGTTCCAGGGCTGCAAGGCCCTGTGAGGATGTGCATACCCACAAATGTGCATATTTAAGGGTATTCACCAACTCTTCTCCAACTCCTTCCCACCCTGGAAGAGGTTTGAAATTCACTTCTGACAAGGGAAGGAGTAAAACTTTTTTGATGATGGGCAGGAACCTCACAACAAAGTTGGGGAGTCTTTTCCTGGGGAAAATATGTGAATTTGGACTTACGCTGCAGATCTTTGCATGAACAATATAAACTTGAGTATTGGTTCCAGTGAAACTGGAATTCATAAAAGTTTGTTAGGAGTACGACTGGAAACCTAGAACAGTTGTGGTTTTCTAAGCTTACTTCTGTAAAATCTTGAGAATTCTTAAAAGTCGTAATTCTGGACCGTTCCATGATCATTGACCTTAACGTGCTCTCTTTGGACTTTCTTTAAGAATGGCCTCCTAATTAATTTGTTTTATGGTGCTAGTAATAGTTTTCCACTGATTCTCCTTTATTTTAATATTGACATCTATCAAGCAAGTTCTATTACATGATGCCTTAGAGGAATGTTTAAGGTTGTTCTTAAAAATTGCACAGTCGCTTTGCAGTGCTGTTTGTAACCATCGTCTGTTTCTTTTTTTAAGTCGCAAATATTTCTTGAGTACCTTTTATTTTGAAAACAAATACATTGCTTGATAGATTAACAAAACTGTAACTTTCCTCCATTTTTTTTAAAATTGCAAATATTTGTGGGTACATTATTTGCTTTCAAACTAAAATCACCCTTCTTGCTCCCATTCTTCAGCATGGATTTGCACATAATACAGAGCATTCTGGTAACATTATAGGTAGTCCCAAATTTTTATGTTTCGCAAACATCTGTATATGCTTTTGTATTGGGACAAATGCCAGCAGTGCAAGCTGAGCCTACAGGTCACTGTATTCCCTCAGAGCGCTTGCCCTGACATAAAGGCTTGGCATGAATAAACCCTGTATACCATTTTGATAATCTTATGCATAAGGCTGCATGTCTTGCCTTAGCAGCAGTCTGTCATCTTTCCCATTACCATAGTGTGGCTCTGTAAACTGGCAGCCGAAGGGGTTGTGCCACAGAGGGTTCAGCCTACTTGTCCCTGGGACAAAACGAACATGAAGCCCTATTCCTTGACCCCAAATAATTTGTCCTGGGCGTTGGGCAATCGGAAATCCACACCCCTAGTCCTATTTCGTTCCTTCATTCACTCGTAGATGTCAGGACACTTTATAAAATTGATTTAATAAAATGTTTTTGTTTAACGTTATTTCTTCTGCGTTTTATTTTCTTTGGGGGTTTCCGCTTACTTGTGTGTGATTCCGTGGAGGGAGGCAGAGACTGTTCTCATAGAGTCCTCTGCTCTCATCAAGAGATTATGTAATGTGCTGCTAAGAACAGGTGTGTTTTTTTTCCCCTTTTTCATCAACGACCGAGAAGTTTCCAGATGGAACCTTGTGTTTGGAGCTTCAGACATTATCTAGCAGGGCGTGCGAATGGCTTGGACGTTATGGACCACTCATTTAAGGCATCTAGGTGGCGAGTTAAGCTGAGTTTCACATATCATAGCAATGTTTAATTTAGAAGGTTCTCTAGAGGGAAGCGTTATAATTTTGATAGTCAAAAACTAGATGGTTCTTCAATATAACTAAGGCTCCCTGTTTTCCGGTTTTATTGATCTTTACAGATAAATACAGACAGAAAACCATTTATTTTTCTGTCTGTATTTATTTTTAAATATGGATAAAAACGGAAATTGGGTTGTTTTTGAGTGATTCTGAATGCTGTCAATCATGACTGCCAGGCCAAAAGCTGTGCGGATTGACAGGCAAGGGGATTACAAAAATAAAGGAATTTTAGTAAAGAGCCTTAAACTGCAGTAGATTTGCACAACCGTGATTCTAAAATGTGCATGTTATTTTATAAGTGCATATATTATCATCTGAGTGTGTATATATATCAAAGAAACCTGTCAGGCGTTCAGGCAATAGTGTACATTAACCAGTTAAATAAATGCAGAAATATACACATTTCAGCTTAATTGTTTCAAAAAACCTAAAATAAATATGGCTAAATACTGGTAAAATGAGCAAAAAATAAATATGGATAAATACAGACGGAAATGACAAATATAAATACCATAAAACCGGGAGCCCTAAACATAACACATGGACTGGAGGAGAGAGTAAAGTTACCTAGTGAGGTGTATCCTGAATGTGCGAGTTTAGAATTGTTACTGATTTCGGCAGAGTGCAATTTAAAATGTATATATTCAGGATAATGGGCTGCGTAGGAACTTGAAAGTGGTCCTAAAGACTAGAAAATGACTGCACAAATTGAAACGTAGAAAAATTGTCTGCAGTGTTTTAGAACAGTTTTTGAAACTTTTGACAACAGAAGAATGGAGAATTGATGACTTAACTCCTTGATTTAATGGTAAAACCCTTCTTTTTTGCAAGTCATATTGATGACCCCCCAATTACTATTAGTTCCAACCCTTCATCAAAACAGTTAGGAGGGTCCTTTTTTATACTTCTGGGTATTTCTCTTAAATGTGTTGTTGGTCTGTTCTGTCTCCCACTGAGTTGATTTCAGTTCTCACCCACTAATGTTTCCACGTTTTGTAGAAGCTAAAAATGGTGCAAATATTGTTTGTATGTTGTCACTTTTTTCAAATTCCTAACCACTTTCTTCCTATCTTTATCTCCTGCCCCCCAACATATTATGGTGGTAATAATTTCAAATGTGGCACCAGTGTGTGGAAAAACACTGCAGCAGCACAATATGGTATTATGTTCTCAAATTATGCCTAATGAAGGCAGTCGTACCCAGTTGTAACAAAGGGTGTCCTCGTCTTATGCTCCTGAATAGTTTCTCGCAGGGTGAGTTGTTTTAATCATCACATGTGGTGCAAGGACACTGGTGCCGTGGTCGTCCGATATCCAAATCTGCATCACATGTGGTGCAAGGACACTGGTGCCGTGGTCGTCCGATATCCAAATCTGCATTGATTGATTGGTCCATTATAATAATACTTTGATGATCGTACTGGTATTGCACAAACCTTTTTTATTTTCAGCGACATATGTTGCGGAGATATTTTTAAATTATTTTTTCCTTTTAGGGCAAACATTGCCTCCTGTGGGCTCTCCGCCTCCCAGTGATAGTTTCTGAATTATTTATTTTCATTGACTTGTGCATCTAAGGGATTGTGAAGATGCTGACATTCTGACCAAACGTATTTATTGGTGCAAAGGCCCCACATGCCTGTCGACACTATACCTTTCCCTGTTCTGTTCACTGTCAATTATTGATTTTATTGCGATTTCTCCAGGGTACTTTAACTTTTGCAGAAATCGCATGTTCACTGATTTATTTTAAATATTGTTCAGCTGTAACTCTGTTGCTGTGTACTTCTTCATTTTACAGGTGAGTTGGCCATGCTAGGATTATAACTCATGACCTGCAGTTCACCGCAGATGTCAGTTCCGAGTCTGTAGCTCGCTGTGGCATCTTACCCACAGGTAGTTTGTTTAGTCTGATCAGGTCCGCGTGCCAGCTCCCCCTGCATCAGTTCTCCTGTTTAGCTTGCCCGCAGTCCGCTACCCTCTGCTGCCTGTCTACCTGCTGCCCTCTGTTTGCGCCTCCTCTGCTCTCTTCTTGCTCTGTTTTGTCTATTTCTGTTCATTTTTCTGCCCTCTGTTCTGCCTTTTCTGCCCTCTGTTCTGCCTTTTCTGCCCTCTGCTCTGCCTTCTGTCTGCCTTTCTGCTCGTTTTTCTGCCTCCCTTTTGCCTTTTCTGCTCGTTTTTCTGCCTCCCTTTTGCCTTTCTGCTCGTTTTTCTGCCCTCTGTTTTGCCCTCTTCTGCTCTGTTTTGCCCTTTCTGCTCGTCTTTCAGCCCTACGTTTTGCCTTTTATGCTCGTTTTTCCGCCTTCTGTTTTGTGTGTTTCTGCTAGTTTCTTCCCTCTTCCCATTTCCTGAAGACCTGGCTTTTCGACGGAGACCTCGCACCCCAGCGCCCAGATACCCCCCAGGGTGATAGTGACGCGCTCTACAAATGCTGATTGATTGACCGACCCTTGCAGATAAAGCTGTAATGCAGGCTAGGTTTTTCCCCCGTACCACCACACTGAAGTTTCCTATTTGTTTTAGGAGGGTAAATTATATGTACTCTTTTTAATACAGAATATTTGTATCCATGGACTGACTTTTTGGGAGTTAAAGCTCTATAAATGAAACGATAAGCATATAACCATAGTTCTCACATAAAGAACAGAAGTCATCACAGAGATGCAGATATCGTTTGAACAGTGAGATCATATTTTGTTACAGTGACTCCTTGAACAGGTATGTCATCATTGTCTTGTAGAAGGTAAGACTTTAAGGCGATGTTGCTGCACTATAAACATTAGGAGCGACCTTGAAAGTCGTGCTAGATGTATGTGCCTTTTTTCAAAACACAGGGCTTCAAGTGGTGGTGACACTGGGCACACGTGTTCCCAACCCCATAGTACTTGCTGTTTCTTGTATAGTGCTGGTCCACCCCTGTGAAAGCACTGCACCCCTGTTGACTAGTGCTGTGGCTCTTTTACGTGCTGCTCTCCAGAGCCTGATAGTACTTACATGTAAAGGACAGTTGTATGGTACAACACGTTTTCTGCACTCCTAGGCACTCGCTGTAGTAACCCTGGAACGCTCCATGGTTACTTCAAAAGGTGCTATCTTTTGATTTGTGAAATTAAAAAATCAATTTTTGCAGATTATGCCAACTTATTTTTATGGTCCATCCCACTCTTTCAGTCTGGCAGCACTTCTGTACTAGCCGATTCATTTCAGTAGCAATCTCTACCACTATGTATGCCGCATACTGTTGTACATGAATGCTTAAAATATTGACTAGTGTCTGCGAAGCTCCTGTTTAAATACAAACAAGTGCTGCTGATGGACAAAGACATAGAGCATGAATAAAACCTATGCAATGGCTAACACTTTATCGACGAGGTCGCCATTGTGATGCCCAAGTTGTGCCTGTTCTCCTTGCCTTACCAAAGCTTATGAAAACCTTTTACTATGCAAAAGGCAGAATGATTGGCATTGTCAGTGCTTGTGATTCTAGGAGGTGGCAAAATTCACACTTGAAATGTATCTTTTGAGACCCCTTTCTGTCAGTTCCATCTTACCCCCACCTTCTGACCAAATTTAATGTCGTATTACTGGGTCAAACTCATTCACATACACACGTTAATGTTTTTGGGGAAAGTTTCTTGCGCATTTGCAAAACAGCCAAAGATGTTATCAATGAAAAAAACCTCTATCGTTCACACTGTCTGAATTACCAGTAGTTGCTATTGCATTCAGCGAACGTGTATGAACATTTTTATTTTATTTTCGAACAGACCAAGTGAAAAGTGCTTTCTCCATGTCGATTTGATATAGCACTATTAAAAGTCTTTCCGTTTGAGTCCAAATAGGACATTCAGACGCACGCTTTGTGGAAGAACAAATATAGCAACGCTGTCCCCCATAGACCAGCGTGTCACGGTCATGTGCCTCCCGGACTCCGCCTCCTTTCGAGCGCTGATGCGTGCGCTCGCGGACCAGCAGCCCATCGATGCTGTTTGGAGTACTTTAAGGGCACCCTCATGGCTTTAAGTGGGCCGGGTCTCACCGGTGCTGAGCACCAGCAGTTTTTTAAAGGGGGCTCGAAACGGGTCTCTATCGGGCTCTGTTTTGTGCCCTGGCACAGGCGGTCCGTTTTTTTCCGGACTGCAGTAACAGCAGGCACATCGATGTGCGCTGCTCACACTGCTCACTTCTCAGTAGTGGAAAAGTTACGGCATGACGTCATGCCAGGTGAGCGTTCTAGGGGAAGGGAAATCCTGTAAAAAGAGTCATTTTCTCTCTGGATTTCCCTTCTCTTTTTGAAACTCAAGAGTAGCAACATTGTCGTGGGGTCACCAGGGCTTTAAGTGGAAGCTTTTTCAATATTATATACAAGCCATAGTTGCTGCTTATTTACCTTATGCAACTAATAACCATTGACAAAGCCAATAGTCCTGACTTGTTGTAGGTATGGTGTTACTTGTTGTATCATATATCTGGATTCAATGACAGAACCCTCAAAATACAAGTCGGGCTGCACACTATGCTAAGCACAGATGTTTAGCTTAAGTGTTTTTAAGCCACGCCCTTAATTACATTGGCCACGCCACTTTGCGAGACCCCCCAGTTCTTTTTATCCCACTTAAAGCCCTGCACCCTGATGTTTTTCGTGCTTCCCCTGATATTACTTAAATGTCTGTTCCGTAGTTCGATTTATATCTGTTTATTTTAATGTATTTAAAATATTATGTAGAACGTTCTACCCCAAGAGTGTCCAAAGGCCAGGCTTGCTAGAACTACCTGTGAGAAGGGGGGAGCGGGGGGGCCGTCAAACAGTCTGTTTCAAGCAGCATTGAAAGAAATGTGTAGAGATCAGGGCACCAGTCCTAAAAAAAAGAAGTGGGGGGACTAACCTGGTTAGGCAGTATGCAAGTGAGATCATGACGGGTGCCATCATAGCGCTTGATATCACGGCGCGTGACATTGCACGAGACATAACAGGAAGTGACCTCACTGGATGTGACCGCAAGAAGTGACATCAGATATTAAGACCTCATACATGTTTGTCAGGTATATAATGAGTTCATTTCAGCACATTATGAGATTTAAAAAATGCAATTGGGCATTGGGTTTTGCCAAAATAGTGGCGCAACCCGATGCAAAATCTGGGCCTCAACTAATATATTTATTTTTTTAAACCCTATCACAAAGAAATTGGCAACAAGGAGAAGCATGGCAGTAGATCTGTTCTGCTTAATTGGTTGCAAAGTCTGCATTTTAAAATATTTTATGGGTTGAGGCATCTGCTGCAAAGGTGCCCAGTAAATCTCAGGGAATAGTAATAATGGTGAGATAACTCTGGAGGTGAACGCGTTTGTTGGCGAGATCTGTTTTGTGAAGTCCCAGATATAAATCAAAGTAGTATAGCGGGTTAATGTGTCTCCTGCAAAGCACATCACGTAACATGCTGATGACAGATTTTTATTTTATGTAGATAGTAAAGTGGGTTACTGCTTTTAACACAGAGATCCCTTGGTTACCTGCAGTTCATAAATTGTAATCCTTGTAATATTGCACAGTGACGTATGAAGAACATGTGACTCCTACACCTTGTAATCCTGTCTCGTGTAACTCATCTTGTACATTGATTTATACATGTACATGATTTATTGTCAATGTATAATGTGTATGTTAGGAAAAGGCGCTGAAACCCTGCATTGGGTTGCATAGCGCTATAAAATAAATAAAACAGTGCTATTGAAATTGTTTTTGTGTAAATACGGGGACAGACCAACACACCTGACATTCTTACAGTGCATGCATTTCTTATATACAAGGACTGACCAAAGGCAAAAGCATGTCTCTCTTAAGTACCTGTGAAGAGATACCAAGCTGTGTGCCTTTGTTTCCCCTCTGTGGCTTTTACATTTAAGCGTGAGGTTCCAGGCCGCCTCCAGTCAGGATATTCAAACAAAAGGAGGCCTGATGGCCCCTTAACTTCGGCCTAGCGGAGGTGAAAAGAAAGCCCCCTCCCTGCCTGCACGTTGCTGCTGGGAATGGAAAGCAGACAACATACAGGCCATGGTAGAGATTATTTTCGGAAATAAAGTATTGTCACGGCTGTGGGATCATATTAGTTGCTACTGGTCCAAGGCCTGAGGCGATCCGGCCCTAAAGCGTTACAGGTTTTGATGTTCTGCTTTGGGAATCTTACAGTTAAGGTGGGTGGTTTACAGTGTTTTCGGTTTGGTTGATCGTTGGCGTTTTGTTAAGTAACTATTTGGCAGTGTCAGTTCCTAGTAGGCTAACCTAAAAAATACTCAATACTTTTTCTTGACTATTCTTTAACAAACATAACCCTTCCTGATCGAAACCAACTTGATGCTTGTGTGATGGGAATGCTCACTGTTCCTCCTATGACGTGTTTGAGGGAAGGACCCTCTCTGCAAGAATGGATGTACAAGCAACAGGTGGAACACAAAGCTGACGTCCCATTGACGTTTGAAAACTATATTTCTGGGGAAAAAAATAAATTTCCAAGCATACCAAAGTCTGAATGGCCTTGCTGTCCGACAGAAGCTGTCATATTTTTCAATGTGGCTTTGCTATTTACATGATTTTATTTTTTGTAACCGGCTGATGTACTCGCTGCAGAATTTTGCTCTTATGTTGTATTCTTTGGTGAAGTGGCTCGTGCTCCATTTGAATACGTTGAAGTAGCCAAATTCTGTTACTATTATTGCTTGGCCTTAGCTGCTGGATGTGTCTGCGGCTTAAACCGTGGCTAGATTTTAGGTGAAAGTGACTTGCTTGATTTATTTGAGCTTTTATGGGGACGGGTTTCTTGAAATCTAAGTTTTTAACTTTGATTTTGTCAAGTTTAAATACAACACAGAAGGGGTTCTTTCCAACCTATCTTGCGATTCTGATATCACGTACTTTTCTTTGAAGAACTGACTTATGTTCAAGTGACCTTAATCCTGCTTGTCACCCAACAGGACATTCTGTCTACTGCTCTGTAGGTGCTTGCCTTGGGTGCAGATTGCTCGGCTGTCCCCACGATTTAACCAGTGTAACGTTTTTTTTTTTTTTTTTTAAATAAGTCAAACCCAGAACCGGGTAATGAATTAATTAATCAATTGATCTGTAAAGCGCAAGCAGCTGCCCCGTAGGGCGTCCTGGCGCTAGACCGATGAGCAAGATGAATTTGTCTATTCCGAGAATTAAGGGGGTGCAGATAACCAAGTCTTTAAAGTTTTATGAACTGAAGTTCATTATTGACGATACAGAGGGATAGGGGAAGCTCATTCCATGCTTGCTGCAAGAAGAGAGAAGGATTTACTTCCCTTTCTTTTCAGTTGAAAAGTTGGCAGCTTAAAGAGCAAAGCCTTACTAGATCTTATCTCCCTACGAGATTAGAATGTCGAAACCTTTCTCTTAAATATTTCAGTCCAGTGCCATAATATGTTCTGCGCTCCAGGACAAGAGTATTAAACCGAACGCGCTTATGCACTAGCAGCCAATGCCAATGTTTTAGATGTTGAAAAGTGGAGGACCTTTGAGGGACTCCCAAAACCAATCATACAGCAGTGTTTTTTTCCCACCTGCAACCTATTAATCAGGACTTTGGACAATACCTAAAAAAAGGCTGTTCGTGCAATTTGTTCCGGAAGTATTTAGTGCATGCACCACTGTTTTCAAGGCATGCAATATGAGAAGATCCAAATATTTCTTTACGGTACGAAGTAAAGAGAAACACATGCCCGTGGTACTGAGGATTTGCTGACAAAAAGTTAGTTTGTTGTTAAACTTTATTCCCAGGTTTGTAGCTACCAAAGCTGGGGGTAGAGGAGTTTGCACACCATCAGGCCACCAGTCATTGGTTGTAGAATTGTTAGTGTTCCCGAAAACAAGAATCTCGGTTTTAGGTGAGTTTCACTTTAAGTAGCTCTGTTTTATCCAATCAATAACCTTGGATAAACACCTTTTGCAGGAAGTGTCTGAAACTTCAGTCATTTTACCTTTGGATAGAATTAACTGCGTGTCTTTGGCGTAGGACACTACTTTGATCTCAAATTCCTCTATCAATGGTGCTAATGGAGCCACGTCAACAATGAACAGAGTAGGGCCCCACGTTGGAGTCTTTGGTTCCTGATGAAAAGTGGGACAAAGTTACTATTTGATGTTTACAACGCAGGAAAGATTGAATCCCTTTTAAAGCTTGGCTACAATATACACAAGAATCGACTACTTATGCAAGAGAGATTTACTAACTGGTAAAACGCTGGTGCAAGACCCAGTCGGGGGAAAAAGCTCTCAAACTTAAACGGACCACACGCAAACACTGCGTTGCCAAAGACAACCTTTGGTTCTACACAATCCAGTGGACACCTCAGCTATTCCACATGCAACACAAATGAACTGATGCCAAAAGTATTTCAGGGACTTTATCAGGACCAATGGAAATAACGTGGCGATCACCAATAAACCTAAGGACAATCCCTTGGAACTCAGTCGAACAATTACCTGTATAAAACGGAGCCGCATTATTGTGTTACTTTAAATCACCACATTTACGGACACTATCTCAGCTGCCATCATTGATATTTTTTTTAATAAATCTCGTATTCCACTCTTAAAATATCAAAGATTTGAAACTCCCAATGGGGACATTGATCTCATGAAGGGAAACTTGCCCAGTGAGATCCCTTTAAATGTCACCAAGATGGCTCAGTGAGTTATTTTCTACTGACAGCTGTGTCCAGAAGGTTACATGTTTGAATTTTGGCAGGCCCACTTCAGCATTTGGTTTTTCCAAGATTGATAGATGAAGTGCTGTTCTATTGAGCAGTGATATTGCCAGCTCTGCAAAACAGGAAAAATTGCAGTAGCAAGTATTATATAAAGTAAGTCATTATTATTAAATGGAGGAAAGACAAACTAGACCTAGACTTGTGTTCCAACTACTACCCACTCATCCACACCGACCCTATCGCCTCTCAAAATACTGGAAAGGCCAGTAACAATACCGCCCAGAGTACATATTGACCAGTATTACTTTATTCAGGCCTACCAGTCGGGCCTCATCTAGGGACAATTGTGAACCTGCAGCTATCCTGAAATGGACACCCTGTAGACCTCTCACAAAGGAGTTCCGTGCAGGCTGGTTCTTTTTGATCTTCCCCGGCCTCCCACTGCGTGACTCACCGAGCCTTCCTCACTTCACCAATGAGTATCAACCTTACATTCGTAAAATTAATATCCTTTGTAGTTTTCGCCTGCAGACCGCTTTTAACGGATTGTCAACGTCCTGTTATGTACATTATGAATACAGACACGTGACATGTTTCGGGTTAGAGACAAGAAGTTGTAGTGTTTTTGTCCACTTCTTAAGTCAAGTAGGTTCAAACCCCTGCAACACAAACACTTTTGCTATCAGGGTTGTCTTCTGCTAAGGTAAGATAAGCATCTTCAAGTGTAGCATGTTAAAAAATTGTGAATATGATTCATTATTGTAAGCCTTTGTTTGGGCACGTGCTCTTAGGGAATAAAGTGAGCTGCTAGCTCAGTTTGTATTACAGACAGTGGTTCCAATATAAAAATGTGTACACATGTTTGCAAAACTTAAAATTCGAGGCTATTTATAATGCTCTTTGTTTATATGCAGATACATTCACCAAAAGGGAAGTAAGCGTAGAGATTGCTTGCCTTCTAAGTAAAACGCACCTCAAAAAGCTTGCAACTTAAAAAAAAAGTTGACAAAGATAGACAGTTTTGATAAATTATCTTGCACTTTTTAAGGATAACTTTAAATACAAGTACTCCTAAGACATCATTAAGTAAAGCTTGTTTCAAAGGTGAATCACTGTAAAACCATTATTGTCAACTCGCAAAAAAATTAATTAAGCATCCCATTCTTAAAGTCACAAAACTGCACCCTCAGGTCCTTGACACTACATGAGCGCAGGTTTAAGACTTTATGGGTCTCACTAGAATCGACAGAAGTAGGCCTGTAATCCAGCAATATTTGCAGGGCTTCGGGCATACGGGTAGAAAACTTTTGTGAATTCTAATATCGCACCAGAAAATATATACACATATATTTGTTTCTGAAAATCTGCTAAGCAAGTGCAAATTCACTTTTTAAAACTTTTTCTTTTTTTTTTTTTTTACTACTTACCTTGTCCGGGTTAAATTTCTCAAATTTTGGTTGTTCGCAAGCTCCCAAAGCATTCCAGCACGATAATTTCCACTTCACCCATACTTTCAGCCCCTTTGGAAAGCCTTGCTCACATGAAAATCTTCATGCGAGTAAATCCTTTAAGGGGTGCAAACCAACTTTTGTGCCTGTTAGCCAAATGTGCATACTTTGGTAGCTTTGAGAGTCGGGCCATGACATTTTGCTTCTGACCTGATCTTTAAGAGAGTTAATATCAGTGTACAATATAAATGTCTAATCTTTGATGTAGCACTTCTATATGTTAAGCTGTGACACCTTTTGTGAATTTACAGTGGGCTTACAGCCCGAACATTGCTTACCATTGGTTGTAATTATTTTCACTCATTTGCTTGCTCCTGTTGCTTGTCTTTACACCCTCCCTTGTGTATGATCCTTTTGCCCGGCTGACTTGCATCATTCGTTCACATTTAGGGAATACATTTTTTCTTTCTCAGTCAGCACTCTATAAAGAGTGTTTTTGTTTTCCAGCTCACTCCTTAGAGTGCCTCAAATACTGCTTCCTACACTCCTGCTGCGTTGCGCCCCCAATTCAACCACCTTGTCTGGAGAAGCATAGCAACAGGCATATTTGTGCTGGGATATGGCTGAAGAGCAGACTTTACGTGCTGTTTTTGTTTGATGTCCTGCATTCCACATACTGCATGAAAGCACAAGCCACACACAGGCTTTATGGCGCTGTGGGAAAGGCCTCCTGCTGCAACTGATGTCTGAGGCAGAAGGTGTACTTAGCAGGACACATCTCCAAGAAGCCCACAAACGTAGTTGACTGGGTTACTACAGAGGACCAAATGACTGAATCCTGTGGAAAATAAATTAGGCCTTGGCAAGCATTTCCCTTTACATTCTAACACATCATTATTCTTTCTAAATTCTGTTAGGAGTTTTCTTTGTGAAAAGTATTTGAAAAATAAATCAAGCCATTTATACAGATTATGAACATTGAATTCAGCCTACAGTTTGAGGTACCATAAGATGTGTGTTTGCTATTCCACCAGAATTTTGAAATATTTTTTATACCTTTTTCTTTTACATAAATTTTTTTTTTAACAATTGTTCACAGACAAACACTGGCAAAGCCAACAGTTCGGCACTCGCATTCTAAAGGCGAGATCTTTAGGCTTAGTTAGTGCTTGTTTCTTTTTCTTTCAGCACTCTGTGGGTGTGAATGTGCTTTCGTGCTGATTCCCCACTAATACTCCAGGCCCCTTGCTTTGAGTTGCTTCCCCTCCCACGAGTTTATCTATTAGTTCCACACTTTTTCATGTGTTGTGTCTCCACTTGTGCCTAGCCATGCTGCGGCTGTGCAGCTGCCTCTGCTCTCCCTGCTTCTGTTATGAATGAACAGTAGTTTGGAGAGCGCAGCCCCCTCTCAGCAGCAGGAGTGATTTCCACTGCGGGGCCAGAAACAGGTAGAACAGGATCTCAGTGCTGTAAAATCTACCTGTGCTAGCAATGCACACTCTGTGCAAGGTGCTTTGAACCCGTCTCCCCAGGGGTGGATCACCCCGCTGCAAAAAAAGTAAAAAAAATAAATAAAAAAAAGTACCTTTTACGTCTTTATAGGTCTGTTGTTACTGATCATAACATTTTATATCAAACAGAATGATAGACACCAGACAATTTAACTGCTTTTCGTTTGTGTGTAACTTTGCAGTTGTGTTTGTGTAATCCATTGACAGCGTGTTGTGTGGCATTTATTGTATTAGCCTGGTACTATTTCTTGGTGGGCTAAGTGAGTGATGCAGAGATCTATGTTGAAGCTGCGGGTGACTGACCAGCGGGATGTGACTCAGCATTTGAGTCCTTGTTTTATAAAAGAGAATGCCATTTAGTTATGCGTTTGCGTTTCTAAAAGTTCTCAAAAGTTTCCTTTTTGGTGGCAACGTAAATTTCCTCTCATTGGCTGAATACAGAATACCGTGGGCTAGATGATTCCGTAAAAACAGGTGAGGGTGGGCTTTTGCACCATATGCAATTTGCTCAGTGAAAACTCTGTTCAGTGCGGGTCTGAGAAATACCAAAAAGCTGGTCTGCAGTTTTCCCCACACTGTTAATATCCGTTATTATTGGTAGGAGTCTGTGAGAACACGGTATCTCGTGGATGGAGGTAAAGTGGTCTAGTGATTTGCAGTGCATTTAAGAGTAACGAGCAGCAGCCAGATCTCTACTTTCCGGTGTAGTTTTAAGTGTTTGTCTGGAAACGAAGTTCTTTTTTTCTTAACCATTACTTCTTAAAACTGGAGAGGTAGCCCAGTCCCACCCACTACCTGGAATATGCACATGCATTGTATAGATATTGTAAAGGCTTCATAGAAGGCTTCTTCTGTAATAATTTCATAAAATGGAGGAGAGTGTTTGCTCCTGGGAGTAGGCTCTGTTTTCAGCTAGGACGTGTTGAAAACAATACATCAGCCTGAGGTCTTCACCTGTTTGCATATCCCAAGTGAAGAGGCTTAAAAGGTCACAAAAGGTTTTTGATGCAGTTGGAAAATTGTAACATGTTGGTGGGACAGTTTTCTGATTAACATGTCTCATATTGTTTATCCCCTTGTGAAAGACCTCAGCCTCCAAATTAGATGGATTTTCTCTGAGGGAATTTATTGAGAATATTGATTTCAGGTAATCGATGTGAACAAAGAAGTCTGAGTGCTCATCTATAATTTAGGAAATATGTTTTCAGGAGTGAGAGTGGCAAAGTAAACGTGTTCTAACGTGTCCTTTCAGGTGTTGACCCTGCGTTGCAGAAGGAGCACAGGAGCCAGACGCCTGCTCCCTCTGCCGCTCCAGCACAGTCCGGCTCGCGCTATCACCGTGCTCGTTCAGGAGGCGCCCGTGATGAACGCTACCGTTCAGGTAATGACAACAGTGGATAGACGTTAAGCAGGCTGAGCATTCCCATTCAGTGACCAACTGATGTATCTAGAAATCACCAGACCTTTCTCTTTGGTGGCATTTTGCAAACATAATGATTATTTGTTAGATACAATGGAGTCTGCACAGAGTAAAATTTAAAAAAAACACAAGTTTGTAATTAAAGAAGATTCAAGATTTTCATAAACTATTCATGTTAATTTCAATTTTTCTTTAATTTGTTTTATATGTAATAGTGTCACCTGATGTGCCAAATGATATGTTTACAGAACGTTTGCAAAGGGTAGGAGTTGTTTGAGAAAAGCTATATTTAAGTATTACAATATTGGAAAGATCTGGTGCACGTACCAGGTACAAATGATGGCTAATAGAATAATGTAATTTCTGAAGAGTTAACCTAATTGCTTTGGGAAACAAGAACATTTGTACTGATGTAATCTTCTTTCCATCTTCAGCTCAAGCTCTATCCTGCATACCAAGTTTGCATCTCAGAGGCCAACTTTTCCATTCAATTATGTATCATGCATATTATAGTAAAGCTAAGTAGCTTCCAAGTGCATCTGCTGCACAAACTTGTTTTATTACTAACACCGCATTTGTACCTTAAGTGAGTAGATTTATGCCCGGAGTTTAACTTTTCTTAGTCATATCCTTAACCACGTGCTTAGGTCCTGAATAGTCATCACATAACCTTGGAAAACCACAATAGACCAGGTATCATACTTTGATCACTTAGGGCTAAGGCTAACGCCAAGCCTAGCCTTGTCCATGCAGGCCCACAAAGCTGATTGCTCATTATTGCATTATTTGTCTCAAGTGCTAAAGACATACAATAAAACTTTTTCAAAGAAAGCTGCTCAAGCAATTGTGATTTATAATATCAAGGCTCTCAGAGCAGCTTTATACGGAGCAGGGATTTTGGGCTATGCTAACTGTAGAGCACTCTCCTACTCTGAGAATAGGTTTATCAGGCACATAGGATTTGGACCTCACCTGTCTTAGATTCATAAAGATACACCCTCAAAAATATTGTAGATCTGCATCTAGCAGACAGTGTGACTCCTGTACATTAGGTCCTTGTTTAGAAAGTTTTGTCTGGGAAGTTTCTGGGAAGCACCAGAGGCCCTTATTCCTGGCTCCAAAATGTTCATTAAATCGGCCTATTGACTGATGGCACACCAAGAGGTCATAGGTAACTGTAGAGGCACTTTGACTTTGGATTTTCTGAAGTTTAAGTTGTCACCCAGCTATGAGTACACGATCGATGAGATCACTCCCGCTCCGGCCAGGAAATTATTCTTACAATTTAGCTATCCGTCTTTACACATTATGGCCTTTCATGCGGAGTGGGACAATGCGATCTACCAGAGTACAGAATGCACGGCGTGTAAGGGGCCAAGAGAAGACTTATCTCACTTTTTTCTTTCCAGCGAATGATGACCAGAGGAAAAAATGGCTATTACACCTGTGTAGATCCCTTGGTGTAAGGAGTTACTTGGTTGCCACCAGGCTCTTAAGACCTGAAACCTCTAGGCTGGTGGTTTTTGCAGTTGCAAGATACCTCCAGGCAGCCTGGATATGGCGGTCAAAGTGCATTAGTGCCACTGTTGCTAGTAGACCCGAGGAGAAGCATTAATAGGGGCTGGAGGTCTCCAAATGTGTATGGTCAGAACTGCTCACCCTAGGGGGTGAAAAACAGATTTTATATATATATATATATATATATATATATATATATATATATATATATATATATATTAGAAAAAACTGTTACATTGATTATGCAACCATAAAATTCATAATAGATACAGTTATTACATTAGTCATGGTATAAGTACAATATCATGCTTTAAAAGTGGCAGTGCAAAAAGCAAATTCATAACACTATGCGGTCACAATAAAAGTCTAAGAAAGCATTTAAAATGTACACTAGTTAAAAATCATGGTATTAAAAGTATACATTCGAAATCACAAAGGTTCTGTTGTTCAAAATGTGCTACCTTATACCAGACATTCAGTACAAATTTACTAACGACAAAGACAATTAAAGGCGGTGTGTCACTTTTTAAATTCTGTGGGCTACAAGGTATCTAGTCAAACCCAAGGTTTTACAAACTGGGCGATTCCATTTACGTCTGGACCCAAGGTACGCTGGACAAAAAAATGTAACATGTACCTCTGACTCGTCTTCAAGACTACAGGCTGGATAAAGAAGCCAGGTCTTTTTTCCATTTGTCTATGAATGGTCTCAACAGGAGAGTGCCTAGCCCAAAAATGAACATACAGACTCTTAGCTGCTGGCGGGGAAACAGAATCCAAAAAGGGCTCAAAGCAAGGGTAGAGCTTGAACTCCAGGATCTTGTTAGTCAAATTGCCCTTGGCCCCGCTGTTTATATATTGTTCATAAATGTATGTGCAGTAGCGAGATTTCAGATCATTAAGCACATTTTTACAGAGTGAATTTGTCTCGTTAAACAGTCTCTGAAGATCCAACCTGCTGAACCAATCGAAGCAAATTTGACCCAAGCTAGTGTTTTGGCACTTGTGGTATTAACTAAGTGCCTTAGGGAATCTCTCTAACCACTAAGTTCAGGTGTGGACCAGAGACGAACTCAATACACAAGGGGTTTAAATGCTGCCATATCACTAATTCTCTTTAATCCTAGATAAAAAAATAATGGAGTAAGAGGGGTGCTAGACAGTACGGAAACTAGCTTCCGCACAAAATTATTCTCAGCAATAGCCAAGTGATGAGTGTCAATATTATCAGCAATAGCCAAGTGATGAGTGTATTATGCTCTTTTTTTATAAATTGTGTTTTACCTATTGTTTTACTTAAACATCGTTTTTAGTATAACATTTCTTATGAACTTTTAAATCTCTTATCTATTGTGTTGCTTGACAGTCTGCACTATGCACTTTAATTCTTTGGTGATAACTAGCGTACATGAGTCCCCTCCTATTGGTTTTATTCTAGTTTGCCGGATGGCATAACGAACCCATCTGGAGCTACTTAGGACTTTTTTTGAGGTTTTTGCTTTCTGGCACGCTATTATGCAGACATATTATTGAGGGTATTCTGTTAAATTCATCAACCATTTGTGCTGAAGGATGTAATCTGGTTTGGAACTTACACCAGTTCACTTAACTGTATTGTAGTAAATTGCGCTTGCAACTTCATTATGCGTTTCTGTAATTATTGTATTTGTTCTTTTCTGCTTTTATGGGTCTTCGAACCGAAGTAAAGATGATGAGGATAACCTTGGAAAGTATTTTTATGGAGCACCCGTTGTTCTTGAGGTCCTAAAATCACCGCATCCAGCCAGATCTACTCATTGCAATTTGAGAAGGTGCACCTTATTCCCCTCTTCCACTGGAAACATTACAACCACTGCCACTATTTACCATTCTGTGGGGGTTGGAGCTTTCGAGGAAGGTCCAGACTCATCTAGTTCCAGATAGATACTTCATTCCTCTATCTATTTACTGCCTGCTTTTTCTCAAAGATGAAGTACTGTAATAACTTTACTTAGGTTTTCCAGCACGTGCTCCAAAGAAGCTTCTGTGCGTACAGAACTCAGCTGTGTGGCTTATCTGCCATCTGAAAAAAGTTTGACAATATCTCACAGGCAGAAAGTGCCTTGAATTGTTTAAGGATTGAGAAACAGATTCAATTTAAATGCATTTGTTTATTGTCTAAATTTTGCTACCAACCGGCCCAGTCCAGTCTAGCCCATCTTTTCATCCTTGTACTCTATCCAAGGCTCTCCACTCAGAATCAAAGTTGCTGCTGCAGATTCTCAAAATGGGGCCCACTTAGTAGGGCTCTCTTAAGCTGTTGTGCCCCAGTCTCTGGAACAGATTAATAGTTACATTCAGACAGATTTGAATGTACATTAATGTCTGCTGAGCTATGATCAGCTTCTAATGTTGGCGGAAGATTTTCAAGATGCTTTCAATGCTGCTCCCTCTGCTTATCTTTGAAGCGGGAATCCTTTGTTCCAGTTAATAGCCACCTGCTGGATGACCTACAGTATCCATGCCAACTTAACTATTGATCTGCATAGCTTGTGAACCAGACTGCACCCAGCACACACAAGTATAGTCACTGCACTACCTTCATCTTTCGGCTGCCTGGCCTTAAAATGCAATGTATAAAAGCTTTGAAGTGCAGCTGGGGACAATCCTAGCGCATAACATTAAAGAAGTTGAGTGCCTCGCTTCAGAAATTCTGATTGATACTTTCCCTTGCAAATTTTTCACCACGTGAATCTCCACAGGTTTGATACTGGATCTGGAAAAGCTGATATAGTACCCCTGCGCTGGTAGTTGGAGCCACAGCTGCAACTTGACTCCCTTCCTTCCCCTAATGTGGCATTATAGAGCTGTATGTGGTACCTCCCAGGTGATCTGATGTCCTTTCCTTTTTTTTCCTGCACCATTAAACGCAGTTCCAGAGTTAATCTCCTTTTAAAATTGTTATAAGTTTGTACAGTGCTTTTGGGACATTGTTCTAGTTGAAGAGGCCAGTTTCTCATAGTTGTGCTCCTGTCACTCTTTAAGTTCTTCTTCGTAGACATATGACACCTGCTATTTGGGTTTGGATCTTGCACATGTCTTTAGGCCCACTTTTGGCTGTGGCTTCTTGCCATCAGTGATTGTTTTGGAACAGGATGAATCTTTGTTCATGTCTAGAGGCTGAGATGAGCAATGGAGTCGGCGCCTTGTGTGGTTCATTCCCAGAAATGTATGGAGGTGTGTCATTACAGAGAAAATTGTCCCGAACCAAATGTATATCTTATAGATAATGGATTTGTCTTTCTGCCGATGCCGCTCCTGTTCACAGTATAGATCCAGTGGTTGGTGGATCTATTTCCTGACTTCCACTTCGCCATCGCCCTCGAACAGTGTTCAGCTTTGGTGCGAATGAACCCAAATTGAGCCTGAAGCTTGTGTGCGACTCCATGTCCTGTGTTGCCAGATTGGCTCCCTGGTGATGCTCTTGCTCAAATGACAGCGGTCACTCAGGATTTGCTGGCTATGTTATGTCCTCCGGCTCGCGTGGGTGCACGATTGGGGCCGTTGACTAAATACCTGCCAGTGGCCCTCATGCTGGTCAACCCTGCTTATACTACTGGCATCACCCCGATTCAGACAGACTTTCTTTTGCCACTGAAGGCCTTGACATTTGTTTTGGCATTGAATCTGATATCAAAATATAGGGCGTAATTTCCTGCTTCTTTTTCTGAGTTTTAAGGGGAATAGGGCAGTTTTGGTTACCATAAAACACGTGGGGAAGACAACCATTTGTGCTCCTATGAGCCTTGCTCAGGACTCATGAGCTTTCATCCAGAATGTCCAGTGAGGAGGGCTCTCTTCCCCCTTATTCAATTCAGATTCTAAAAAGAGCCCCTTTTTGGGCTTTGAGAAACTCAGGGATTTCAGTGCTTCTTCTGAGGGTGTCCCCGTTTGTTTCCTTGTGGACCCCATAGGTTTTTTATACACTTCGAGGAGCAGGCAGATTAACGTAAGTGACAGAAATGCAGGAGAGAAAAACTAACTTTAATCCTTATTAAGCATATCACACTACTCCTTAGAACGAGGAGTCAGTTGGATTTGTACCGAATTGAGTATCCACTGGAATTATTGTTACTGAGGTAAGTTTGTTCTCTTCATTTCCACGTACCCCACCATGCTCCTGGTGCATAGGTTATTCATACCCCTTGACCGAACACGTAAAAAAAAATCATATAGCTACAGAAATAGTGACTTCAAGAACAACAAACTTCCCTTTTGTGCACAACAGAGCTTTAAAATCTACAACATAAAAGAACTAAACTTCAAAATGAAGAAAATCAAAATCTGCAGAGCCTCTTGGGTGCCAAAGCTTAAAATATTAACTCCAAATGGCATGTAACACACTGTTGAGACCGGAACGTCGCTTGTTTGGAATCCTGCTGTGTACACCTTCTGCTTGTGAAACTAGTATCCTGATTTTGTACTTGCCCATCTAACTCACTAATCTAGTGTGTGTGCTGTGGCCTAGGCCTGTCCATGGTAATGCCAAGGTCCGTGTTGGCCATGTTCTGGGTTCTTGACATTAAGCAATTGTTGCAGCATACTGATTTTTTTCAAATTAATTTCCTTAAAGCACATCTTTTTTCTGTGTTAGAAAGGAGATTGCCCAATATAGCATGGCACAAAGCGGATATGGCATCCTGAGACAGTGGAAGTTTATTGCCTGCATTCCTGAAGCTGGAGGGTGGAAACCCAGATGTTAAAGTGAGGGAGAATGGATACCAAGCTGCCCTTCGAAATTCTATGAGGACCTTTTCGCAAGGGATTGCTGCTTAGATTTTCCTAAGCACTGCCATTTGGTGGATAGTAGGATAAGTGTGTGAGTGAGCCAGTTCTACTGTTGAAGGTTTGGACGTTTCTAGGGAGGGCCTGCCCTTTTGTCTGTTTCTGATTGCTACTTCAGGAAGGCTGACGATATCCTGGTGCAATGACTTCACGATTGGTTGTGTTCGTGTAACGAGTTCTCCTGCTTAGGACCAGCGTCACCACTACCCGCTGTGTGGATCTAATATTTTGTACAGAGGTTTTGTCTGCACCAAAGGCAGAAAGTGACATTTGAAAGGAAACCACATCATATCTTTTTTCAAGAATATAAAGTGGATCCACATGCTTTGTCTACAAAGTGAGTACGAAGCGGGACCCAGACCACCCCATTTTGTTCTATGTTCGTCTTGACCAAGGAAGGGAGTGCTCTACTGAACTTGAAATGCTGCTATGTGACTAGGGCTGGTCTCTGCATAGCAACCAATCCCTCAGAGTTGAGGGGACGTCACCTTAAGTCTGCGCAGCTAGTGGGAAATCCTTTGGGTCTTCCTAGAAGCCTGCCTTGCTGCCCAGAGTGGGAAGGACAGTCCTGGGTCTGCAGGAGGAGAGACCGTCTCAGAGGTTCTGATGTGTGGAACACCCATATAAATTAGAATGCAAAGTCAGAGCGTCACCAGGATTCCCCTGAGTTGTGAGGGATCATCTAGACTCCCAGAGTGTTGATCTTGAGGTGAACTGTGTAAAGAAACTTTGAGCCAAGGGTCAAAGTGCCCTGCTGCCGGAAGGCCTACCACTGCCGATGTGTGGCACAACCAGAGTGAGCAGTCATCAGCAGGAGAGTTGCCATGGCCTGGGGGCTGCATCTGCCAGAGAAGCAGAGCACCGCGCAGAGACTGAAATTGCTGAAGAAGGCAAGCACCTGCTAGCCTGGTGATGAGGGTGAAACAGTCAAAGACAACCATCCACCAGTTATCTTCAGTGGTCCAAGAGAGGGGAGTGCCGAAGAATATACCAAAGCTGTAAGTTGACTTGCACACCTTCCACTGCCAGGCAAGCTGCGTCTTCACTAAGCAGGAAAATGCGAGGCACGATCTCCACGGACTAAAAGACTACAACACAAAGATAAGCTGTAGTAGAAAGATGTCCTTATCGTTGAGACTCCTTGCGCTAAGAGCTGGTAAAACAGACCTACAAATTGCTGATGTGGTACACTCTTAGTGAAACTGGAACAGAGCTCAGCTGCTTTTTTCATAATCATATCATCAGATTACTAGAATAGCTTCCAATCAATGATTTATCTGATCAGATCTGTAAAACTTTTATATAAACTACAATTTTGCATTATGAATCATTTGTGAATTGCCACACTGTGCTTTATTCCACCTTCTAAAATTGTCCCTATTTTCTCTTTTACATTATTTTTTTTGGGCATCAACCAGTTGGTTGGAATTGTCCTCTCCCTATGATATTGGCCGTAAACCCACAACAATTGGAAGATCAGGCAGTAAAATGCAAGGGCAAAAACCAATAACTTCACAGGTCGAAGATCAAAGACACCGCTCAGGGCAGACCTTCATACTTCAACTCTGAAAGGGGATCAGGATTGTGATCGGGGGAAGGAAAAGGAGCTGAAAAAAGACTAGTCGACTCCAAAAAGGAGAATGTACATGCGAGTTGACTCAAAACGGAGCACTCGACGTGAAAAGGAAAAAAGCGCAGCTTGAAGCTGAAATGGCAACGCTGCTGCAAAAAAAGAAGAGCTTTGACTACTCCCTCACAGGAATCCGAATTCCGATGAAGCCAAGTGAACACACAGCTAAGACAGAGGGCCAGTCAGAGCTAGAGCCACCTCTAATGCCAAATCCACAGGAAGAAGAGCAGGAAAATGTTTTATGAGGAAGAGGAGCATTATGAATACCCTATATCTGAGAAATAATGCGGTCTGGTCATATAGCAGGCTCTATTATTATTATTATTACATTTTGTAAAGCGCTATGGCTACCTCCGACGGAGGTGTCCCGGTGCTGACAACGATTGCGGGGTGGTAGTACCTAGTGGGAGAGGCTCTAAGGTAGGCTAAAAAGCCAAGTTTTTAAGAGTCTTTCTAAATAAAGGTTCTGAGTTAGCCTTTCGAATGTGCTCCGGCATGGAGTTCCAGAGAGAGGTGGTATTAAAAGCAAATGAGCGACCGCCTAATCTAGCTTTTTTGAAGCGTGGAATAGCTAGCAGTCTCTGGTGATTTGATCTCGGAGTCCTATTTTGGGTATATTTGGGTAGTCTGAGTTTTAAGTATTTGGGGCCAGTGTCTCTGGTAGTCCTATAGGCAAGGGTCAGAGCCTTAAACTGGATCCTCTTTTTTACAGGCAGCCAGTGTAGGCTGCGCAGATGTGGGGAGATATGATGGCGGAGTGGTACGTTCCTGATGAGCCTGGCGGCCGCATGTTGAATAATCTGCAGCTTTCTGATGAGGTAATCTGGGAGACCCAAGTATAGACTGTTGGTATAATCTAACTGTGAAGTGATCAGTGCGTGAACTACCGTTTTCCTACAGTCCATTGGTAGGAGATGTAGGAACCTCCTTAGGGTTTTCAGCTTCCAGAAGCATGAGGACGAGACTTGGCATATCTGGGCTTTCCCTGAGAGTGTGGAATCAAATTTGAACCCTAAATTTCTCGCAGACGGGACTGGCAGAGGAGGAGGATTAAGTTCAGTAGGCCACCAGAGTTCTGCTTTTGGTGGTGATGGCTGGTTAAAAAACAGCACTTCTGTTTTGTCCGTATTTAATTTTAAACAGTTGTCT
Organism: Calotriton arnoldi; assembly: GCA_963921515.1. NCBI lineage: Eukaryota > Metazoa > Chordata > Amphibia > Caudata > Salamandridae > Calotriton > Calotriton arnoldi. The sequence goes on from CAWUFW010003218.1 coordinate 1,701,962, forward strand.
GTCATCCAGGATGAGATGTTAATCAGACACTGTTTGAAGTTGGTGAAAGCTGCCTCAGAGTGATCCCTAAAAGAGCTGGATGTCGTCAGCGTATGAAACCACCTTGATACCATGTTGCTCAACAATTGAGGCAAGTGGGGCGAGATAAATATTGAAGAGGGTCGGGCTCTAGACACTGATTCTCAAGAGGAAGGGGTTGACTCATCCCTCTAGGTCATCACGACCTGCCGACCTATCGCTCTGTAATGCATTTATTAAGGGGGGAGGGGGTGACACATAGAGGGTACGACTAGAAGAATAGCAGACAGAGACATGATTCCTTTTGGAGACTCTACTCCCTTAAAAGAAGAAAAAAAGAATTCTTGCTTATGTTGCCCGACTTCATAGACCATGGGAAGGAGGCCTTTAAGGAACCCTTATTTGACAAGCTTGTCACACCCAGGGTAGGGAAGAAATATAAGCCCTCTGCTTAGGACCCGGTATATATAAAAAATAATGCACTATCAGATTCCATCATAGTGTCAAAGGCTACGAAAAGGGATAATGTTCCCTCCTCCACTGCACCACCACCATATAAGGAGAGCAAACGTATTGCGATTGTAGGCAGAAAGATGGAAAGTTGAGCTGCCACATAGTTAAGGATTCCAAGATCCAGTGCCCTATTCTATAGGCAGTGCTTAATTTGAACCAGTGGTTTCCGGTGCTTGGCACCAGCGATTAATTGTCCACACCGGCAATTGTGAGTTTGTCTAATTTAGAAATGAGCACAACAGCAGTTGTTTATGAATTCAATATATATTGACAACGACTTTTACCTGCCGCCCACACCATTCTTATAGCTTTGGGGATCTGGAATAGTCTGAATTGTCACACGTAAAGGAGTGTGAAGATTAGTAGTTGTGCTGGTACTGTCATTGGCAGCGCTGGCGGGGGCAATGTTTTATGCAAGCTGCAGCGACCTCCTGACGAGGGCCCTGGCACTTATTTGTTTACAAATTACGCACTGTCTATAGGTATAGTCATTAACAATGGGAAGTAATAGAAGAGTTCATGATACCCCTTTCCAATGGATGCCCTAAGTCAGCCTTTGAAGCAGCAGACACAGCCAGCAGGCAGCTGTGTACAGGAACTATTTTCAGGAGATGTAAATGGCTAAGGCTCTCATGATTTAAACAGGAGGTTCAGAACTACATCATCAACATGCCTTTCACTTGCTCAGCTGTGGATGAATCTTTACAGCAAATGAAAGACAACATCACAGCAAAAGCGACAAGAGCCATACAATTTAGGGAAACTTAGCAGAACATCTGGGAACAACGAAACCCTTAAGAAGCTGTCAAGCATATAAAGGACTAGAAGTCAAGATCGTTTTCTGGCATTAAACGGCTTCAGCATACATATCAAATGAAGGAAAGTATAGATCGAAATGGGCGCCTGACAACTGTTTTACCCAAACAAACGGGGGGAGGGGTGGTCATGATCCTTTGTCCTACCCAAATTAGCACAAGAGATATGGTAGTGGTTCAGAGAAAGATAGAACTCTATCAGCCATGCACCTGCCAGGCCAGGCTAACAAAATCTGGAAGAAGACAGGCTTAGCAGGTAAAAGGGCTCATCACACAAGTGGGAACAAAAAGACCTGTTCGTAACATGCGCAAAAGCAAAATGCCAAGACTTTGTATCTAGGTAGCCACACCACCTGTCCCAAGGGAATACCATGAAGATAAATGGGTCAAAGATTTTGCATACACTTTTTCACCAATCTCACTAATCCCTCTCGTGATTTACAAGTGCAAGCAGACAAAAATGGTTTTTGGATCTGGTGGCAATGGCACAGGACAGGATAATGAAACTACCTGTCTAGCAAGAGTTTTTATGTAAAGCACAATGGGAGAAAAAAAGAGGCCGAAAGACCGCTGCACCAACCTCCAGAATAAATATATAACACAAAAATGAGGTATGGTAGCTATATCCCAGAAACCTTAGGAGAGGAGATATCCCAGGTCTGGATAAGTGGGTCCAATATTTCATATACACAGAACAGTGTTATGTTTTGTGTGTCTCCTATTGAGAAAAGCAATTCCAAGAATTGGACGAGATGGGCTCACTCATGTAATGTGACATGCTTTATCAAAGGCCACCTCGTCCCACCCTGGTTGGATGATGCCACCAGGGCGGACTCGACCTCGTGTTGGGCTATCCCGGGGGAGTTCTTAGATATTCGTCTTTAAATTTGGATAACAGTGATCCAGTTACTAACTAAAAATACCTCAAGGTATACCACTAAGTATCCTTTTATTCATGTGGTACTTTGGGTATACATAAAATAAATTACCGTAAGGTAATGAAAGGGTATAGCCACGGATATTTCTGCCCTTCCTAATAGCCTAACAGTCTTGGGCATTCGTCAGGGTTATGAGCTTTTTTCCTACCCTATCAATAAGCGAGGGCCAGGGTAACGTAATTACGCTATAAATGTAAAGCAAAACAGAGAGGGCCTACCTCTGTGAGATAAAGACATCTGAGTTAGACACCTAAAAAGTTAGGAGACACAAACCATATAATAAATGCGACCATCTGAGACATATGAGGCAAGAAGTCAGCGGGGTATGTTCTGCTTAGTGTCCCCGTATGTCTTTATACATGGTCTGTTAAAAAACATTCTAGCGGCTAAGAAAAAGAAATATAATACAAATGCATATATATTTTTTTGTAAGTACACAAACATTGTGGCACACGTGGGAGTAGATAAAGCAATCACACACAGGTGACAAGACCCACGTGAAACACATAAAAGACATGCTTTGATGCAGTGGGATCCTGTGCCACTTTACCTATACTTTTGTAGCTGCTAGCATTATTGTCTGTTGAGGGGGGCACTTCCTGTAGTCACACACTGAAAGATTGTTAATGCCCCAGTTAATTACCATTCGCTTGTATGTCTATTTGCATCTTCTTCATTATCTTGTAAAGGGGAAATATCCCTCTATTGTATATCTCAAAGTCTAGCGTTAACTCCCAGGGAGATGTTAGTTAAAAACACACACAGAGACTTACTTAGTCAAGGAACAGTGCCCTCTTTGACCCTAACCGTTCCCTTACCAACAGCCGACTGGTAGGATGGTGAGTTCGATATGTCCTCGTGTATTTAAAGGGCCCAGCTGTCGTAATTACTAATCTTAATAGATGACACCTGTTCAATCCCCCCGTTCACGTGGGGATCGTATTACTGAGAGCAAAACCCCGCCCCTTCATCAGAGCTGTCTGACTGGAACCAGGGACCAATTGCCTCTCTTCAAAGATCTTGAAGATACCATGTTGTTAAGCGTGAGTACTAACCCCCATGTTCTCATTCCAAGTCATTGTCTCTGTGACCGAGCGTTTCCTCCGTTAATACGGAGATTGTCTAAAGTCCAGTATTATCGCTCCTCGGCCTTGTCATACTTCAGCAACCTGCGGCCTACAGAACCTCTAGGTATGCTGGGGGATGTGGTCCCATCCCCCGGCGTCCTGTCTCGTGGTCAGTATGCAATGTCATAAGGTCCTGCAAGGCCCGGTTGAGGTTCTGGTGTTCTATAGCCCTTACCTCCGTATGGACTCTATATCAACATATCTTTTATTGTTATTGTTTTATTATATCAGAACTCATGATCCAGTGAACACTGCCTGTATGTACCACATCTTATTGGCGGAATCATTCAGGTCTGCAAATGCACCAGACAAGGAAGTAGATCACATCCTTGTCAAATGAGTAGGCTAGTCTTAACAAAATGTGCATGACCTTCAAAATACAACATATCAAATATTTCACTGTATGGTGAAGTTTATAGGCTGATTTAAGGAAGTCCACGGAATATCATCATTCAGGCCCTGTGTGTCTGTCTTCAAACGAAACACACACCGCTGTTCATATCTCAAAAGGGCTCTGCTCATATCTGTATGACTATGTTCTAGTTTTTCTATGACATACCATTCTATGTTATCTGCAGTGTGTTTTCGTTCTTTAAAGTGTCTGGTAAGTTTGATATTATCTTTCATGCATCATATTGTGCTCCAATGTTCTGTGATGCGTATTTTTTTACTTTTCTAGTTATCCCTGCGTAGAATAGGTTGCCCGGACATTTTATGACGTAAATCACATCCCTGGAGTTACAATTCGTGAGATTTTTAAGTTTCTATGGTGTTGTCATTCTCGAGTCAACTGCAGTGGAGGCTGTTCCTATCAGTGGGTTTGTAATGGACCTCTGTTTTCAGGATTCCTCCATCCGGATAAATCCTTCGGTCTAAAAAGGGCATCTCCGTAGCGCTATATTCCATTGTAAACCTCAAGAGGAGATTCAGTCTATTAATCCATTAATTAAACTCATTTGCTTCTTCTCTGGTACCCCTCCATACCACCAGAACATCGTCAATGTACCTCTTCCATAACCGGATGTGATTCAGATAAGGATTGGCATCATCATGGATGTATAGTACTTCAAAGTTATGAATGTACAGATCATGCCAGACTTGGAGCACAAATACTTCCCATGGAAGTTCCATTTGTCTGTAAATAGAATGTCCCTTTGTATTTGAACACATTCCTCGTAAGGAGCATATGGGCGCAGTCTAAGATGAAACCTGCTGGCATCATTTACTTTCCCTTGCTTTTGTTCTAGGAGTTCTATCACTTCCAGAGTGGATTCCTGGGGAATATTAGTGTATACTGATTCCACATCCAGAGTCAATAGGAGATCTGTTTCTGTGTCAAAAGCAACATTGCTCAGTTAAATAAGAATATCCTTTGTATCTCTTAAGTAGGAGGGCATTTCAGTCATCCACCGGTTTCAGAAAGGCATCCACGAATTTAGATAGGGGTTGTAGTGCAGACCCAATACCAACACTATCGGCAAGGCTTTTTAACCATACAAGAGGGACAAGTAGTCAGTCATTCTTTCGCTCTGGCTATTGAGATTAAAATAGTATCCCGTTCAGGGATAAGATAGCTAGCCCTTGTGAATATGTATCTTAGATCAGTCCCTAAGAAACTCAATCGGCAACAGTGGCGTACATAGCAGATGAACCGACTCATTTAAACAATGGTGCCTAAGTAATTATGGCTGGGACTGTAACACCCAAGATTCACATGACTTGAATGATGCCTTGCAGTCAAGCCAGCGACATGGTAAGATCTAGTGTAGGCCAGGATGACTGGAAGAAAACTTCTAGAGTGGCTGCCCAATTAGAGGAGTTGGCTGTGGGTTTGAGCTTAAGGCTAGTGAATAGGAACACCAAATCAGACTCTCCGCCTCAACCTACCTTTAAAAGAGGAGTATATACCAGCCATTTAGATTACATATTCCGGGACCAAGCTCTTTGGCCTGGTCTCTATAAGACAGTGGTAGGAAGAGCTGATAGTGATCATCAAGCGCAAGTGCTGTTTTTGACCTCTGTCCATTTAAATGTAATAGTCTGGCTCTAAGAACTGTATATGACAACCCTGTGGTAACAAACAATGGGAGAAGAGTTAAATGGTCTGCACTGGCAAAAGACAACAAAGTCCAGGCCCAAATTTACACTTTATGTTTAGAGGGAATGGCCCCTATGATCGATGAAAGCTGCAATTTTCCTGAGACAAATTTTGTGGCCCTACATTGTAATCTGATGGCATTGAGGGCCTTGTTCACAGAAGACAGGCAGAAGGGAAGCGAACCAACAAAACCCCATAGATGGTACTCAAAACCCTGTTGGATTGCCAAAGACAGGCTTCTAATTGCAATAAAGAAGGAGAACTGCATTGAGACAAGAGAAGCAAGGGGAATATACAAAACAACACTAAGGGAAAATAAAAGGGACTGGGAGGCCGGGCAGTGGGTGCTCTTAACAGACGCCCTGCAGGAGAGAAACATCAAGCTATTTTGGAAGCTAGTGGTTATTACCTCGACAACAGTGAGTTCCTTAGACTCCGCAATCCAGCCGGAGATTTGGGTAGACGGTTTTAAGGAGCTTTACAGGGACAGATGCAGCCACTAATGTGTACAGTCACGGAGACTGCCTCTCTCCCTGAAGATGAGGCAGTGGATGAGACTAGAAAAGAGCATCTAACATTTAGCCTTGAGGAAACAGGACAGGCCCCCTCTCCCACGTCATCAAGACCCCTTTTCCCTCAAATAGTCTCGAGAATATATAACAGGACGCAAGCAAATAGATTGGTACAGTTCTCTAAACCAAGACAGGACTGCAAAGGGACCTGGCCCGGGTGATTGATGACAAGGAATGGCAATATTGTGAGATGACGAAAAAGATATCGATGAACGGTAGGCATCGCCTAATACACTTCAAATTCATTAATAGAACATACTACACCCCAGTACGTTTACATAGATATGGTTTGCGTGAGACAGCCACCTGTTCGTGATGCCCGAAGCCGTTGGCAGATTTCATGCATCTAGCCTGGTATTGTCCTCGCATATTGGAGTATTGGGGGAAAATATTTCAGAAAATAAACGATATTACCAGTCTTACACTATCCTGTACTTAGCTCTCCTAGGTTATAACAAACCTATTGACAAAGATTCCAGAAGACTGGTTGCGATGGCACTGCTTCTAGCAAAGAGACGGATTGCAATGAGATGGGGTAGGGGCCCGATCCCAACAATTGAGGATTGGACAAGTGATATGATTTATTGCAATACGCAGTCAGACTCATATGGTGAACTTCTCCCCACGCAATCCAGACCAAAATCTTATTGGGGCGCATTCCAACAGTAACTGATAGGCAAAGAAACAGGCGAACCAGAGGGGGATGTTGACAATAATGAACATTAATGTTATGATATGATTGTTTAAGGCTGTTACCGCGCTTTGCCCCGGAGCGGTCATGAGTGTCACACTAGCACAATATGTGGAGCGTGTACATTACAGATTCAACATAGTGCCTTTCTCTGTTCATTTTCTTGATGTAAGTTACGATGTGCTATGTGTTATATGCGTTGCCTTTTTGATTGCCTAATTGCCCTGTAATCACTGCTTGATGATGCTTTGCATAATTGTATTATGTTAGTAAAATCAATAAAGAAAAGTTAAAAAAAAACAGGACAGGCCTTGAAATTACTGAAAAAAGAAAAGGCACCATGCTTAGACGGCATTCCTGGGGACCTGTACTTCTCACCCATAAACGCTGAGGTTTGGGCGCCATATCTTAATACCTTAAGTAATGCTGTCGCGTAGGGGGATGGGGTCCCCCAACATGGCACGTTGATCTAATAGTGCCAATTCATAAGAAGGGGAGTAGATACTCACCAGTTAACTTTAGACTAATAAGTCTAATTGACAGTCAAAATATCTTTAGTAGACACGTTTTGTTCCGGTCACAATCATGTTTATCGGAACATCAATAATTAAATAAATAAATAAATCATATCCTCACTGATTCCCAAGCAGGGTTTTGGAAAGGGATTAGCACCCTTGATCAAGTTTTCCGCTTTTAAATTTTGTGCTGGAAATATATCACCCTGAGGCGGGACCATCTTTATGTCGTCTTCTTTTATCTGGTCCCGAGAGAAGAACTGTGGAGGGTTCTAGAATCTTATAATTTTCACAGGTGATCTTTTACAGATGCTGATACTTACACAGCAATACATATGCCAGGATGAGGTGGAACCGGGGGGAAGGGGGCTTACGAACCAGATCCCTATATAGAGCGTGGCGTCAGACAGGGATGTGCACTGGCACCCACTCTGTTTAGCCTCTATATTAATGGTGCTGTCGATTACGTAACACAAAGTAATCATGATGCACCCAAATTAAGTGGTGCTCCTGTCCCAATCTTAATGTTTTCAGACTACCCTTCTTATATCAAGAACTCCAATGGGTCTGCAAGCAGAACTGGATTCCTTTACAGCCTTCTGTGTGAGCAGGGCATTGGAAATAAGTCCAGCTAAATCTAAGTATATTGACTTAAACCAGCATAAAACATTTCGGGGTTAAAATGACCATAGGTAGAGTTTCCATTGAGCAGGTTACACACTTTGATTATCTGGGTGTAAGGAAGTCGAACAACTTGACATGGACTCCCCAAATAGGAAAAACAAAAACCATTCTCCATCAAAGGGCTTCAGCTATTGGAAGGAAGCCCAAGGCTTCCTTGTGGGGGGAGGGAGACTATTTCACCAGCTCTTAGTGTGTACAAAGCCGCAGTAGCAACATATGGCGCTGAAATATGAGGGTACACAACTGGCAAGCACTTACGCTGCTTGAAAATAAATTTATCAGGTCCTTGTTAAACTTGCCCACCAGTACCCCTCTTAAACAACTTAGATTTGACATGACCCTTAAGCCTGTTCATCAGGTGACAGCCTTAAAACCTTTGCTTTATTGGCTTGCCTCTGAATTTCAGAGGAGATGAAGCCTTATAGGGATGCCTTGTCAGAACTGATCTCCCAGGACCCCCAAGCCAGCACCCCGTGGGGTAAGTATGTTAAAAAATAAGTTTAAAGAGATTAAAATGGAAGAGCTATGGTTTCACCGCAGAGGATCAGGAAGGGCGACATCCAGGAAGTTAAGGAAGCCTACTGGGAATCCATCCTAATAAAGATTTGGAATAATCAGGCTGCGGACAGTATGACCGGCCAATTTCTCAACTTCAAGTGTTCCCCTAACTACGTGCAGTACTTGAATAGAATTTATCCCCCCAGGCAAAACATTTGTATGTTAAATTTAGAATGGGCAATTTTGGCCTTGAATACCGTTACAGCTAAATGTGGGAAAACAGGTCAACAAACATATGACTGTACACTCTTGTCCATCACAAAATGAGACCGAAGCACATTTTCTCTTCTTTTGTGCTAAATATAGAAGACCTCGTGTGAAGTAGATTATTCCGCTATGTAAGGCACTGGGGGTTAGTAAATACCAGGATACACTCAGAATTCTGAAAAGCGATACAAGTGAACTGATTGTGTTTGCTATGTCTCGTTTCTTGTTGTGGGCATGGAGACAGAGCGTAGGATTCTCCTAGGTAGATTTGTCATAGAACCAATTTGAATATAAACAAATTAGCAATATATATAGTAAATTAGCTCTTCTAAAATGGCTATTGGATCGGTTTAGACGCTGAGTATAACAGACCATGGAGTGATCCTGTCCTGTATGAGGGGAATGATAGTTTTTATGCTTATAGGTTCCTAATTATATTCAGGCCTTCTTATTTGATATTTTACATAGTGGATTTTATTTAATTATCTCAGACCTGTTGACGAGTACGTTTGAGGTAATTTTTATACATTTATTTATTGTTGCTTGACATATGTCCTTCTATAGTACATTTGCTGAAACAAAGATATATATTAGCACATTTCTATTTGCACAAGTATCGAGATTCAGCAATTCAAAGGTAGAGGTGCATAACGGACCCTGAACTGAGGTTTTTGTCCTTTTCTCTTGTTTTTCTTTACTTACTTAAGTATATGTTATTTTGGACAATATCGTATTGGTTTTGGGCATGTAATTTGCTAATAGTGGTAGTATTAGGCTCATTTTGATATTGTAATTTTTGAACAAATTGTTTTTAACTTTTTGAACTGCTTTCTAAATGTTTGTGTGTTTTTTATTGTAGTACTTTTTAATCACGTATGTACAGTTTTTTTGTGCTATGTTACTATGCACTTTAATTGGATGACTTTTTTCTTCCAATGCACTTTATTTTGTAACTTGGAAGTTGTAGCTATGTGATATGTACATATTGCTTTTAATTGTTATATCTGTGCGTACATTTTAGTTTCTACTTTTATGGCCTAACGGCCGAAATAAAGTTTTACTACTACAGTCATTATTTCTTTATTCGGCAAGAGCCATAAAAGCTATTTAAAAGACATTTCTGTGTACAGTATTCATAAAAAATTACATATAAAATTTTCAAAGCCATAATAAACGTTAAAAGCTCATTCCAAGCAATAATCACAAAACAAAAGAAAATACAGAAAATCTTAAAATATCCAAATGCATGCGGCGTCCTCGCAGCTAGCACATTTTCTGAGGATTTAAGACATATAAAATAGGTATCAATATCAGTATATACATTCTTAACGTTTCCTGATAGCTACAACACTCCTAATAAAATGGAATACTGCAAAACAGATATCTTAGGAAACATCGTTTGTAAAACTTCCAACCCGGCCTGAAATGTCTGTTAGCATTTCACAATACAGGTTTTAAAAAGGTGGAACTAAGGACAGAATATAAAGTGCAAAACAGAAAAAAGTGACAAGTGCTCTGTTTCTCGGTATTGTTACAGTGGCGTGGGGACAAGTCGTACTGCCACATGCATGGAGACAGAAAAGCAAATTTAAAATGCATTAGGTTCAATCTAAACAATGTAAGATATGACCTATAAGTAGGATTTTCAATCCTCAATAAAGAAGGTTCAATATTACTGACAGTTGACACATGTAAATAGTTATCAATAGTTTTCATGGTTTGTGCTCTCAATAACTTAGCATTAGACGAAGCTCCGCGTAATGTTGTTTTACAGTCTCCTTGCTGTTTGCACCATGGTTTTGAGGATATAGGAACATTTCCTTTAAGCCCAATTTATACAAAGTACATTTTAAGTAGGCAAACCAAGGTATCCCAATGGCTTTTCTAATGATAGGCATTCAGTAATGCATGACCTGACTAATGTCGCCTTTGGGTTCAACCAACATTTTATCCACATGAGGAGTGGGCTATACCAATCTGATTCTCAATGTAGGGTAATCTCAGCTCCTAGTGGCAATTAAAATGTGTGGAGTTTTTGTTTTGTAAAGGGTTGTTATCTCTGCTATTGGTTTCTGTTTTAATTTTCTAGAAAAGCGAAAGATGGCCTCAATGTTCCTGCCAAGTTTTCACCAAGAGGAGGGATTTCCATAAGAGGGTTGAGCTAAAAGTTAACCCTAAGTAATTCAAATTTGTAGTCTTCTCTAAGGACAAACCCTGCATTGCGAAGCGCTTGAATTTATTATTAATAGGTCAGCAGGTCATTACATAATACTCAGCATAATTGACTTTCAACTCTAGGTTGTTCATAAAGCCCTCAAAATGATCCAAAAGATCTTGCAGGCCATTGGCCGTGCGGGGAATCAAAACCACATCATCTGCATAAAGAAGGATCAGTGTTGGTTGGGTTCCTTATTTGGGGAGATCCTTTCCTGACCTTATTAAGTGACTGCTTATTCCATTTATGTACAGTAGGAACAAGAAAGGGACTGATCCAGCGCGATATTAGCAAACAGCATTCATACACCAGATACTCACTTGGGCCCATACATTCATACTACGCTAATACTTACGCTGGGTTTTATCAGTTGTTACTCTCTATCAAAATCCCTGCTACCAATTACCTTCTGATTGAAGAGTAATGACTTACCAATGAATCCTTTGCTAATTGGGAAGTTTAAAATGAGTGACATTTATTATAGTACATAATCCTGAAATAACCACTGAGTCAGGAAGTTTTAAAATGTTTATCTAAAGATTTAGCAGAGTAAAATACAGAGCCACATGGTACTTAATCGCAATACCCAAGATTAAGCATAGAAATGATTATTGCTAATCAATGACGGTGTTTAAAGAAAAGGAGAAGATAGAGACAGCAGCGCAACTAAAGGTTGCATTATATTTACCTAAGTGCGAGAACCAAAACCCCTTAGCCAAGGAGTTGAAAGAATAGGACCCAGGAAGGATGAAGAGCAAAGACCTCCTCCAGGATCAGGACAGGACCGGTGACCTCTCTACAACGACGCCTGCGTGGTTCCCCTCTCTGATACTCGGCTTCTCCTCGATTCTCCCGTGCCTTCCTTCTAATGGACTCCGCCGCCCCCTCCTCAGGACCTCTTCAGGACAGGGATTCAGTCTGCAATTGATCAGCTTAGCGGTCTGGAGCTCTTCTTGTGCGTGCTGTGGTCTTGTGAAAAGCAGCGAGTCTCCTGGGATCCCCAATGCTGCCCGGCGCAAAGTCACCTTTAATCCACTTTGGATTCACTATCTAAAATAACGAGGCAGGCGCTGGAAGCTGGAAGGCAAGAAAAAGGTTTATTACTCTTAGAGGAGACCACGTCAACTGCTGACACCAGGATGTCTTCAGGGAGGTGTTCTACTGGCAATGCTTCTGACTCTTCCTTTTATACAGTTTTACACAATGTATTTGTTTCTTTTATCATGGTTACAAGCTTGGAGTCTCCGCCCCGGGCAGGTTGTCACACAAGCCGACATTGTTTTATCAACATGGTTACACAAGCCCAACATTAACTCTCCTCCCACCCAGGTCAAAAACAGACAATTTAATTGCAGCTGGACCTTGCTTCAGGGTCTAAAACGAGTGAGACCGGCCAGATCTAAGAGTCCGTTCTGTTGATAAGAACAGGTCCCATTGTTGGCAAAAACCAGTCTTGCTGTGTGTAGTGCAATAAACCATGTTTGCAAGAGTCTGTTTGGTATTTGTAACCCGTTTGTGCAGGGATGAGAGGAAAGACGAGTTTGAGGCAGCAGGTGATGTTGATGTTTGTCGTGGAAATAGTTTATAGCCCCCAGCACACATATCAGGTTTGGTCAGAGAGTCAGAAGGCTGCTAGAGGACAGGGTGAAATGAAGGTGACCAACAGAGTACAAAATGGCTGTGGTAAATCAGAATGACTGTAGTTTATGTGCACGTAGGAACTTTCATCAGACAAGATGGCGCAGAATGTTCATAATTGTGTTTTGTTCTTAACAGTCGCCCCTTTGAACATAACTAGCCATCTTGTCAGTCTATTTCGATCTCCATAATGTCCTGTATTTCTTGTTCATACATTACTCTCATTTTTGTTAACTGAGTGTCCATAGTCTTAGGGCGCAAGGCACTTATGCAGGTGGTATACAGTGTACACCCAAACAGCAACCACATATTGCCAATACTGGGACCAAGAGAAACATTGATATTTTCCAACCCCAGTCCTTTAAGATGCCCCAAAGCCAACTTCCAATTGTCCAAGTCTCTGATCCTTGATGAATTTCTGAAGACAGTCTGTGGAGATGTTCGATTGCTTCATAGACGGAGGGTGAATTATCAGGGATGTATATGCAGCAACTGGCACCAATGATGCGACATGCTCCTCCACGATCCGCTAGTACCACGTCCAGGACCATGCGGTTTTGTAGGGCCACCAGACGGACCGCTTGAAGCTCGGCAGTGTTGTTGGTGAGGATGCCAGCTGTGACGTTCAGGGCGGTTTCTACCGCTTGAGACAGATGTCTGATGGCTCGGCTGTTTGCCATCGGACCCCATAGCGGGACGAGCCCTTTTGCTGCGTCAACGAACTGTGATGCGGCAGAGTCTGCTTGATCAGTGTCTTTAGAACGCTTTTCTCGATGATGCTCTGCAGGGGCTGTGTAGGTCGGTGGCAAAACAAAGGCGATGTAGCACGTGCCCCCCAGTTTCTTGGGAGCCAGGTGTAGGCTTTGGTTCCACAGACAAAGTACATATTGGGTGATGCAACAAATGCTGGAGGATTGGCAGTGTTCAAAGTCCTTACAATGTTACAAGTGCTGTGACCCACATTCTTAGTCCCACGGCCTTCAATGCATACAAGGCCAGAGACGTTCACCACAGATAGGGCCACAGTCAGTGTTGCAGCAGTTCTTTTCTTCAGGTAGGAAAATGTGGCTCTGACAGGATTATTGAACACTTGTATTTCCACTCGTTCTTTGGAGGGGACATTCATTGGGAATGTCGTATTGGAGGTGTGAGGGCAAAAGGGAGCTGCTGTTCTTCCTGTTTGGTTTAGCCAGAACTCGTTGTAGAACTGAGCGATTGTCCCATCGGAAGTGGCATTGTCTTTGTAACTTTCTTGTAGGAGCATCATCCAGGCAAGGCAAGATCCATGAACAGAAAAGGGTGAAGGGATGAAAGGGATGGAATGTTCAGTGGCATGTGGTAGCAGCCCACAGACCCAACAGTTAGTGGCATTGGTGGCAAGATTGTGCTGGTGCAGCATCTGTACGAAAGAATTATTCCAGAATTCTTTGCGTCGTTCTCGGAGATGTGGCGGTTGTGATACCAGGTAGTGTTCTTTCTTTGTGATTGGTTGCATGGTTGGTGACAATGTTCTGTATGCAGGTGCATTCTCTTCAATGATCCAGAGTGTGACCATTAGCAGGAGGCAGGTGAGAAATGCAGCTACAAGTGCAATTGTCTTTGTACTGTGCAGTTCAAAAGTCTTGGTGTCTTTGCGGTGGCTTTGCAGGTGTTCCGTTTCTTCCATCATCTTCGAGGAGCTCACCAACTGTTAGGACCACAGACTTTTGTCTGGTGTTTTTCCTGGTAGCGTTGTTTGGCTGTGCTACCGATCTGAGACTCTGACTCAGTTAGTGGCCTGGTTGTTGGAGCTCCCCTTTTGTCGATCTTAGGTTGTACCCTTCCTTGGATGGCACCGTGGGGTCGGGAAATTCAGACAGTTGGAGGGTGTCTTCTTGTGGGTAGCAACTCAGAGCTGGTCGGTCTTTTGCGAGTACTTCCTCTTGCACCTCCACCTCTTCACAGGTTGCCAGCGTTGGAGGGACTTTCTTGCAGTGGTGGGCGTGCAGCCAATTTTTTTTTCCTTCCACTCGGAGGGCAGTTCGAGTGGTGATCAAGACTTGCCAGGGGCCCGTCCACCTGGGCTCCAGATTCTTCGTTCTTTGGAGGTTGCGAACTAGGATGAAGTCCCCAGGCTTTATCACATGTCCTGGGCCCCTGGATATGTCAGGCAAGGCTTGCTGCACCTGTTGGTGGATAATTGTTAGCTCGTTTGTCAATTTATGCAGTTAGTCTGACATTAATATGTTCGGGACATCGTTAATGGAGGTGGGTCTTGGTGCCGCCCAAATGTTCATAGGCCTGCCGAAGACCACTTCATACGGGGTCAGTCTGTGTTTGGTCGGGGTGGAGCGCATTGATAGCAATGCCAATGGAAGGGCGTCGGGCCATTTCAACCCGGTTGTGGCAACTATTTTGGCTAGCTTTAGTTTCAATGTTGCATTGTGTCTCTCTACCAGGCCCGCTGATTGGGGGTGGAAGACGGCATGGAATTTTTGTTTTACCCCAACCCTTTCAGTATGTTCTGTATCACTTCGGCTACGAAGTGTGGGCCGTTGTCGCTCCATAAAATTCTGCAAAGGCCGTACCGGGGAAGAATTCTTTCAACAATACTTTTGCAGTGGCTATGGCAGTATTGTCGCGGGTGGGATATGCCTCCACCCATTTGCTAAAAGCGCACACAACCACCAGGACATATTTTAGACCATGGCATCTCTCTAGTTGGATGTAATCCATTTGAAGGACTTCAAAGGGGTGATCAGGGACTCCAAACCCTCCCCGTGGTACTACTGTCCCTTTCCCTGGGTTGTGTTGTAGGCATACTATACATTGTTGTACTAGGCGCTTTGCAGATTCTGTTATCTTGACATTATGCCATACTCTTGTGATTAGTTCAATCATGGGGGTGGAGCCTATGTGTGCTGGTAAATGTGCCATGGTCAATATGGGGATGAGGTAGGCATTGGGTAACAGCCATTTATTTCCGTCTTTAGTTCTCCAGCAATCTTCCTCGTCTTTTAGTCCCACCTTTTCCCACTCGGTCAATTCGTCTTGTGTGCCTGTAGTCTGTATGTCCCTTACAGTGGTCCTAGCATCAGTCCATTGTTCAGCTTGTGACCTGGTCACATACATTCGTGTCATGGTTCTGTCTTCTGCTGTGGCTCGGGCAGTAACGTCTGCTAGCGCATTTCCCTGTCCAATGAGATCTGTCACTTTCCTATGTGCTTGGCATTTTATCACTGCTAGCTTTTTGGGGAGGAGGACTGCTTCCGTCAAGGCGGAGACTAAATCTCCATGCAGGATGGGTGTACCGTGTGAAGTCAGGAACCCTCTTTCTTTCCATAGAATCCCGAAATGGTGAACCACCCCGAAGGCGTATTGGCTGTCGGTGTATATGTTAACTGTCGTGCCAGCTGCTAAAATACATGCTCGTGTGAGGGCAATGAGTTCTGCTGCCTGGGCGGAACGTTGGGCAATACGGGCTGTTTCTAGAATGGTTCGGGCTGTGGTGACAGCGTATGCAGCTGAGGTGGTGCAGTCGGGGAGTTTGATGCACGAACCATCCACCCATAGTTCTCCATCTGGCTCTAGAAAGGCGGTGTCTCTGAGGTCTACTCTACTTTTTGTTTGTTCATCGGTTAGTGTCACACAGTCGTGTAGTGGAGCCACGTTAGAATCGTTCTCGGGTAGGGGTAACAGTGTGGCTGGATTGAGGGTGGTGCATCGCTTTAGGGTAATGTGCGGTGCTAGCAGGGTCAACTCATATCCTGTCAGTCGGGCGCTAGTCAAGTGTTGGGTTTTGGTCTGGTTCAGTAGTGTGTCGACTGCATGGGGTACTAAAACAGTGACTGGATTGGAGAGCACTATTCCTTCGCTCTGGCGTATTGATACCGCTGCAGCTGCCACAGCGCGCAGGCACGCTGGCAGTGCTCTGGCTACTGGATCGAGGGTGGCAGAAAAATATGCACAAGGGCGTTGTTTGTGACCAATTGATTGTGTTAGGACAGACAATGCACATCCCTCCCTTTCGTGTGTGTAGAGGAAGAATGGTTTGGAGTAATCTGGGGTTCCTAGGACTGGTGCTGAGCAAAGGGTATTGCGTAGTTCTTTAAAGGCTGTCTGGCATTCGGGGATCCAGGGGAGAGGTGAGGGGATGTCCTTAGCTAGGAGGGAGAGAAGGGGTTTGACAATGAGGCTAAAGTTCGGTAACCACTGTCTGTAAAACGAGGTGAGGCCTATCAAAGAGCGGACTTGCTTCTGATTTTTGGGGACAGGGGTGTCTAGAATTGTCTGGATCCTGTCAGGCGTGAGTTTTCTCCCTTCTTTTGATAAAAGGTGACCCAAATAGGTCACTTGTGATTTACAGAACTGCAGTTTCTTTCGGGAGACCTTGTGACCATTCTCAGCAAGGAAATGGAGTAGTTTGATGGTGGCTGTGACGGCTATTGGTATGGTGTCTGCTGCTAGAAGGATGTCGTCTACATATTGTATTAGTGCCACTCCATCTGGCAATTGTATGGCGTCCAACTGTCTTTTAAGCGCCTGGCTATAGATACTTGGGCTCTCAGTGTACCCCTGAGGTGCTCTACAAAATCTATACGAACGGGAATTTAGGGTAAATCCAAAAAGATAGCGGCTGTCCTCGTGTATAGGTATGGAAAAGTAGGCGTTCTTGAGGTCGATCACAGTGAAGGTGGTGGCAGTGGAGGGGATTAAAGTCAAAATTGTCGTGATGTCGGAAACTACTGGGTATTGTGGTACTACGATTTTGTTTACCTCCCGCAGGTCCCTGTCTCTTTACAATCGGTAGTATGGGACTGTTACAAATGTTGCTCACTACTTCCTCTACCACCCCTGCCTCTACCAAAGATTGTATGATCTCTGTTAGTGCTTTCTCACCCTCTGGCGATATTTTGTACTGCGGTACCTTCGGTAGGGTTGCGTCCTGTCGTATTTTTACGTGTACTGGGTCAATCATCATTCGTCCTACGTCTGAATCAGCCCTAGCCCATAAGTGTGATGGCAAAGTGTCCAGTAGGGATGTGTCAGTCTCAGAGATGGAAAACATGTGCTGAAAAGGGTTCTCTCTATGGCGTTGGGGGTTGTCATACAGGATGACACGCACTCCGTCTGGTGAGCATCTGATAGTCGCATGGAAGTGTTTCAAAAGGTCGAGGCCCATAATGGCGTCTGGGGTGTTAGATGAGAGGAGGAATGTCGTTTCGACGCCATTGCTGTCAAGATTAAAAGGGATGGGTCGGGACAAAGGGTTGGTGGAGGGCGTACCGTCAAATCCTATTGAGGTCACATGTGAGCCTGACAAGGGTGCCCTTGGAATCAGTCGTTTGGATAGTGCACTACGTGTTGCTCCTGTGTCTACCAAAAATGGCGACCTTGTGCCCAGGACCTCAGCGGTAACATAAGGGCCTTGCTGATCAACGCAGAGCTCGACTGGATCCCTCCCTTGCCCCTGGCTGTCCTATGCCAAGTCGTACGTATTGTCATAATCTGTCTGTTGGTACTGATTCTGTCTGGGATGGTCAAATGCGTTCACTCTTCCTGGCCTTTCCTCGCTTGCTTCACTCGCGTACCCTCTCCCACGTCCTCTTCCTCTCTGTCCACTTGCTATTTCCCTCGCCCCTCTGCCCCTAGCAGCTCCTAACAAAGCCGGGCATTGGGATTTCCAGTGTCCATATTTTTTGCAAAATGCACATTGATCCTGTCCTAGGTCTTGGCGTCCTACATATGATGTAGATGGATTGTTCCTAGGTGGCTGTACTCTAGGGGTATTCTGCTGGTTTCCTCCCCTACATTGCTCCCCTCCTGTATTCGCCCCCTGGAGTTGTGCTATCATTACCCTTTCCTTCAAGTCCTTCTTTTTCCTTTCTGTAGCCCTGTCATTTTCGTTTCTCTGATGCTCGTAATACTGGGCCATTTGGAGAATGGCCGTCGGTTTAGATGCTGCCCAACTACTTTCGCTGGCTTGTAGTTTCTGGGATACATCTGGCAGTAATCCTTTGACGTAGTTCTGCACAAATAAGTGGTGTCCGGTTGTGGTGGACATGTCTTGTCCACTGTAATCAGAGAACACAGTTTCAAATCTGGAGAAGTACTCTGAGACGTCCTCTTGTGGTTTCTGGCGGCATGCGGTTACTATGGACCAGTCTATCTTTTTCTCTGGGATCAGCGTTTTCACTTTCTGCACTATTTTGTCAGGGAGGTCTAATATTGCTTTAACTGGTTTTTGACCAGGGTTCCGCTGTTTATCTAGTGTGTCGAGTTGTTCCCGGGTATGACCAAACAGTTCGGTATGGTTTACTTTCTTAACCTGTTTCCACACATCTGCTGGCAAACATAACCCGAAGAACAAGTCTATGTCGGCAAGTGTCATTATTGTTGATCCCAGAGCGGTACCTAGCTCGGCGTAAAGGCGGTGGGGTTCTTTCGTAAATCCGGCAAAGATTTACGGAAGGTCAGGATGTCCTGTCTGTCCCATGGCTGATACACCCAATTGTAGACCACCCTTCCTCTAGCGTCTTGATGGTTTATATCGTCATTAGTCCCTTGTCCTCTAGGAGGTACCCAGTAAGGGGCAGCTTCTTTTATTGGCATCATGCTATCTGTTTTTTCCACTGGGGGTCCTGCTACCTTAGTTGTCCTGTCCCTATCTATCTGTCCTTGTTCTATGAGGTGACGCAATACTTCTAGTGTGGATGAAAATAGTTCTGCAACATCGTTGTCGCCTTCATCTCCGATGTCTACCTTCCTGTAGAGAGCCACTAATCGCTCGGGCCCTACGTTTTGGTACTTCTCTTCATATGCAGTAAGGGTGTGGTAACAGAGACGTACAATAAAGTATCGTTTGCGGTTTTCAACATAGGAGTCGCATATGTCTGTTACGTGTTCTTCTGTTTCTTTCCTATCTATGAGGGTTTTAACTATTTTATCAATGCCTGCTCGCTCATTTTTACTTAATCGCGGGACCCTGGGCGCTCCTATTTCCTTGGTTCCTACCTCTACTACTGCCTCCTTTGATGAGGCATTTGGTGTGGGTGGCTCGGTGGGAGCAGAGGTGGTGGAGACTGAGGCGATCGTGCCATCTCCAGCTATACTTTGGGGGTCCTGGCGTTGTACTACGGGATGAGTAGGGGCATAAGGGGGTGGCATGTATATCATTGGGGGACCTAACAATAAATCATCATCTACCCCTGTTTTGCTGGTAACTCGGGGTAAAGAGTTAAGGGCGTTCTAACAGGGCATTGACCTGATATTTTTGATTCCTGTTCCTTTTTATCGATTTCCTTTTTTTTTAGTTCTTCTAACTTTTTACAGGCTTGGTAAGCTGATTTTCGCGTTTCTTTATCTTGTCTAGCTTCGTCTCTTTTCTTTCGTTGAGCTGCTTCTTTTCGCCATAAACCAAAACTATCAAACATGGCTGGTCTAGCTTTCTTTTGTGGAGAGCTAATTCTAACGTTTCTATTTTAGCGGGATCGAAAGATCCCGTCAGTGGCCACTGATTTACCCGGTCCTTCCTAGTGTACTTATGCCATAGTTTGCTATAAGCTACGGTGGCTAATCCATATTTTACGTACATGTCCTTGTTAGGGGTGCCTTCCGGCGGTGCCGGATGACTGACCTCTAACAAACGGTCCGGTCCAAAACAATCAAACAATCTAGAGAAGACAGGCATGACGTATTTAGCGGTCAAAATGAATATCTCAATTAATGTTAGACAAAAGTCTGCACTACCTGTCCTTCGCTGTCTGCAAAGAGAGAATATTCCTATTCTACGTTGTTTGCAAGCAGGGAATGTCTCAAATAACTCAAAAAGGAATACTAGTATTTCTATCAATCAATCAATTTAAGTCATGTTTTCTCACGACCTTACCCGGACCGTATGGACAGTTCTTAGTCTTTCCCTTCCAGCGCCTGGTTGTCCTCTCACTCCAACAATCAATGCGGCGTTCCTGTAAGGCCCCAGTCAGGACCGCAGGTCACTCGAGAGAGGTCCGTTCGGAACCGGTGAAGTTCAGTCGATTGGCAGCCAGACGAGGGTCTCTTTCAGGCAGGTGCACTCCAATCATTTAGTCGTTCACTCCGTCGTTAGGACCTCTCTACTGGACCCACGTGTCTCTGATGGGCCCCCAGTTGGGTCGCCAATTTGTGAAAAGCAGCGAGTCTCCTGGGATCCCCAATGCTGCCCGGCGCAAAGTCACCTTTAATCCACTTTGGATTCACTATCTAAAATAACGAGGCAGGCGCTGGAAGCTGGAAGGCAAGAAAAAGGTTTATTACTCTTAGAGGAGACCACGTCAACTGCTGACACCAGGATGTCTTCAGGGAGGTGTTCTACTGGCAATGCTTCTGACTCTTCCTTTTATACAGTTTTACACAATGTATTTGTTTCTTTTATCATGGTTACAAGCTTGGAGTCTCCGCCCCGGGCAGGTTGTCACACAAGCCGACATTGTTTTATCAACATGGTTACACAAGCCCAACATTAACTCTCCTCCCACCCAGGTCAAAAACAGACAATTTAATTGCAGCTGGACCTTGCTTCAGGGTCTAAAAACGAGTGAGACCGGCCAGATCTAAGAGTCCGTTCTGTTGATAAGAACAGGTCCCATTGTTGGCAAAAACCAGTCTTGCTGTGTGTAGTGCAATAAACCATGTTTGCAAGAGTCTGTTTGGTATTTGTAACCCGTTTGTGCAGGGATGAGAGGAAAGACGAGTTTGAGGCAGCAGGTGATGTTGATGTTTGTCGTGGAAATAGTTTATAGCCCCCAGCACACATATCAGGTTTGGTCAGAGAGTCAGAAGGCTGCTAGAGGACAGGGTGAAATGAAGGTGACCAACAGAGTACAAAATGGCTGTGGTAAATCAGAATGACTGTAGTTTATGTGCACGTAGGAACTTTCATCAGACAAGATGGCGCAGAATGTTCATAATTGTGTTTTGTTATTAACAGTCTGAGCTAGAAGCTTCAAGCTTGGACGCCTGTTCTCTGCAGCATCTCCTTCTTACTAGCCTGTTCTTCGCCTCTTCTAACTAATTAACTAATGCTATATTCTATTATACCCTTCTATGCCCATGTACCTCCCCTTAATGTTGCTAAAATATGGGACCACTACTTCTGATTGGACAGGGACAGGGGGTGGATTCTCGCACCATATCAATTTGGCCTAAATTGTAAAGCCTATTGTTTTTAAATTCCCACCCCTTCAAATTAATACATTTGCTTTATTTCCCACCCGTCTCATGACAAATGTAAACCAATTTTTATAGACAATGTATCAATGTACAACAGGAAAGGCAAAAGTACAGCATCTTCGGCCATCGGGTCGCGGCCTTGGACGACGTCCAGATTGACTTCATTTGGCAGGCACACAGGACACATGCGCAGAACCATTTGCCTCTCGAGTTTCAGGTCACCAACCCAGGCCCAAGTTTACGAACTAGTAAAAGTGCAAGAAGCAAATATTAAAATCACAAAATAAAATGTTTCACTGTATGCCCACTTTTCCTACTCTATTCCCATTTAATTATAAATTCTATCCCGCGTTAGTAGCGTTAGGAAATGACACTTTAGTAATGACATGAGAGCAAGCTGAAGCATGTGAAAACATCAAGCAGCCATTTTACTACACACTGCGCAGAAGCAGAAATTTCCCACCAAGCAAAGAAAGACGTCACACCATGTGATATGGTTGCGACATGCGCATTG
The DNA here is from genome assembly GCA_963921515.1 of Calotriton arnoldi. NCBI lineage: Eukaryota > Metazoa > Chordata > Amphibia > Caudata > Salamandridae > Calotriton > Calotriton arnoldi. Next base: position 1,724,254 of record CAWUFW010003218.1, read on the forward strand.
AGTTTTCCCGCGCATAGCGGCCATTTTGGATTACAAACAAGCGTTATTCATTAGTAAAACACATAGGCAAGCTTCCTTCCCTTTCGTGTCGTGAATGCAAAGGTTAGTATTAACAATACAAGTTTTAATAAATTAATACTGTGAGGAAGATTGAATACAAGCAAGTTTCATTTATGAAACCTTGCTCCATCAGGACTAAGATGCAGCCCTGTCTCGCACCTCTTGGCCTAAAAAGCACAGCGACTTTCAGATCATGGTGTAATCGTCTGATTAAATTAAGGAGGTCTGCATGAACACCCATTTTCTCCATTATTATCCAAAGTTTTTCTCAGTTTACTCATTAAATCAAGAAAAGCCAAGTGCAAGGCCCTCTTTTTAGCCAACACGTTTCCTCACTATAAGATGGAGATTTATAGCTTGTTACACACTTCCTATCCCAGTTCTGAAGCCAAACTGAACTTTAGACAAAATTTAGTTTTCCTGTGCCCAGACTACTAGGCGGGACAAAATAACCCGCCCTAAGATTTATACAGTGGAATCAATTAGGGAGATCAGTCTATAACAAGCTGGAGAAAGTTTGTCTCCCTTTTTGAAAATAAGGACTATAATAGACATTTTCCAAGACGGGACCGGTCGCAGCGCACCAGAGTAGGGACGAATATGTGATCCAAAGCCAGCCAGTCTCAGTCTAGTGGCGTCGCTCCTAGGCCTACCCCAAAGGTGAATGGAAGTACTGAGAGGGCCCAGGAGATCAGCACACAAATGCTGCTCTACTCGGTGAAATGGATCATCCACTGGTGCAGTAAGGAGCGTCTGAGACATAATCTAACTGTACACACCACTGTAATCGGGTACCGACGTACTTCTTAGGACGCTTTCATACACATTTATCACAGTACATTGTGCACCCATAATTGATATGTGGGAGTCACCACAGGTTAAAGTTTCTTTACCACACCAGTCTGTAAAAGACTCTTGTAAGGGGGCAAAGAGAACTGTGCCACTAAGTTCAGCCATCACACCAGTGTGGAACCTTAATTTGGTTCCGACTCAAATGATGAAGGCACCACTTGAGCCATTGCATGAAGCAGAATTAAAATTCATAACCATGAAAACGTCCCTGGCTGCCGTCACATTGCTGCCTAGCATCAATCAATTGCAGGCACTCGCAGTATATGAACCGTACCTACAAATAAACAAAGATGTGGTTGTCATGAGGACAAATCCACATGGTTTTTTTTTCTTTTACTTAAGGTGATATTTCATTCCCACGTTAATCAAACGGTACAACTGCCATCTTTTTTCCAAAGCTAAAAACACATGCAAACGTTAGACGTCAGGAGAGCAGTACTGTATTACCTGCAAAAAGCAAGACAGAATAGGAAAGGTAATCAAATATTTATCTCATTTACACCTGCAAACATTGAGTTACCTGTCACAAGAGGGACAATCGCAGGGTGGCTAGTACAGACCTTTCAAACTTATTATAAACTATTTGGGGTCGCTTTGGAAGAACGACAAACAGCTCACACCACTAAGAAAAAAGAAGCCACCCTAGCCTTCATGGCTAATGTATCCATAAATATTTGCACGGCAGACACATGATCATCAGTACACATGTTCACAAAGCACTAGTGCGTAGGCGTTCAAGGTGACAGAGAAGCTCAGGTGGTGCAGAAGGTCTTAAGACACCTATCAGCAAACATACACTCAGCATAACCCAGCCTCCCAAGTGAAGGAAATACTGCTGCATAATCGGTGCACAGTATGTGAATCAAGAAAACATTCACACTGCGAAACAAAAAGGGGACTTGAGCATAAGAGTAGTTTTGCAACTTAAAGACTTTTCTGTTTTCACATGATCCCTGCTACCTCCCCTAGAAGAGGTAAGAGTGCTCAGCAAGGTGAAATGGCTGCAATTACGATAAGGTACAAAGCCCTAAAACAGTACAGGTCACCAAGCGGAAAAAATAATCTGAAGGCACCGGATCTATGTTTGATGTCCTAGAGGGAGGACTATACCCACCTACTGGTGGACACCCTAAAGGACAAGAAACAAGAGAAATTGGGGACAAGGCAGAAAAATGCACTGCACGTGAATCCAGAAGTGTTTTCAAGATGCAAGACTGCTCATTTTCAATACATTCGTTTCAAGAGTTAAACAAAATAATCCAACTCTTCAGTAACAGAAGTTTCCATCATGTCAGTAATGTCTTTGACAGAAGTGAGTGGTGCAGACTTCCACAAGATGGCTGCCTTCTCTTCCCGTGTTGACTGCCACCACAGTAGACTCCTATGTCTCCATTGGCACTGACACTGGCAACTGAGACATCAATTCTGTAAGGCTAAACAGAACTGTGGGTTGTTTTGCAGGGTTTTGTGTTGGCTGGGTGAGATGCAGATCAAAGCTTTGTGAGCATTTCAACATAAACATTGATAAATAGTCTTATCTGTCCCACTCTTAGTCTAGTGGCCGGATCGTTACATTAGGTGTAGCGAAACTATAATTTGTAGCTTGTCAAATGCTTTATGAGGCAAAAGAGTTAGATCCATTTGAACTACAGCGCTGCCAAAATGTTTGAAAATATCCCTCCTTCAAAAGCACAACATCTCAACCTTAATCATTTTGGGGTAGATGGCTTTAAATGTCCAAGTGACAAGGAACTGTCACGTTGTGAAAAATGGCAAGTGTATGCTTGATAATTTATCATGACTACTAGAGGGGCCACCTGAGAGCAGTGTATGAACTGTACTTTTATTCGTTTTTTTAATCTTTTTATTGAAAGGCTTATTTTTGTGCGGCTGCAAAACTCCGATGGAATGGTGCATCCTCCTCCTGTGTACCCCAAACCTAAAACTAGAGGTATCAATAGTTTGTAAAGCGGCATGTTCGGCTCTCGATGTTTTAGAGCAATTACTTCAAAATAAGTTGATTCATTAACATGTAGTTTGAGGTTCACTATGACTTCAGGGTCTTAGTTGAAGTTCATGAGAAAGAAATAATTGGAGTAGTTAGAGGATGTGCTGCTGAGCAGGTTAGTGGTTTCCTTCAGGATGGGCTTGATGTGTTATGTAGTTTGTAGCTAAGGCAGAGTGGAGAGAAGGGAAGCAGAATGTGAGGAACTGCAAGCAGTTAGGGTTGTGTACTCCTCGATAGGCCTCCTCTAGCTTGTTTGTGGTTGAGGTGTTGCATGCTGTAGCCTGTGGATGAGCACCTCTAGAATGATTGTAGAGATGGGGATAAGCCATATGTTGTAGTTGAAATGTGTGCATGGCTTTGGGGAGAGAATGTGGCCAAACGGCTAGGGCGGTCAACCTCGGAGCTGGGGAACCGGGTTCGAGTCTCGGCAGGGAGGCTCAACATTCTGTGATTCCGGGCAAATCACTTAATCTCCCCGTGCCTAACAAAAATGAATGTGTCCATCTGTAACGTAACTGGTGCTCATGTAAAGCGCTCTGATACCTTTGGGTCTAGTTTGCGCTATATAAAAAACTCCACAGATGCTTGGTGATTGTGGTTAGCTTGTGACACACTGCAGAGGACGAGATGAATTGTCTGCAAATGTTGGTCACAGTTGTGTGTATGAGGTTGTGAAGGTTAGAGATACCATAATCCTGGATGCTAGCACTGCGATAAATTGCAGGAGGAGCATGTGATCTTTGACTCAGTGGTAAAGTTTCTCAACACAAAGTAATGGGTGTAATGTTCAAGTTAACCTCAGCCACTGATAATTACTTGGGGTGCATTCCATACCATCATTAGTTTGCCCCATGTCATTACAGACATGGGGTCCACCATGTGCAAGTCGTCTCACTCCCTTCCAAGACAGTCTAGGCCATGCTTTCCTGCTCCCAATTAAAAGGAATGCGAGTCCCCCGGATGTTATTTAGCATTATTTGTCTGATCAGTAAGGTGCAGTTTGAGCCACTGTGGCATAGCAATCTATGAGGCCCAACGTCTGTGGTGGCCAAGACTGCTATGCATAGGGTAGGTGCCATGTGTAATGGCACGGTGAGCAAGCCTATAATGTAGTGGAATGCTATCCAGTGCCGTGCCACTGGTTAAGATCCATTCACGCATTTCATCAGCGTTTTATGTTCTCCTACATTATTGTATCTTCTTTGATGTGTGAGAAGCAGGGAATTGGTCTATGGACCATGTTCAGCCCCAACGGGTATCTCCATTAAATTCTTTCAGAATGTACTTCTAAGAAGAACTGCCGGTTTAAGCTTCTGAAGGCCAGGTTCTTTCTCCAGTATACTAAAAGTGATGAATGGAATGCTTGAATTAATCTCAGCTAGTGGTAATTACTCTGGCTGCATCCTAGTCCACCATTCCACCTCAGTTTGGACCCAGCTGTATGCAAATCAGTCTTGATCCTGTTCCAGTTGGTGCAGTCCAGCCCGAACTGCCAAGCCAAACCCTCCCTGAACGGGAACACAAGCAACCCAGGACCGGTTTCACCCTTATAATGGGCTCATCTGCCGGAAGTTCTTTCTCCATACATCTGCTTTGCTAATGAACCAGGCTGAAGAAGTCATTTGGACTACATGATGCTGTCGGGTTGTGTATCCAGGCAGGTCACCACTTATTGACTGATTTTCTTTGAATATGAAATAGGCAGCAACTGGATAGAGCAATAGATGTCCCTGGTTTATGAAAGAAGGCAAAGGCCTGTTAAGCATACACCAGAGTGGGAAACAGGAGAGGGCAATTTAAATAGGATTTTTTCGAGTCGCTCCCAAGTGGCAGTTCCTTTAGCCCACTCCTTTTGTCCCAGTGATCTCCCCTCTGTTGTTAGATACTTGTGTCCATTTCCCGCGTAGGACGGAAGTGTTGTGCTTTCGTTGTACTCTAGTCAAGTCCCACTTCCAATGCCTTATTTTTTAAATTTCCTTAAACAATGCCTTCCAACCCTGTTCTTTTTAAGTATTGTTAGGAACAGGCTTAATCAAGTTTTACTGTAGGAGGACAGCACCAGAAATAATGATCGTTAACCCTACTTCAACATTCTCAGACATTGAGGGTTGACATTTCAGAGCATGTTTAACCCAATGATGAGCAATGTCTGGATTTGTTATCCCATGTATCTGCTCGCTCCTGCACATGCCGTCCATCGGTCACCCCACATTTTCCCTTTGCAACTGCAGGGGTGGCTGGAAGATTCGGTTAAATGGAACACTGGTGCTCAAGTTTCTGCCGGTTGAAAACCGTGAGGCAATACAATATGCGCCCCCTGGAACACTGTTGTGAGAAAACGTGCTGACTGCAAGAATTCAACTCGGCTGCTCCGACATCCCTGCTGAAATCAAATCAAATCGCAATTTGTCTTCAGCTTGCTGATGTATGTCTTCTGTTACACGAGCAGCGGTCACTTCGTTAAAAAGCACATAAAATCACTTTAAAATCTAAATACGCTTTCTAAAGGCCAAAGGCTCCTCGTTATCACGACCAAGAACTACCATCAACACATCAATATAATGCTGTCCGTTATGATGGAAGATTTCCCAGCCTAGACGTCGGGAAAATAAAATGTTTATTTTTGTCACTTTTTTTTTGCTTTAATTTTATTTGTGCCCCATAAAGTAATAGTGTGTTGTTCTTTATTTTCATGCATTGTTTCCGTGTAGCTCTGCCCTCCCAACCTGATCCAATCAAATGTACAAGGCACGAAATCAGGATCGGTTTTTCATTCTTGCTCTCTAAATATGTTAAGAGCAGCGGCTCCTAAACCCAATTGTGAACTAACACCTCAGCGGGAGTCTATACATTTAGAAACAATGTGTGTTTTTGTGTGTCGACAACAGCGTTAAGTCATTATGGCACCGCCTGTGGCCCGAAAGCATTTTCTAATAAACAGTGTGCTTTTCTGAGACAAACTGCTAGATACAGGATGTGTCTCTAGATCAGTGTAAGCTGCACAGCTAGTGTTACAGGCAAGCCATTTGATTTGTGAAATGAAACAATTCAGTGGAGGATTACTGAAATCCGGAGTAGGCCTAAAGCAGCCGGGATCATGCACCGGCACCATACATTCTTAACTTTTGTCCGCGGCAAAGAAGTTCATGCAGAGATCCCAACAAGCAGACCTAAGTTCTTAATAAAGATGTTTTGTTGATTTTAAGTATGTTATCAAGTTTGAAATGCAACATTCCGTAGTTTTTTCTTCTTAACTTTGATGGTTTTTTTATTACTTCAAAATTGCAACGGTGGTGTTTAGTGTCTGGGGGAATCGAGCATCTTGGAGATTAAGTGGCAGAATTGCCTCCCTAGGCCCATCTAGGAGGTATGGCAAATGGTGTGACAGCTTTTGTAAACTGGGCTGGAAAGGCAGTGCTCACGAGCAGCCCTCAAGGTCTCCTAGACACCATTAGCCACCATCAAGGCTTTTCATGCCTCAACTCATTAAAATGAGAAACTGCAAAGTCCTTGTTGAATAATATTGAAGGTGTATAGTAGTGATTTGATTCCTGTGCAAAGCACTCTTGAGGTTAGCCCCTCTATCTACCTTTTATTGTGTGCTAAATGTTAGAATTTCTTTGTGCTGAACATTTTTGGCCAAACTGGTGGCATTGTTTTGCAGGTCTGTTCTGTTGGTGATCTTATCTTCTACATTCTAATATATTTCTCTCTGTCCCTCAGATATTCACACAGAGGCTGTGCAGGCTGCCCTGGCAAAGCACAAGGAGCAGAAGATGGCATTGCCAATGCCAACTAAGAGACGGTCCACCTTTGTGCAGTCCCCGGCCGATGCTTGTACGCCCCCAGGTAGGAGGCACTGCAGCCATATGCATGCTGAATGTACACTGGTGAGGGGTAGTCAGTGCACATTGAGTGTAAGATGCTGTTTAGCAGACAGGTAATCTCTATGTTCTGAACTCCTCATACCTCCCATTTGTTTATTTGATGCGCCCAGAGTGCATTTTACAATCGGAGATTTGGCCTTTCAGTTATAACTTTACTTTCATATAGTGATAGTGATTTCAGATGCTGTCTGATCCAGGTTTTTTTCCCCCTGCAATTCCCTCCTTATGTAAAAGGTGTCAACACAAGTCAAATTTTGGATTCCCAGCCCCCCATTGTTCTCTAACTGAATTTGCGGGAGTTTGAGTTATCTATTAAAATGTATAAAAGCATCCCCAATGCGCCATATATTGTTGACATTGCTGCCTCTCCACACCAGGAATTTAGAAAGCGTTGTACCAGTGCTACAATATATTCTGACATCAGTGCACCTGACGTGGGCTATCACTGTTTTAGTTCACCATTCTTGGGACACCATGTGCCATGTTTTGAGCTACCGGTGCACTTGTGCAGCCTTGGAGATTCGCTATGCCATATCTTTGGTGAATTACATAGTGTGGCTTGTTCTGATGGTTCCTTTTCTTTTTTTCAATTACAGCCACTTAGTTTTAATGAACGATGATCCTTTTGGATTGGCCTCGTCTTTGGTGTTTCGGGTATGATTGTTACCTGAAGATGCCAGGAAGCAGTTAGCTGAAATAGCTGTAATATTAAGGTTCATCATAAGTTTTCTCTTTAGTGCCCAGTCATTAGGCTGCCTTGTTTTCTAGGTTTATACAGTACTGTCCTGTCATTAGAGAAGTCTATAATCTGCTCCAATGTTACTATCTGTGAGGAAGGGTTACTAGAGCGAACTGAGTTATGAAGTTTCAGTCCTTGGTTGTTTCTTGATTATCTTAAGGTGGTCGTAACAGTTAAAAAGACAAACAGCCCTAGAGGGGGGGGGGTCTGATCTCAAATGCATCTGGTTTGCTCACTTTGACTTTGTCTGATGTTGGGTTGATTTGTACTTCTTTGGTGCCCTAGTCCAAAAACCTTTAAGTTGGATAGCCCTCAATGCGGGGTCTCCTTGTTGCAAACACTAATTACATTGATCCGGGGTTTTGGTTATTTTTTCAACTGCAGCCATAAATGGACTTTGCCCCTTGGTCTCCTGCTTTTTTGTTGGGTATGGACCACAAGGGTAATATGTGATCTTGGGGAAAAAATACTTCATGAAACTTGTTCATGAAAACTTCCTCTACAAACATGTTTCCTCTAGTGTTTTCAAATTCATGAAGTTCTCCGATCTCGGATCCATCCTGCTGAATGCTCTTTATGTCAAGAGAATTCTGTGAAGCCCTTCTTTGCAGGATCACATAGATCCAATGATACCCTTTGTCCTGATTTCTTCTTTCATTCTGTCCAACATCTTTTTGTCTTGTAAGTAAAGGCTCACACCACCACCATCATATTTTTCTTTTTTCCTGTTCCGAGTTGACTCATCCTCATGGCCCACTGAACTGTTTTTTAAAAATTATTTACCACTGACCTCTGCTATAAGCTCTGTCGTACCATCGTACCTCCTTTACTATACCCTGGTACCCCTATTCCTATATATAACCTAGTATCTCTATTCCAGTCTATACTCTAGTAACTCTTTTCTTACGTAAACCATAATATTTCTACCCTTGCCTAGAACCTTGTAGAATCTCTAACTTTACCTCTACACCTCCGTAGGGAGAGTACCTCTGCACCTACTTCTACTTTAAAACATCTATCTCTTCCTATAATTTAGTGTATACATTGGCGCCTATACCCTAGTGTAGGAAGGTGGAATCTGACTATATGGTTGCCCCCACTTTTTTCCTGGTGTTTTGCTGGTTTATGACTTAGTTGGACTGGGACCCTGCTATTCAGGGCCCCAGTCTATCTGCTCTCTCTAAACGACATGGAGTGCACTCTAGGTGCACTAGTGATTGGATACTGTGGTGCCTTATGAGTCCCTAGTATATGGTACCTTAGGTGCCAAGGGCATAGGTACTTCACAGGCCTACCAGGGGCTGCAGCATGTGTTATGCCACCCCTGGGAAGCAGTCTAAATCTGACACCACAGGCCTGCTACTGCAGCCTGGGTGAGGTGGTGCTAGCACTCCTCACTGAGATATAGGTTTCCTATATCTCTCTTGCACACACATATAAACCTATCAGTCACCCCTAAGGCAGGCCCTATCAATCCTGAGGGCAGGGTGCTTGGCTTCTATGTGAGGGGGTGCCTCTGCATGAGCAGGGCCCCTCTGCAGTTCTCAGAGTCCATTCTCTGGTGCTGTTTGTGGATGCGGTTAAACCATATACTCTTAAGTGCATTATATCCTCGCGGTAAATGCTAACTTTGGAATGGCTGCATCAAAACATGTCGTGTTTGGTGTCAAACATCTTGAATACTACCCCCCGCCAATCTTGGCGGCGGGGGTAGCATTCCACCCTTCTAGAGGGATAAGACATGTACCTGCTGTGGAAACGCGGTAGAATCCTAAAGAGCCCTGGCATCACAAAATGGATGCCACCAGTCACAGACACTGGGCTGCCCTCCTGCTGATGACCGAAACTCACAGTGGAGGAAGCCCAACAATAGGCATCCTGTCACAGGGAGGTGTAACCACCTCCCAGACAGGGTTTAGTGTATTGGGGCTGGGTGGGTGCACTCTTAGAGTGCTTTGAAGTCCTGCACTGGGGGAGCAGAAGGCTCCTCTGTGCATATGCCAGTTCAAACCAGCTCAGGGGCTACCTGCCCCTGCTCTGGCGCGAAACTGGACAAAGGGAAGTGGGTGTAGCCACCCCTCCCTTGACCCTCCCATAGGTGGGGTCATAGAGCTAGTCCTTCCCCTCTTTTTAGTATAAGAGGGGAACCTTGCCATTGCAAAGCAGATAACCCCTGGACGACGCTCTACAGAAGAATCCTGGCCCTTCGACGTTCCACTACCTTTGGAAGACAGAAGAATCTCCCTTGGAGTCAAGGAGTGACTCCCTGCTTGGCAGGCACCAAAAACGACAACGACGGTCGCAAACTACGCCGCTCCCGCCGGAGTCCGAAGTCCCTGCAGCCCAAGAAGTGGATTTCCTGATCTCTCCCAGGCCATCGTGAGTCCCCAGCGAAGCTGAGGCAAGTGGACCCCACGAGTAACGAGGAACCGCGACCCCTGGGTACCGTGCACTATTGTCGAGTGCAACCCCTTCACAACGTTCTACGAACTTGTGCTTTGGACCACGTGTGGTCCCGACCTCCAGCAGGAATCCCTCCGAAGATCAGAGGCCTACACCGTCCCGAGTGACCGTGGGCCCCTGTTGAGTGATTCCGCCCGAGGTGTCTTCGCGATCCCTTGCCCGCTGGCTTGTGGGTCCCCAGAAGACTTCCTAAAGAAACCAAAGGGCTCCCCTGGTTGCTCCAGGCCTGCCCTGACTTACCCTCGCTGGGTGAGTCCCTCAGACCTTGCTGGTCTGCGCCATCGACTTTTCTTCATCTCCCCGAGACTTGCTGCTGCCAAGGCTTGTTGGCTCCTATCGAGTTGCCGACACCGCAGTCAGCTGCAGACGTCGAGGGACACACCGAATCCAGCTCCTGGTCGTCGTCAACGCCTCCTGGACCACGTGGCTGAAGAGTCAAGGCACCTGCAACCGACCTGAAGCGACCGACGACGGTGGGCATCCATCTTCCTTGCCCCGGGTCACTGCCAAGTGACGTTGAACACTGTCCCCTCTGCTTTCAGGTCATCCTTCTTCAGAATCCAGGCTTGGATTCCACCGGACACTTCTTCAGCTCCCGCAAGCAGCAAGTCTTCTTTGTTCGCCATTGAAAACGACGCCGCGACCCGACACCAAAGGACACCTGTGCACCCGGCTTCCCTGGGTGAGGTAACTCCAGCACAACGGTGCTCCTGTGGGTGTGGGCCCTAGAACTACTTACCCTGTAAGTGACTTGCTTGTAGGTTCTCCCGAAGTATCCTAAAACTCTTTATTCCAACCGCGACTTGCCCCATTGAAGTTAACGGCGATTCGCGCCTGTGTATCCACACTGCACGCGTCCCCCGTGGGTCCTTTACTTACCTGCCTTGGGTGGTTTCGTGAGGCCCCAGCACTTCTGAAGGCCCTAGGCCTTGTCTCCTTGCAAGTCGTTGTTTCTAAGTCTCTTACTTAGTATATGGTCTGGTACGCCCCTAGGGCCCCAGCCATATTTTGTGCTTAACTTATTGTGAAACGTTGATTTGTGCATATGTTTGTCTTCTAATCTCATAAAGAGATTAGTAGAGAGTTATTTAGAAATAAATACATATATATTTGATATATATACCTGTGTGGTGTCTTTTCATTTGGTGATTCAAGAGATTATATGGTAAAACAAGCTGCTTTACATTCCTCCGAGACTTAGCCTGAAGGCTGCTCTCCACAGCTACCACTAGGATAGCTTTCTTTAAAAGGTTGTCTTAAACCTATCTACCATAAGAGTCGATTTGCCCTGGTGCAAGGTGTCCACTTTAATTAGTGAACAGCATATACCAGGCCAACTTCTCACATTGGTGGGCAGCGTGTGGGATTCCAGCTTGCCATTGTTTTACCAGAAAATCTCTATTTGAATTACTAACTGAAAACCATTATAGGTACTCAAGGTACATATAAAGTCAAGCTTAGTATCAATAAGTTCTACTGAACTTAGAGCTGTGTTCAAAGGGATAGCACACCCTTTCCACAGCTCAAGCTAGGATCAGTAGGCCACAAACTAGTGTAGGTAGTACAACACTGCACAACACTAGAATGTCCTTAAAGGGTGGACCCAGTGGATCCACTCAGCCTCAGTATAAGGACATGGCTTTCTCTGACTTGAGAGCCATGTGTGTTGACAGACACCTGAGACTAGGACAGAGTCCCTCAACACTACACCTGATAGATCTGCTGACAGCAGATGACCTTAGATTGGCTCTAGGAGCTAAGGGGTCTGAATCAGTGGGTGGGTCAATCATAGTATCTGGGTCAGATGAGGACAATCCGAATGACCAAGACTCTGTGGTTGAAGGGCCAGGCTTCAAGGAGCCTGAACAGGACAGAGGAGTTCTCCCTAAGAGAACTGGCAGAGTGGATGAGAGGCACAGATCCCCTTCCAGGGAATCTGAGCACTCTTATCACTCTGGCAGAGAATTTGTCCAAGAGAGGAGCTCATACTTTAACTTAAGAGAGACCTCCTCTGAGAGAAGGTGCAAACTGCTCCAGTATGAGGAAGCCAAAGTGGCCCTCAGAACCAAGCAGTTGGCACTGGATAGAGAAGCCCTGGAGATCCAGAGAGCTTCCAGAAGGGAGGGTTTAGAACCCCTGGTGGCAGCAACAGTGTCCCTAGAGGCAGAGAATATGTCCCTGACCATAGGAACCTGAGCAAGGTTGTTCCTCCCTACCAGAGTGGGGATGATATCCACAAATGGATAACTGCTATGGAGAGGGCCTGTAGAGTACAGCAGGTCCCCCAAAAGCAGTGGGCAGCAATCTTGTGGCTCTCCTTTTCAGATAAAGGTAGAGACAAGCTCCTCACTGTTAGAGAAGAGGATGCTGATAATTATGAGGTCCTGAAGAGTGCACTGATAGATGGGTTTGGCTTAACCACTGAAGAGTACAGGTTGAAGTTCAGAGATACCCAGAAGGCACAGACTCAGGACTGGACAGACTTTGTAGATTGTGCATCCAAGGCTCTGGAGGGTTGGCTGGTTGGCAGTAGGGTTACTGATTTCAAAGGATTTTATAATCTAATGATGAGAGAACAGATCCTTAATAATTGTCAAAACCAGCTTTTACACCAGTACCTGGTGGACTCTGATCTGACCTCTCCCCAAGAATTGGGAAAGAAGGCAGACAAATGGGTCAGAACCAGGGTAAGGCCTAAGAATCAGGGTGGTGACCACAAGAAAGATTCTACCAAGTCCCAAGAGAAAGGTGGGGATAAATCCAAGGATAAGTCCACTACAGGGCCCCAAAATTCCTCTTCTGGGGTGGGTCCCAAACTCCTTCCTCTCCTGAAAAGAAACCCTATTGCCATGTCTGTAAAAAGCCTGGGCACTGGAAATCTGATCCCAGTTGTCCCAGGAATGGCAATAAAGAAAATGTTCCTCCAACAACTACTACCACCCCTCCTGGTACTACCAGTAGTAATCCTCCAGTTGGGAGTAGTGCACCCAAAAAGTTAGGTGCTTTTGCAAGAGGAACAGAGGTGGGCCCTAGTTTAGACAGGACCCCTCAACAGACTCCTCAGATTCTGATGGTGGTGTAGGATATGCCACCTTTACCATGGGTCCCATAGCATTGGGCAGGTACAGACTGGAGCCAATAATTAATGGTCAGAAAGCTGTGGCATTTAGGGACACAGGGGCTAGTGTCACCATGGTGGCAGGGAAACTAGTCCCCCTCACCAGCTTTTACCTGAGTTTAAATACCAGGTGACCAACATTGATGGTGTCAGAACAGATCACCCCATGGCCATAGTCAATCTCAGCTGGGAGGGGGTCACAGGCCCAAAGAGAGTGGCAGTGTCCCCAACCTTACCTGTAGATTGCCTGATGGGCAATGATCTGGAAATTTCAGCCTGGGCTGAAATTGAACACCAAACCCATCTGAAGATGTTGGGTGTCCCTGTAGAGGTTAGTGGGGCTGTGATGGCCACAGCCCCAGCCCAAGATTTTGAAGAGATGGAGCCTGGAAGAATGGCCCACTCTCCCCCAGAAGAGAGCACAAGGGTTGAAGAAAAGTCTTCTTCCCTCCAGACAGTAGGTAAGGGTCAGCCTCCTCAGGGAACTGACCCTACCCCTAGTGAAGGAACTGCCACAGAGGTAGTCAGGCCTGGCCTGGCCACCCCCCTGATGGCAGAGGACCCTTACAAGGTGGTACCCAGTCTGGAGCAGGTAACCTGCCCCTCTCTACCCTGCCTCAGTCAGCCCAGGGCTGCAGAGGTCAGGGAGGTCAGTGGACCCCCAGGGCCCCCTGTCCAGAGGAACCCCCCATCAGCAGATTAGGGGCACCCCGGCTAGTAGCCCTAGCCAGGTGGAAATTCCTCAACCCACTGAGGGATCCCCCATACCTTTATGTAGGGACCTCCCCCAGAAGGACTCTGTTAGGCAAGGGCAAACCTGGGACCAAAAGGTTCCAAACATGCCATGTCCCTCCAGTGTTCCACCCAAAGGGACCCAACCCACGGCTGTAGGCAGTCAAAGGTTGACCCTTAGAGCAAAGTACCACTCAGTCATGGAAAGACAGGCATACATGGTGACCAGTGAGCTGAGAAAGCTGAGGCCAACATTCCTAGGGCCTCACTTCCCTACTCAGACACCTCACCAGCCTGGTACTTTACCAAAGCACACCACAGGTAGTGATTCCCCATGGTGGAGACCCTCTCATACCCTTAGGGTGAGGGATTGCTTAGTGGACCATAAGACAGGGGGCAACCATGCTAGTGCAGGTGCTTCCTTATATGGCCACTTAGTCAATAAAGGCTCAACTGGCCAAGGTTAGCCTTATCTCCTTTCGTTTGGGGGGTTATGTAGGAAGGTGGAATCTGACTATATGGTTGCCCCCACTTTTTTCCTGGTGTTTTGCTGGTTTATGACTTAGTTGGACTGGGACCCTGCTATTCAGGGCCCCAGTCTATCTGCTCTCTCTAACGACATGGAGTGCACTCTAGGTGCACTAGTGATTGGATACTGTGGTGCCTTATGAGTCCCTAGTATATGGTACCTTAGGTGCCAAGGGCATAGGTACTTCACAGGCCTACCAGGGGCTGCAGCATGTGTTATGCCACCCCTGGGAAGCAGTCTAAATCTGACACCACAGGCCTGCTACTGCAGCCTGGGTGAGGTGGTGCTAGCACTCTCACTGAGATATAGGTTTCCTATATCTCTCTTGCACACACATATAAACCTATCAGTCACCCCTAAGGCAGGCCCTATCAATCCTGAGGGCAGGGTGCTTGGCTTCTATGTGAGGGGGTGCCTCTGCATGAGCAGGGCCCTCTGCAGTTCTCAGAGTCCATTCTCTGGTGCTGTTTGTGGATGCGGTTAAACCATATACTCTTAAGTGCATTATATCCTCGCGGTAAATGCTAACTTTGGAATGGCTGCATCAAAACATGTCGTGTTTGGTGTCAAACATCTTGAATACTACCCCCCGCCAATCTTGGCGGCGGGGGTAGCATTCCACCCTTCTAGAGGGATAAGACATGTACCTGCTGTGGAAACGCGGTAGAATCCTAAAGAGCCCTGGCATCACAAAATGGATGCCACCAGTCACAGACACTGGGCTGCCCTCCTGCTGATGACCGAAACTCACAGTGGAGGAAGCCCAACAATAGGCATCCTGTCACAGGGAGGTGTAACCACCTCCCAGACAGGGTTTAGTGTATTGGGGCTGGGTGGGTGCACTCTTAGAGTGCTTTGAAGTCCTGCACTGGGGGAGCAGAAGGCTCCTCTGTGCATATGCCAGTTCAAACCAGCTCAGGGGCTACCTGCCCCTGCTCTGGCGCGAAACTGGACAAAGGGAAGTGGGTGTAGCCACCCCTCCCTTGACCCTCCCATAGGTGGGGTCATAGAGCTAGTCCTTCCCCTCTTTTTAGTATAAGAGGGGGAACCTTGCCATTGCAAAGCAGATAACCCCTGGACGACGCTCTACAGAAGAATCCTGGCCCTTCGACGTTCCACTACCTTTGGAAGACAGAAGAATCTCCCTTGGAGTCAAGGAGTGACTCCCTGCTTGGCAGGCACCAAAACGACAACGACGGTCGCAAACTACGCCGCTCCCGCCGGAGTCCGAAGTCCCTGCAGCCCAAGAAGTGGATTTCCTGATCTCTCCCAGGCCATCGTGAGTCCCCAGCGAAGCTGAGGCAAGTGGACCCCACGAGTAACGAGGAACCGCGACCCCTGGGTACCGTGCACTATTGTCGAGTGCAACCCCTTCACAACGTTCTACGAACTTGTGCTTTGGACCACGTGTGGTCCCGACCTCCAGCAGGAATCCTCCGAAGATCAGAGGCCTACACCGTCCCGAGTGACCGTGGGCCCCTGTTGAGTGATTCCGCCCGAGGTGTCTTCGCGATCCCTTGCCCGCTGGCTTGTGGGTCCCCAGAAGACTTCCTAAAGAAACCAAAGGGCTCCCCTGGTTGCTCCAGGCCTGCCCTGACTTACCCTCGCTGGGTGAGTCCCTCAGACCTTGCTGGTCTGCGCCATCGACTTTTCTTCATCTCCCCGAGACTTGCTGCTGCCAAGGCTTGTTGGCTCCTATCGAGTTGCCGACACCGCAGTCAGCTGCAGACGTCGAGGGACACACCGAATCCAGCTCCTGGTCGTCGTCAACGCCTCCTGGACCACGTGGCTGAAGAGTCAAGGCACCTGCAACCGACCTGAAGCGACCGACGACGGTGGGCATCCATCTTCCTTGCCCCGGGTCACTGCCAAGTGACGTTGAACACTGTCCCCTCTGCTTTCAGGTCATCCTTCTTCAGAATCCAGGCTTGGATTCCACCGGACACTTCTTCAGCTCCCGCAAGCAGCAAGTCTTCTTGTTCGCCATTGAAAACGACGCCGCGACCCGACACCAAAGGACACCTGTGCACCCGGCTTCCCTGGGTGAGGTAACTCCAGCACAACGGTGCTCCTGTGGGTGTGGGCCCTAGAACTACTTACCCTGTAAGTGACTTGCTTGTAGGTTCTCCCGAAGTATCCTAAAACTCTTTATTCCAACCGCGACTTGCCCCATTGAAGTTAACGGCGATTCGCGCCTGTGTATCCACACTGCACGCGTCCCCCGTGGGTCCTTTACTTACCTGCCTTGGGTGGTTTCGTGAGGCCCCAGCACTTCTGAAGGCCCTAGGCCTTGTCTCCTTGCAAGTCGTTGTTTCTAAGTCTCTTACTTAGTATATGGTCTGGTACGCCCCTAGGGCCCCAGCCATATTTTGTGCTTAACTTATTGTGAAACGTTGATTTGTGCATATGTTTGTCTTCTAATCTCATAAAGAGATTAGTAGAGAGTTATTTAGAAATAAATACATATATATTTGATATATATACCTGTGTGGTGTCTTTTCATTTGGTGATTCAAGAGATTATATGGTAAAACAAGCTGCTTTACATTCCTCCGAGACTTAGCCTGAAGGCTGCTCTCCACAGCTACCACTAGGATAGCTTTCTTAAAAGGTTGTCTTAAACCTATCTACCATAAGAGTCGATTTGCCCTGGTGCAAGGTGTCCACTTTAATTAGTGAACAGCATATACCAGGCCAACTTCTCACACCTAGTATCACTACAACTTAGAATCTATACCACCTATATCCTAGCATCTGAACCCATACTTAAATACCTGTGTCAGGTTTCTGTCTGTACTCTGGTAACGCCGTCCTTGCTCATATTGTAATTCTTGCCACATATATGCCCTAGTACTTCTTCACTTACCTATAAGTTAGTACCTACTGCCCTCCTTTATTCCTGACCCTTTTTTCCTTGCCAGCTTTTTTTGTGCCGTTTTCTTGTACCCTATGTTCAGATTTTTTTGTAATTGTATTTATATAGCGCTTACTACCCCTGACGAGGCATTGAAGCACTTTATGGCAGGTAGCACTCTACTCCAGAGCCCAAAGTTAGTAGTTAATCTAGTAGTTATTGTGATTAGTCGTGTTCTCTCAAGAAACATTGAATGCATTTACTCCAGTTATTTAGTGATAGATTATATTAATACAAGTTAGGAGTGTTAATTAGTGGGGGCTATGTGGTTTCAGGTGAATGGTTGGTGAGATAGGTAGGCTGGTGGAGATTAGGTAATGATAGATTACAGGAATAGGCTTTTAAAGACGAGAGGTTGTGATGTATGGAATGAGCTATCAGCCAATTGCAGAATTACAATAAGAAGGATTAAGGCAAGCAGGCATGAGACTGAGATGAGGCTACACTCAGAAATAAAAGGCATGCGGAGGATGGAAGGTAAGAAGAAGGTCACTCTGGAAGAAGAAAGGAGGGAAATCAAGCAGAAGTAGGTCAAGGTCAATTTTTCACGCAGGGTTTGAGCAGTACAGTGGGAGAGAGCCTTCTGAGGCAGCAAGCAATCGGACGATGGAAGCCTCAAAGCTCAGCAGCTTGTTGAATTTCTTTAAATGTTACTGGGTTAAAGGTTTTCCTCATTTTTGTAAAGTCACTAAAACAATGTTTTCGTTTTGGGAGTTTCTCCCATATAAGGTAGAGCCACTACAAATGCTGCCGATTGAGAAAAGCTAATCAGTGAAGCGCAGAAGATGAGTGTGGCCTGTTTAATGGGGTATTTCGATGTGTGAGAGGAATTTTGCCTTCTTTGTCCAAGTAGGAACAAATTCCATAAGCGCCTGAGTCTTATATTTTCTTCTTCTTTGTTGCTGTGCAGAGAATTTATCCTCGGGCAATGCAAACATGAACCGGCCTGTTAAAAGCAGCTGTACTGGAATTGTGTGCAGAGTGCCACACGCAAGCCATTTGCCAGCATCGATTTTGAGATGGCACGTCAGATTTGTTTTTTAAGTTTATTTGGCAGAGATTAGTTGTAATACTTATTACAGAGGTAGAGGATAGTTTAATAGGCTCCTCTTTGAAAAGTATATTGTCGCTCATTTCCAAGGATGGGGTCTTACTTCTTACTCCACTTTGCTTATTTGATGTTTAAAGATGCGAATCACATTTCACATCACATTCTAGCCACAAAATGGGTCGACATGCTAAATTTGCAATCATCCCTTTTAAAAGCCTATTTGGGAAAATATTTACTAAGATCTGTACGCTTTTTTCCACAAACTGCTCAATGAATTTCAGTGAATGTTGCAGTCTTTTACTGCATGTCAATATATCAGTTGGTCCCTCTTTCCACTGACGTGGCAAAAGGTGAAAACAAGGCGTGCTCAGGAGGTTGGCCCATTTTTTTTTTCACCCACAAAATATGGGGTTTTTATCAATTTTTTTATTTATTTATAAAAGCAAGTTCAATATGAGGGAATCCTCTTTTTTTTCTTTTCCTTTTTAAAAAAAAAAAAAAACAAGATTTTCTTAGCTTCTTTCTGAAAATGAAAGTTACATAAAATGCAAACCTTTTTCAGTCTTCTATCCCTCTGCCACCCTTCTCTATCCAAATAACTGAATAACATATCCACCACTCAAATTACTTTCGTATTTCACTATACTAATTTTCAACACTAATCCTTTATGGGTTCCGGAGTAGCATGCTACTCGCCGAAAAAGCGCTTCAACACCCCATCAGGGGTAACAAGCGCTATATATATATACATATATATATATATATATACATATATATACATATATATACAAACCTTTGTCCCTCTTCTATCCCTCTGCTACCCATCTCCATCCAAATAACTAACATCCACCCCTCAAATTACTTTCATATTTCACTATACTAATTCAACACTAATCCTTTAATGGGTTCCGGAGTAGCATGTACTCGCCAAAAAAGTGCTCCAACACCCCATCGGGGGTAACAAGCGCTATATAAATGCAAACCTTTTTCCCTCTTCTATCCCTCTGCTATCCTTCTCAATCCAAATAACTGATTAATATCCACCACTCAAATTACTTTCATATTTCACTATACTAATTCACCACTAATCCTTATGGGTTCCGGAGTAGTGTGCTACTCGCCAAGAAAGTGCTTCAACACCCCATTAGGGGTGCCAAGCGCTATATAAATGCAAACCTTTTTCCCTCTTCTATCCCTCTGCTATCCTTCTGAATCCAAATAACTGACTAACCTGTCCATCACTCAAATTACTTTCATATTTCACTATACTAATTCAACACTAATCCATTATGGGTTCCGGAGTAGCGTGCTTCTCGCTGAAAAACCGCTTTGACGCCTCGTCAGGGGTAGTAAGCGCTATATAAATGCAATTACAATACAATACAATATAAATCGCAGAGTATCGACTTAGCCAACTTACACAGCATTTTATTTTTAAGTTCTCCAATCCCACACAATCCTCAACTAAAAACCCTAAAAAAAAAACAACCCCCATGGTAAAAGAAACCTACGGCACCAGGCAACGTACACAACTGTACTATAGGTCGACTTCTTGCTTCATCAATCCCTGGGTAAGTGAGAGGGGTGGCCAACATACATGACCTAAATCACAGTTCTTTAAGAGGGTTGATTCCCATTATAACTTGAAAAGAGAACAAGTCAGAAGTAAGGCGTGCTCCCAATACTGCATATATAAGAAGCATTGTGTTAATCAAAAAACGTACCATACAATTATTAAATAATTCGTGAGAAACTTCAGGGGCAAATGCAGTGAGAATTGCAAGCAGACACACCACTTATATTGGAGGGAACAAATGTTCAGGGATGTTTATTATTTTTAATGTGTGCTTGCATTTTATTGGTTAATTCCTCCCAGCGATGTGCTATGGAGAGTTTCATCAGCTCTTTGAGCATTCTCTACAAGCGAATTGCTCATGACTGAAGCGCAGAGAGTGAAAGGGCTAGGTCATTTTGTTATAGAGGCTGAGCAGCGAGGTCCATGCCCTTGTAATGTTTCATCTCGCTAGCAATCAGCGGGTAGAGCTGGGGCGGAAGGCACCGGTGGTTGAGTCAAGGTGAGCTCACGCTGTAGGACTGCCACCGTCATTCTCACCAGGCTAGAACATTGTACAGCTTGCTGAAATTTGGGAAAGAGGATTGCCTGCAAAGCACCAGTGAAAAGCTGTCCCAGAGATAGTCCTGTTTCACTCTGAGATTGATTCACCGGCCACGTGGTGGGCCATTGCAGCTGAATGGCCACATAGTATTTTTGAAAATCTGGAACTTCCGAGCTGCTGCTGTCAATAGGCACCTTAAGTGTGAATTATGATACCTGGAGTCTCACTGTGTCCCAAAGTATGTCTCCCAAGAGTTGATCCAACCGTCTGAAGAATTATGTTAGCAGTACCAAGGGCAGATTTGTAAAATGAGTTGGTGAGCTTGACCATTTAAGCTGTCTCTGCCCATCTTGCCACTGACAGGGGAATAATAGTCCAATATTTAACCTCTGCTTTTAACAAGCACATTGTGACACACAGCTTGCTCTCTAAAATATCTTCTGTGGAGTGTTTTACTTTCACCCCAAGACTTTTAAAGCAATCTGTAGCCCATTTCAAGGCGTCCACCATCACTGGAGTCGGCCCAGGACACAAATGAAAAACACATGCCTTATCCCAATTGATTATAAACCCGGAAACCCAATGGAATCGCTCAAGAATAGCGATTCTCCAAATTTTATGCCAAGAGAATCTGAATTTCATTAAAGACACAGAGGCTAACATTCTGCATTAATCCTTTAATGCCACTCCATGCAGCAGCACTTGAAAGAACATTACATCATAAAACCAAAGGCAATCTAGAAAGGAACATTCACAACGTATAAATAGTCCATGCACAGAATGATCCTCCTCTTTAAAATGAGGAACTTGTTCTCCCAAATTTTCTCCCATTTCCTTGGATAGACGAGGAGTAAGAAACGGCCATTGCGAAACACTTTAGAGAAACTGAATTACTGGGTATTATCTGAAAAGAAAAGTAATTGTTAGAGATTCTGATCCAAAGGACATGAAGGAAAAGGAAATACAAGGACATTAATTATTTACTACATTAATCTTATTTTCTTTTTTCTCGCTAAAAAGTAAATCCCACCAACTGGGATGGGAGAGTGAGATAATGTTAGCCTCCGTGTCTTTAATGAAATTCAGATTCTCTTGCCATTAAATTTGGAGAATCGCTATTTCATTACAAGACCGAAGGCTGCGATTATGCATATTTGTAGCTCTCCAGTACCACATCAGACATGTGCTCAATTGGTTTACAATAATGTTTAGCAAATGTGCAAACATTAGACAATCAGCTGCTCTCATGATGTCTTCCACCTTTCCAAAAGGCTTGACTAGCCATAGCACCTCTCATAGAATGAACACAAAATTATAGTAAATCGATACCAGTCTGCTGCTTAGTACTTTTCACCCACCTTGTAATAGTTGCTGTGGGTAACTGCTTGAAAGGATTTGACAAAATAAATCAATAATTGGTTAACACCAATAGAACGAAATTCGTTCATACAGGAGTCATATTCTTTCATGCAGTCCATGACACAGTTTTTTTGCATGAGTCATATCGTGTGTAAAAGATGGTATCGGACATAGTCTTTGCTCTTTTAGTAATCTCAAAAATTTCCCCAAAGGGATCATAGAGCCTGTTACTTAACTGCAATGCCTTAACAGCCAAAACTCTACGACAAGAGATTAGGCACAGTGTAAATGCTAGTTCCATTCCTTCAAACCTGCAGAAAATGGCCATCATGGCACTTGCGATATCTAGGATAGATTATTGCAATGCATTATATCTAGAAATCCAGAAACGCTTGCAATTAAAACTTCACTCCCTTCAAAATGCGGCAGCTCATCTGCTCTTAAAAATAACCAAATTCAGTTCTGTTTCAAAAAGCATTTATGACTTGCATTGGCTACCACTTGGCATGAGAGACAAAGTTAAGACCTTGTGTATGGTTTATAAGCCTTACACAATGTGGGTCCAACTTTTTTCCAGAAGAGGTTTTTTTCTGGCATGCTCCTAATCGCTATCTGAGATCAGGCACTGCCAAATTAGTGGCAATTTGACAAATAAAGCTAGATGGGGAGATAGAAGTTTCTCCTTCCTAGCATGTAAGCTTTGGGTTACTATGCCTCTTTCCCGGAGACTCCAATCAAACAGGATGCTTTTGAGGAAGATGTTAAAAACATGGCTTTTTTCCATCCCTACCATGTAGAGATATCTGCCTACTCATTCGTCCGCTAGCTCTAAGATGCCTAGGCAGTTCCATTCCATGCACTACAAAATGTTTCCTTACTTACTATAGTCTTTTTGAATCCAAAACTCTATTACTCTGGCCATGTAGAAAACAAGGGCAGAACCAAGTTGCCATCCCTCATTGTTTGATATCTTGGGTCTCCAACCAGTAGCTCGTGAGCTACTGTAGCTCTCCAGCTACCTCTGAGTAGCTCACCTGTGTGCATCCCAGCATATTAAATTAGAACGCTTTTGCTTGGTTGAATTATTATACATATAAAAAATTGAAATTATACAACACTAATAATATTAGTAGCTCTCAATGCGTTTCATTGAACATAAGTAGCTCTCAGTACAGAAAATGTTGGAGACCTGCCCGCCGCCTCCTTAACCTGATGCTCTTAAGCACTCTACAAACCAAAGCATTCTTCCCTACGCTCTTGCCATTAATCATAGTGTGACCAGCAGAGACTGCAGATCTGTATTAGTTAATGGTTCTATAACTAAGACCCCTATCGAACTGTTCTACCAGGAAGTTAACTACTTCAACTGTAGGAGCCTCCACGGGATCCAAGTTTCTTTCCACGCACCAATGCACCCAGGTACTCCAATTCCTTTATACCTGTACCGGGTTCCTGGAGCCCAAGACTCCTCGAGGAGCTCTCCTGAAAGGCCTGACATCTCTGAAGATCCCCTGATACTTTCCAAGCAAAAAGATTCAAAGTACCTGTCAGGACCAGAAGATGTTCCGCTTCATCTACGTCTTTCAGCAGACTCTCCATAGCAGGAACAAATAATGGAATGTCGCAAGCGAATTCCAAAGTCATTGGGAACCACGCCTGTGAAACCTAAAATGGAGTTATCAGAATAAGGGAGCATCTCTCTTGTTTCACTTTCTGAAGGACCCTCTGAATTGTTGCAAGGGAGAAAACGCAAGCGTTCTTCTCCTTCTGGCTCTGAAGGAAAGCATTCTGGCATCCAACTGTAGTACTTCTTCAGTTGAAATGTCAGTATACTCGCAAAGAGGTCTATCTCCAGAGGACCCCAAACCTGGACTAGTTTCCTGAAACAGTCCTTGTTCAGCTTCCAATCACTGTAATCCCTTAAAAATCTTGAATTCAGTCTGCAGTTACATTTGCCTTCCCAGGCAAATATTCTGCCCTCAAGCTGATTTTGTGTTCTAAGCAGAATAGCCAGAGTTTTTTTGGCTAAACCTGCCAGATCCAAGGATTCTGTCCCTCTTAAGCGATTTATATAGGCTACTGCAGAAACATTGTGCATTTTCAATAAAACTGCCCATGAATTGTAAACAGTGTCTGAGACGTATGAGCGCATAAAGCCCTGCAGGCAATTCCAAATTGTTTGTGATGCAACCTCTCTGTGTTAGACCGCAATCCACCAGTTTCCTGTATACCCAAGCATGCACCCCAACCAGTTAGACTCGCATCCGACTCTAGAATGAAGTCTGGTGAACATCCAAAGATTGCCTGGCCATATCAGTCATCTGAATTCTAGAAACCACCAAACCAGTTTCGTCTTAGCTTCTTGATCTAGTGATATCTTGTCCCCATACCATACTCCTAACCAAAGGGGCCTTGCCTTTATCCTTTGTATAGTACGATAGTGTAAGGGACCAGAAAAAATTGCTTGAATAGAAGAGGGCAGTAGACCTAAAAGTCTCACTCGCTCCCTTAGAGTTGAGGAATCCTGTTTGAGGACATAGCTTATTTCTTTCTGTATCTTGGTTATCTTCTTTAAGGGAAGGCGCAGAACCACATTGACTGTCTGTTTTGAACCCTAAACATTTCAGAGAGTGAAAAGGGATTAGAATGGACTTATCCTTGATCACTATGAAACCCAAACTTTCCAGTAGGGACATGACCTGCCCAAGTCTCTCAAAACCCGAGATTGGCATTGGGACATGATCCGGATATCGGCCAAATAAATGATCATATGAACACCCCTTTCTCTCAGGTAGAAAGCTACAGCCCTCATTAATTTGGTAAAGCACCATGGTGCTGAAGAAATGCCAAAGAGGAGTGACCAAAATTGGTAAAGCCAACCCGCCAGCTGAATTGAAGGTAATGTTGGCACTCCCTGGCAATGGGGATTGTAAATTAGGCCTCTTCCCAAACCAACTTCACCAACCAATCGTTCTTTAGCAGCATGGCTCTTAACAGTGGATCCCTTCCAGTGTCTGCACACCAGGAACCTGTTTCAGTCCCTTAGGTTTATAATGTGTCTCCATCCCTTGACTTTCTTCTCCACCAGGAAAAGAGTACCTACAACGGCTCTACTTTCTATTTTAATTTCTACAAAAGCCCCTTTTACCAGCACAGATTTTACCTCTTCGTCTACTACTTTCTGTTTATCTTCCTTTACGTTCAGCTCCCTCGAGGGTTAGTTTGAAAGGGCGTTTCCAAGAAATCTATACTGAAACCTTGGATGGTTTCTAAAACCCAACTATGCCATTGCTCTAGCCTTTATTCTAATCCCCGCCGCACGCATTAGTCTAATCGTGGACGCATGCGATGGGTCTGTGGGGGAGAACCTCGCCTCTGTCCCGCACGCCAGTTGCAGCACAGTGCAGTGCAGGGAGTGAGGAAAGAACTCCCGTAAGCTAGCAGGGGCCACACACACAGGCCGGAGGCACTTGCGCTGGACGGAGGGGGCCTGTGATACCTGAGGCACTCGCCAGGAAGCCCAAACGGGTGTCGGCAGGCAGCAAGCCGACTCGTGAGCAAGCCGCTTGGGCGGCAAGAGTAAACTAAGGGATGGCATAGAAATAAACAAATTTACCATTAAGGCTGTGAAATAATCAGCAAATGTTTCTGTAAATTTGAAATCAGTTAAATGAAAAGATATAAAACGGTCACTGCAAAAGTAATAATAAGATAAAAGGTGTAATTAATATAGCGGTAACAATATAAACGGTATAGAGAGCAAAGTCCTACTTATCTGAGTGAGGAGCAGCATTTAAAAGAGGAGGCTCATTCTGTACATGGACTATTTTTACTTTGTGAATGTTCTATTCTAGATTGCCTTTGGTTTTATGATGTAATGTTTTTTCAAGTGCTACTGTGTGGATTGGCATTAAAGGATTAATGCATAACGTTAGCCTCTGTGTCTTTAATGAAATTCAGATTCTCTTGGCATTAAATTTGGAGAATCACTATTCTTCAGCGATTCCATTGGGTTTCCTGTTTATAATCACTTGGGATAAGTCATGTGTTTTTCATTTGTGTCCTGGGCCAACTCCAGTGATTGTGGATGTGAATGTGGGGTGGGCTACAGATTGCTTTAAAATCATAGGGTGAAAGTAAAACACTCCAAAGAAAATGTTTTAGAGCTGGGTGTCACAATGTGCTTGCTAAAAGCACAGGTTAAATAAAGGATTAATGCATAATGGTAGCCTCCGGTCTTAAAATGAAATGTGTTATCTTACTGAGGTCGACAGTCATGTCCTTAAGGTAAATTAACATGCAGAGTGAGACAATGTATGCTGTACCCCACATTGGGATTCCCAGCCCCTCACCCCCTCTAAAGCCACTCAGCAAGAGGTTCAATTACTAATACAAAGAGCCTGGGGGAGAGAGAGGGCACCCCTGTTGTGTGCCTTTATAGATGATAATTAGGGTTGATGTTCTAAATCCTGTTTTAACTGTGGCCATTGTGTGTAATATCTTTATCCAGTCTATTTTGCAGCGTCAGAAGCCAAATCTCCTCAAAATGACTCGTATATAACTCCAGTTGAGAGAGTCAAAGGCCTTCGATAGGTCTATGGTGGGGGAGGCTGAGCGTGGGTATCGTCGTGGTGCATTATCAAGTATGTTTAATAGGCGTTGAATATTTAGCGAGGCATTGTGGCACAGGATTAACCCACTTTGAATGAATTCAGTTTGTAATTTCAGGCGCTATTCTGTTGACTACGAGTTTACTGAGACTTTTATAGTGCTATGACACAGTATTTGCTGTATCACGTCCAGGTTTGGGGATAGAGGTAATAAGGGCTTCACCGTGTGTGGGAAATGCATATTCCTCATCATATGAGCTCATAAACAGGGCTGCTAGTTTAGGGGCCAGTTGGTGGGCAAACAGAGAGTAAAAGAATCCCATCTGTACCTTGAGTCTTCCTTGTCACCAGTGGCCAGATGTACGACCCTACCAATTTGTGAGTCGCAAATTGCGTCGTTTTCCGACTCGCAAATTGGAATGTACAA
This sequence comes from Calotriton arnoldi, assembly GCA_963921515.1. Taxonomy (NCBI): domain Eukaryota; kingdom Metazoa; phylum Chordata; class Amphibia; order Caudata; family Salamandridae; genus Calotriton; species Calotriton arnoldi. The sequence continues at coordinate 1,751,119 of CAWUFW010003218.1, forward strand.
CATTGTCTCAGACACTGTTTGCGATTCCTAATAGTGTTGCAAATTGCATGCCTCATTAATGTTCATGAGGCAGGTGCAATTTGCGACCCCATTAGGAATGGCTAGCACTCCAAGGGATGGTGGCCTGCTGGGGTCAGCAGACCACCATGTCTGTGACTGCTTTTTAAATAAAGCAGTTTTTTTAAAAAATGCAGCCCGTTTTCCGTACAGGAAAACGGGATGCATTTAAAAAAGAAAAATGAAACGTTTCTGTTTCATTTTTTAAGGGCAGGCAGTGGTCCTAGGGATCACTGCCTGCTCTTAAAAAATATTTTCGCATCCATTCACACAGGGGAAGGGGTCCCCTGGGGACCCCTTCCCCTTTGCCAGTGGCTTACCACCTACTTGAAGTAGGTGGTAAACTGCGAGTGTTTTGCGGTCGCAAAACAATGGTACATTCCATTGTGACTCGCTATTAGGAATGGACGCCCTTTCCTAATAATGAGTCGCAAACCCTATTTTGCGAGTCACTGACTCGCAAAATAGTGTTTGTACATGCCAGGACCCTTTTTTGCAGTCGCAAATGGGCCGATTTCTTGTTTGCGACTGCAAAAAACGGTCGTACATCTGGCCCCTGATCCCTGGTGACGCCCATAACTCTTGCTTGAAGATAGATGCATCTATTTCTGCATGCCTGTCTAGTACTAATCCGAGGAGCTGTCTTTGTCCCAAAAATTCTTAAATTGTGGCAGTCGAGGGGTTGACAGAGTTTCGATATAAAGATTGGTTGTACTGGAAAAAGGCCTAGTTAATTTCTGCTTGTGTTTGGCTCAGCTGACCTTTGCCATTCCTTAGGGAATGTAAGCATGTTTTGGGCATGAGTGGTTTAGTTATACGCCCCCTCGCAGTGCACCTTCACTGTATAGGTCACATAGTCAAGACATTTCAGTTTTTCCATTATATCTGTGTAGTCTTTTGAGCTCCGCAAGCGGCTCTTGCCTCCGCCTACAGTGTACCCGCCCTGTCTCCCCAATGCATATATTGCTTTCTGTTTTATGCAAGGTATCGAGCAAGGACCTACGTACTCCAGTAATGGTCTGACATAATCCCCTGATCGAGATTTTAAAGGTTTCCCATCATACCAATGGCAGGAAGATGTACCTGCATTATCATGAAAATAATGTTCAGTGTGTGTTTCTGCTGTATTATATTGTATGTCTAACGGGGGAACCTCCAACATCACTGTTTGAGTAAGCCATGTCGGTATGGGAGAAACAACCCTGCCCCATTGTAACACCACCTCTATCTGGTTAAGAGCAGATATCACCTTGGGTTTATAAGCTGATGCCAGGAACATAGACTGCCGTCCCTCAGTGAAAATGTTGTGCGTTGGTGAGTAGAATAAAATATCATTTGCTGGGGCTTTTAACCCGCCACACTTCTACTAATAACCAACAAGACAAGTTACTCCATTCCTTAGCCTGCAACACCATGGGGGCCTGGGAGAGAGGTGTAGGAAAGTGCCCCTTTTTGCAAGGTGCCCTCCACTTTTTGCCTGATGTTGATGCTCTTTGACGCAGTGTGCCCTGGGTTCCTGCCAACCCGGTACCCAGGGCCTATGTTCTTTCCCTAACACTGTACTGTTGCAAACCCAATTGACAACTCTCTGGCCACATGTAAGTCCCTTGTAAAAGGTGCCATAGGTACCAAGGGCACTGTGACCAGGGAAAGCCTCTAAGGGCTGCAGCACTTATTGTGCCACCCTTAGAGACTCCGTATCTTAAGACACACACACACACTCACTGCTACACACACACTCACTGCTATTGCAGGCTGCGTGTTTTGATGTAGAGCAAAGTGAAGAGTCGACATGGCACACATCCCTGTGTGCCATGCCTACAATCCACTGCCATGGCATAGGTAAGCCACCCCTCTAACTGGGTGCACTGTACCAGTCGTGAGGGTACAGGTGCATGGGCCCTGTACCCCTACAGTGTCTAAGTCCATTCTTAGTCATTGTAAGTGCAGTAAAGCCATAAAGAGTATATGGTCTGGGAGTTTGTCATTACGAGCTCCACAGCACCATAATGGCTTTACTGAAAACTGGGAAGTTTGATATCAAACTTCTCAGCACATTAAACCCAGTGTGGGATTTAATGAAAAATGCACTCAGGGGGCATCGTAGAGATGCCCCCTGAATAACGACCTGACTCTAGTGTCCTGGCTGAGTGACTGCTCGCCAGCTGCCACCACCAGACATGTTTCTGGACCCCTGGGTTGAAAGCCTGCCTCTCTCGGGGTCCTGAAACAAAGCACATCCTGGGTCGAGGTGCCAAGCCTTCACCCCCAGGATGGGCAGGGTCCACGAAGGGGAAGCTTCAAAGGCTTGCCGCCTTTGTAAGCAGGCCCAGCCATTTGCTGCTCCCAGCAACTGGCCCCCACCGGTTCTAAGCCCTACTTTGGGCGGGAGAATCGGTGGGAAAACCAAGATAGGAGAGGTGTGCCCACCTTTGCCAACCCCACCCCTCAGGTGGTGGAGGAGAGGTGAAGCACAACTCTCAGTCCCCGCCATCTTGAAGATGGGGGGACCCAGCCAACCAGATTGAGGCTTATGCCCTTCTCCCACTGGAGGATGGCATAATAGGGGGTGTACCCACCCCAAGGAAGGGACTCATTGGTCCCAACCTGTACCTACCTGAAACACCCCTAAATTTAGTATTCAGGGGCAACCCCTAATCTTGCCTCCTCAGACAATAAGAAACAAGAAGAAGGACCGAAGAGCTGCACTGAAGGAAGAAAAGGAGGACACCAACTGACTTGGCCCCAGCCCTACCGGCCTGTCCAGACCTTGACCTGCTCCAATGGAATCTCGGTGTTTCCTGCAGCCAGCAGCCCCCCAGAACCTGGAGGACCTGTCCTGCCTTCACTAAAAAGACTTTGTCTCCTGTGAGCACCGGATTTGCTCACCAACAGACTCTGGCCAAATCTGCGAGTCTGCACCACTCTGCACCCAACGCCCACGGCCCGAGTTCGAGTGGCCCAACACCACGAGGAGGTCTCCCCGGCGATCCTGACCTGTGATCTGCTGATCCCTGACCTACCTCATGTCTTCAGCCAACGCCTGCAGTTCCTTTCTGGAGGATATCCCTGACCGCGACGGAGCCGGTAGAGAAACCTGACGCCAAAAGAGACCCCTGCACCCGACGCCCCAACACCTTGGGTGGCCCATCCGGCAGTGTCCCGGCATCCCACGACATCCCATCTTACCTCTCCAACCGGTGGTCGCCTCCAGAAGATTTTCGTTCCAAGCCTGCAGTGTTTGTTGCAACCAGAGAATCCCCATTGAAAACAACGATGCCAAAACAGCACCCTTCACCCAGCAGCCCCTGTGCAGCTGTGGGTGCACTTTGTGTGCTAACGTGAACCCCCCCTTTGCCCTGAGCTTAACCCGAGGAGCTTTGCTCCCTCAACCTTGTGGCCTGCTCTTGAGCAGCCACCAACTGTAGGCCTCCTATCCCTCATTGGATAGCATTGGGCCTCAGCACTCTGCACCCGGCCGCCCTAGTGCTGCTGAGGGTGCTCGAGAGTGCATCCTTGACCCTGGGGGAACCCTTGTTCTAACCCTAGAAATTCAGCCCTCAAGACCTTTACTTACCTGCAAAACGATAACCCCATTTTTCTTCATAGGATTAATTGACTGTTTTCCTCTGAAAAAGTTCTGTGTTGAGGGTGTTTTGTATGGAAACCTAAGAAACTGTGTTTTGACACAAACTGTTTTACTCACCTTTTATCCAGGAAATGTCCCAGTGTTATATCTAGGCATATCACACTGAATAGAAAAAGTAATCTGAAAAGTAACAGAAAAAGTAATCTCAAAGTAATTGCAAAATAACTGAAAAGTAATTTCAACTGTTTCTGAACAATTGACCTACCTGTATCTACATTTAACTGCATTCAACTGTATTTTCAGAAAAGTACTATTTTTACTTACCTTCCCCAAGTCTGCTTTGGTTCTAAAAATAAAATACAACAAAGAAATAGTTTGATACAAACAATTGGTCTGAGTTCAGTCTTTGAGTGTGTGACATAATTTCTTGCCTGAGTTTGTACAATAAATGTTTAACACTATCCTCTGATAAAGCCTTACTGTTTGCCTACATTACCACAAATAGAGAGTAAGGTATTATCCACTTTTACCTCTGCCTACCTTTGGGGAGCCACTGGACTCTGTGCACACTATATCTTACTTTGGTTTAGTATATACAGAGCCTGCTTCCTACAAGAGGTGAAACAGATTTATCCATAGTATTATCGAGGACACTTAACTTTCCCCCTGCCTCCCAAGACCCAGTGGATGGTAGCCCTGTCTGCTGGTCCCTTAGTTAAGTAAGACCAGTATTTGCTATGATCTGTGTTCGGGGAATGTAAGCTACCCAAAACTATTTGAATTCTATCTAACTTGCCTCTGACCAAAACAAACCTACCCTCCGAGTCCACACGCATTTCCTCGATTTCAAATAGTACCCCTGTAAGTATGCAAATCAGTGCACCACAGGCATAAGCAGAGTATCTAGTGTTGTACACCTGACCCTGCCACCCGTGTTGCAATGTGATCCCTTGTAAGATGTTAAGATGTCTCCTGAAGGAACAGTTTTTGGATTTTCCATCGCTAAAGGGATGAATGAACTCTATAACGCTTATTGAGTGCCTTCAACTACCTGCTGTTCCACAAGGTAACATATCCACCATACTAATTCACTACAAATCATTTATGGGTCTAGGAGTAGCGTGCTACTCACCAGAAAAGCGCTTCGACGCCTCGTCAGGGGTAGTAAGCGCTATATAAATGCAAACATATTTCCCTCTGTCCCACCACTATCCTTCTCAATCCAAAAAACTAACTAACATATCCACCACTCAAATTACTTTCATATTTTCACTATACTAATTCACTACCAATCAATTACGGGTTCCGGAGTAGCGTGCTACTCACAGAAAAAGTGCTTCAACGTCTCGTCAGGGGTAGTAAGCGCTATATAAATGCAAACATATTTACCTCTGTCCCTCCACTATCCTTCTCAATCCAAATAACTAATAACTAACTAACATATCCACCACTCAAATTACTTTCATATTTTCACTATACTAATTCACTACTAATCATTTATGGGTTCCAGAGTAGCGTGCTACTCGCCAGAAAAGCGCTTCGACGCCTCGTCAGGGGTAGTAAGCGCTATATAAATGCAAACATATTTCCCTCTGTCCCTCCACTATCCTTCTCAATCCAAATAACTAACTTGCATATCCACCACTCAAATCACTTTCATATTTTCACTATACTAATTTTACTAATCATTTATGGGTTCCTGAGTAGCGTGCTACTCGCCAGAAAAGCGCTTCGACGCCTCATATGGGGTAGTAAGCGCTATATAAATGCAAACATATTTCCCTCTGCCCCTCCACTATCCTTCTCAATCCCAAAAAGTAATAACTAACTAACATATCCACCACTCAAATTACTTTCATATTTTCATTATACGAATTCACTACTAATCATTTATGGGTTCAGGAGTAGCGTGCTACTCGCCAGAAAAGTGCTTCGACGCCTCGTATGGGGTAGTAAGTGCAATATAAATGCAAACATATATAAACATAAGGTTATCCTACATTGCGTCATGGGTTGTATTGTTCTGGTAGGCAATCAGCCTAAATGCACGCTGAGTCCTAGATTTACAACCTCTAAAGGGATTGCCCACTTCCACCTGTGTGTTGCTCAATGAGGGGCACTAATGGACATCAGTGTGTAAGGAACAATTGAACTTGGTGCCTAAACCTAAACCCTAACTCTCCCCCCTTAGTACAGACCCTAACAACTAACTATCCGTCCAGTGAACACAGTCTGTAGCATACATTGAGGGTTGCCGCCTCAATAACCAATGGTGGCTTGTGCTCTGCTAGTTCTTTCAACTGTGTGACCAAGCACTCAGGATAGCATATTCTGACACTTAGTGCAGCACTGCCATCCTGAATAAATATCACATTCCAGGCTCTACAGATAATGGATGCAAACCGTTATTTATTGCGAAGCAACCATTATATAAGCATAACAAAGGATATCAATGGGAAATGTTCTAAGTAGCACAACGTGCGAGTTCGCAAAGTCCCCGGAGGGCTGGAGGGTTGGAGGGGGGTGCTGCAAGACTGCCAGTGACAGCAAATTCATCCGCCATTTGCAGGGTGACCATCGGAAGGGCAGGTGAGCCGTACAAATGTTTTACTCTCATGGGAGCTCCTCTGATGATGGCGCAGAGTCTGGCATCAAGACGTTTAGGGTGCAGCGCCCACTCGCTATCGTCGCTGTCCGGGCCTCCTTCTGTGCCTCCTGTTTCTGACGAAAATGGGGTACGCCAGTTTGTGCGTTCCTGAGTAGGCAAATCTCCGGCCATGACGTCCCGGTCGCCCCACCGCGAATCCTATTACAGGCCTCTCCAATGGAGGTTTTATTGGGTGCTTCAGACTGCTTTTTCCACTCCCAAGCCTGCTCGGGCTGTGTGAAAAATTATGATCGTTGGTTGATTAAGGTCAATTTAGCAGGGAAAAGGAGCACATACTTAAGGCCGATACTCTTATCTTCTTTTTGACCTGCATTAAGGGGAGGGCCTTTTGTACTGTACATTAAGCGTATAATCAGGAATATCATGAAGTTCACCTTGTCAACACAGAAATTACCCACTTTCCTCGCAACCTGTATTATTATGTGTGTCTCTCTCTCTCTATCTCTCTCCTTCGTTACCCGGTGGGGGATGCCTAGCAGGCACACTGTGTGACATGTTCCACCTTGAAGAGAGGAGACAGACCTGTGGCGAGACCTTCTTTTGAAACAAGGCCCCTATGTCTTGTGTGGGATTTTGACCTTTGGATCACTCCAGCATCCACACTATGAGCAAATTATTTTGATGCGCTCTTCCTTCTGTTTTTTCAACCCTACCAAATTTGTTTTTGATCAGTCAGATCATGTATTTGTTGGAGTGCTCCATTGTTTGAGGTTAGACTGTTTGTAAGAACGCAGAGTTGGCATTGACGTGATTGGCCAATTTGCGTTGGTTCTTGCCTAGGATACCCAGTCTTGAACCACAGAATCTACTGTGTTTTCAGGTGCCGTGCAAGTGTCTGCTATGGCCTGCAGGATTAAGTCAGTTTGTCTTGCTGCAATGCTATTGGTAGCCTTTCAGTTTCTTGCTTGTCATGATTCATTTTTCACATATTTCATTATCCACAAAGCCACTGTTGGCATCATAGCTATGCACCCTGCTGCTTTACATAACTTGCCCAAGATGAGAAAGTGAGCTCGCACCAGAGGCAAGATACAGCCATGTTATAGCTCAATGGGGGTTGCCACCCCAAACATTTACTGGAGTGCTGTGCTGGCGGCCTCCTCTCTAGAATTGTAGATTGCACAGTAAATGGGTGTAAGCCTGCCTCACCCACCCATGCGAGGATGGTTCTCAGCGTGGAGTAGGCACATGCAACCAATCGATCTGTTGAGCCTTCTATCTCTCTAATAATGCAGTCAAAGGGCAGCCTGGTAAGAAAAAATTGCTGACCTTAAAGAGGGTACAACACAGCTGAGCAGGGTGGCCCAAGTGGTGTGGCGGGGTTCTATAATCAAAGCTCCCAATTGCATTGCGCAAAGGTTTATTGAGCCTTCTGGTGCAGTCCCCAAAGGAACCCTCCATACCACCCCCCAGCGCCTCATACTTAGTCCTGCTTGCATTTGCTGTTCAACGTGGCCCTTGGAAAAGAGGTCACCGTCCTGACGTGGGAGGCCTGTTGCCGATCAGACAGTGCCCTTCCCCTTCCTGCACCGCCCAGCAAGGTCCTTAAGACGGGATCAGATTGCAGAACCCCACCAACCTCCAGGCACGCTTCAACAGCTCGGCGTGCGCCGCTGACCAGCAAGGCTCAGGCTTGATCTCAAGCCATGCAGCTCCGCTGCATTCGCAGGCACTCAGGAGACCAGCAGACTGCACCCAGCATTCCACAGTGTACCACGGATCCTATCAATGCTGGCCTCCAAGAGTGTAATTATGGGTGCTGATCAGTCTGTGAGGCAGTGGACTGGCCGACTGGGAGCAGGCGGTGAGCGCAGATGGACCCACCGCGCACAGGGTGATCAAAACGCACAGCACAGATCGTCTGGAGATGCTAGTGTTAGGGCGCTGTAGTTTAAATCTTTGGTGTGCTCAGCAGTGCTGGATTGTAGCGCATAGACCGAGCTGTGCATAGAGCTCCGTTACTTTTCTGTCATGTTGGCTGGCTCGCCATGCCCCCAAAGGAATCTTCTAATCTTCATTTTGTGATTAAATAAAAATTAACATACTCTAACAGATATCCTCTAGTACATAGGAAGGTTTTGTGTCCCGCACACATTAATACCGTAGTGGATGTCTTTGTAATACTGTTGCACTCTCTTCCCGAGTGATTTCAGATGCCTGCCTTTTTTTTTTTTTAGCACATTACATTGTTCCTATAGCCTTACTCTGGCTCCTCATCAAAGCTGTTTGTGTCCTTAGACTGACCTGCATATTCTTAATTTGGGTCCATCATAACATACCACAACATCTCTCTGACAGCCGTGTAAACTCAGTAAAATCCTGTGCACCTCTCAGCAAGGAAGATCTCCGACTGGAACTGGAGTCCACTCATTGAACAGCTGTGTGCCACAGGTCTGGCACTTAAGTTCAACTGAGCTGCATGTTATACTTCTCTCAACATATTTTAAAATAGCAAAAAACTTTACACTTCAGAGAATTGAAAATGTTCCACTTCTAAATAAAATCCACATGAACATTCAGTCTTGAGACCCTCTACCTCTTAAAGCCTGCCAGGGTCTGCCTATTGTCCACCAAATTGTGCCAAAAAAGGATTGACTTTAGAATTGTGCCCACTCCTTTTCGTTCCTATCACTCCTGGCCCTAGACACAGCTCTGTGGCTCCTATTTTAGTTCTGTCTGCCCTTCATCATGTCTAGTACCTGTTTGATACAACCACTCCTCACTTCTTAAGACCTCAAAACCTAACGCTTCTGAACCAGCCTAAAACGATACACTTGAAGGTAGCCCCTAGTGGAGTTGTGCTCGCACAGGGATCCAACGCTCTGCTCCTCGTGTGATGTTCTTGTTGCAGGCCCTTGATATACCCAGCCATAAATTGTCACTTGTTGCCACCGTGCTCAGTTTCCTCCACCTACTGCTATTTCTGCCACCTTAGTCAGTGCCTGCTCTTGTGTAGGTCCCCCCACAGAGGCATGACTATGATACCAGATGTGACTGATGCTTGCTTTGTCCGCTATAATGATTCCATTTGTGAAGTATGTATTATTCAGATCTTCCATTGACCTTGATAATACAAATACCTCTTCCTAGGCTCATGAAATGTTACCGCAGTTTCAGTATTTAGTGTTACAGCACCCGCTAATACTGGGTCTGTGATACAGGTTTATCTTTCTTTTACTATATTTATTCTCTGTTTTAGGTCTTCCGAGGTGCACTTTCTATATATGCATCTTTGCAAAAACATTGAGTGCTCTGACTGATGCGGTTAGACGCCAGTCTGTGTCATATTAAAGTTCAGATGTTATGCGCTCAGATCTTATGCATTGTCTCTGACGTCAGGAATAATTTAAACATGTGCATCTATTAAAATACCAGTGCTGAAGAACTCTAGGTACAGGTAAGTATCATTTTCATAAATAGCACGTATGTGTGCTATATAGTATATTTTGCAAATCTTACTTGTTTCTTGGTTATTCAGAGAGACGCTGAAAGTATTGTTAATGCAAGATGTGTTACATTGACTTCCATCCCTGACATCCAAGAGCCTAGATACAGATGGAAGTTCCAAACCCAAGAAAAACCAACCCTTAACTCGGGTAAAAGGACTGCGTCATGGCACTGTAACGGGAGCTCTCAAGGCCTAATCAACAGCTTACTCTGCAGAAGGCATGCATTCCTGATGGTGTAGCGCAAGATTCTCCAAAGTAGGTCCTTGAGGGCCAGATCCATGCCAAATTTTTAGCATATACCCATTTCGATAAATGTAGTTATCTTAAAAATCTGCCATGGATCTGGCCCTCCAGGACCGACTTTGGAGAAGCCTGTCAGCGTGTCTGAGGAAAGCAAGAATTTACATTGTCGGTTGTCCTTTGTAGAGCAAGTGGCTTCAGAGATGTGGAGATGTTGGTGGCATCTTGTTCCCGAGACCGAGTGTGTACCGTGTTCTTGAGGGGAGAGCAGCGCACTGGAATTGTCTTGTCAATATGTGGGTCTGTAGTCACCCAAGCCCTTCTTTGCTGGCTTTAGAATCCTCAAGATTATTTGCTGAGTTGAGACTTCTCTTTTGGACCTCAACAACTTCACTCTTTTCATTGGGTTAGTTTTCGCTTCTTGGTTATCCCATTGGAAAAATAATTTTTGAATCCCTGTTTGACAAATAGGAATGACACTTATCAAAATAGTAGCAACGTAATACATTTGTCCAAAAAGTTAAATTTTTGATCAAACATTATAAAATAGGGGTGGGCTTAGCGTGGCTCGCTCTGGGAATTTAGCACGTGGTTTTGAGAATTTAGGCCAAACCCCCATTGCTAAAATGCACAAAGCTAGGGACCGTACGAAACGCGCACGCGCGCACTCTTCTGCTTGCATTGCATGTTAACTGTTCCCTCTGGAGTTCTTTTCAGAACTTCAACTCATTTGTGTCGGATGGATGGGATAATGAACTCAACGTAATAGGCCAGACCACTTAGGCAATTCAGTCGAGGAAAGGGTAATAACGAGTAACAGGGGACGTAAACTAGTGCTGAAAACGCTGCTGGCTTCATTCTGCGCTTGCGTTTCATAAGCACGAGCAGCGTGGGAAGAAAGCCTTCCACCCTAAATAGAACGTAGGACGTAATATAGAATAAAGAGAAAACGGACTGCATGGTAGAAGCCCGCCTGCTAATCCTAATATGAAAATCTTGTTTCAAACATGATTACTAAAATGTCAAAACCTATAGATGTTTAAGTACATATTTCGTTTTGTTTTTTTTAAATTAAAAAAAGGTAGTTCAATTTATTTCTATCTTTCCTCCGAATTCACCTCCCCACCCAGTTTACACTTCCCGTCAAAACATTTTAGTTTTTGGAATCAGAATTGAATTTTTTTTTAAAGTGTGAAATTTGACGTTTTTTCCCCTTGTAAATCAAAATTAAAATTACTGTATATTTTGTAGTCTGTGATATTATAAGTGAAATACCTTTTCCTTTATTCTATCATGAGATTCCCTCTGATATCTGTAAAGAGATTCCGTAACACCATTTTTCCGGCATATTTTTAGGCTGAGCAGACAGAAAACTAGAAATACATGTAAGTAACTGTGGCACGTCACCCAGAAGCAGTATTATGCTGCTTACCTTTCATACTCTACTCAGGCTAATAAAATATTGACTTTTATTAAAACAATGTGAATTCATCTTTGCAAATCGTCTGGTTTGTTCTGGCTTGGTTGTGTTTTTTCGCAGATTTAAAAACACAGATATTGTTCATTCTGTCTGCCTTTTGGAGCATTACTGGTCAGTGTCCTTTGCCATTTAAGAATCTCGTCTCGTCTACTAGAGGTTCACCCAAGCCCTTGTTGCCTTCTCTCCCATCTTTCCCTCTTATGTGTATATGTATTTGCACAGTACAAACTTGGCCACAGAGCAATGAAGCACTAAACAAGGGGTGGAGACTAGAGATACCATTCGGGGTCGTTGTCGGTGAGGCAGAACATTGGTGGGTGGTCATTTTTAATGTGTAGAGATAGTGTTTTCTGTGGGAACCAGCTATCAAACCCTTCCTGAATTTGACAGGGATTGTGTTGGTTCTGGAGTTGAATTGATTATTCTAGATCCTAGGAGGAAAGAGTTAATGTTCCAGCAGTTTAATGCACACTCGCCTGAAATATTGACACATTGGCATGTTTGTATGGTTTATAGGAGGGGCTATGGGTCCTAGCGGAGCTTGGATCAACAGCAGTCTTTCATAGCCTGGCACTTCTTCACCATTGATAAACATCCAGAAGCCCAAACCTGTCTCCATCAGGAGGGACTGCTAGTAAATGAAATAGTGGGTTAATTAGCGCAACCGAAACACTGAGCATCACCCACAACGATCTGCGGGTGGGTTGGCGAACCGCAGAGGACAGTTTCCCGGCAAAGAAAGATAAGGCCAGGAGGAGAATGGTCATCGGTGCTTCCATGGCTACCCAGGAGCAGTAGGGAAAGCTGCAGAAGCGGTGAAAGACCCATGGCCTAGCAAAGCAAAGGCTAGTAGTAGTTACATTAAATCTTATGTCCTGTACTACCTTCATACCGGCCAGAATGACTGCCATGCAACACCCAGTTGCTGTGGAGGTTTAAAAGGAACCCTACCTCCAGCTACCTGTGGCCCCAGTCGGTCTGTTCTCAGCTAGTGGTTCTTGACCCGAACCTATGGCCCTTGAGACCAGAAGATTCTGGGTGTACCTGGCCCCTTTCCCCCATCTGATAAACTCTGTTCCTGGGACCATTGAGCTTTTTGAGCTGCCTGCTGCAATTGTATTGAAACACTGAAAATTGATCGTCGAAGATAATAAATTGAAAGTTTTTTCCAACAGTATCCTTTATTTATATACTGAAGAGTAAACAACTTAATAAAACAGATATTAAAAAGCAGAAAGATTAGCTTTAGTAAAGGACGCATTATGCATCATTCAGATAAAGTTCAAGATGCCCATGTGGAATCTATTATATTGGACAAACAATGAGATGAGCAAAAATAAGTTGGACTGAACACAAATCGAGCATTATAACAAAAAACAGGGTTGTGGAATCCTATCACTCGATGCCCAGGACATAATGTTTGGAATAAAGGGCAGCAAGTTTTCCAGTTTACTTTGTCCTCCTATTACACTTTTGTGAACTCTGTTTTCGCATGAGCAAAAATACATGGTCACAGGTTTGAATCCTAGTGGCGCCTCTCAGCCTTCCACCGTTCTGAGGTTGATAAAATGAATACCATTGAGTTGGGTAACAAGAAACATCTGTTCTTTCAGAACAAGTAGACCATAGCTTGAACGTGCACTTTACAAATACTCAAAAGAAGTATGCAAAGGTCTGCTGAACAATTGCAAATTAACATTTTCTACACCCCATTTTTCCCCACCCTCAAAGTTCTATTCCTGACCTTTCCCAAGTATACTTTCAACCTTTTCTAGTGTGGGAAGAAATTTAGAATGGACTTGGTGGAGACCCTTCAACATGCTTGTTATTGGGGTGTGCACAAACTCACAGGGCATTCCAACCCTGAATCTTCCACTTCCCACCTGCTTCCAGCCTTGGTGCGTAGATATGAAAGATTGTTGGAAAATCGGAGCCTTGCTAAAATCCAACCCAAATATAATATGAGAATAAGCAGCAAGAATGCCATAATTCGCCACCTCACTGCGTGGCACCAAAGGAACAAGTGGATTTTTATAGTAGATTTCTGAAGCCACGTATCCTTTGGGCACATAGATAGTTTATAGAATTTCATACCCTTGCACAAAATATTAAAAAGCCACAACCTACAATAATTGAAATGTCAAAACTTATATGAAATCAGGTATTGTTTGAGAGGTGGTAATCGAAAGCAGCTATTTGCAAGAGATCTGTATAATGGATTTACTCAATGGATTTGCTGACCTCAATAGGAATAAATGAGGAAAATTATTTTCTGTGTCACATTTGAATGAATCTGAAACAACCTATGTTTCAAGTTACTTGTTTTAAATAAACCGTATTTAAAGTTTTCACTTTATTCAAACAAAATCACTGTTTACAGAGTCTGTATACATTTTATGAACAAGCAATCATAAAATTGAGTCTTTCATGGGATAAAGTTGAAGTTAAATATGATTTTTATATTTGATACCCTGGTGGAGGGTCAATATTTACATAAGGAACACGTTCCAATATGGTGAATTTGGTGTTCGGCAGTATTCAAAGTAAATTGCAAAAAGGATGGTAGAAACAAATACATCAACTAAATAACTGCTCCCAGTTTATCAGTGGATGTATGCATGCACGTAAATATAAAAATCAGCAAAAACATGGGACCAGTAAAATGGCCACACTGCACAAACTTGTTTAATGAAGGTGTTGACCAGTGTTTACCATGCTGGCAGCCATTTCTAAAGCATTGGCAGGAACCACCGTCCTGGCAGTTCCTTTCAATGCTTTTTGAAGTTTGGTGCACAACTCCATCAACATGACAGAGACTTGGATCAAGCGGTTTTCTTGTTTATTTTCAAAGGGTAAATCCCAAAGCTGCATCTTCTTTTCAAAAATATAAAAGAAAGCACTCCCATGCGAGGGGGGCATTTAGCAGTTTTCAGTGAATACTGGTCTCTAATTTTTCCCATCTAAATTAGGTGGGATGAATTAGAGGTCTGCCTCTGACAGCCCTTACTCCATAGGACCGTCAGAACGGTTTAATCACTGTGGAGATGGAGTAGTCTCCAACGTGATTAAACCAATAGTCCGCTCGCATATAAATCTGGCAAGTGAACCACAGTTCTTGGTGGCATGGATACTCCCGTCGGTGTTGCATCGCAGTATTCATACCGCAAAGATCTAAATCAGGCCCTAAGTTCACTAAAAGCATTGTCATCAGGGCGAGGGCAAGAATGCTTCTTAGTTAATGTTTAGAAAATCTCTCACTTTTAATAAATATATTGCTACAGCCATGTTGTGGTAGAGCACTGTCACTTACACATAGCACATTTCCATTGCAAACGCCACAAACGTTCCCATTGGCATGCAGTTTTATTGCTAAAATTATATAGCGTACAATGTGTGGAAATTAGGTTTCAGCAAATATTTATCATTTGCACATCACCAAGTAAAGAGTTTTCATTTGTTTTGATACCATTGAAATCTTTGTTTCCATCAGACTTCAGAATTATAAGAAAAGCGCTCTCCTAACTACTGAAATGTATTTTTAAATATTTGTACAGTACAATTACAAGCTATTTAAATGTTGTGTGTAAGAAAAAATTGACATCCTACTGTCCTTCATTTCACTCTGCCTGTACCCCAGCCCGAGTGTCCGGTAGTTCACTTTGTCTTTATTTCTCTGACTGCAAAGGTAAAGGATTTTGTAAACACCAATCTCCAGGATAAAATAAGCAGAATTTTGTAAGAAGACATAAGCTGATATTTGACCTGTCTTAAAACCACTGCAGATGTGACATAAGATTTAAAGGCATCTTTTTTGCTCATTCACTTTCTGAGTGAGCAGAACACCTATTCTTTTCCAGTTTGACCCATCTCACCAGACCGTGCCAGTAGGCCCTAAAATTAGCACGCCCTAGAATGCGCCCGTATTTTTACAGATAAAGAATGGCAGGACGTATTTCACCGGGCCTGCGTTTCTGCAGGTAGTACTTCCAGTAAGGAGATGTTTTTGAAGGTTTCACACTACTGGTATTATATTCCAGCGAGAATTGCTCACTGGAAGTAGGGCGGGATAGTGCATATTGGCGACAATGAGGACATCCCGGAACACTAACTCATATCCTCTGGCAGTGCCTCAAAATTGACACCAATTGGCGGGAGGTATTGGATGCACTAGATACCATCTTTGAAACAGAAATTCCATGGGTTCCTAGCTATACCTTATTGGGTCTCCCAAATCTGCTGACATTCCTCTTGAAATCTGCAAAGGGCTGAGCTATCACCTTAGCATTGGGAGTGGCAAAACAGCTTTTATTGGCACGAAAAGGCACTATTAACGTTCCAACACACAGGGACTGGCTTTATAAACTTTGGGAGCTGTTAGGGCTGGAGAAATTGACAGCAGCGACTCAAGCACTTCCAGCCTTTGATAAGATGTGGGCACTTCTTTTACAATTTCTCTCAGACGAATTCAGAGAATTAACCTGTCCTACCTACCTTCGTATATTACGGTTGACCCAAACCGTCCAAGACTCTATCTGATGGAGCTACCCCTTAGATGTGTTCACATGCAAGCTTGCAGTCTCCACCTCACCGACATGGAATTTCACACAACATACCCTTTATTATTTTCACTCCTTCTCTCATCTTTCCTTTCTGCTCCCTATCTTCTTCTTCTATATTTGGTTTAATTTTTACATTGCCCCACCAGCCAACAGATGTAGGTCCGAAATTTGTTGTACTTGTGAAATACCTAAATAAAGAGATTTTAAACCTAAAAATAGCTTGCCCTGATAAATTCTTACTCGCCATAGCGAGTAGGTGAGTATATTTCTCGAGGCCTGCATAGAATCCTAATGAGATCTACAAGCCCTTTATTAAAACAACACTCCTTGGGGCGCAGCACACATCCTTCTCATCTGAAAGAAAATGTGGTAGAGCCATAAGTGTTGGGGCCTACCTAAAGACCTTCAACTTTTGTGGGACACAATATGCGTTATGGAGGCTAAAACAAAATTACTATGGTGGGGAGATACAACCATGAGACTTCTGGCAAGCGAGCTGCAGGCAAGAGCCGCACATTCCAGAACTGAGAAAAATAGGAAGGGAGATGAAACGGTTATACCTGAAGACCTCTAAATATTGAACAGCTGTCAGTCCGTTTATAAACAAAATCGAAACCTGGTTCTATATATAAATGCATGCTTAAACATTTTAACTATGGAACATCGTGACAGATTAGAAGCTCTAATAAACATTGAAGAGTTACTGAGGTTAATTGTCAGGCTAAAGGTTCTGAAGACCCTGGATCTGGGCGGATTCATGACACCCTTCTTTAGTGTATTCCAGTGGGTCCTCCAGAATCTTTCTTTTGAGCCGCTCTCCGTGACTGAAGCATCAGTGTCAATAATCTTGAAAAAAGGCATGGATCAGAGTTCTGTAGCGTATACTGGCAGATCTCTCTCCTTAACCCCAATGTGAAATTGGTAGTGTGTCCTGACCGCTACACTGGATCACTGCCTGCTTCATATTGGTCTCCATAACCATTGGGAGTCTAGCAACTCAAGGCAGGGAAGCAACAACACTAAAAATAAATCTATACATTGTGGAAAATGAGAAATGTACACGTTACGCAAAGGAGCTGCTCGTTATTGATGCTAAAAAGGTTTCAGTAGAGCAGATTGACAATTTTTGAAGCAAGCACTGTCAATAGAACTAGGGGACAATATCAGGACATAGTTTCTTGCTGGCTATCAGTTTCCCAAAAGCCTCTAAATTCCACCTCCTTTGGCACTCAAATATTTGGCTTGATAGCCCCACGCCATTTAGTACATGTGTACTTCTGAACAGTTGTTGAATTCTTGGTTTCTCCTACCCACTTAACAAGTCATTTGCTAGATCCTAATTTTACTTCCAAAGAAATCACAGTACCTCCTCTGTGTGGACTGGCATGGACACATCACCTGTTTGTTTCTTTTGAGCTTCATCTGAAGTCTCGCTAAGTCCCCTCACAGCCTTCTACTGTCGCTACTTTCTATTTCTCTAATCAATGGACTTCTCTTGAGCTCAGCGATTTTATTACTGTTCTAGAATTCCAGCCTTGTTTTTCTACTCGCTCTCCCTCTGCGTTCGCCTGCAATTATAATTCTTGGCTTTCCTCCACACTTGTTTTTACTCATTCCCATTAAGCCCAAGGTTATTACCTACTTTGTCCTTCCACCCCATGGTACTCTAGAACGCTTGCTTGTCACTGTAAGAGCGTGGCAGCTGGTCTGTGGAGAATACACAGTACAATACTGCTCTGAAGATATATAACAAAAAAATTAGATGACCAGTCCACCTACTATTACAATGAAATTGAGGAGGACAATAACTCTTCTTGTTTAGTTTTCAAAGCAGTACATTTTACCACCATGTGCACGTCTCTCAAATACCTCATCGCTTGAATTGTGCAAGACCCTCTCTGATTTTTTTAAAATAGTTAAATCACTTCAATTGCCAATACTTCTGACCACCTGCCTCCTCGTTAATATCTCCATTCCCTCTCTAGCCAATACCCCCATCCTCTCTGACTTCACTGCTCTCCACTGAATCTCTCTCTCTTCACTCCTCCCCACCAATAAATCTTGATCTTCTTTAGATCACTGCGCCCTCTTCCGTATTTCTTGAAGCAAGGCCTTCTATTAGTTCTACTCCTATTGGATCTCCGCACTTCTTCAGTCACCTCAGCCACTGTACCCTCTGCTTGCAAAACCACACTTGCAGATCTCTTTTCAATCTGGTTATCAGCGAGTTGATCCTCTGATTTTGGACCTACTCCCATTTCCACTAAAATGCTGTGTAATCTAAAAGTTAATTTGACTAGAACTGTCACCTTTGCTTTCCAGATTTCCGAAGTTTACAACAGCTGACTCTAGTACATCACACTATTGCGGAAGATCGTCTTTCTTCTCCCTCTTAAATTCAGGAAAACCACTGGTTCAGTTAGTCATTATCTCCCAACTAGATTGTTTCAATCCTTCTTACTGTGGCTTCCTTGACTACCTTTTTGCTCAGTTGAAAATTGTACAGAATACTGCAGTTCATCTTGCCTGTAATCTTGTTCATCACTCATCCACTTCTCAACGTATTGCCACACTTTGCTTGCTTCCTGTAACACAGAGCACCCTAGATGTATTAATATAGCCTTATAGCCCGCCGTAACGGGCTATACCGGCTATTAAAGGCTCGCTCCCGCGTTAAAGGCCCGAGCCGAAGGCGAGGGACTTTAACAAGGGTGAGGGACTTTAATAGCCGGTATAGCCCTGCTACGAAGGGCTATAAGGCTATTAGAACATTCTGCCACTAGAGGGCAGAATGTTCTAACAAATAAAACAAAAGCTTTCGAAGCTCGAGGGGATTTAAATCCCCTCGAGCTCCGAGAGCCTTTGTAAAACATTGGAATGTTGCTCTGCGGGCCTTTACCGGCCCGTAGAAGCAGGGAGCAATCCATTGTCTTCAATGGAGCTCCCAACATTCCAACGTTCTAATGAGGTTTAGCCTGATATTTAGCATGTTTTGCAGGGCTTGGGGCATGGTTGCACCTTTTCCCTGGTACTCGTTGCTTTCATGACTCAACCTCTGGTGGCACACATCCAGCAGATTGAGAAGATCGCCGGCATTAGCGTACGCCAAGATGAATTTAAGTTTATCATGTATCAGGCTCCCTCGACTCTCTCACCCATTAATGGCAAAGGTAGGCAGGTATAGACATATACACATCAAAATTAAATTAAAAAAAATATACATCCTTAATGAGGCAGAGGTAGATTTAGCCAGGAGATGACCATTAAATGGACCTCACAGTCAATAATGTACTTGGAGATACCATTAACCCTCACTATTGATTGATTCTCTCCGCTTAACCAGCCTCCATGTGTGAGAGAACCAGCATGAACTTCAGGAATGGCATGCGGACACCTGCTTGTGGCTAGGCAGGATTGCAGCCATCAAGATGACATTGTTCCTGAGGCTGTTTTATGTTTTCTAAGTTTCTACTGTCTGACTAAAACGGGGATCGGTTACCTATCTGGGGACATCCTAAAGAGATCATCCACAAAAGCTAGAACAATTGACTGGTAGCGATTGGACTTAAAAACTCTTTCAGCTCCAGTAACTATACCTGAACAGGCCTCGAAAAAGTATAAAAATGTTACTAGACCTTAAATAATCTACCCGACCTGTTTGTAATGCTCTTCACCCCTAAACTGGTTTCAAATAATGTGATTGTGGGCAAATAATTTAATTCATTGAGCCGCCATTTTCTTCATTATCACATATGAGAACAGCTTCAAATGTGCGACTTCAGCATGTCTGCTGTACAAAAAACTCTTTTGTTTGATTTAATAGCCTAAACTTTCTTTCCATATATAATCAAATCTAGCCACATATAGGATACACATGACCCCTGACTTGTCTCTTAGTTCATTAACAGCATTTTCATCAGGGCGGGGGCAGGAATGTTTCTCAAATCATGTTTAAAAACTATCACTTTTAATAAATACGTAACTAAAGCATGAAGTGGTAGCACACTGTCATTTGTAATCAGCAGATTTTACATTGAAATGGCCACAAACTTTTCCACTGACATGCAGCTTTACTGATAAAACTATATAGTGTACAAACAATAATGTTTGGAAAAAGAGTTTCTGCAAATATGTGTCATTTGTAAATCACCAAGTAAAGTGTTCCTGTTTGTTTTGCTCCAATTTAACTCTTTGTTTGCATCACACTTCTTAATTACAAAAAAATTTGCTTTTGTAATTCCGGATATATTTTTTTATTTTTTAATATTAATTTACAGGCTATTTCTTTAAATGTTATGTGTTAGAGAAAAATAACTGACATCTTCAGACAGCTCACTTGACAAAAACCTCTAACTCTAGTAAGAGAGAGAAAAATCAACCTCATTTTCCAAGCAGCAATTAGTTGAAAGACAAACTGACATTTGACCTCCAGACAGCAAATGTGTCAAGATAAAAACAAGATTTAATTACATCTTTATTGCTCATTTACTTTCTGAATGAACAGAACACCTGTTCCTTTGCAGCCTAAGTTAACTGGCAGATGGGACTAGTAGGTGTTAAAAATAGCTCAACCTGATAAAATTCGCATTTGCGGGTGGACGAGTAGATTTTTCGAGGCCTGCCGAAGTAGGCAACACAAATGGGAAAATCACAAGACAAATGCTGGCATAGATGTGAGGGTGAAAATGCTTTATTATACATTGTCTAGAAATGCCCTAAGCTTGAAAGTGATTGGAAGGTGGTTCTGACAGTAAGTTGGTGGAGTGCGTGTCGTCTCCTTCCCCGCAGCTCACCAGTAATTTTCCTTGATTGACCGGTACAAAGAGTTTTCCGTTGCCTTTCACTACCAAGCAACAAACAGCACACACATGGTTGCTATCACTCTATTGGGGAAAAAGACTATACCGAGAATGCTGATCTGCTTGCACAAAATGTGGCAAATCCTTGGCACGGAAAAGCTGATGGTGCCAGCTAACACCCTGGCAAATTCCTTCTACACTGATTGGATCTAGTAATTCCTTATGACAGAATTTCCAGAACTTGTGCTCCCATCACATTAGGACAAGAAATATCCCGTATGAGATGAGTCCGCTGACTTCACAGATCAGTAGTAGCACAGACAAATCATAGATCCAAAAGACGGCTAGAACACCTGTTAGAGCGGAATTAGGCCGGAAACATTCAAAATAGAACTTAATGTATTGCTCTTATTGGATCTCGAGTGGCGGAACGATTAGCTAATTGCCATTAGGCACAGAAGTAGTAGGCGATAATAGGGAGGGTTGGAGTTCTGGGTGATTGGGGTCAAAAGGTGACGGGACTGTTACTGTATACTTTCTTTTTTTTTTTTTTAAATAAAAATGCAATAAAACATATACACCTAAAAGAGGGACTCTTAACTATAGGGGGTGTATAAAATAAAAAACCTAGGATCTACATGTGTGGGGTGAACTCATGTTGTTTTCAGTGTTGATGAAAACAAGATTTCTATTCTTATTCTATTAGTACAAATGTGTAGGAAATGAATAAGGTTAAACTGCTAGGCCTCTGGGAATACGTAATGCAGCTTTTACTTCGTGTCTTGCCAGTACTAATCAGTTGAACCAGCTGTTCTTAAACTGTGGTCTGGGGATCCCTGGGGGTCCACGATGCCTAATAAGGGGTTCAGTGACTACTTAAAAAAATGAAATAATATTAGCAGAATAACAAGATGTATATAAATAAACCAGCAAAATGTAAAAATGGAAATTTTAAAACGTTCTGTAAATGTGAAGGAGTTTGAAATTGGAGGCTAAAAGGCTAGAAATTAAGTTGGTGTCCTCCGATTGATTAATAAGAGAAGTGTCAGTGCATCAAACAGAATATAGTATGGACGATCAGTGGCTCAAATTGAAGTCAGAACAGCTCTAACTTTCCCAATAAAATGTTGATTTATTTCATATTTGCTTGTGAATTAAATAAAAGATTTCATCAATTTTTGTATTTGTTTGATGAATGCCTGTTTCCGTATTTTTTGTGTATTGCTTTGCAGTTCAAATAAAAAAAAAAGGCTTAGGCCAGGGTCCCTGTATTCCAGTAATGACTCCTCGGTGTTACCGGATTTTAGTAATGATTTATTGGAGGGCCCCCAGATTCCTATGGGAAGAGGCAGATTCCTATGGGAAGAGGCAGATTCCTATGGGAAGGGCCAGATTCCTATGGGAAGGGTCCACAGGAGTCAAAAGGTTAAGAATCACTGAGTTAAACCATGGCCGAAAGGGAAGCCCGTTCAGTAAAACGAGGCGACGTGCTTAATTGAAGGAATGAAAAGCAACCACTTTTTGCCTAATTGGACTTCAACAGGGAGCCCAGTAGTTAAGTGTTGGCTCCGTGCCGTGATTTGTTTTTAATATGTATTGTAGCACAGTAGTTGATGTGCGTTTGCTGAAGTCCTTGTCTGGACAATGAGACTTTGTTGTGTCACGGGTAGAGTGTGACGGGAGTCCTGTGAGAGAATGCTTCTCCCCCCTTGGCATGTTGGTTTAAGGATGCTGCATGTCTGTGAGGGTTCTACTGTGGACAGTTCGAACCTGAGCGTGGCTGAACTAAACACATCTAGAGCGCCTGGTATAGTTTCTGTACTCGTGTGTCAAGAACATCCTCAAGATATTCCTCACACCTGATGAATAAAGAAACGTAAGTGTAAGAGCAGCATTTGAACAATGTGTTATCAGACCTCAAGGCGTGATGTAATATTTACTGTGATATTTTAGTATATTTCAATTACAGTCCATAACAAAACTACATATCTTTAGGAAAAATACATCTTCACAAGAAAACTCTATATGTTCTATCTAATTTCACCGTATGAATTACCAAATAGATTAACAATTAGAGCCAATATTGTAGAAATATTTGTCATATTCAAGATACAAATCTAATATTTATGTATAAAAGCTTGGATAAATAGCTGTAATCTTTGAGAGAAGAAAAGATAATGCACCACAAGTACTAAACTTTCTTCTGTCCTGCCTATGTACTCATTTCATCAAAATTACACTGAACCTCTTAATAATTGTACTTCTGATTCTTAAAGTTAGAATGGGTAAGCGCCCTTGTTAACATTGTTCGGTCACGTTACAGTCAGCAGTTAGTTTAATTTTGGTGGGAAAATATGGATAGTTTGGGCTTATTTGTGACCAAGAAGATGACATTAAATTATGGGAGTCTAATGAAATACTTTCTTTAGAAATCTGAGTTTCCAATATTTCTGTATTTGAATGCTTGAATTTTTGGAAGAGATGAGGAATATTTTGCATGTTATGGTGCTCTGCGATAAATTGTGCTCACCCACTGCTGGTTTCTTTTCCACCCAGATACTTCTTCGGCTTCGGAAGATGAGGGCTCGCTTAGGCGCCAGGCTGCCCTCACTGCAGTACTTACCCAAAGTTTACAAAACACGGAGTCGTGGATTAATCGGTCTATCCAGGGATCTTCCACATCCTCGTCGGCATCTTCAACTCTTTCCCACGGGGAGGTGAAGGGGACCAGTGGTTCATTGGCAGATGTGCTGTCCAGCACTCAGCCAGGTAAGAATGTCTGTGTTGTGTTATTGTAGAAATACATTTTCAAGAAGCCTAGTGAGACATAACTCCTTAGACATTGAAAAAGCACATATTTCCCAAACCATTGTGCATTGAGTACCTCGAAGACAGTGGTAGGTCAAAAGAATGATTTGATTAAAAGTGAGGAGAACCCTCAGTGGGTAAATGCAGGGATCTTTGTGTAACCTTTAGGTACAAATGTTTGCATTTTACATCAGTCTAGCCCCTTTTCACAGCTAGTAAAATCAATATCTTTCCAGTCATACACTTAGCATACTGAATTATCTCTAACACTGATAATTATTTCTCAGTTCTCAAGTGCTCATTTTGTTAAACAATTGAGGATGAGGGGCTGCGTCTTCCCATGCGATTTCAAAACTGGGATTGTCTGATTCAGTGTCCATGTTGGCGGTGCATATGTTAACCCATCATTAACGTTACCAGTCTAACTAGTAGTAACTCCTTTTAATGACTTTATTGGCAGTACTAAGGAAGTGCAAGATATCAGCAGGAGAGCATAGTTTTAGCACGTTTTGCCAAAGCAAATAAGTCTGACAAGACTGCAATTTCTTTTTTTTTCATTTTTAATTTGTTCACTTACTTTTGGTTTTGCAAACACATGTATTGAACATTAAAATGTAAAGGGTAGGTTGCATATATTAGCAAAACCAATGTGAAAGTGACTCTGCAATAAGAAACTGGAAAAAACATAAAAATTAAATCAAAAGCAGAAATTAGTCCACTAGCCTTGGAGCCGAAGTGGACTACTTTTCAGGTGGATATGCACAAGCAAAATGTTGTCACTCACAGTTAAGGGGAGCCAATGGTTGAAGTGGAATGACCCATTATCCCTTGCTATGGTCGGCAGAAGCAAAATGTGAATGACATTTCAACTCTCTAGTGGATGATGGAGGCTGACCGAAAGCCCTTTATGTATGTGTACACATTTTATGAATATTTGTAAAACGTGAGGCTTGTGACCAACTGAAGCTGTCTCTGGGCCAGACCTAAAAAGAGAGACTGTTACATTATTAGTGGGCTTCTGGGAAAGAGTGTACCGTTTCCACGTATAATTGAGGCAATGTAACGTAACCCATCCTTGAATATTGGAGTTTTGCAGGTCTAAGCAAGACTTTAACGAAACCTGTGATTTTTCCCAAATATCTATTAAGAGGAATTTGGTGGTTCTTACCAAGTACCCTACTTTTTTTTTATTTTAGTTCTTTTTAAACTGCAAGTTTGTTTTTTTCCACTTTATCCTGGCAGTTGGATGTATCACAACTTTTCACTGTGCATAAATCCCTCTTGCTGAGCCTCGGTGTCCATTCGTGGTTGTTTTAAAACTGTCTTGCGTTCACAAGAGTGCCGAAGGCACCCATGAACAGACATAGAGCAGCCGACATGTTACCTTACTTCCAAAGTTTGCCCCCCACCACCCGTGCCAGACATGAATGGCTAGGGAACCTAATGATTGATAGCCACCATCTTACAAACTGGACTAAAAGCATCGTGTTGCTTAAGCAAGTGGTATGAGTTAATGTTATGTAAATGAATCTGGAACTTGACAGTTAAATTGAAGGGTTTTCTGCTCCGTTTTCAATTGACTTGAGCTGTACTTGATGATATAAAGAAACGCAATGAGGCACAAATAGTCGGTAGATACATCAGTAAGTGAATTGAAGTCTAGTGCTTAATTTGAATTAAAGAATAAAAAAAAGAGCCAGGGCCCTTATCAGGAGGCCACTGCAACTTCCACCACCCATTAGCTCCCGCCAGCAGCGCTAGTGCCAACACAACTAATCACCACAGTCATAAAAGTGAGAATTCAAGCTTTTAACGTACATTAAAAATGACTAGTACTTGTCCCCCAAGCTATTCTTTATAGCTTTGCGTGGTAGATTTTAGTAATGTTAATACATATTGAATTATTAAACAACTACTGTTGTGCTCACCACAAAATTAGACAAACGGCGCCACCATGTGGCAGGCTGTCTTAACAGCACCAGAAACCACCGAGTTGAACAAAGCAATGGTAAGTAATACAAATTGAATTTACTCTTAAAGGCGGTCCGTTCTATTTATTCTAGGTACATTTTAAAACTTACCACCTAAAGAGTTCAACCAGTGCTTAAGGGAGGGGATGGGAGACTACACCATCATCAAGAACAGTCTACCTACATTTGCTAAAATTAAATTTTTGATAACTACTGTGTGTGTTTCGAATTGTACCATCTCTAATATTAAGGTTACATATAACCCCTTAGTCTTAGTGACATAAAGACTGCTGTATATCCCTTGGCCTCTGAACTTGAATATGTTACCATTTTGCCTATTATCCCAGGCTTGCCCGCTATTCATCCGCCCATTTTTTTTTATGATGCTTCACCTTTTGCTTGGAATCATTAAATATTATAACTGTCAACTTCTCACTGAAGATGAGCATTCTGCCTCCTTTTATTTTGCAGTAATTCTGGGGTAAAATGTCAAACCTGCAGAGAGAAGTTTTAGGTTATGGAAAGATGTTCTTTTCTTCTGTCTTTTTGCAGTTAATTATTTTTAGAAAACCACTTTTTTATTTCGTGTTTGCACTAAGGCACATGCAAAAGTCTGCAAAAAATGGTATTTCATTTACAACCTGCAAAGGAAAGTTTTAGGTCAAGGAAAGATGTTCTCTTGTTCTGTCGTTTTGCAGTTAATTAAATGTTTATTAGAAAACCACACTTTTATTTATTGTTCGCACCAAGGCATATGCAAAAGTCTGCAAAATGGTATTTTATTTCAAATGGTTACATTCACTCCTATTTTTAATATTATTTCTGTAGCATGTGACTGTTCTAATTTCGTTGCTCTTGGAGAGGACTTACCAGCTTTGATTGCATCACAATATTACTCTTTTATTGAGTGTTTGTGGTATTGGCGAAAAGGAGCAGTTGTAGAAGAACACACATTTTTGGAGTGTGCTAGTGGTGAGAGTCTTAACATAGGCTCTGTTATGCACTTGGAACAGTCCATAGTTTGTGAACTTTGTGGCAGTGTGCAGATCTCTGTAGCATGGTCCACGTGCATAGCAGGTGACTTTTCAAATATTATTCTGCCTGAATGCATGTTTTTAATAGGCCTGAGAAGTTGTCGGGGCTTATTTTGCCCTCACTATTCCACTGGTGATCCTTTCTGTGAGTATCTGGACGAGTGATGGTTGGAGACGACCAATGTCCTTGCTGAAACCATGTGGGATCCCAAGTGCTGCATGTTTGAAAATAAAATGGAAATGAAAAAGTGTGGCATTACACAGTGCTCAGTAATTTTATTTAGTTAAGGTATCGTTAGCTACAGTGGCAAATATCACCGCCTAGAGGCCAAACTATTTAAAACTTTAAGGCTAGATTGTTTACATTTTGTCCTTTTGAATATTTAATTTTGTCCTGTTGTAGATATGCAGTTGAATATGTCATGTTGATATTAATTTACGATTTCATGTTTTAATTTTTTTAACGAATGGAGAGGATATGGCCTAACAGCTAAAGCGGTCAAACTCGAAGCTGGGGAACGGGGTTCGAGTTTCGGCAGGGGAGCTCAATAACCTGTGATTCCGGGCAAATCACTTAATCTCCCCTTGCCTAACAAAATAAATGTGTCCATCTGTAACACAACTGGTGCTCATGTAAAGCGCTCTGATACCTTCGGGTCAAGTTTGCGCTATATAAAACTGCAACAAAGAAAAAGTTTCCTAGAGGAGATAATCTAGTTTCTCCCACCTTTTTGTATTTTGCAGAAACTCTCTCAGCGCCCCCTGACGTCACAGCCACCACCTCTGCACCATCGTCCTCCACCTCCTCTGTGCGCCCTGTGAACATAGACCTGCCACCTCATGCGCTGGTGAAAGGAATGCACAAGGCAGCACGAAGGTCTAGCCTGATGGATACTGCGGATGGTATGCGGTACCCAATATTGAACTCTGCTGCTGGTAGATAATTCCATAAGGCCCTATGCATTTTCATTAGTTTCACGTGATTGCAAAAGATACATATAGATAATCTTTTTTGTTTTTAATTATAAAAGGTCCATAGGGCGGATAAAATGAAAGACTTTTCACAAGCTTACAGCCTGTTTCTCCTGAGAAATTCATTTGTGTGCTAGCAAGAGCAACCTCTGGATGTGTTGTTCGGGGATCTCAACGTGGGAGAGCCGGGGTTCATCTCGCTGTTTAGTTGGCACCCATAATACAGAAGTCTAATTTAACCGAGATGTGACTTGCGCGCTGCTGTGGCTGATCCATGCATTATATACCATGCTTTCTTGTCCATGCAGGTGTACCAGTTAGTAGCCGGGTGTCCACCAAGATCCAGCAGCTGCTCAACACCCTGAAAAGGCCGAAGCGGCCACCACTGAAAGAATTCTTTGTGGATGATTTTGAGGAGATTGTGGAAGGTACAGTGGAAAGCGTAGGCTGTGACACCAGATATGATGTGCCATGCAGGCACACCAATTTACAGAACTCATAATTGAGACCACCCACTAGATCATCTAGACAGCACTCTCCACGTCATTAATGACGCATGCAAAATAAATCAGTTACACACTAGACACTGCGTTACAAACAGGTCATACACACACACAACCTTTTAATATGCAAAGGGATTTACAGATTGAGGCTGAGACTTTTCCACCGCACCTATCACTTAAAGTGGATACAGTATCCACAGGTGGTGCTCAGATCTGGAGGATCAGCCTCCTAATCCTCCATACAGGGATATAAATCCCCTAATTATTTTAATAGAAGTGATCAGCACTCACTATTTATTCCTTTACAAAAATGATTGTACATTCCAGATAACTTGAGTCAAGTAATGCACAGACTCCGTTCACATTTGTTTAAAATCTTTCTTCATAATCCTTTATCAATGTTCTTCTTTTGTCACATATTATCCACCAATACTGCCATGTAGCCAACGTGTTTGTCTCTTCTCAGAGACTTCTTCTGGGCTTTGCAGTGTTCTTATACCCGTACGTATTATATGTGGATCGGGCATTTCATGTAGGGAGCGAGCTTATTTAGTTCAATTTTGGCCTTCGTTTGTACACATGACATTCCTATTGTTTATTCAGACACGTCTGTCTTCAATGCATCCGTTTCATGCCCATGTTGGTATCAAAATCTCAATTACTTTTTTTTACATCTCCCACAGTATCACATACTTATTAAGAACCTAAAGGAGCTTGAAGCCCGCCCATAGCTTACCGTTGGTTGCCCGTCTTGCACTTTTGTTTGCCTACTTCTTAATCATGTCCCATTGAGCATAGCCTCTTAAACACCTCTTTTGATTGGCTGATTTTTATGCTTTCAGTGCTAGCTTTTCAAGAATTGCTTTTTTTGTTTTTGGTTAAGGACTCCACAAGGGTGCATGTGTTTTCCAGTTGTCTCCCTCGTGTACTTTTCTCCCCCTGCTTTGCTCACTGTTGCCCTTGTGCTTCTCTTTGCCACCCTACATGTTGTGCTTGACTTCAAGTCCTCGCTATGTTAATTTCTCGTGCTTCTCCCCAGCTTGCTGCATGTGTTGCTCTCTCGCCAGTTGTTTCTCCTACTCACCCCTACCCTCTGTTTTGCTTCTGTCCCCTCTCCATGTTACATCCCCCCACTTACATCCTCCTGTTGCTTCCTGCCACCCGTGGCCTCTTGACGACTGTTGCCTCTCCTCCCCACCACTGCCCTCCTTGTCGCCCTATCTGCTGACTCCATACTGCTCCCCGGGCTCACACCCTCCATTTTGCTCCCCCTAACCGACCTCTTTCATTTTGAACCGGACGTCACGTTGTCACAACCAGGAGCAATTGTACTCCTTACATCAACTACACCATTGTTTTTCTACTAGAAGGCACTCCTTGAAGAACATGCGAGTACATCCCTCGCATGCTAAGCCCTGAAGAAGTCCCAGGTGGACGAAACGCGTTGGCTACCAATCGCATGCTGTCTTTTAAGAAAAGAACAATGAATAAAGAATAAAAGAATTTTTTCAAAGGAGAAACGACTCATATTGGTTGTTTGAAAGGTTACTGCTCTGCTGTCCTCAAATGTATACTATAGATTACAAAATCTGTTACAGCCGCAATTGATTGGAAAGTTGAGTGCTGAACCATTTCTTGTGTCTTGTCTTGGGAATTTCCTTTCCCTTTATGGAGACGTAGAAGGGTTACGTCTCTAGTTCATTGCACCACTGTATAGTTCTTTTTTTACTCTCATCACTTTGTGTTGTTGAGTGAAGGACTTGTTTGCCTTGACCCTTCTTCTTGTTCCGACCTTCAGAGTTGCAAATTGTTTTTCTTATTTGCTGATCCCACTGAGAATGGCAAATAAAAAGAAAAAAAAACGCAGCACCATTTTGTAGACACGTGCATCTGGAGGGGCACGTTCCTACAAAATGATGCGACCGACGGTGTCATAGACTTCTCTTTGTTTATTTAGGATATAATGCGGTCGGCTGCATCATAGGTTTTCTTGTTCGCTTACTTGGATATGCTTCCCATCCGTCTGGAATGCTGTACGTCGTGGTTAAGAACACTGGCAAATTGGCTTTGCCAATGCTTGTTGTTGATAGCAAATTGTGGCTGGTACACAGAAATATTACTCACCTACTGTAGTTTGTTCCATATTGTTTCATATTATTGTTTAACAATATGAAAGTTTAAAACACTGTGTAAAAGCTTGTACATTGAAGCAGAACTACGACAAATACTGCAGCGTTAATTGGTGTCTCCACGTTTTCCTTCAGTGCCCCGGCCAGACCCGAACCAGCCAAAGCCGGAAGGACGTCAAATGACCCCTGTGAAGGGGGAACCACTGGGCGTGGTCTGCAATTGGCCTCCAGCCATTGAAGCTGCACTGCAACGCTGGGGCACCACTCAGGCCAAGTGCCCCTGCCTGACGGCCCTCGATGTGACAGGGAAGCCAGTTTACACACTGACTTATGGTAGGTTGACGTCTAGTCGATCATGTACTTCTATGGGACATGTTGGTTTTGTTTTTACTTCACCGAGGTCGCAGATTCAGATTGTTTGATTTCCTTGTTTGAAAGGAATGAAAAGGCTGTGAATGCGCAGAGAATGTTAGCTCTGTTAACTGGTTCATGTTAAGCGACTGCACTTAGCGCTAACCTATTGTTATTAGAATGTATTTGATGAATAGTCCTAGACCTACTGAACTTGTACAAAGACAGCATCCTTTAAGATCCTCTGTGCTGTGTCAGGTTGTGGGGCCCCGAGTTCCAAGTCTTTAAATACAACCTGATGGAACACCTCATGTCACCGGCGAGTGTCGGAAGCCTCCTAAAGTAATCAGAAATGTAACTGCTATGAATTGTCTTGAGAAGATGACTTGCTTCAGCTTGCTCTAATGTGCTTCTGTTTTCAGTCCTGTGCCAATTGTTTTTTTAAATCTGATAGTCATATTATGCTAGATGTTATTATGATTGCCATTTTAACCATCTGCTATGCTAGCGGTGAAAGATGTCACCAAGACTTATGCTACAGAAGGGTGAGCGGTTATTTGAAGGATGGTGCCCAGGCAGAGTTCAGTTGTCCCTTTTACTGGATGTCACATGGTATGCAACATACTCTGCAGCCATCCTTTCTTTCAGTTTCACTAAGGCATAGATGTGGCTTAGTGGCCATCTACTAGACCGACGTTCTAGTCCCAGCTTCTCTATCTTGGCTGAGTGTCGCTCATTTCCGCAGTCATCCATCAGTTTGCTTGATGCGGAGAGAGCAGTGTTTGATTTCCCAGCCTTAACGAAGAAAATAATGCAAAGCTGTCTTGGTGATTGGTGGAAATATGTGCATCAATTTTTTTGTTTTTAAAAACGAGTCATCTGACATAGATTGCAAAACGTCCTTCCCGTAGGTAAATTGTGGACCAGAAGTCTACGGCTGGCCTACACGCTTCTCAATAAACTTGGAACCAAAACTGAACCGGTGCTGAAGCCAGGAGACCGGGTACCGTTTTAAAAATATCTACACCTTTTCTTATATTGTAAACTGTTGTATTCTTTTAATGATCTTTAGACGGTGGCATTCTGTTGTAAATGTATGAGGACAGTTGTGCACATGGAGCATGGCTTAGATGTCTTGTACTTGAACTGGGATCAATTTCTTCTGCCTGGGTGTGGGCTCATCGTTCCAACAAATACTAAACTCCAGTTATGTGTTCACCATATCTACAATGAATATACATCGTACAAATTAGCATATAATGATTTTCAAGTGACATCATTTCCATATTTATTGATCATTCTGTAAAACTGTCTGGGTCTGATTGTTAGATGTGATGACAAGTTCGTCCGTACTTATTTAAAATGTGTTTGAGAAGCAGGTGTATTTTCTTAATTTGTGCATGTGGTTGGCAATAATAAAGAACTCGATGTGGCTAAAGATTTAGACTATAATTGTATGCCACTGATAAAAGAGGGCAACTTTTCAGAAGCTCTGCCCATGGTTTATTTTTGTTTTCTGCTCCTGATTAGTGGAACAATGTCACAGAAGAGTACACCTGATAAGTGTTTGAAAAACAGTCACTAGAAGTGAAGTTCCTAGAATAAAGCATGTGTTTTTACTGGCTTTCTTTTTAAAAATGTTTTTGGGATAGCCCGGACTTTGGAACAACATGTCCAATCGACTCCACCATCTCTGATGCAGTTCATTATAAGACAAGACTTCTCTTTTCCAAACCACTGTCTTCAACCATTCTCGTCGCTCTCGCTTCTCCCATGCATATTTATGGTCAACTATGCTTTGCCCGTACATTGCTTATGAGGTCTTGCAAGGGCCTGCTGAATGTGCTATAACCACGATGAACATGCCTTAACAAGACCATTCCTGAACTATGTAATATTTGTAACTATATAACACGGACTATGTAACGTGGTCCTCAACTGTGTAACCCCTGCTAGCCCAATCCACTTGCCTTGCAAGAGCCAAAGTCAGTCACTGTAATCGCCACATTTTCAGAATAGATCTCGGATATGTCCACCTGTGCCTAGAAGCAAATACGTTTTTCAGTGTGTGCCATATAAATAAAATAAACAAACTTGGCATGAGGTGATATGTGACTAGTCTTACCATGGAATGCCAACCTCTCTGAAAGTCATCTTGATACCATGGTCGCAGTCTTTCAAAAATGGTTATTCAGCGGCTCAGTCCAATACATGCAATGGAAGCCTTCCATGACTACAACCTCCAGATGCTTGGGTTGTGAATTGAAAGCCGTGGACTGGAAACAAGGTGCCTGATGACTGGAACATGCATGGTTTGTGGGTGACTTATCCCTGTTTATAAATTCCCGCAACTTCAAAAATGTTAGGTCTATCCCAACATGGAATGCAAATGAGCATATATACAACAAAATGACAAACCAGAGTGCAACGCTAAAATAAAGATGTTGATTAAAAAAAATGAAAAGCACATCTACACGCAATCTCAGATCAGATATGTCAATATACCTGATAATGGGGGGATGCTTTCACTCCATCCCTTTATCTCAAGTGAATCCAGCCTCTTCCAATCTTTGTACTGTCTCAGTATTCCTTACCTTCCTTCGTGCATGGTTGCTGAATGCTTTCTCTGTCCCCATTGCCATCGTGCTGATTGTTTTGGCAGGATAGTGCAGTTGCCAAAAGACATTCACACATCACAAGAGCTGCTGTAAAAACACATTCTAAAAAAAAAAACACCTTCTTAAAATACCTAGTTGCCATACTCATTGAGCTTGTCATTTAAGTGTTCTTTTGTGAGGGGCAATTTCTTGATTTTTGTTTAGACTAGTTCCATACCTGCTAAACTGTGTGTTGCCACGGTGGAGTGTTATTTTTGCTTCTTTCAGTGCTATTAGTTTGAGTATTTTGCCTCAGCTATTTCACTGTAGAAATGGGATACAATTTCATCGGAGACCTTCAAATTTGTCCTTCACTTCAGCATCTGAAGGATTAGATGGACCCCTTATCGGATCCCTTTCTGGGTCTGGATAAAGGTTAGCACCAGTATGACTGTATGTTCATACACAATTCTAGGATCTCCTTGGCTGTTCATGAGAGCCTCAAAAGCCACCTTGCATAAGATTAGTGCACCGGGCAACCTGTGTTGGAAGGACTCATCCTTCTATTCCGGACTACTTAATACTCACAATTCATATTTTCTGCCTTTGCCGGGGAACACATCCAAACGGAAGCTTATCAGGATTCCATAAAATTCCACTTCAGAACTCTTGTTACAGGTATTTTTACAAGTTGATATACCTTGATTATATCAATCCCTCCATCATGCTGTGCTTCAGTACTGGTTCCGCCACTCCTAATGTTAAGACAAGTCCAATAACCACTGAAAGATTCAAAGAAGCCCCATATTGTGCCTTAATATTATTTTCCTCTTGGTAAATCCCCAAGTAGCCTTGATTCATTGGTTGCAGGATGCAAAAGGGAAGGAATGTGAGAAGCTAGGACCGTCCCCAAAGGAAAGTTACCCTCAGCAGGCTACAGCTATCACATTTGTATTGCTCACTCTTCCTTTAACACTGTCACACGTACAATAAGCAGCACTGCTCGCCCATCACCCGGCTCCCTTCTAACATCATTAACAATGCCTGGTTGTGAGGCAGTTTCAGCCCGAGCAGCATTAAGCACAGAAGTCTCCATTCAGTTCAGTGCTTAATTTGTAAAATAGTAACTGCCAGGGCCCTGACCAGGAGGCCACTGCAGCTTGCACCATCCATCGCTCTTGTCATCGCAGCCAAAACAACTACTAACCATCTCTCTCGCCTGCAAGCGCGAAAGTTCAGATTATTCCAGGTCCTCAAAGCTAAAGGAATGGCTGGGGAGGCAGGTATTTGCAATTTCTAATATTGTATTTGTAAACAACCGTTGTTCTGCTAATCTCTTAATTAGATGAGCAGCGCCACCATGTGGCAGACTGTCATAAGGGTGGTGTTGGCAATTAAGTGCCAGTGCTGAGCACCGGAAATCACTGGTTCAAATTAAGCACTGGTTCGGTTGTTCCTCTGAAGCTACTAATGAAGACCTACTTATGGTTTCACTTGTTGGGCTCCTGGATTCTGAACCATGCTCATCTAGTCCCAGTTTCAGGTGGCAGAACACTACCCGCTGAGTCACACTATCAGCATTTTAAGCCATTCGTATTTAGCCTCCTCAAACGCAGATTTTTCTAAATGCAAATGTCATCGACTTTTTCGTAACGAAGCTCTTTCACAAGGGAGTGCCATTAACACTCAGAAAACTTTCTAGTATCTCAGGGGCGCGACCCATCGATTATTGAATGAAGATGTGAATCCCTCAAGTACCCTCCCCTGTTTCTTTTTCTTTCCCGTTCTTTATTTCCAATCCGGGTTAGTGCGCATATAAGGTATGACCCAGATTTATGTAAATGAGTTATCCTTCATGACATCCTTTCAAGTAGGACAGATGTCTATGGTTGGAGAGAAAAGTAACATACTCCTGCCGTCTTATCTCTGTGCACTAAAACACACCATGTACTGGAATCACACCTGAACAAACTATTCAGTACCACTCATCAGGCTACCATATCTTTTTCTATCACTTCAAAAGAATCCACTTTGGTGCCCCAAGCTGCATCGCCACCCAGTCCTGCCATCAGATTTAGTGTAGTCATTACGCCACTCCTCTTAATATTGATAACAGCCCAAATGCCACCATCATTTTTGAGAATTCACCAAAGGAATCAATGTGTTTCTTGCACATGTAGCCGTAGAACATCTCTTTTGGCCACAGTTTGATCGGATGCTACAGAAAATCAATAAAGACACAGCTAAGGCAATGGGGGCTCTTCAGTACTTATTGCCACGCAGATCTATTCGTAGGACCCAGTTTTGTGATGGCACCAAAGCCCCCTCTCCGAAGTCTTCCACCTCCTATCAGAGGCAGCAGCAAAATCAGCAACCCTCCTGTGGTTACTCCAGGGGTGCCTATAGAGGAAATAACTCCAGGGGCAGATAGTGTGCGGCAAAGGGAGCTGCTCCCACCAAACAGTGACTCACTCTCCCTTCCCCCGACCACACAACACCTGTCAAGGGATGACTGCAGGGGTTCCTCGCACACTGACCAACAGTCACCTCAGATCAATGGGTCCTTTCCATTGTAGAGCATGGTTATTGCCTGGAACTCACTGCTCCACCACCGAACATCCTTCCTCGCAAACACTCCCACTCCACAGAACATCAGTGCCTCCTACAAGAGAAGTACAAATGCTCCTACTTAAAGGGGGTCATAAAGCCTGTGCCGCCACACCAGCGCGGCAAAGGGGTGTACACCCTGTACTTAACTATCCCCAAGAAAGATGGATTCCTCAGGGCCATTTTCGGCCTCAGCCCCTCAACACATACATCTTGTTGGAACACTTCCACATGGCCACGCTCCAGGACATCATTTCTCTGCTGCAGCAAGGGGACTCGAACTGAAGGATTCCTATTTCCACATACCCATCCACCCTTCTCACCGTCACTACCTCAAGTTTGTGGTATGTGGACGGAATTTCCAGTTCAAGGTTCTGGCCTTTGAGGTAACTAAAGTCCCCAGAGTCTTCACAAAATGCCTTGCTGTGGTAGCTGCTCATCTCAAGTGGAGCGGTGTCCACGTCTTCCCATATCTCAATGACTGGCTGACAGAGTGCAAGCAGGTTGCAGTGCTTGGACCACACCCAGATCACCTTAGATCTTTTACACAAGCTAGGTTCCCCAACAATCTGGTCAAGACTCCCACCTCTAACCCCTTCAAATACAGCCCAGTTTCTAGAGGCAGTTCTCGATTCCGTCACTGGGAAAGCCTATCTCAGCCCTGCATCGGTTCAATCCTCCAGCTTCTGCTACCTCTTTTTCAGCTAAATTGCCACCTAACAATCAAGACAGTATTGCGCCTCCTTGGCTTGATGGCTTCCTGGATCGTTCAGTACATGCTCTCTTGCATATGTGCCCACTTCAAGAGTGCCTTGTGGCACAGTGGGCACAAGTGGAAGGTCTCTGGAAAGATCTAGTGTTGGTTTGAGCCAGCACCCATCGCTCTTTGCAGTGGAGAAACAGCAACAACCTTTCTAGACCCATTACCACTGACTCCTATCTCATGGGCTGGTTAGCGCATCTGCAGGATTTGACTGTTCAGGGCATGTGCACATCCCTTTAACAGTGCTTCCACGTCAATTTACTAGTGTTATTAGCAGTCACATATAGCTCTCAAGGCTTTCTTCTGCCAGGTACATCACAAGGTAGTCCTGGTCAGAACAGAACAGACAACGTGACTGCCATGTACTATCTTCATAAAAAGGAGGCGTGCCCTCTCCCCAGCTTTTTGTGTTAGCGGAGAGCATTTGGCATTGGGCGATTCACCACAGAGTACATCTGTTAGTGGAGTTCCTTTAGGGAGAGGACACTGATTTTGCGCTTTTCCACCTATCCCACTATTTTCATATGCGTTTCAGATGCTACTGCAAGCATCCCTCATCCTAGTGACTCCCATGTGGGCCAGACAACCGTGGTTCACAATCCTCCTGGAGATCTCTTTGGTCCTTCATAAGAGTTCATTACTGCCTACCCAAACACATTGATCCACTAAAAACGATAGTGCAAACCATTGTTTTATTTACAACGTTAAGGTCTGGTTTACTCTTCCATTAATTTGCATTTGGCTGCCGTTGCAGTTTAACTACAGAACAGGGAACACTCTTCACTATTCAGAGTCCCCATTTGTGATGAAATTAGGTGTATTATATGGTGTGGTTGAGTGACATCACCGTATAATACACTTACCAATCCTTTTAGGTCCAGAAGGTTTCATCTGTAAAACCCTCAGCTCAACTCTGAGTAGCTGTGGCACTGAGCAGCAAGGCTTACACAGAGGAACAAGCGTTAAGCATTTAAACAGCACCAAAACAATTGAAGAAAAAATAGACACAACACTCAAGAAATCAGACTCCAATTTATAAAAACAGACTGTATTTTTGTAAGAATTAAGACGCTAGAATGAAAAAGATCATTCTGAAGGTTCCGGAGATATAGATTTTTCAAGCAGTAATAAATGAAAACAGTTTCACTTAACCGTGAACAAGCCTTGGCAAAGTAGACGAATTGGACATTTAGAAACTTTTTCAAGGAAAACTTAGGTAAGTGTCAATGCGGTTGGTTACAAGTACTTTGGGCGACCAACTCTGGCAGGGAGCTAGTCAGGGGGACCAGCAAGGTCCTCAAGAACAGTTACTTTCACAGAAGAGGCAGCCCTCCAGCAGTTCCAGGCGCTTTATCTGCGTTGCAATGGATTACTATGGAGTGGTCCTGATGCCAGGGATGCAGGATGCTGGAGATGCTGTGGATGCGACATGGTCGATGGGGGTCTTCCTGAAGGGATTACTTAGTCTACGAAGATGATGAGAGAGTCCTGATTACAGGGTCAACGTCCACAAAGTTCTCTCTGGTCTGGCCAAAGTCCAGTGGCCACTAAACTACCAGTTGCCCTTTTTTGCGGTCACAGGCCAATCCTCCCCTTGGTTGATAACTGACCTTCTGAGGGTCCCTGCAACTCTCTGACAGCACTCCCGGGCTCAGCAAACTCAGGTGCAACTCTGTGCTTCGGGTCTTGGTCCTCCGTGCTGCATGGCAACGGTGGTAGCAGCTTGAAGACTTTGGACTACCAATTGGCCCCGGCAGGGTTCTTCAGCTGTTGTGTCCCTGTGCTGCAAACAGGAGGCCAGTCAGCTGGCCCTTTGAGTTCTTTTGGCTTGACTGGACTCTGGAGACAGCTTCTCCTTGAGCAGGACACTGCAGGCACAGTCACTCTCTTCGCTAGCCACCAGGTGCAGTCCTTGTCGGTGCAGCCTCTCTTTGCTGGTCCTTCGGTGCAGCAGGCAAGTCCTTCTTCCAAGTCGATCAAGATCTGAGGTCTGGGTTCCAGGGCTGGCCCCCTTTATGCTTGAAAAGTGCCCTCAGGGCAGGATACGGTTGGTAGCCAATGGGCTACCAGGTTCCCTCCTATCTAGTGACCCCTTCTTGTGGAGTGTGCATTTGGCTATCCCAGGATGCACCATTCTGCCCACTAGTTGGGTTACTAAAGGTTTAGCTTAAAAAACACCTGCAACTTGGGCTTAAATTACAGCTTTTAATTTAGCCAACACCTCATAATTTGTTTTTTTCACGCTATTAGTAGGGAGTTATATACTTTTGACGTATCTTAAGCGCTAAATGTATTAATTGGCTTTAAAGACATGTTCCAAGGGCATCATATGGGTGGCTGCATATTGCAACTGACTCTTAGGTTTTTCTTGATTATATTTTCAAAATCAAGTTGAATTGGTGTTGTGATATAAAGTTAGGACTATGTAGATCTTTCAGCATTTTTCTCTCCTTTTTCATTGTGTTTTTCTGATGTTATTTTAGGTGGCGCTGGTGTATCCTAACAGTGACCCAGTCATGTTTATGGTGGCTTTCTATGGATGTTTGCTGGCCGAAGTCATCCCTGTTCCAATAGAGGTACCTCTGACTAGAAAGGTAATGTCCATTGTATAGAGTGTCATCTGCTGGGGCAGGAAGAACACCAGAACATGCTGACAATTAACCTTTTGTCTAACATCAATTTAGAAGCTAGTTGACCTTTGCTGAGCAAAGAAAATTCAAGATTGTTAATATACATGTCTGTCCGACAGTGTTCCATTCATAGTGGAGGGTGTTGATGGCGTTGACTGAATTATAATGTGTTGAAAACCTTTGTTAATAACAGTTCTGGCATGCAAACCAAACCATTTCAACAAGTACAACACAAGTGAGGGAGAAAAACCTAAACTTTATGGGGAGGGCAAGTACTTAATGAGACGGCACTCTTGCAGCAGGTATGTTCAGAGAATAATAAGTCCTATCTAGCTTTAGTAGCTTTTACAAACACGCACACATCCCTAATGCTAGTCTGTTTAAGAAGAAAAAGCTGTGTTTTGGGCTCAAGACACTTCATTAAAGATAAAATGTAGTTCAATTCGATATGTTTCAACTGCATAAAGTTAGTTGCTTAAATATTTAACAAAAATATTTGTCCCCATGTAGAATCTGTCTGCTTTTAATCATCCCTCGGAGTATTAAGTTTTGTTCCGCACTTCAAAAGTCTGAGCAGCAAAGAGTAGCCACATAATTTACATCTGAATTGTAGAGAGATTTTTCTTGGGGTGATTTGGTTTCATTATTGATCACAGGCACATTGTGAGATGGTTGCATTTTGAATCAGACATTAGATAGTGGTCACTGTTTTTTGTTTTAGATAACTACACACCACAAGTCCACTTTTTCCTGGACTCCAGTAATCTGCTTTACTTACTTTGCTTCCTTTCTAAATCTTTACATTTCTGTTTAAAGGCCATTTTAGCCTTACACTTCTTTTCCACATCTCTTCAGAATGCTGATATCCTTTCTTCCGTATGACTCAAATCATCCAATGCCACAGGCTGCAGCTGCTAGGCCCATTGTCGTAGAGTTTCTTTGTAGGACATTGGCTCCAAGTGATGCTCAACGTCTCCATGCCTTTTTGGGAAATAAAAGACAAGGTTATTATCCAAACTATAGACTTTCTTCTGATGGCTACTACTTTGTCAGTTCAAGTTATAGGACGGCTTCAGAAGTTACTGGTGAGGTTTTGACTGTTATTTGGAAATTATTTCAGCCCTGGATAAATCCTAGCAAAGTTTATTTTTGGCTTTCATCTTCATTGATCTCGTAGTTATTATGTAGGGTGATTTGTCAGAAGTAAGCGTTCTTTCACGTGGCTAACCATTCATTGCCCAGCTGCGGCAAAGTGCCTGTATTTTCATGGGTATTCATAATTGTTTGTTGTCCTCCTGTCAGCTCCACTCTTTAGCTAAAGATTTTGATTTCTTCAGTATAGTGGGTACTTCTTATGACTTGGCTATCCTCATCTTTCTTCTAGTTTCTCTTTGAAGACGTAGGCCATTCTGTATAAAATGTAAAGATCAGGGATGTTGGTCTTCTATATGTTCCAGGGTACCATGGTGGTGCCTTACCAGCCCGCGTGCAACGCTTCGATCATTCAATCAGTCCCTCAGCAAAGTGCCTAGAATCTGCCTGGTGCACATGGGAAGCAGGTCCTTTGCATACCTGGGCTCGAAGTTATGGAATGCTCTTCCTGAATTTTTGCGAAGATGCTCCTCTTTGACTGTGTTCCGCAAGAACTTGAAGAGCTGTTTCTTCTAATATGTAGGCTCGATCCAACCTACCTTTTTCCAGCGCTGGGAAACTCAATGGGATAGCTGAGTGCTCTACAGGAAGCAACAATAATAATAATGGCCTTGCCAGTTAAAAAGGGAGTACTAATCAATAGCTCTCAGTTAGTCAGAAATACCCCTGAATTAACAGTCGATATGTTTCTACATCCAAGTTAATCATGGTTGGTTGAGTATTTTTTGGTGAGAGGCAGAATAAGATTTTCAAAGTATGGTTTGATAAGATTCCAGTTAACTAATATCCTTGGTTTTATTTCTCTTAGACTGTCAAGCCTGACTATAGCGCATGTTACATTTGGAGGGTGGTTGGTCTTGATCGCTGCGCCTGGCTGTTGAAGAAAGTAGTCAGTCAGATAAGACTAAATATTTAGATGGTATTTATCTTGTTCATTTTGTTTGACTATTGACTGCTTCTAAGAGAGATTACCCCCTCAGAACCCTTTCAGTTGTTTTCAAGAGCATTCGCACCATTTCTCAAATTAACCATTTCCCCATTCCTTTGTACTGCATTTGGATGGTAAAACGGTTAATGTGCAAGCATACTATGAACTAAATTATTGTATTTCTGTTGTCTTTCGGTGACTTCCATTTCCTGTTTCCCATCTCGGCGCAATTCATTTTTTATTAGGATTGTCCAGTCCCAAAACAAGCCCCATGTCTACTGGCTTATGTTCTGCAACCTTTCCTACTTCGTCACCCAGTTCCTGTCTCATGATCTTTTCTATCTTCACCTCCTTAGCTGGGTTCTGGAGAATGTGTATGTTTCGTTTACTGTGTAACTCTCCATAATCTAATCAACTCTTATCTGGTTTCGCTGCTGTTTTCGGTGAGGGACAAGTGCTTCTGGGTCCTAGCCCAAATATTCTAGTCTAGCCGTATTCTGTCCCTTGAGATGGCTATGTATGACATGTCTTAATTGTGGATAGTGGCTATATAAACCCCAATAAACAGAATATTACTCAGACCTTGCTTGCGTTCTGTCCTCTCCCCTCCTCCATACTTAAGGATAAATCAGTACAATGATAGTCATCGCTTTGTATATAGCAACTTAGCTTCAAACAAGACACTCCAGAGTAAACAGTAAAGAAATGCCTGTCTTAGGTGGCATAAAACATGTGGTCAATGTGATTGCTAGAAAAAAGCTACAAAAATCTTTGAGAAAGTCCTAAGTGCCATGAGATGAATAAAGTCCATCTCCTCTGTAACTGCGCCGCACATGATTTGCAATTATGGCCACGGCACACTGCCTCAGCGTTATGTTGAGTAACATAGATAAGGAGGCAAAAACACCAGCAATACCGGGGAGTAGAGCCAAGTGTCTCTCATGGTGCAAATTTAAGATAAATTGGGTTTTTTCTTCATGGACCCAAACGCATGGTTTCCCGAGTGAGATTTTGCATAACCACAAGATTTGTTTGCGATTTGATTTGGGTGTGAAATTCCTTTTTAAGTTGTGTATAGATCGCCCTGCTACAAAAAATTATTTGTTGCTACATATTCTTCACCATAATACGGTGATTAATTGGTGCATAATGTCAGTTGTAATTGTGTGTTCGTAAGTGACTATTTCTGTTGCACATTCACCTGACCAGTACGGCCTCTGAGTCCTTATCTGTTAAGTCACTCTGGTGCTCCCCATGCTTGTATTGGATGTTGCTGTGAAAGTTTTATCGCTGGTGAACCTGAACAGCTAGTACATAGCTTAAACCCTGACAACTTTTCCTTTGCACACAGGATGCAGGTGGTCAGCAGATCGGGTTCCTGCTAGGGAGCTGTGGCATCGCCTTGGCGCTTACCAGTGAAGTCTGCTTGAAGGGACTTCCAAAAACTCAAAATGGAGAGATTGTTCAATTCAAAGGTTAGTTAACTCTGAAGTAGTGTTTGAAAGCTGTTCTAGTAATGCTTGGTGCTCTTTTGCATGGATTTTAACTCTAACAAAAAATTGAACACCTTGTGTGAGATTAATTAAGGCACATAAGCGCCGCACCTGTTTTTGAGCAGCTGTCAGCCAGAAAAATACTCCCTGATTAAAAACAAAGATCAAAGCCTCCTCATGGGAAGCTCACTCTGCTCCTTTTTTGATGTCAGCAGGAAAACGGTCCCCTCAACGATGCTTCCATAGCATGTACAAGTGAACCCCACGCCATTGCGCTCTACGTCACTATACTCCCCAGCACTCTACCCCACTGTACTCTGAAGCATGCCATTCCAATGCACTATACACCAGTCCACTCCACACCACTCCATGCCACAGCACTCTACTCTGCACCACTGCACTCAGCGCCACTGCACTCTGACATGCTACTCTGCGCCACTGCACTGTGCGCTGCTGCGCTGCACTTAATGCCACTATATTCAACTCTGAGCCACTCTACTCTGCACCACTCTATGCCACTCTGCACCACTGCACTCTATAATGCAACATTGCATTCTACAACACTGCGTTGTACACTGCTGAATTCTATGTTGCTGCACTCTACACCACTATACTCTGCAACACTCAACGCCATGCACTCTACACCAGTTCACTCTACTCAACACCACTCTGTGCCACTCCAATACATGACACACTGTCACTCCACAACACTATACTCCCCTCTTCACCTTTCCAATCTACGACACTTCACGCCACTCGCCTCTACGCCACTAACTTTTAGACATGCTTAACGGCAGCCACACTGGTATACAACATGGCTAAAACACATTGCATAGGCGAGACCTATTGGCTTTGCCAATGCTTGTTCTCTTCTGAATCCCACTTTTTTGTTTAAATAAGCTTGCCCCACAAGAATCAAAGCTGTGTGAAAATGTGTGTGCTCCAAATAGAGCAAGTCACGCTTAGTAGTGACACTTGTACTGGCTGCTTGTCCCCTTTTCTCATCCCTACATGTAAACTGCGAGGCAGTTTTTTGTCTTAGGATGGTTTGAGTGAGACTCAAGCCTGGCTCGCACCTCAGAGTTATATCCATCACAAGTAAGCAATGAGGAATCTGTACAGAGCGCCCTGTTTAGATTCTAGGGATACCTTCATAGGTCGACTGTGATTCTAGTACTTTTAGAGCATGGGGTGTTAGAAGATAAAGGTGGAGTGGTGCGATAGTTGGCATATTTGACCATATAAGTAACCCCTTGGAAGTATAAGCAATAAAGTTATTCCCTAGCTTACCTTGGTACAAGACAAGCTAGATTTACCTCCTTTTTGGGCACACTAGTTTGCAGTTTATTTGGCATATGACGAACGTTTGTGTTGCTTCCAGTAGAGCCAACATTAATTAGTTGTGCCCTGATAAGTCCTCATCAGTAGAGAGGAAATACTGCCTGTAAACAAGAGATCTTTTTATAGGGGCGCTTCACAAAAAAAAAGTATACCCTCGCTTGAAATTGCCGGGGTTGTTCTGTCTCCTTACAAAATACTTTTCTCTGGCACTGAATTGAAAAGAGAGGCCCAACGATAAAGCTGTTTCATCACCCCTCTGTAGGATGAAACTGGGGGATACACAAGAATTGACTTGTCATCCTTTTCTCTCCCATTCAAGTGCACCCCAGTAATTACATGTGGCCCAACA
Source organism: Calotriton arnoldi (assembly GCA_963921515.1). Taxonomy (NCBI): domain Eukaryota; kingdom Metazoa; phylum Chordata; class Amphibia; order Caudata; family Salamandridae; genus Calotriton; species Calotriton arnoldi. The sequence continues at coordinate 1,795,587 of CAWUFW010003218.1, forward strand.
GACCTGCCAGGCAGGAATTGATAGTGTGATGTCACAGGTTGCCCACAGACCCCTCTTTGAATATTCTGTTGAGCTCAGAAGAGTCATCGCCTTCCATACAGGTCAGCCAACTGTTTGCTCTTTGGCGGCATTTCACACCTCATTCACTCCTGTTCAAGGCTGAGCACAGATTGAGATCTGGCAGAGGCTTATGCTAATTAGTTTTCTGACCGTTCAGGGAGGTAAAGACTAACTTTCCAAAGTTACTTTTCCTAAAAATGTATTAAACATCTGACTTCACCTTTCACTTGGATTTTTAATAACTATTAAAAATAGTAGTTTAATAATTTTTCTAGTTGATCTCATTCCCAAGACAGTACTAGTATTTTAATATGTACTTTGGTTTTCTATATAGGACGGCCAGGCCTACCACAGTGACAATAGCTATCTGAAAGAGACACGTTAGTGACAGATTCCTTACCTTAGAATATCCCCAGGCGTCAGGCTGGATCCGGAAAGTTTTTGCGTAGCAGTACCCTTGCGCATCGGTAGGCGGCGTCGTGCGGCTCCGCGTCCGTCGTCGTGGTCGCCGGGATGAAGTCTCGGGCAGTACTTAGACGCCGCCCCTGCGCGCTGACGTCAGTTCTTCTTTTTCCGCGCCAGTAAGCGCAGATCCGGGAAGAGCAGTGCCCTAGTCAATTTTTGACTAAATTTTTTGGTGATTTTTTCACTGTTTCTTTTCGAGTCTTTTCGACTCCTAGGTGTCGGTAGGGATGCCCGGCTTCAAGCCATGCGACGCCTGTGGTCGAATGATGTCTCTACTGTCTCGGCCGAGACCACGACACGAAGTCGTGCCCTGACTGCCGGGCCTTACACCCGAAGGCTTTGCGAGAGCGGTCTCGAAAGCTCCTCGAGGTCCGGCAGTCGGCTCCGCGCCGCACCAAGCCCCGGTCCCGTGAGAGGTCGAGGGGCCGGTCGCGGAGCCCCCGCCGGTCGGAGTCCAAGTCTTCGCACTCCTCGGGTAAGTCAAAGCACAAAAAGTCTAAGAAGCACCATCGCTCTAAGACTTCGCCTCGCCGGTCTCGCGACTCGGCTGAGGCCCCTGTCGGCACCGTCCCCGCGGCTCCGGATGTGCCTGTGGCGCCGCCCCCGCATTACCCGTCCGGGTTCGGGGGCGACTCCGGCTGAGATACAGGAATTCCTGTCGGCCATGGCCCGCCTCTTCGGGCCTCAAGGTCCCTCCGGTGCGCCTTCGGGCCCCGCGGGCCCTGATGGGGTTGCTCCGGCGTCGCCGACGACTCCGGTCCCGGCGTCACCTGTCCCGCCAGCCTTGATCCCGGCCCCGGCCTCGATCCCGGCTCCGGTGGTACTGCAACCCCGATCGACGCCGGTTGACCTAACCACGCATCCGCCGATCTCCCCGGTGCCGTTCCCGACGCCACCCAGGGCTCCGGGCGGCGTCGTTCCCCGGTTCTCTCCGGTTCCGGACATGGAGCCGGACCGACGTCGCTCGACGCCGGCTCCGGCGCCAATGAGACCTTGGGTCCCAGATGTCCCTCCTCCTCCATATTTTACACCAGAGGAGGACCAGGAGAGCTGGGAGGGGTCGGAAGACCCTCTCACACGGCAGTGTGAGTATGATGAGGACTGGGCAGAGGAACTTGGGGATGCCAGTGGTCTAGACACTTCCCCTGACACTGGCATGCTGTCTCCTCCCGTGGCTACGGAGGAGGGAGCAAATTTCGCAACAGTGTTGCGTAGAGCAGCTGGAGCCTTGCGCCTCCAATTGCCTACTGTGGCTGTCAGGACTAATCTCCTGACAGAAGTGCTTCAGCCGGCAGCTTCCTCCACGGAGACTGTGCTGCCGTTTAATGATGCACTGTCTGACGTTCTTTTGGGCACCTGGTCCAAGCCCACCACAGGGGCTCCTGTGGATAGGAACGTGGCCCAACGCCATCGCCCTGCTCCGGGCGACCCCTTGTTTCTCTCTCAACATCCCACCCCCGAGAGCTTGGTTGTCCGTACTCTGCCTCCCAAACCGCCTTCCCTACCGCCCCTCCGGATAGGGAATCCAAACGCCTGGACCAGTTTGGGAAGAAGGCTTTTTCTTCCTCCAGTGCTGGCTTGCGGTCTGTCAACACCGCTTGCCTTTTGGGCCGATATACCCACTCCCTGTGGGATTCGGTGGCATCTGTTTTGCCCCAGTGTTCTGAGGAGGTCCAGACACTGCTTACCCGCACCATTGCGGAAGGTAGAGATGCGGCTAAATACACCATACGTTGTGGCCTTGATACCGCCGACTCGCTGGGCAGATTACTTGCAACGACGGTGGCGCTGCGTCGCCACGCCTGGCTGAGAACAACTGGTTTCTCGGGTGATGTCCAGAATACACTCATGGACATGCCCTTTGATGGAGTCGGTCTTTTTGGTTCCAAAGCAGACCATGCGCTGGAGCGTTTTAAGGACTCACGGGCTACTGCCAAGTCCCTGGGCCTTTCTGTTGTGCGCCCTCCGCTAACCTCTGCTTTTCGCCCCTTTCGTGGCCACGGAAGGGGCGCCCAGTCACGTCCACTGCCCAGCCACCGGCCCGCGCAGCAAGCGTCTTCGCGTGGCCGAGGACGTGGATACCGCCGTGGCGGTTCGGGCAACCAGCGTGCGGGTCAGGCCACCAACACCGCCCCGTCCGCGGCCTCCAAGCCCTCCTAGTCCTTCCTTTCAGGTGCACAGCACGCCAGTAGGGGCAGGGTCCGCCATCACCTTCACCACTGGCGTCCCATCACCTCGGACAGGTGGGTCTTGGACATTGTCCGAAGGGGCTACTCCCTCCCCTTCGAGACCACCCCCCCCCCCCCCGCCATGCCACCTCAATTCCACCGCATGTCAGGGGATCATTTGGTGCTTCTGCAGAAGGAAGTCACGGCCCTCTTGACCAAGAGGGCCATCGAGCATGTTCCGACCCCAGAAGTAGGACGTGGTTGCTACTCCCACTACTTTCTGGTGCCCAAAAAGGACAAGGAGGACATGCGTCCTATCTTGGACCTCCGGAACGTCAATCGCTTCCTCCAGAAGGAGAAGTTCAAGATGCTCACCCAGCTCAGGTCCTGACTGCCCTCGACCCTGGAGACTGGTTGGTAGCGTTGGACTTGCAGGACGCTTATTTTCACATCCCCGTCCTGCCGGCCCACCGGCGTTACCTTCGGTTCACAGTAGGCCTCTAGCATTTTCAGTTCACTGTGCTCCCCTTTGGCCTTACAAGTGCCCCTCGGGTGTTCACGAAAGTGATGGCGGTGGTCGCAGCTCATCTGCGCCGGGCAGGGGTTCCAGTCTTCCCCTACCTCGACGACTGGCTGCTGAAGGCGGGCTCGTCCCAGGCAGTCGTCTCCCACCTCCAGACTACAGCCGAACTCCTGCACTCGCTGGGGTTCTCCATCAATGTGCCGAAGTCGCATCTGATTCCTTCTCCACAGCTCCTTTTCACCAGAGCAGTTCTGGACACGACGCAGTTTCGGGCCTATCCTCCCGAACGGCGAGTCCGGGATATTCAGGCTATGATTCCGATCTTTCAGCCTTTATCCTGGGTTTCGGTACGGATGACCCTGAGGCTGCTGGGCCTCATGGCCTCCTGCATCCTGCTGGTCGATCATGCCAGATGGCATATGCGGTCTCTGCAGTGGGACCTGAAGTTCCAGTGGGCGTAGCACCAGGGCAACCTGTCCGATCACGTCCAGATCTCGGAGGGAACTGCAAAACAGTTGCAGTGGTGGCTCTCGAACCGGCAATGGGTCATGGGCAGATCCCTCTCCCTTCCCCAGCCAGAGCACACAGTTGTGACGGACGCGTCCCTTCTGGGATGGGGCGGTCACATGGGAGAGGCGGAGATCAGAGGCCTCTGGTCTCCGGCGGAGTCCCGGCTCCATATCAACTTTCTGGAGCTCCGGGCGATCCGACTTGCACTCAAGGCATTCCTTCCCTCTGTCAAAGGGAAGGTAGTGCAGGTGTTCACAGACAACACCACCGCCATGTGGTACTGCAACAAACAAGGCGGGGTGGGGTCGTGGACCCTCTGTCAAGAGGCTCTGCGCCTCTGGACATGGCTGGAACATCAGGGCATGTTCCTGATGGTTCAACACCTGGCAGGTTCCCTGAACGCCAGGGCGGACGAACTCAGCCGCAGGTGCATGATGGATCACGAATGGTGTCTTCACTCGGAAGTGGCGCAAGGACTCTTTCTACAGTGGGGAGAGCCTTGGTTAGATCTATTCGCCACCGAAGAGAACGCGCAATGTCATCAGTTCTGCGCGTTGGAATTTCCAAGGCGGCACTCGCTCGGCGACGCTTTTCGTCGCGAGTGGAGTTGCGGTCTGTTGTACGCCTTTCCGCCTATACCACTTCTACCCAGAGTGTTGAAGAAGATTCGGCGTGACCGGGCCCAAGTCATCCTTGTGGCTCCGGACTGGGCTCGAAGAGTTTGGTATCCCGAGCTACTCAGTATGAGCGTCGATCCCCCGATCCGTCTGCCTCTTCGGGAGGATCTTCTGTCGCAGCAGCAGGGGACGGTCCTCCACCCGAACCTGTCCAGCCTCCACCTGCTTGCGTGGAGATTGAGCGGCGGCAGTTGATTCCTTTCGACTTGCCTCCCGAAGTTTGTGATGTAATTCTGGCAGCCAGGCTTCCCTCCACTAAGGTGGTATACGCCTGCAGGTGGAACAAGTTTGTGGCATGGTGCACAGCAAAGGCTGTGAATCCCCTCTCTGCCCCTCTTTCTGAGGTTCTTCTGTTCCTTCTTTCCCTGGCCCAACAGGGTTCTGCCCTGGGTACCATCAAGGGCTATCTTTGTGCCATCTCGGCCTTCCTCAGGCTTCCTGATCAGCCCTCCCTTTTCAAGTCCCCTGTTGTTAACAGGTTCCTAAAAGGCATTACACACCTCTTCCCTCCTGTTCCGTTTGTGATGCCTCAGTGGGACTTGAACTTGGTTCTTACCTTTCTTATGTGCGCTCCCTTTGAGCCTCTACATAACTGTCCTCTTCGTCTTCTGACTCTGAAGACAGCCTTTCTGGTGGCCATCACCTCCGCTCGGCGGGTGAGGGAGCTCCAGGCTCTATCATGCAAACCTCCCTTTCTGTCTGTCCATCCAGACAAGGTTGTTCTTAGGACGCGTCCGTCCTTCTTGCCAAAGGTGGTTACTGCCTTCCACATTGGGCAGACCATCACTTTGCCCACCTTCTTTCCGCCTCCGCATCCTTCCAGAGAGGAAGAGAGGCTCCACCGTCTGGACCCAAAACGTGCGCTTTCCTTTTATATCAACCGCACACAACACTTCCGGGTGGATGACCAGCTCTTTGTTGGCTACGTGGGCGCCAAAAAGGTCGGGCGGTGCACAAGAGAACCATCTCCCGCTGGGTAACCTTGTGTATCAAAGCCTGCTATTCTTTGGCTAAGAAGGAGCCTCCTGTTGGGCTGCGTGCCCATTCCACCAGGGCAACGGCTGCTACCACAGCCTTAGGCCGCGGTGTTCCGCTGCAGGATATCTGTCAGGCAGCTACGTGGGCCTCGCTGCACACGTTTACCAAGCATTACTGCCTTGACAGTCAGGTCCGGAGGGACGGCTTCTTTGGCCGTTCTGTCCTCCGGGACTTCCTTGTCTGATCTTTGTTCGCAGACCCACCACCGGGGTTGGTATTGCTGGGGTATCTATTCTAAGGTAAGGAATCTGTCACTAACGTGTCTCTTTCAGATGCACAAGTTACTAACTTGTGTAACGATATATCTGTAAGAGACAGTAGTTAGTGACAGATTCCTCACCGCCCCACCCATCCTCCCCGTTCTGCGAACTGATTTCTAGGGTTAAGGACATCCCTTTCAGGGCCCTAGTATTTTTCAGACACCTATGTCAGCTTCTTGCATGGCTCTGCGTTCCTGGCGCGGAAAGTCGTGTACAGAACTGACGTCAGCGCGCAGGGGCGACGTCTAAGTACTGCCCGCGACGTCATCCCGGCGACCACGACGCCGACGACGGACGCGGAGCCGCACGACGCCGCCTACCGACGCGCAAGGGTACTGCTACGCAAAAACTTTACGGATCCAGCCTGACGCCTGGGGATATTCTAAGGGAAGGAATCTGTCACTAACTACTGTCTCTTACAGATATATCGTTACACAAGTTAGTAACTTGTGCTTTAGGCCTTGTCAACATAAGGACGGACGTAGTAACATTAATTTTCTACATGTCTACAGGTCCTAAATAGCATGTACCCTACCTTGTGGGCTACAAAGCTTATGCATGGGAATTTAAATGGGAGCTTTTTACCTTTCAAAAAGGGTTATTTTAACAAGTTGCTCTAGAAGAGTTTTTCACTGCAGGGGTCAGGCTACAATGGTAGACTTGAAGCCATGTTTGCACTGCCACTGTAGTGGGTGGCACAATAGGTGTAGTCCACAAGTGGCATTTAACTTACAGGCCCAGGGTTCACATTCTACACCAGATTTTCACAAACTATGGGTTGGCACACAACTTTTGGTGGCCGCGAAATTCCTGCTCTGTATGTAAGTAATATTTAAAATTATTAGCCCTTTTTTTGCAATAGTGCAAAGGTGCTGAACAATGTCCCTAAAACAAACCCTTGCAAGCATTTCCAAACAGGACTCCGAGTGTACCTTCCAGTGTTTGTTGTTGCTGTTTTTTTTTAGGTCTCGTCTGAGCCAGCGCATGCGCTGCTCTGCGAGACATTTAGTAAACGGGCTTTAAAAAGTCCGACCACAGCTTTTTGGGTGGCATAGACCGTGCGGTTACGCGCACAATGACGAGCGGAGGCACCATCTGGCTTTCCTCTCTCGTCATGGTGCGCGCACATCGCACACTACTCGCCCGCCTGCTTTCACTTTTCCCGTCGCGCGCGCGCACACAACTCCCGGGCTTGTTCTGTTGCTGCTTTCACTTTTGCTGCCGCGAGTGCGCACCACTCGCGTGCTTTTTTAAAATTTCCTTTTTGCACGCGCACAACTCCCGGGCTTGTTTTCCTTGCCTTTTATTTGCTCCATTAATGCATTAAGTGGTTACTTAGATTTAAGGTAAGAATCCCCGAGGGCTGGTTTTCCATTCTTTAACTTCATATGGAATGTTACACATGGGGAGTGAGGCAGAGAAGAGGTGTTTTGCTTCATTCATCTATTTGACTGAAATTGCCCCTCTGTACTGTGATACAGACCACAGGCACACTGCAGATCCCTCCGATTCCTAGATTTTGTGTTATGTTAAACCGAAATAAGGGACATCTTCGTTTCCTTTTACGTCACATTTCGTGCAATTATTAGAAACTGCAACATTTGAAATTAAGGTTAAGTATGTGTGAGCGTTTAGCTCGGCGATACCTCCCCTGTGTAATATTCTTTTAATTCTGTGTAAGGTGTGCCATGTTATACTTTTGTTCACGAGAATACTGGTGTTCAATTACATTCCGATTAAAAAAAACTTGATAATAAATGTGTAAAGATAAAGATCACAAATATTTAATGTCTGTTAATCTTTTCAAATGCTTAATTGTTTCATGTCTTTCTATTGTACCTGTATCTAATAGTTTGTGCTGCAAAGTTTGCGTTTAAAATGTCTTGTCTTATGCACAATTTGCCGATTTTGAATCAAACAAAACATAGCAGCTGTAGGTTCTTTCTAAGTATAGTATTTGAAAACGTTCTCTCTCTCTCTCTCTCTCTCTCTCTCTCTCTCTCTCTCTTTCTCTCTCGCTCTTTCTCTCTCTCTTGCCCTCCCACTCTTCCTTGGCTACACCTTATTATTTTCTTTGTTTTAGCTCCCATCTCCCTCCTCTTCCCAACCATTCTTCAATTCCCCATCCACCCTTTAAGACTCATCCCCTTCTTGCTCTCACCCTCTAGGTCCGCCTTTTGTCCCATGCTCCTTTTCATTCTGTCTCTCTATCCCTCCTTATACGTTACTCTTAACCTCCCTCTACCTCTTTCTGGCGCCCTCATCCCCTCCTTCACCATCTGTAACTCACTCGCATGCTCTCTCTACATCACAACCAGTGGGCAGTTGTGAAATGCTATTTTGAGCAGAGCTGAAACTATTTCTTGATTATTTAATTATTCAAAAGTCTTTTTTGTTGTGTTTTTTATGTATTGCAATGTTTGGTCTGTTTGTATTTTAATTTTATCAGACTGCAAAAATTAAATATTTTTGAGGGACATGTACACATTAACTCAATTGGGAAAAAGATTAGCGAGGCAATAGGTTTGTGTTTATTGTAATGTTATTGTAAGAGGACGTTCGATGTAAGTAGCCATTTCCTTCTGAGGTCAGTTGATGTCGGACAGTGTCTTCAGTAGATTGCCTTCAGTGAAACTGTGCTGCTGATGACACCTGATGAGTGTAAATGCGCAAAGCGGAATACAAAGCTGCGGGTTTCTGATAGCATGCGTAGAGACAAATTTAGCTGTTTTGTCAGTCTGAACAGTATTTATATGTGTGCATGTGTATTTTCTACGTTTTTATCCTGTTCTATTACTCAAGTTTTTCACGCCTCTGTGTCTCCACCCTCTCCCCCACCACCACCACCCTGGGGTTAGGCACTTTTATTGTGCCTTGTCTTTTCCATGGAAAACAAATCCTAAATCTTAACCAATTTCGAGATGCGAAGAGATCATTATCAGCTAATCACATTTGTCCAAAAATTCAAATGTAATTGATAATATTCATGAATCACTGCGCTACTTTAAATGTCTGAGATATTCAAAAGTGTTAACCATTTCAAAACCAACCAGCACCTTTTTCAAACGGTTATTTCTGAAAAACTACTGAAGTGATTTTCACCAAACGAATAAAAGCACGTTTTCTGAGTGAAGTCCCCTTTTATGCCAAGTTTGGTGTAAATCTATTCAGGAGCTTTTGCTGTAGGCTTGAAGAACAAGCATTGGCATAGCCATTAGGTCTCGCCTTTGGGACCGTATAAGTGTTTAGCCATGCAACAGTTGATGTTGTTGCACCAAGGATATTGTGCTGGATAACTAAACACTTATAAGGTCCCAAAGGCGAGACCTATTGGCTATGCCAACGCTTGTTTTATTTGTTTTTTTTATACTTCACAAAGCCATTTCAACAGAGAATGTGCTTATTTCATGTGATCATACTCAACTATACCACTTGTGTAAGACTTTCACACAAAAAGTGAATAATATGTATGTGGCCTAACGGTTAGAGCTGCCAACCTTTGATCTGGGGAACCAAGTTCGTGTCCCAGCATGGGCTCAACATCTTTTTAATTCTGGGCAAATAACTTACTCTTCTGTGCTTATAATAAAATGAATTTGACCATGTGTAATGTAATCTGGTGCGCATTTAAAGTACTTCAGAGCCCTTGGGCTGTTTATGTGCTGTATAACATTGCAAAATATGTGTTCGTAGCGTGTGGCTGTAGATACACATGCTCTGCATACTTCGGTTGGCTGGTGTTGGGCTTGGATGTTTGCAACTTGTTTTTCTTCAAAAAAGTGTTTTCAGTCACGCGGTATAGTGACTCCTCCTATATTTGGAAATGCGCACGTGCATCAACTCCACTGTTCGATTGTTTTTTTTTCTGCCATTGGGTTCAGACGTGTACCTATCAGGCTCTGTGTTTGGCACCTAATAGCGTTACCACCAGCCCTCTTCGACTCTTGTTGTCGTGGAACAATCTTCCCGGATCCCGCTTCTCAGTCATTTGAGGAACTTCAGCACCTGCGCTCACTTCTAGGTCTCCCTCCTGGGCCTTTCGCCCCTTGTCTCCAGTGCCTTCTCAATGAGAATGCCAGGTCATTGATGGAAAGGACGTCTTTTCAATACTGCCCCCAGTGTCCTTCCCAAGTTCCTCTTGGTTGACCACCATCAAGTCTGTAATCTCTTCCTCTCCCCCGAGCATGATGAGACCAAGTGCTAAGCCTGTTTCACCTTCTGATCAAAGAAGGCCCACCAATACCGATGTTAATGGAGGTGGACCCATTGAAAAAAATGGGATGAGACAGAGATGACACCCCCGACATCTTAGGGGAATACGAAGTATAGAAACAAGCCAGACCTTCCAAGGCCCAGCTGGTGCATTTGATTGCCCTCCGAATCTGAGGGGAATAGCAATAAGAACAGGAGGTTCACCAACCCCCTGAAGTTATTGTCTGTGCTACCCAATCACAACCCATGATCCTGTGGACAGGCATAGCACTTCCTCAGTGGTGGGTTGGGTGTCAAACCCAGCAACTCAACAGCCTGCTGGTCCGTTTCTGTCTTCGGGCCATGGTTGGCATCGACAGAAGCCTTTAGAGCCCACACCACTCCCTTCTCTGGACGCATAAGCCTGCGCCCCTCTCGGAGCCAACAGGCTCTTCTGCTCTAGCATCGAAGGTGATACCGAAGGCCTCGACACTAAAGACCCCCATCCGCACCAAAAACCCACTCTGCGCTGTAAGCACCATCGATGGCTGGCTCCAACGACTCTGAGCAACCTATTCTGCAGCACTTGCAGGAGGAGATAGATGCTCGCCAAAAGTGGGTCTTCATTTACCCAAAAACTGGGAAAGTCTCCATTAAGCTGCCACAGGAGACTCTGCCAAGGAAGAGGAAGTTGTCCTCTTAGGAGCAAATTGCCTTGGAACATACACCTTCACCAAGGTACATAAGACATAAAGATAGAGTGGGAGCCCCCTCCCTGCTTGACGACCTCCTCCATCACTGTCACCACCATCCGTGCCACCTCCTCCAGCTTCAGAAGAGGGGTCACAGCACTCTTCTTATGAGGAGGGCAGCACATTGTATCCAGAGGAACCCTATGATCCTGAACCCAAAGATGACCCGTTTGACGCCTATGATGTCAATCCCCCAGGCGATATAGAACCTGATCCGTTTTTGGCAAATCCTTCCCCACCTGACTACGCTATGTCGTATCACGAGGTTATACACAGTGCAGCTATTTGTCATAGAGTAGATATATACGTCGTCCAGGAAAAAGATTACTTCCTGGTCAAAACACTTTAAAAACACATTGCACCCTCCATATCCTCCCCATTTGTGAAGAGGATGCTCGAGACAGTGCGCAAGACATTCAAAGAGCTAGTCAAGGTTCGGGTCATTATACCAAGGGTCGATTCAAAAAAAAAAGAATACCAACACTCGACCTACCCTACATCCAAGACCATGTCCCACTAGACTCCCTCATGGTTCACATGGCACGGAAATGCGTCAACGCCCGGGGTACAGGGGATGCTCCACCTCCTGACAAAGAGAGTAAAGAGAGTTTTATGCAGCAGGCAAGAGAGTGGCAGTTCAATCAGCCATACACTGGTGGATTGCTTAACCCGTTGGCCTACTGCCCTCATAAGACAGGGCACATTCAGATGAGATGAAGGAACTTCTCCAACACCTCCCTGAGCAGTACAGACCTTTGTGGGCAAGAGCTGGTTAGTGAAGGCAAAACTATTCCAAAAGCCATCATACACAGCTCCAGATGAAGCCGACACTGCAGCCAGATGTATTAATCCTAGCATCCTGGTCAGGCATCATGCCTGGCTCCCTATCTCTTGCTTTCAGCCAAAGAGCATCTTAGGAATCTGCTGTTTGATGGGGAACACCTCTTGGGACCGCAAGTAGACCAGATGCTTGAAAAGCTGAAAAAGGACATGGATACAGCCAAGGGCATGGGTGCTCTTCAGACATCAACTCCACAAGGGTACATTTGCTGGTCACAGTGTAGACTGGGGCAGTAAAACCACTTCTCCAGACTCTCCATGCTCCGACCAAGGCAGCAACAACTATACCACCAGAAGCTAACATGCGGGTATTAATGAGGAGGTTACAGAGGTAATAACATCAGAGGGAGTGCAAAGACCAAAGGAGGCACGGACAAAAGAGCTGCATTTGCCAAGCCTTGGCTCACTTACACTCTCCTCGGCCTCCAATCACATTACACCTGTCGGGGTATAACTGCAAGGGTTCCTTCCAAGCTGGGAAGAGATAACTTCTGACCAATAGGCCCTCTACATCATAAAGCATAGTTACCACCTAGAGCTCACTGCAACCCCACCCAGCACCCCACCCACAAACACACCCTCCCCTCAGCATACAAGCTCCTACAAGAAGAGGTTGTCCTCAAAGGAGCAATAGAACCAGTACCATTGCGACATCATGGTAAGGGTGTGCACTACCTGTATTTTCTCATCGCCAAAAAGGACGGTTTCCTAATGCCAGTACTTGATCTCAGGCCCCTCAACAAGTAGATTCTCTCTGAACATTTCCACATTGTCACTCTGCAAGATGTCATCCCTCTACTGCAGCAAGGTGACTTTGTGATGGTTCTTAATATGTATGCCTCCTTTAACATACCCATTCATCCTGCCCATCGCCGCTACCTGCGTTTTGTGGTCAGCATTATCAGTTTTAAGTGTTGCCATTTGGAATCACCCCTGCCTCCAGGGTATTGGTAGAATGCCTAGCCATGGTAGCCACTAATCTCAGAAGGCGTCGCATTCATGTATTCTCTTGTGTAGGCGACTGTCTGATCAAGAGTGCAAGCAAACAGCAATGTCTTGCTCATACCCACACCACTCAATACAGTCACTGGCAAGGCTTACCCCAGTTAGGCAAGAATACAGACATTTCAGCAGTTGCTGTCTCTTGTTTTCAGCCAAATTATCAGAACAATTATACACCTAATTGGATTGATGGCCTCATGCATAGCGATAGTTCCCCAAGCCAGACTTCACATGTTCCTGCTCCAAGTATGACTGTCAACACAATGGCCAAAAGCAAAGGGTCACTGGGAGGATCTAGAGTGGATAAAGGTCCACACCCTTCACTCTATGCTGTGGTGGAACAGCGATAGTCTGTTGCAGGACTGTCCCTTCATACACCATGTTCTGCAAGTGACCATCATCACGGATGCCTCGCTTTCGGAATGGGTAGCGCATCTTCAGCAACAGACCATTCAGGGCATGTTGTTGCGGCAACAAAGAGGCCTCCACGTCAATTACTTTGAGATCCTGGTCATCCAGCTAGCTTTCAAGGCCTTTTTTTTTTTTTTAAACAGGTTCTGCACAATGCTGCACAGTTCTGCACAGTGTTGAGTTAAAAAAAAAAAACACACACTAACGACAGCTGTGGGCGTTAGCACACATTTTTTGCTATTGTGCTCTTCATCACCAGACACACCTGCTGGCAGATTACCTTCCTGGAGTGGACAACGATTTTGCAGACCTTCTCAGAAGAAGGCAGTAACAAGGTCAGAAATGCGAACTCAACCGACAAGTCCTCCTCTTGGACTTCTTCTGTTGAGGGGTTCCAGAGATTGACCTCTTTGCCACCGCCCAAAATGCCAAATCTTTGCCTCCAGTTTCCACACACAGTCAGTGATCAATGCTGTATGAATTAATTAGTCTGGGATATTTGCCTACGCTTTTCCTCCTCTCCCACTCCTTCCGTACGTGGTCTGGAAGCTTCAGCAAATGTCCCTCACTCTCAACCTGGTGGCTGCGACGTGGACCAGACAAGCATTGTTCTCGACTCTTCTAGAGATGTTGGTGTTTCCCCATGAGAAGCTCCCCAACAGGCTGAACCTTCTTAGGCAGAACCACAGTACAGTCTGGCATCCCAACCCAGGAAACTCGATCCGTCTCCTGAGATCTTAGAGTTCAGTTATCCCATTGTCCCTCAAGAGTGCATGTCTATCCTCAAAGTATGCATACCTACTAATTGGGCTTGCTGTGTGGCAAAGTGGAAGAGATTTGTCCTCTACTGCATTCCTAAGCACATTGACCAGCTTAAACCTGCAGGATATTATCTGCTTCCTGCTTAATCTACAGGTATCAGGCCTCACCTATACTTCCATTCACCTTCACTTAGCCGCAATTGCAGCTTACATGCAGAACAGGAAACACTTTTCTTTATTCAGAATTCCTGTCATCACGGCTTGCATGGAAGGGCGCAGATGGTTTATTCCACCCAGCGTATCCCCTGCCAGTTACCTTAACATTGTCCTTACCAGACTCATGGAGCCTCCTTGTGAACGTCTACCTTTGTGCCTACAATTCCCTTTCTAGAAGGGTTCTTTCCATGTCGCGATCACATCTTTAAGGTGTGTTAGCAAATTGCATGCCCTTACTCTAGAAGGGCCTTTCTTTCAGGTCTACAACAGAATTGTCTTTATAACAAACCCTAAATTCCTTCCTAAGGTGGTACCAGCATTCCTTCTCATTCAAACCATTGAGGTCCTGGTTTTCTTCTCACAGTCAGACTCTTTGGCAGAGAGGGCCCTTCACACACTTGATATCAAGCATGCACTCATATATTTCATCGAAAGGCTCAAGCCCTTTCTCAAAATTCAGCAACTCTTTGTTGCTTTCACTAAACCACATTATTAACGTGCTCTTTCAAAGGCAGGCGTAGCTTGATTGTCAAATGTATTCAAGCAAGTTACATTAAGGCTAGAAGGAATTTGCCTAACCATCTAGGTGTCATTCCACTTGCAGAAAAGTAGACATATTGGCTTTCCTTGTAAATGTACCCATAGGTGACATCTCTTTAAGGCAGCTACATGGGCCACTTTACACACATTCAGCAAACAGTACTGTTGGGATGTTTTAGCATTCCAAGAAGCAGAAGTTTGCCAGCTGTCCTAAGAACTCTGTTTTAGTCCTGTGCAACATTCTCCGTCTAGCCACCGCTTAGGGGAGTACTGTGTTACAATCTATGCAGAGCATGTGCCTCTACAGCCACACGTGCTATGAATGGTATATGTTACTTACCTTGTAAGCATCTGTTCATAGCATGTAGTGCTGTAAATTTACTTGCTCCCACCCACCTCCCTGCAAGTCTTTAGTTGTTGCAGATGTACATTCCTTTTACTTACACTCTTGGTATATATCTTCTTGTCCTGGTCCTTACACTTCCCTACTGGACACTCCATCTTTATACTCACCCGCTGTGCGGAAAATAACCTAAAGGAAACTGGCTTTTTATGTAGTATACCAAAACGAGGTATACTATGTAAAAAGTCCAGGCAACTTTTACTATATTTTGGGCTTAAATTATTAATCCTGAATTCTCTCTTTTGTGGTAGCGTGGGCAAGCAGTTTAGGCTCATCAGAGGATAGAATTAATGCATTTATTGAACACACAGAGTCAACAAATGAGACACACACTCAAAAAAACTCAAGACCAATTTAGAAAAATGACAGGTATTTTTATATTTATTTTAAGACCAAGAACTCCGTTATTGAGTAAGTACTTTGCTGTTCATCAATTTTTGCAGCTAAATAAAGATGTCACTCAAATGCATTTTTACTCGGCAATGCTTTTCTATGGAGAAAGAAATATATACTGCATACAGGTGTTTGCAAACCAATCTTGGGGGTCCCTTTTAGGACTTCAGGTGCTAGTGTAGGAAAGTGCCCCTTTTTAGGTCTCGCGCCTAGCGTTGCAGTGCGCAGCACTGCTCGCGCAGCGCGAGACCTTTAGAAAGGGCTTCTGAAAACGACCCACACGCTCGTGCGTGTGGTTTTGTTTTCGGAAGCCCACATTGGCTGGAGCGTACGTTTTTTTTATGGAGACGGCACGCGATTGGTCAAAGGCGGGTGCATGTCCCGCCTTTGCCGCGCCCATTCCCGACGGTGGCCAGAACGCGCAGCAGCGCGCGTTCGTCTCGCTTTTGCTGCCGCGCTCCCTCCCCCTGCTCCTCTGTGGTGCGCGCGCGCACCACTGTTTTTTTTTTTTTAACGGCGCGGCCGCCATTTATGCTCTTCGAGGCAACGTGACCCGCTCATGTGACTTGCAGCAGCTGCTGCTGTTCACTTGAGCCGCGCATCAGGTCATCCTGGTGCGCGCGCGAGGAACAGTCCGTGGCACTAGCCGAGGGCTTTGTGGGCGACTGTCAAGGGAGCCATGTAGCCTGTCCCGGCCAGCTTCCTCCTGCAGCCGCCTGTCTTCCATCCGGTAGGTAGCGCGAGCTCTTGGGCACAGACACGAATAATCGCAGTCCGTGCGGCGCGGCATGTTCAGCACCTTTCAGAATGTTGGGACGTCCAGTATTTTTCGGAATTAATTGAACGATAGGGTTTAAGGGGACTTTTGCAGCGAAGATACATAAATATTCAGTAATCTACTTTGCTTCCTACAGAAACTGAGTGCCAGACGGGCTCTTTGCTGTTGATATTACGTCGTTGCCCGCCCATAACCTGCTCCACCCCCAAGAAACTGGTTTAGGAAGTCTCTCTTGTTACACGCAGCGTTGTATGTTTGTAAATGTTTGCATATCGCCAAATAGTAGTTTTACTGTAACTTTTCCTACCAGCGTTACAGTGTGGAGATAAGTTCAAACTTCCGACCTCCCTCGTCTCCCAGCCTATCCCTTTGTTCGTTTAATCTCTACTCCGCGCACGACCACATAGCTGCCAAGTTTATTTATTTATAATCACCGCATGTCTAAGTTCGTTCTTGATTTAGAATGCTCACATCAGTCACTTCCGTTTTCTATTTGTATTTGTTTTTGTATGCTGTTTCGCTTTCTTTCCATATAAGCAGATTTTTTTTATATATATATATATATATATATATATATATATATATATATATATATATATATATATATATATATATATATATATATATATATATATATATATATATATATATATATACATACATATATATATATATATATATATATATATATATATATATATATATATATATATATATATATATATATACATACATATATATATATATACATACATATATATATATATATACATATATATATATATATACATACATACATACATACATACATACATACATACATACATACATACATACATACATATATATATATATATATATATATATATATTCCCTAGAGACTTAGCTGTTGTTTCCCCGGTGTGAGGATGGGAGAGGGCTGATGGCAGGACGATGATTTAAGACGATGTGTGGGCATACCACTGGGGGACAAATTAGCATAGGCAGTGTGCGATGGCATTGCAGAAAGCTGTCTCACAGGAAGTGAAGTCGCAGTCACAAGAAGCTCTTGCTTGACTTTTTACGGGGTGGGTGTTTTCCTAATTGTTTAGTATTTGGTTTCTGGGGGGTGCAGGACAGGCAGTTGTGCAGCCTTCAGTTATCATAGCAGAGGTTGAGATAGATGATATCTGCTGCCAGACATGGAGGGACAGGTGTGGTTTTCTAACAGAGCAACTATGAAGAAGGTGCTGCTGTGTCTCAGCCTAGTAGAAAGGGATATAAGAGAAATGTCAGGTTGTCTTGAGATTCCTGGGCTACTGAGGTGTTTTTCCACAAAATTGAGTAATATTGAAGTATCTGAGTGTGATGATCAACTGGTGGCAGATGGGAGTCTGGTAGTGACAGAAGCTGAAAAGCCCTGAGCAGTAAATGCAGAATTTAAGTTTGGAGAAGAGCAATCTACAAGGATATCTGGAAGTGTGTGTGTGTGTGTGTGTGTGTGAGTCAACTAAGTTGCTCAAGGGGTGTATTGTTGCAACGCGTAACCTGGTATTATGACTACCAAATATTCTTCCACAAGCCCTCGAATTCTGAATTTAGAGCCAGAGTAAGCTTTTATTTTCTACCGCAAAAAGATATTGTATATGAGTATCCACCTTGCAGGACATGACAGATGCGAAAAATATAATATCTTTAAAGTACCTTGTTCCCTTTTAGGAAGCATGGTCATTTGTTGTTTGCCTTCCCTTATCAGTAATGAGGCTGAGATCCCAGAGAGAAAAGTTATTATTCAGCATGAGTGCTGCTAGAGACTGTGTGCCTCTTCAAAGTGACAAAAATATGCCCCCAGAGATTGTGTGATTGAGGCACATTTGGTCTCAGGGTGGCAGGGAATTCTTAGGCCACCATGCACCCTCACCTGTACCTGGAGTACACCAGTTCATGGTACCAGATGAAGATTTCTGGTTCCACGCCACACACAATGTGAGAAGAGGGAGTCTGGAGCTTGATTAAGCTCAAGACCAGTGACTATCTTGAATCTGACCAGGGGCCGTATTATACATTGTTCCCCTTTGTAGGACGGGCGCTTTATGGGGTTAATCCTCGCAGGGATGCAGGTTCTAATGCCGCATGATGCCTGCGACTGCCGCCTTAAAGGCAATGCTCAAAACTGTTATCAAAACAATAGAGCATCTGTTCTGCAAAAAGCACTACATGAGCATTTTTTTTAAGCATAAAATGCTGATTCCGAGAGAATATGCGCATGCTGTTTATTTAATCTCAAGGACCGGTCGATCTCCGAGGCTGGCACTCCTCCCTGCAGTAATCCCCTGGCGCCGCAGCTGACCAGCAGCTCACTTTTCACAGGTTGGTTTCCTGCTAGTTACTTACTAAAGACCCTTTGCTCTCACGCACACACCAGTCGCTAAAGAAGACAAAAACACCGGTGTGAGCTCTGAACCTTTTGCTAATTGGGCCACGGGGGATAGTTTTCTAAATATATATGTTTCTCCCAAATTAAAACGGTGCTTCATTTGCTGCGCGATGGATTTAATGAAACACTGCAATGAAGCTTCAAAATGCAGGATTTTAGATAGCTGCGCCGTGTTTTACTATGGCAACCTGCATTTTAAACCTCTGCAGCCAGAACCCTAAAAAAGCTTTGCTCCATAACACAGAGAGGAAGGTTAAATTCTAAGGCCCATCTATATTATACGAACTGCACCTGTGACTGACTGACCGAGCTCCACCGACATTCCAGAGAAATCTCCTTGCATGATCTAACTATTTCATTATTCTGCAGCCAGCATTGAAATAATGACATTTGTGAAATACGATGCTCGTTTGGTGCAGCTTTTTGTTGGTAACCGTCAGGGACCAGAGATTCTGTCATCTCTGTGAAGTGGATGCTTCTTAAGTTAATTAAACCCGTTGCCAGTCCCGCTTTATCAGCTTTATGGATTCCAGGCTAGGTGCCCTTCCCAGTTTGTTTACCTCTGTCTGCTGTGGGTCCTGTGCCCGCACCTTCTTCTCCTCCATCAGGTCAAACCTAGTCTTCCCTCTTCCGGTCCCTCCTCTTCTGGACCCTCTTCAGATTTTAAAACTGCATCCCTCTCTGCTCTCTTCCCCTTCCTCATATATTCTCGTTTGTGGTAACGTGTTCTTCACTATGACCACTCGCCAACGATTGGCTGTGTCACTGCATAATGTTTTCCTGTGTATGGAATGTTCCCATCTCTCATTTTAATGATTCAGGCAAACACCTTTGGCTTTATCCAGTATATTATACTGGTCACTTGAGGCTTCCTTCAAAAACAGGCATACTCCACCCAGTTCCCTATTTAAGCTCTTACACTGTGCTTGCATTAATGTGTGCTTTTGTGTTTAAGGCTCCAGCTTCAACGCTAAAGACACAATTCCACACCACACCACACAATTCAAAACCACCCATCACAATTACACTACACATAATACCACTCAGCACAACTTCATTCAACAAATAACACTGCTCACTACCACATAAATACACCCAACATACTACCAGTCTATACCACATAACATTATTAAAGTTTGAGCTATTGGTGTTGCATTATTTAGCAATGCCAATAGCTCAAACTTTAATAATGCGAGACCTATTGCATTGCAAATGCTTGTTGCATGGTTGCCCCCCACTTTTTGCCTGATGTTGTTGCTCTGTGACTAAGTGTGCCCTGGGTTCTTGCCAACCAGGTACACAGGGCCTATGTTCTTTCCCTAAAACTGTACTGTTGCGCACGCAATTGGCAACTCTCTGGCCACATGTAAGTCCCTTGTAAAAGGTACCATGGGTACCAAGGGCACTGTGACCAGGGAAGGCCTCTAAGGGCTGCAGCACATATTGTGCGACCCTTAGAGGGCCTGTACTCTAACACACACACACACTGCCGTTGCCGGCTGCGTGTTTTGGTGCAGAGCAAAGTGAAGAGTCGACATGGCACACATTCCTGTGTGCCATGCCTACAATCCACTGGCTATGGCACAGGTAAGCCACCCCTGTAGCTGGGTGCTCTATACCACTGGTGAGGGTACAGGTACATGAGCCCTGTACCCCTACAGTATCCAAGTCCATTCTTAGACATTGTAAGTGCAGTATAGCCATAAAGAGTATATGGTCTGGGAGTTTGTCTTTGCGAACTTCAAAGCACCATAATGGCTTTACTGAAATCTGGGAAGTTTGATATCAAATTTCTCAGCACATTAAACCCACACTGATGCCAGTGTGGGATTTAATGCAAAATGCACTCAGAAGGCATCTTAGAGATGCCCCCTGAAAAACGACCTAACTCTAGTGTCCTTACTAACTGGCTGTCACCAGCTGCCACCCCCAGACATGTTTCTGGACCCCTTGGTCCAGAGCCTCCCGCTCTCGGGGTCCTGAAACAAAGCACATCCTGGGCAGAGGTGCCAAGCCTCCTCTCCCAGGATGGGCAGGGTCCACGAAGGGGAAGCTTCAAAGGCCTTTGTGAACTGACCCAGCCATTAGCTGCTACCAGCAACTGACCCCACCGGTTCTGACCCCCACTTTGGGTGGGAGAATCAGTGGAAAAACCAAGATAATAGGAGAGGTGTGCCCACCTTTGCCAACCCTCAGGTGGGGGAGGCGAGGTGAAGCACAACTCTCAGCCCCCGCCATCTTGAAGATGGGGGGACCCAGCCAACCAGAGTGAGGCTTATGCCTCCCTCCCACTGGAGGGTGGCATAATAGGGGTACCCTAAGTTAGAGACCCATTGATTCCAACCTGTACCTACCTGAAACGCCCCTCAATTTAGTCATTAGGGGCAACCCCGAACCTTGTCTCAGACCAGAAGAAGAACCGAAGTGCCGTGCTGAAGGAAGAAGATGAGGACACCAACTTGGCCCCAGCCCTACCGGCCTGTCCAGATCTCGACCTGCTCCAGCAGAATCCCGGTGCGTCCTGCAGCCAGCAGCCCCCCATAACCCGGAGGACCTGCCCTGCCTTCAATAAAAAGACTTTGTCTCCAGTGAGCACCGGATTTGCTCACCAACAGAATCTGGCTCTGGCAAAATCCGCGAGTCTGCACCACTCTGCACCCAACGCCCACGACCCGAGTTCAAGTGGCCCAACACCACAAGGAGGTCTCCCCAGCGATCCTGACCTGGGATCTGGTGATCCCTGACATACCTCAAGTCTCCCGACGACACCTGCAGCCCCTATCTGGAGGATCCCAGCGACCGGATTTGGTAAGCAAAACCTGACACCAGAAGACACCCCTGCACTCGATGCCCCACCGCCTTGGGTGGCCCAACCGACGGTGTCCAGGCATCCCACGACATCCCAACTTACCTCTCCAACCGGTAGTCGCCTCCAGAAGATCTTCGTGCCCGAGCCTGCAGTGTTTGTTCTGACCGGAGCTTCCCCATTGAAACCAACAGGGCTCCCGACGTCGAGCCAGCACCCTGCACCCGGCCACCCCTGTGCTGCTGTGGGTGCACTTTGCACTCTATCTTGGATCCCCCTTTGCCCTGAGCTAAACCCTAGGAGCTTTGCTCCCACATCCAAGTGGCGTGCCAGTGAGTAGCCACCAACCGGAGGCCCCCTATCCCCCATTGATAACATTGGGCCTCAGCACTCTGCACCCAGCCGCCCTAGTGCCGCTGAGGGTGCTTTTTGAGTGCATCCCTGACCCTGGGAACCCTTGCTCTAACACCAGAAACTCAACCCCAAAGACCGTTTACTTACCTGCAAACCAATAATCTCACTTTTCTTCATAGAATTGCATTGACTGTTTTCCTCTGAAAAACTTCTACGTGTTGAGGGTGTTTGTATGGAAAAATAAGAAACTGTATTGTTTTACCTACCTTTTGTCTAGGAAATGTCCCAGTGTGATATCTAGGCATATCACACTGAGTAGAAAAAGTAACCTAAAAAGTAATCCCAAAGTAACTGCAAAGTAATTTCAGCTGTTTCTGAACATTTAACCTACCTGTAACAAATCCAACCACATTCAATTGCATTCAACTGTATTATTCTTTGAAAAGTACTATTTTTCTTACTTGCACCAAGTCCTGCTTGGTTCTAAAAATAAAATAAAACTAAGAAATATTTTTATACAAAACAATTGGTCAGAGTTCAGTCTTCGAGTGTGTGAAATCATTTCTTGCCTGAGTGTGTACAATAAAAGCTTAATACTACCCTCTGAAAAAGCCCTACTGCTCGGCCACACTACTACAAATAGAGAGTAAGGTATTATCTATTTTTACCTCTGTAAGCCTTTGGGGACCCAATGGACTCTGTGCACACTTTACCTTACTTTGAAATAGTATATACAGAGCCAGCTTCTGACAGCTAGGAGTCCAAGGTCCAAAGTACCACCAGCAGTTCGACTTTCCTGCCCTGGAGTGTCGAGGTGCAGCGGTACTGAACCGATTTGTAGCCTTGCGCGCTATACCGTAGGAAAAGAGTGGGGCCACATAGAAACAGGCTGCAGAGGGGGACTTGGGGACAAGTCTGAGAGCTCCCAACAGTGGTCTTGGTTCGTGGGGGTCCTGGGAGCAGGGGAGCACCGTCAGCTGTCGTGGACCCGGGCCTGGGAGCTCGGGTGCAGAGGGTTTTGGTCGGCTGGTGTCCATGCGTCAAAAGCACCGAGGGTTCTCGGTTAGACCTACAAAGGGGGACAAAACAGGACAGCTGGGCCTCTCCCGGTGCTGGCCTCTGCCGTGCTGACATCCCACATAGGCTGCTGTGCCTTTGTGTCTTTTTAGTCAGGATTGGACTCAAACATGTTTTGGTTGCTGAAAGGGGTCCGGTACCACGAGTATCGGTACAGGGCGACTCCAGTTGGTCCTGGCGTCGTCTTAATTGCGGGTGGGGGGGAATCTGACCTCTTGGAGCACGGTGACCTTATGTAAGGTGACTGCTGCATCTGTGGACCCGGTTGTCAGCAGAACAGGGAACCGGACATTGAAGTCAGTGGCTTCAGTTTGCAGGAAAGTGGCTCCTCCACTTCAAGGGAGATGCAGACGGCTTGGTGAAGTGTTGGAGGCCCTCAGAGGCTTTTGGAAGATGCACAGCTGTGGACGAGTCGGATTGTCACGATTGTCTGGACTGGAGCAGCCAGTCAGGCTGAGTTTGGTGCCAAAGTCCACCCGTAGTCTGCAGTTCTCCCTTCTTCTGCTCTTCTTGGCCCTTCTTCTTTTGTTGTCAGGCGAATTCGAGTTCCTGGTGTTAGCGGACAACAAATACTCAATTATGGGATGTTAAGGGGAGTGAAAGTTAGTAGTCAATGAGCTAATTACCCTTGGGGTCTCTACGCCCCCTATATGACCACTGTAGGAAGCTGGCTCTCTTTATAGTGCACCAAAATGAGGTACACGTTCCAGAGCGACCAGGCGAGCCTCACTGGTTTACAGGGCTTAAAATAATAATCCCAAATGCTCTCTTTTGTGGTAGTGTGGGCGAGCAGTGTAGGCTTATCAGAGGATAGTGCTAAGCGTTTATTGCACACACAGTCATAAGTGTGACACACATGCAATAAAGAAATCCAACACCAATTTATAAAAAATAACAGATTTTTATATGAATTTAGACACCTTTTAAGTTAGTGATTTTTCAAGTCTTAGAAAATGCAATGCATTGCATCGTTAAAGCTGCAATGTTATCCTATGGGGGATAAACACATACTGTATTCAGTCACTTGGCAATGACTTATGGGACTGTTCTTCAGGACTTAAGATAAGTATGGGGCAAGGTCCAAGGTGGCATCACAGGTCACCTTGCTCGGCTCTGGGGCGTCCGGATGCAGAGGTGCTTTTCAGCATCTGGTGCCTCGTTTAAGTCAATGGGAATCGGTCCTGTTGAAAAGAGGCTGCAAGGAGGAACTGGGGGGCCAATCCGGTAGAACCCACAGGAGGGCTCAAGTCTTGGGCACACAGTGATACAATCGGTTCACTCTAACTCAGGCGCTTGTGTGCAGTGGGGCTTTGTCCAGCAGGGCAGCGTCGCTGTATACTCTTGCAGTTCTCGGTTCCGGTCAATCCGAGGCTCACTCTTGGTCTTGGGGACATAATGAAGAGACAGGGAAACAGGGCAGCGGGGCAACTCTGTGTTGACCTGGTGAATCCTGATGTCCCTCGACGGTAGGTCTTGATTTGTGCTGTTGGGAGTCCGGACTGGACTACCAACAAACCTTTGTTGCTGCAACTGCTCTGGTACCCAGGGTGTTGATGCTGGGCGACTCCTGGATGTCCTGGCATCTACAAACTCAGTAGGGAGATGGATCTGACCTCCTGGGGCACAAAGACTTTTCTCCTGCCGCTCTGTTCCTTCGGTGAGGCCGATGGTTGACAACATAGTGGACCGGCAGACGCTTTGCGGTGCCTGCAGATGCAGGGGAGCAGCTCCTCTACTCCAAGGGAGATCTTTCCTGGTTGTTGGGAGGTTGGGCAGTCCTCCAAGGGTTTTGGGGAGGGTGTCTAGTGCTTGTCGAAGTCGGTCCAGTGATGATCGAAGTGTAAGCAGCCTAGCAGGGTTTTTTGCCAATGTGTGGTATAAGTCTTCAGTTTGCGCTCTCTTCGGTCCTTCTTCTTTCTTCTTAGGTTCCCAGTAGTTTAATCTGATTTCCTGGGGGGTCCCCTAAATACTCAGTTTAGGGGCGTTAAGGGGAGTGAAAGGTAGTAGTCAATGGACGTCTTACCCTTCAGGTCACTACACCCTCTAGATGACCACTTCCTTTGGGGAGTGGACATCATCCTGTCCCAGAATTCTTAATTGAACCATGCACCAGATGGTGGAATTCCTATCTTCGTGTTCACTTCAGGCTGCTCACCCTAGAGGTGTGTCCAGCCTCGCAGTGCAACTCGCCTCTTGCATATCTAATTTTCCCACCTATCCTGGTGCCAAATGGGCCTTAGGGTAGGGGGTGGCATCCTCCAGGTCTGGGGGAGGCCAAGCTTGCATATCAAAGGTGGTGGGCTCTTTGAAGCTTCCTGCCTTGACACCCTAATTTACTAGCCATCTTGTTTGAAGGAGGTGTAAACACCTCCTGCCAGAGCAGGCATTGTTTCTAAACTCGTCTGTGATGGCTGGCTGGACAGGACCAGTCAGCCAGCACACTAGAGGACTAGTAGGTTTCAAGGGGTACCTCTAAGGTACCCTCTGGGTGCATGGATTAATAAATCCATCACTGGAATAGTGTAGGTTCATTAATACACGGTGTTTGATACCAAACACCACAGGTTTTAGTGAAGCCATTATGTAGCTGGGAAACTCGTTTAGACCAGTGCCCGGTACATACCTTAAGATGGCTTCCCTGTTGACTTGTAATGGAACTAGACATTACAGGGGCATATCTGCTCATGCAGATATGTCCTCACCTGTGCTATAATGCATCCGGCCTTAGGGCTCCAAGGCCTGCTGTAGGGGTGATTTGCACAAAGCCCATGCACTCTCTTTGGCAGGGCATCCAGGAGTGTGCCATGCCCTGTTTTCAACCATGGTTTGCACCGTCAAGCAGTCTGCAATGGCAGTCTGTGTGGAATTTGTGTGTGGGTCCATTAGGGTGGCACAATACATGTTGCAGTAGTTAGAGATCCTTTTGAGTGCCCATGCCCTAGGTACCCAGGGTACCATTTACTAGGGACTTAGAAAGGGTGCTAAAGTCTTTAGCCAACTGTGAAACAATTCGACATAACTTTGTTTTAAGGAAGGAGTACTGGCACTGAGGTCTGATTAGTAGGCCTAAGAGCACTGTCAGGGTCGATATTGAGCATTTAGCAGCTAAAAAAGAGGCAAAAAGTGGGGGGGGGGGGGAACTGCAACAAAAACCCAGTTTTCTACAACCACTTCCTGTGGGGAGTTGGCATAACCCTGTCCCAGAATTCCTATTTCCACCAAGATCTAAATGGTGGAACACTTATTTTGTAGCACACATCAGGCAGCCCACCTTATGGGTGTGACTGGCCTGGTGTTAATTTCCCTCCTGTCCTGGTGCCAAATGGGCCTCAGGGCAGGGGGTGGCTTCTCCCAGGTCTGGGGGAAGCCGGGCCGCTTATTAAAGGCGGCATGGGCTTTGAACTCCCTGGCTTTGGTATGCAGATTCACTAGCCATCCTGCTGGAGGAGGTGTAAACACCTCCTACTTGAGCAGGCATTGTTCCTTACCTCTTCGAGCGCGTGCTGTCACCCCCAGGGGGTCGGAAATCAGTCTGTGGTGGCAGGCTGGAAGATACCAGTCATCAAGCACACGAAGAGGCCGGTAGGGTTTCAGGGGCATCTATAAGGTGCCTTCTGGGTGCATATCTTTATAAATCCGCTACTGGCATCAGTACGGATTTATTAAGAAAAGTGTTTGTTTGATACCAAACACCATAGGTTTCAGTGAAGCCATCATGTAGCTGGTGAACCCATAATCATCAGTGCCTATTACATATACTTAAGGTGGTTTTCCTGTTAATTTGTGCTATCTAGTAATTGAACTAGACAGCACAGGGGCATATCTGCTCATGCAGATATGTTCACACATGTAATATAATGCACCCTGCCTTAGGAGTAAAAGGCCTGTTGTAGGAGTGACTTACATATATTGCGTGCAGTGTCTGTGGGCCGGGGTGCGTTTCATGTCGTGTTTTAACATTTGTTTGCATAATTTCACGCAGCCTGAAATGGCCGTCTGCATGAGTTTGGTGGTGGGTCCTTTAGGGTGGCACAATACATACTGCAGCCCTTAGGGACCCTCTTTAGTACCCAAGCCCTAGGTACCAGGGGCGCCATTTACTAGGAACTTACAGAGGTGCTAAAGGTCTTGCCAATTGGGGAACAATTGAACAGTTACATTGATTTGGGAAAGAGCACGGGCACTGGGGACCTGGTTAGCAGTAACCCAGTGCACTTAAGTCAAAACTGCATCAAATACCAGTCAAAAAGTGGGGGTGGCCATGTCAAAAAGGGGCACTTTTCTACAGGAGTCGATACACATGACCTATTAAAGGAGGTGTAACTGTACCTGGTGACTCGAAAGTCTTAGAATTAAAAAAACAAGTTGTAGTCGTTCAAACCCAACAATAGGTGGTAGGAGTATGCAGAGTTTGGTAATCTACAGCACTTTATGCTACAAATAGATGCTTACAAGGTAAGTAACATATTCCGTATGTGCAGTCCAAAATTCGCCAGTAGTCCTCGTATCTGAAAGAGACACGTTAGTGACAGATTCCTTACCTTAGAATATCCCCAGGCGTCAGGCTGGATCCGGAAAGTTTTTGCGTAGCAGTACCCTTGCGCGTCGGTAGGCGGAGTCGTGCGGCTCCGCGTCCGTCGTTGGCGTCGTGATCGCCGGGATGACGTCGCGGGCAGTACTTAGACGCCGCCCCTGCGCGCTGACGTCAGTTCTTCTTTTCCGCGCCAGTAAGCGCAGATCCGGGAAGAGCAGTGCCCTAGTCATTTTTTGACTATATTTTTGGTGATTTTTCACTGTTTTTTCTCACGAGTCTATCGACTCCGAAGGTGTCGGTATGGATGCCCGGCTTCAAGCCCTGCGACGTCTGTGGTCGTATGATGTCGATCACAGACCCGCATTTAGAGTGTCTCTACTGTCGCGGCCACGACACAAAGTCGTGCCCCGACTGCCGGGCCTTGCACCCGAAGGCTTTGCGAGAGCAGTCTCGAAAGCTCCTCGAGGTCCGGCAGTCGGCTCCGCGCCACACCAAGCCCCGGTCACGTGAGAGGTCAAGGGGCCGGTCGCGGAGTCCTCATCGGTCGTCGGGGTCCAAGTCTTCGCACTCCTCCGGTAAGTCGAAGCATAAAAAGTCTAAGAAGCGTCATCGCTCCACGACTTCGCCTCGCCGGTCTCGCGACTCGGCTAAGGCTCCTGTCGGCACCGTCCCCGCGGCTCCGGGAGTGCCTGTGGAGCCGCCCCCGCATTACCCGTCCTTCCCGGGTTCGGGGGCGACTCCTTCCGAGATACAGGAATTCCTGTCGGCCATGGCCCGCCTCTTCGGGCCTCAAGGTCCCCCCGGTGCACCTTCGGGCCCCGCGGGCCCTGATGGGGTTTCCCCGGCGCCGACGACGACTCCGGTCCCGGCGACGCCTGTCACACCAGCCTCGGTCCCGGCCCCGGCTTCGATCCCGGCTCCGGTGCTGCCGCTACCCCCATCGACGCCGGTTGACCTAACTACACCTCCGCCGGCGCCGATGTCTCCGGTGCCGTTTCCGACGCCGCCCGGGGCTCCGGGCGGCATCGTTCCCCGGTTCTCTCCGTATCCGGACACGGCGCCGGACCAGCGTCGCTCGACGCCGGCTCCGATGCCGTTGAGACCTTGGGTCCCCCGTGTCCCTCCTTCTCCTTATTTTGAACCTGAGGAGGACGAAGAGGACTGGGAGGGGTCGGAGGACCCTCTCACACGGCAGTGTGAGTACGAACAGGACTGGGCTGAGGAACTTGGGGATGCCAGTGGGCTGGACACCTCCCCTGACCCTGGCATGCTGTCTCCTCCTTCCGTGGCAACGGAGGAGGGAGCAAACTTTGCAACGGTGTTGCGTAGAGCAGCTGGGGCCTTACACCTCCAATTGCCTACAGTGGCCGTCAGGACTAACCTCCTGACGGAACTGCTTCAGCCGGCGGCTACCTCCTCGGAGCCACTGCTGCCGTTTAATGACGCACTTTCTGACGTTCTTTTGGGCACCTGGTCCAAGCCCGCCACAGGGGTTCCTGTGGATAGGAACGTGGCCCGACGCCATCGCCCGGGCGACCCCCTGTTCCTCTCCCAACACCCCACTCCTGAGAGCTTGGTTGTCCAAGCCTCTGCTTCCCAAACCGCCTTCCCTACCGCTCCTCCGGATAGGGAATCCAAACGCCTGGATCAATTTGGGAAGAAGGTCTTTTCTTCCTCCAGTGCTGGCTTGCGGTCTGTCAACACCGCTTGCCTTTTGGGCCGATATTCCCACTCTCTGTGGGACTCGGTGGCGCAAGCTTTGCCCCAGTGTCCTGAGGAGGTCAAGACACTGCTTTCCCGCGCCATTGCGGAAGGAAGAGATGCGGCTAAATTTACCATTAGATGTGGCCTTGATACCGCCGACTCGCTGGGTAGATCAATTGCAACAACAGTGGCGCTGCGCCGTCACGCCTGGCTGAGAACCACTGGTTTCTCGGGTGATGTCCAGAACACTCTTATGGACATGCCCTTTGATGGGGGTCGGTCTTTTTGGGAACAAGGCAGACCATGCGCTGGAGCGTTTTAAGGACTCACGGGCTACGGCCAAGTCCCTGGGCCTTTCTGCTGTACGCCCTCCGCAGCCATCTGCTTTTCGCCCCTTTTGTGGCCACGGAAGGGGCGCCCAGTCACGTCCGCTGCCCAGCCACCGGCCTGCGCAGCAAGCGTCTTCGCGTGGCCGAGGACGTGGCTCCCGCCGTGGCGGGTCAGGCAACCAGCGTGCGGGTCAGGCCACCAACCCCGCCCCGTCCGCGGCCTCCAAGCCCTCCTAGTCCTTCCTTTCAGGTGCACAGCACGCCAGTAGGGGGCAGGGTCCGCCATCACCTTCACCACTGGCGTACCATCACCTCGGACAGGTGGGTCTTGGACATTGTCCGAAGGGGCTACTCCCTCCCCTTCGAGACCATCCCCCCAGCCATGCCACCTCAATTCCACCGCATGTCAGGGGATCACTTGGTGCTTCTTCAGAAGGAAGTTGCGGCCCTCTTGGCCAAGAGGGCCATCGAGCGCGTTCCGACCCCAGAAGTAGGACGTGGTTGCTACTCCCACTACTTTCTGGTGCCCGACAAGGAGGACATGCGTCCTATCTTGGACCTCCGGAACGTCAATCGCTTCCTCCGGAAGGAGAAGTTCAAGATGCTCACCCTAGCTCAGGTCTTGACTGCCCTCGACCCTGGAGACTGGTTGGTAGCGTTGGACTTGCAGGACGCTTATTTTCACATCCCCGTCCTGCCGGCCCACCGGCGTTACCTGCGGTTCACGGTAGGCCTCGAGCATTTTCAGTTCACCGTGCTCCCCTTTGGCCTTACAAGTGCCCCTCGGGTGTTCACCAAAGTGATGGCGGTGGTCGCAGCTCATCTGCGCCGGGCAGGGGTTCCAGTCTTCCCCTACCTCGACGACTGGCTGCTGAAGGCGGGCTCGTCCCAGGCAGTCGTCTCCCACCTCCAGACTACGGCCGAACTCCTGCACTCGCTGGGGTTCTCCATCAATGTGCCGAAGTCGCATCTGATTCCTTCTCCACAGCTCCTTTTCATCGGAGCAGTTCTGGACACGACGCAGTTTCGGGTCTATCCTCCCGAACGGCCAGTCCGGGATATTCAGGCTATGATTCCGATCTTTCAGCCTTTATCCTGGGTTTCGGTACGGATGACCCTGAGGCTGCTGGGCCTCATGGCCTCCTGCATCCTGCTGGTCACTCATGCCAGATGGCATATGCGGGCTCTGCAGTGGGACCTGAAGTTCCAGTGGGTGCAGCACCAGGGCAACCTGTCCGATCACGTCCAGATCTCGGAGGGGACTGCAAAACAGTTGCAGTGGTGGCTCTCGAACCGGCAATGGGTCATGGGCAGATCCCTCTCCCTTCCCCAGCCAGAGCACACAGTTGTGACGGACGCGTCCCTTCTGGGATGGGGCGGTCACATGGGAGAGGCGGAGATCAGAGGCCTCTGGTCTCCGGCGGAGTCCCGGCTCCATATCAACCTTCTGGAGCTCCGGGCGATCCGGCTTGCACTCAAGGCATTCCTTCCCTCTGTCAAAGGGAAGGTAGTGCAGGTGTTCACAGACAACACCACCGCCATGTGGTACTGCAACAAACAAGGCGGGGTGGGGTCGTGGACCCTATGTCAGGAGGCTCTGCGCCTCTGGACATGGCTGGAACATCAGGGCATATTCCTGATGGTTCAACACCTGGCAGGTTCCCTGAACGCCAGGGCGGACGAACTCAGCCGCAGGTGCATGATGGATCACGAATGGCGTCTTCACTCGGAAGTGGCGCAAGGACTCTTTCTACAGTGGGGAGAGCCTTGGTTAGATCTATTCGCCACCGAAGAGAACGCGCAATGTCATCAGTTCTGCGCGTTGGAATTTCCAAGGCGGCACTCGCTCGGCGACGCTTTCGTCGCGAGTGGAGTTGCGGTCTGTTGTACGCTTTTCCGCCTATACCACTTCTGCCCAGAGTGTTGAAGAAGATTCGGCGCGACCGGGCCCAAGTCATCCTTGTGGCTCCGGACTGGGCTCGAAGAGATTGGTATCCCGAGCTACTCAGTATGAGCGTCGATCCCCCGATCCGTCTGCCTCTTCGGGAGGATCTTCTGTCGCAGCAGCAGGGGACGGTCCTCCACCCGAACCTGTCCAGTCTACACCTGCTTGCGTGGAGATTGAGCGGCGGCAGTTGATTCCTTTCGACTTGCCTCCCGAAGTTTGTGATGTGATTCTGGCAGCCAGGCGTCCCTCCACTAAGGTGGTATACGCCTGCAGGTGGAACAAGTTTGTGGCATGGTGCACAGCAAAGGCTGTGAATCCCCTCTCTGCCCCTCTTTCTGAGGTTCTTCTGTTCCTTCTTTCTCTGGCCCAACAGGGTTCTGCCCTGGGTACCATCAAGGGCTATCTTTGTGCAATCTCGGCCTTCCTCAGGCTCCCTGATCAGCCCTCTCTTTTTAAGTCCCCTGTTGTTAACAGGTTTCTAAAAGGCATTACACACCTCTTCCCTCCTGTTCCGTTTGTCATGCCTCAGTGGGACTTAAACTTGGTTCTTACCTTTTAATGTGCGCTCCCTTTGAGCCTCTACATAACTGTCCTCTTCGTCTTCTTACTTTGAAGACAGCCTTTCTGGTGGCCATCACCTCCGCTCGGCGGGTGAGTGAGCTCCAGGCTCTATCATGCAAACCTCCCTTTCTGTCTGTCCATCCAGACAAGGTTGTTCTTAGGACGCGTCCGTCCTTCTTGCCAAAGGTGGTTACTGCCTTCCACATTGGGCAGACCATCACTTTGCCCACCTTCTTTCCGCCTCCGCATCCTTCCAGAGAGGAAGAGAGGCTCCACCGTCTGGACCCAAAACGTGCGCTTTCCTTTTATATCAACCGCACACAACACTTCCGGGTGGATGACCAGCTCTTTGTTGGCTACATGGGCGCCAAAAAAGGTCGGGCGGTGCACAAGAGAACCATCTCCCGCTGGGTCACCTTGTGTATCAAAGCCTGCTATTCTTTGGCTAAGAAGGAGCCTCCTGTTGGGCTGCGGGCCCATTCCACCAGGGCAACGGCTGCTACCACGGCTTTAGGCCGCGGTGTTCCGCTGCAGGATATCTGTCAGGCAGCTACGTGGGCCTCGCTGCACACGTTTACCAAGCATTACTGCCTTGACAGCGAGGTCCGGAGGGACGGCTTCTTTGGCCGTTCTGTCCTCCGGGACTTCCTTGTCTGATCTTTGTTCGCAGACCCACCACCGGGGTTGGTATTGCTGGGGTATCTATTCTAAGGTAAGGAATCTGTCACTAACGTGTCTCTTTCAGATGCACAAGTTACTAACTTGTGTAACGATATATCTGTAAGAGACAGTAGTTCGTGACAGATTCCTACCGCCCACCCATCCTCCCCGTTCTGCGAACTGATTTCTAGGGTTAAGGACATCCCTTTCAGGGCCCTAGTATTTTTCAGACACCTATGTCAGCTTCTTGCATGGCTCTGCGTTCCTGGCGCGGAAAGTCGTGTACAGAACTGACGTCAGCGCGCAGGGGCGGTGTCTAAGTACTGCCCGCGACGTCATCCCGGCGATCTCGACGCCGACGACGGACGCGGAGCCGCACGACGCCGCCTACCGACGCGCAAGGGTACTGCTACGCAAAAACTTTCCGGATCCAGCCTGACGCCTGGGGATATTCTAAGGTAAGGAATCTGTCACTAACTACTGTCTCTTACAGATGTATCGTTACACAAGTTAGTAACTTGTGCTTTAGCACAAAAATGTATTTGAGGCCTTACCGCATATTTGCTGCAAAAGATGTTTTTCAAAATTGCTTAAATCACTGGTATCAACACCAAGATTTTAAAGGAGTCTTGTGATTTTAGTAAATAGATGCCACAGGCCAGCACCTCACTCTGAAAAGTGTTGCAGCTCCAGAGTCTAATGCGTTTTACCATCTGCCGCTTTTATGGTCAGATCAGTATCCTGGCCACAATCCTGTCTTAAAGAGCATGGTCAAGATTATGACATTTACAAACAATCGCTGTTATTCCATTAAAAAAATCACCCATGCCTTATGTCCATTAAAGCTAGGCGTGTACCTAAAGTTGGTTGTTCTAAAAATTGGGTTGTGGTTATAAAACTCTTTGGAAGCACTGTTCTACACCATATACTAAAGACTTAATGGCAAATTAAAGGTACTTTACTCTTGGATAGCAGTGCTCAGTTCTAAAGCCAGCAAATATATAGAGCCTAGCAAAAAATGAAAAATCTGGGGTGACAATGCAGAAGATGCAGATTTTTTACAAAGGTGGAAAAGTACAGAATGCAAATAAATATTTCATAACTTGTGTCCAAAGAAAAGGGCCAAGGTTAACAACAGCCATTTACGATGTGCGTATGCTGGGCTTTCAAACCTTAAACTTTGCTATGCAAGTAATACTTCTGTCTTAGCCTGCTGCTCGAACATCCATGAGTCTGAAGGAAAGGAACACTGGATGTACTAGTATGAAAGAACTAAGTTTACCTGGTAACGTTTTATGCAGAGTAAGGAAAACTTTGCTTACCATGACAAACTGAGTTAGAAATGAAAACAAGAAAAGCACTGGCGCTTTAGAGAACCCACTTTATGGGTCTTAGACAGTCTCTTGTTTGTCATCACAAGTTAAACAAAAGAAGTCACAACTTAATCTTCTATCATATGACAAGGTTTCATTCAGAAATTGACCTAGCCTAAAATGTAAATATTAACAGATTTTTTTTCTTGAGTTTGATCTTGAACAATGTTGAACACAACCTATAATGAACTTTGACTGTTTTTCTTAGGCTGGCCAAAACTCAAATGGGTTGTAACCGACTCAAGGTATCTCTCCAAGTCACCCAAGGACTGGCAGCCACACATCTCTGTAGCAGGAACGGAACCAGCCTATATCGAGGTAAAGATAAGCATGCGCCAGCTGGTGGGCAGGCTCGAGATAAAGATGTAGTAACAGTTAGTGTAGATTTTTACGCATAATGCTGATTATTACAGGAAACACATAATTCGGTGTGTGGATTTGTGCAACAGTGATTGCATTTATGAAAGCAGCTGAAAACAATCTAATGTTTGTGTTTGTACTGTGAAAGATTTAATAAATTCACTTGAAGTTGTAATTTTACATTGTAGCACAATTTTAATCAATTCTTCTCACTAAGCCTAGCTTATGACCTCCTTTGGTGAGAAAAGGCAATATAAACCTGACACACATTGCTCATTTTCCATCAAATATTTTGTGATAAGTCTTCCACTCAAACAATACCTGATTGTTATTTTCCTCCTAAAGGTAAAAGCTTGTTAGCATTGGTCATTGATGGGCTTATTTAGACCTATGAGTTAGTTCTGAAACATGTAAAATTGTACTCCTATGTTAGCCTATGCACTTACAATCAGGTTTCCTGCATCATCAGTGCATAAACTAGAATTGTATGCAGAAGTGGTAGAAGTACTGGTTGTTCACACTGTTCATCAGTGATAAATGCGATATTATAAGGTTTTAATTAAGTGCTATAATCTGAAAGAGACACGTTAGTGACAGATTCCTTACCTTAGAATATCCCCAGGCGTCAGGCTGGATCCGGAAAGTTTTTGCGTAGCAGTACCCTTGCGCGTCGGTAGGCGGTGTCGTGCGGCTCCGCGTCCGTCATCGGCGTCGAGATCGCCGGGATGACGTCGCGGGCAGTACTTAGACGCCGCCCCTGCGCGCTGACGTCAGTTCTTTCTTTTTCCGCGCCAGTAAGCGCAGATCCGGGAAGAGCAGTGCCCTAGTCATTTTTGACTAAGTTTTTGGGTGATTTTTCACTGTTTTCTCCAAGTGTCTCGACTCCGTAGGTGTCGGTGGGGATGCCCGGCTTCAAGCCATGCGACGCCTGTGGTCGAATGATGTCGATCACAGACCCGCATCAGGAGTGTCTTTACTGCCTCGGCCGCGACCACGACACGAAGTCGTGCCCCGACTGCCGGGCCTTGCACCCGAAGGCTTTGCGAGAGCGGTCTCGAAAGCTTCTCGAGGTCCGGCAGTCGACTCCGCGCCACGCCAAGCCCCGGTCACGTGAGAGGTCGAGGGGCCGGTCGCGGAGTCCTCATCGGTCGTCGGGATCCAAGTCTTTGCACTCCTCCGGTAAGTCGAAGCATAAGAAGTCTAAG
The DNA here is from genome assembly GCA_963921515.1 of Calotriton arnoldi. Lineage (NCBI taxonomy): Eukaryota > Metazoa > Chordata > Amphibia > Caudata > Salamandridae > Calotriton > Calotriton arnoldi. The sequence goes on from CAWUFW010003218.1 coordinate 1,830,902, forward strand.
AAGCGTCATCGCTCGACGACTTCCCTTCGCCGGTCTCGCGACTCGGCTGAGGGTCCTGTCGGCACCGTCCCCGCGACGCCGGGAGTGCCTATGGAGCCGCCCCGCATTACCCGTCCTTCCCGGGTTCGGGGGCGACTCCAGCGGAGATACAGGAGTTCCTGTCTGCCATGGCCCGCCTCTTCGGGCCTCAAGGTCCCCCCGGTGCGCCTTCGGGCCCCGCGGGCCCTAGTGGGGTTCCTACGGCGCCGCCGGCGACTCCGGTCCCGGCGCCGCCAGCGACACCAGCCCCGGTCCCGGCCTCGACCCCGGCTCCGGTGCTGCCACAACCCCGATCGACGCCGGTTGACCTGACGACACCTCCACCGGTGCCGTTCCCGACGCCGCCCGGAGCCCCCCGGTTCTCTCCGGATCCGGACATGGCGCCGGACCGGCGTCGCTCGACGCCGGCTCCGACGCCGATGGGACCTTGGGTCCCGCATGTCCCTCCTCCATACTTTGAACCAGAATTGGAGGACGCAGAGGACTGGGAGGGGTCTGATGACCCTCTCACACAGCAGTGTGAGTTTGATCAGGACTGGGCTGAGGAGCTTGGGGATGCCAGTGGTTTGGACACCTCCCCTGACCCTGGCATGCTGTCTCCTCCTTCCGTGGCAACGGAGGAGGGAGCAAACTTTGCAACGGTGTTGCGTAGAGCAGCTGGGGTCTTACACCTCCAGTTGCCTACGGTGGCTGTCAGGACTAACATCCTGACAGAAGTGCTTCAGCCGGCGGCTACCTCCTCGGAGCCACTGCTGCCGTTTAACGAGGCGCTTTCCGACGTTCTTTTGGGCACCTGGTCCAAGCCCACCACAGGGGCTCCTGTGGATAGGAACGTGGCCCATCGCCCTGCTCCGGGCGACCCCCTGTTCCTCTCCCAACACCCCACCCCTGAGAGCTTGGTGGTCCAAGCCTCTGCTTCCCAAAGCGCCTTCCCTACCGCTCCCCGGATAGGGAATCCAAACGCCTGGATCAATTTGGGAAGAAGGTTTTTTCTTCCTCCAGTGCTGGCTTGCGGTCCGTCAATACCACTTGCCTCTTGGGCCGATATTCCCACTCCCTGTGGGATTCGGTGGCGCAAGTTCTGCCCCAGTGTTCTGAGGAGGTCCAGACACTGCTTACCCGCGTCATTGCTGAGGGAAGAGATGTGGCAAAGTACACCATCAGATGTGGCCTTGATACCGCCGACTCGCTAGGCAGGTCGCTTGCGACGACAGTGGCGCTGCGCCGTCACGCCTGGCTGAGAACCACTGGTTTCTCGGGTGATGTCCAAAACACTCTTATGGACATGCCCTTTGATGGGATCGGTCTTTTTGGAAGCAAGGCAGACCATGCGCTGGAGCGTTTTAAGGACTCGCGGGCTACTGCTAAGTCCCTGGGCCTTTCTGCTGTACGCCCTCCGCAGCCATCTGCTTTTCGCCCCTTTCGTGGACACGGAAGGGGCGCCCAGTCACGTCCGCTGCCCAGCCACCGGCCCGCGCAGCAAGCGTCTTCGCGTGGCCGAGGACGTGGCTCCCGCCGTGGCGGGTCAGGCAACCAGCGTGCGGGTCACAAACCCCGCCCCGTCCGCGGCCTCCAAGCCCTCCTAGTCCTTCCTTTCAGGTGCACAGCACGCCAGTAGGGGGCAGGGTCCGCCATCACCTTCACCACTGGCGTGCCATCACCTCGGACAGGTGGATCTTGGACATTGTCCGAAGGGGCTACTCCCTCCCCTTCGTGACCATCCCCCCCAGCCATGCCACCTCAATTTCACCGCATGTCAGGGAATCACTTGGTGCTTCTTCAAAAGGAAGTTGCGGCCCTCTTGGCCAAGAGGGATTCGAGCGCGTTCCGACCCCAGAAGTAGGACGTGGTTGCTACTCCCACTACTTTCTGGTGCCCAAAAAGGACAAGGAGGACATGCGTCCTATCTTGGACCTCCGGAACGTCAATCGCTTCCTCCGGAAGGAGAAGTTCAAGATGCTCACCCTAGCTCAGGTCTTGACTGCTCTCGACCCTGGAGACTGGATGGTAGCGTTGGACTTGCAGGACGCATATTTTCACATCCCCGTCCTGCCGGCGTTACCTGCGGTTCACGGTAGGCCTGGAGCATTTTCAGTTCACCGTGCTCCCTTTTGGCCTTACCAGCGCCCCTCGGGTGTTCACGAAAGTGATGGCGGTGGTCGCAGCCCATCTGCGCCGGGCAGGGGTTCCAGTCTTCCCCTACCTCGACGACTGGCTGCTGAAGGCGGGCTCGTCCCAGGCAGTCGTCTCCCACCTCCAGACAACGGCCGAACTCCTGCACTCGCTGGGGTTCTCCATCAACGAGCCGAAGTCGCACCTGATTCCTTCTCCACAGCTCCTATTCATCGGAGCAGTTCTGGACACAACGCAGTTTCGGGTTTATCCTCCCGAACGGCGAGTCCGGGATATTCAGGCTATGATTCCGATCTTTCGGCCTTTATCCTGGGTTTCGGTACGGATGACCCTGAGGCTGCTGGGCCTCATGGCCTCCTGCATCCTGCTGGTCGATCATGCCAGATGGCATATGCGGGCTCTGCAGTGGGACCTGAAGTTCCAGTGGGCGCAGCACCAGGGCAACCTGTCCGATCACGTCCAGATCTCGGAGGGGACTGCAAAACAGTTGCAGTGGTGGCTCTCGAACCGGCAATGGGTCATGGGCAGATCCCTCTCCCTTCCCCAGCCAGAGCACACAGTTGTGACGGATGCGTCCCTTCTGGGAAGGGGCGGTCACATGGGAGAGGCGGAGATCAGAGGCCTCTGGTCTCCGGCGGAGTCCCGGCTCCATATCAACATTCTGGAGCTCCGGGCGATCCGACTTGCACTCAAGGCATTCCTTCCCTCTGTCAAAGGGAAGGTAGTGCAGGTGTTCACAGACAACACCACCGCCATGTGGTACTGCAACAAACAGGGCGGGGTGGGGTCGTGGACCCTATGTCAGGAGGCTCTGCGCCTCTGGACATGGCTGGAACATCAGGGCATATTCCTGATGGTTCAACACCTGGCAGGTTCCCTGAACGCCAGAGCGGACGAACTCAGCCGCAGGTGCATGATGGATCACGAATGGCGTCTTCACTCGGAGGTGGCGCAAGGTCTCTTTAAGCAGTGGGGAGAGCCTTGGTTAGATCTGTTCGCCACCGAAGAGAACGCGCAATGTCAGCAGTTCTGCGCGTTGGAATTTCCAAGGCAGCACTCGCTCGGCGACGCTTTTCGTCGCGAGTGGAGTTGCGGTCTGTTGTACGCCTTTCCGCCTATACCACTTCTATACTATACTGAAGAAGATTCGGCGCGACCGGGCCCAAGTCATTCTTGTGGCTCCGGACTGGGTTCGAAGAGTTTGGTATCCCGAGCTACTCAGTATGAGCGTCGATCCCCCGATCCGTCTGCCTCTTCGGGAGGATCTTCTGTCGCAGCAGCAGGGGACGGTCCTCCACCCGAACCTGTCCAGTCTACACCGGCTTGCGTGGAGATTGAGCGGCGGCAGTTGATTCCTTTCGACTTGCCTCCCGAAGTTTGTGATGTGATTCTGGCAGCCAGGCGTCCCTCCACTAAGGTGGTATACGCCTGCAGGTGGAACAAGTTTGTGGCATGGTGCACAGCAAAGGCTGTGAATCCCCTTTCTGCCCCTCTTTCTGAGGTTCTTCTGTTCCTTCTTTCTCTGGCCCAACAGGGTTCTGCCCTGGGTACCATCAAGGGCTATCTTTGTGCCATTTCGGCCTTCCTCAGGCTTCCTGATCAGCCCTCTCTTTTTAAGTCCCCTGTTGTTAACCGGTTTCTTAAAGGCATTACTCACCTCTTTCCTCCTGTTCCGTGTATAATTCCTCAGTGGGACTTAAATTTGGTTCTTACCTTCTTAATGTGCGCTCCCTTTGAGCCTCTGCATAACTGTCCTCTTCGTCTTCTGACTCTGAAGACAGCCTTTCTGGTGGCCATCACCTCCGCTCGGTGGGTGAGTGAGCCCCAGGCTCTTTCATGCAAACCCCCCTTTCTGTCTGTTAATCCAGACAAGGTTGTTCTTCGGACGCGTCCGTCCTTCTTGCCAAAGGTGGTTACTGCCTTCCACATTGGGCAGACCATCACTTTGCCCACCTTCTTTCCGCCTCCGCATCCTTCCAGAGAGGAAGAGAGGCTCCACCGTCTGGACCCCAAACGTGCGCTTTCATTTTACCTCAACCGCACACAACAGTTCCGGGTGGATGACCAGCTCTTTGTTGGCTACGTGGGCGCCAAAAAAGGTCGGGCGGTACACAAGCGGACCATCTCCCGCTGGGTCATCTTGTGTATCAAGGCCTGTTATTCTTTGGCTAAGAAGGAGCCTCCTGTTGGGCTGCGTGCCCATTCCACCAGGGCTACGGCTGCTACCACGGCTTTAGGTCGCGGTGTTCCGTTGCAGGATATTTGTCAGGCAGCTACGTGGGCCTCGCTGCACACGTTTACCAAACATTACTGCCTTGACAGCCAGGTCCGGAGGGACGGCTTCTTTGGCCGTTCTGTCCTCCGGGAGTTCCTTGTCTGACTCTATTCGCAGACCCACCACCGGGGTTGGTATTGCTGGGGTATCTATTCTAAGGTAAGGAATCTGTCACTAACGTGTCTCTTTCAGATGCACAAGTTACTAACTTGTGTAACGATATATCTGTAAGAGACAGTAGTTAGTGACAGATTCCTTACCGCCCCACCCATCCTCCCCGTTCTGGGAACTGATTTCTAGGGTTAAGGACATCCCTTTCAGGGCCCTAGTATTTTTTCAGACACCTATGTCAGCTTCTTGCATGGCTTTGCGTTCCTGGCGCGGAAAGTCGTGTACAGAACTGACGTCAGCGCGCAGGGGCGGTGTCTAAGTACTGCCCGCGACGTCATCCCGGCGATCTCGACGCCGACGACGGACGCGGAGCCGCACGACGCCGCCTACCGACGCGCAAGGGTACTGCTACGCAAAAACTTTCCGGATCCAGCCTGACGCCTGGGGATATTCTAAGGTAAGGAATCTGTCACTAACTACTGTCTCTTACAGATATATCGTTACACAAGTTAGTAACTTGTGCATCCGCACCTGCAGACAGTAATGTCTGTTAAATTCCAACCCATCAGTTATAAATAGAGCCACTGGAATTATGCAGCAGGGGAGGACAAAATTATGCGGTTGAGTTGATTTAATTATGTGGTAAGAGAAAGCAAATTATGCAGCGTAATGCGGCACATTTTGTGATAGTATTATTGTCATTTTTACAAATGTGAGCTCTGTCTGAGCAAAGGTTTCATAACCTTAGTACAAGTTTAATAAATACTTCAGTAAGCAACTATAAGGTGACCAGTAAACCTTTGCAAAGGGCCTTCCGCTGTGCAGCAACACATGTTGCTGAGTTTTTAGTTACTTTTGACTCAGAGTTAGTAAATATTTTTGGGGGATACAACACGCACATTATGAAGAAGATGATGGATTATGTGGCAAATACGGCAAGTTCATAGACACCTGGAAAACATTGCAGCTGCAAAATCATATATTTACAGTGGCCCTGGTTATAGTCCGTTGCTGGTTGTTCAGGCCCATAATGAGGGATAATGAACAGCCATTATTGCTGTTCAAGGAATGATCAATAAGGCTATTAGCGCTTCCTAAACACCTTGTAGGAAGCATTGTCTCACATGCAGGCGAGATCAAGAAAGCTGCTCTAACAGATAGATGCTTTTTACATCTCAGCTGACAAGAACTGTTGTTTCCAATGCCTTATATAAACTTAGAGTATGCTTTGGATCAGGCCCCCTTTGTCATGATTGGGTGGCTTTGATATCTATCAAACTTCCTTGCTCCTGAATCAATGGTTTTCCTCTCTGTTCTTGGTTTTGTCCACCCATAGGCTTTTCGTGTTCACAGTGTAATGATAATGAGTTTTATCTTTCCTCTGCGTATTTGAAGGAACTATAATTTTTCATTTTGCCATTGAACACTCCATGGTAGTAAATTTCCTAGCTCTGTTCCCCTTTATCCATTTCCTGTGCTCTTCTTGCTATCCACCCACCCTATCCATTCCCAAAGTTATACATTTCTTAAATTGTTATCCTTAAATTTATATGTTGTGGGCCTAGCATCTGCAAAGTGCTGCCAGGCTGCTCGTTTCATTTTTCTTCCTTGATTGTTCTTTGTCTGTGCTTGTTTTTGTTTGTAACATGCTATTTTCACCTCATTACCCCTCTCCTATTCTTCTTGTCCCTCTTCCCATCTCTGTGCTTGTTATACTTTTAAAAATAAATAGATTATGTATCTTTAATTTTTTTTAAACATTTTTAAAACTTTTTTTATGAGTATCAGGGAGCTGAAAAGTGCTTCAGGCTTCTCGCCCCCCCCTCACACCCCCACCCACATTTTATTTCCAGACCGTCCGCCATATTATAACAGTAAACTAAAATTTCCAAAATACGTCATGATGCAAGCACCACAACGCACATGTACGTATCGCAGGCCATTTTGCATTACATTTTCTTTAGTAGAAAAGCCCATTCCAACATTGTTGCTCATTTTAAGAATTTTCCACTGCTTATTTTCTGAGCAACGGCGGTTCTGTTGATTTCCTGGTACCCCTGCTAAAAGACAATGCTTGTTTGCATACTTGCTGCAACGAAAGTTCAACAACAATTTAAACTCTGAAGGCCGCAACCTTAGGGCAGTTGAACGATCCTGGAAATCCAATCCCTCCTCGGACCGACTAAAACTCCTTAGAGATGTTAGGAGCTCCTACAACAAACAAATCATGAGCGCTAAGGCTGATTACTTTATAATCCATCTTGATCATGCTGCTAACCGCCCCAATAAACTTTTTTAGCTGGTCAAACAACAATCAGTGGTAGCTCCAAACCACTCTGATTCGGGAGGCAGCCCACCCTCATGCGACGAACTGGCTGCTTTCTTCACAGAGAAAGCAAGTCTCATCAACATTGATCTCGCTTCTAAAAAAGCTCTACCTCCATCCTCGGGGTCCGCACCACCTCCTGACCTCTTTGAGAAGCTCAGCCTGAACACCAAAAACAATGCATCATGGGGCACCTTCACTCCCCTCAATGAAAAAGACATCAACAAGATTATTCAGAGTATCAACCCATCTAATCATTTCAGCGACCCGTTGCCTCCTTCCATCTTCAAAGAAATCAAGAATGTCCTCATCCCCACCTGGACAAGGATTGTAAACGCTTCACTGTCACAGGGCTCATTTCCAGAGTGCTTAAAAGCAGCTCAGGTATCACCCATACTAAAAAAACCTAATGCTGATAGGGCTGACTTTAACAACTTCCGCCCTATATCCAACATCCCCACCCTAGCCAAACTCCTAGAAAAATGCGTCCAATCCCAACTCTGTGCGCACATAGAGAATTTCCAACTCCTAGACCAGCATCAATCTGGCTTTCGGAGGGGGCACAGCACTGAATCGGCTCTCATTCACGTCTTGGATGACATTTTAAAAATGCTCGACCAAAATGAATCCTGCCTCCTAATCCTCCTTGACCTTTCCTCCGCTTTCGACACGGTCAATCACGATAACCTCATTTCCATTCTGAAGAACAGGATGGGATTCTCTGGTCAGGTGTTACAATGGTTCTCGTCTTTCCTCCACCACAGATCACAAAGAGTCAAGGTGAACCACACTCTCTCCCAGTCCTCTCCAGTACTCATGGGCGTCCCCCAAGGGTCCGCCCTATCTCCTATACTCTTCAACCTGTTCTTGGAACCTTTAGCTAATACACTAAATTCCACGAACATTCTCTTCCATATGTATGCGGACGATACACAACTTTATTTGAAACTCTCCTCCCGGGACAACATCATCTCACTCAACTCTATCCTAACGTCTACTCAAAACTGGTTAACCGAGAACCACCTCCTGCTCAACACCTCCAAAACAGAATTCCTTCTCATCTCTCTTCCGAACCACATCCCCAAGCCAGACCTTTGGTTGAATCACCTCACTGCCTTCAACTGCTCCCCCCTCATTATAGATTCAGCCAAATCTCTCGGAATCACCCTGGACAAGCATCTGAACATGAAGAATCATATCTGCAATGTGTGTAAGGGAGCTAATCACTTGATGAGGACACTCAGAAATATTAAACCATTCCTTCCACAATCTGACTTCAAGCAGGTGGTCCAAGCGCTTGTGTTGCCGAGACTTGACTATGGCAGCTTTACGAAGCTCGAATTCAGCTAAAGATGGCTTGTCTGGCACACAAAGCCCTCCATCTCAAAACCCCCAGTTACCTAGCGCAAAAACTTGATCTGTCCGGGGGTGGTAGACCCTCAAGAAGTGCGAACTCTTTTCTCTTGAAACCACAAATCTATAGCAAAAAGAGAACCTGCCAACGAACCTTCTCCAGCGCTGCCCCGAAGATCTGGAACTCTCTTCCTCCGGAAGTACGCAGAATCTCCTCCACGGCTGCTTTCAAACTGGAAGCCAAAAGATTCCTAATGAACAAGTTTTTACCTTAAATGGGTTATGATCACCTGCTCGAAGTATCTGATCCTACAACTGTTAGACCTTCATTTGATGCTACTCTCCCTTACCTCATCGTTTGCCCCCTTCTTAGCCAGCTATGTATTAGCTGTTGTTTTATTCTCCTTTGACCCCTTTGTACTGTAATTACTCATGTTTATTGTGCTTTTTTGATGTCAATATTGCATTTATTACCTTCCTTCCTTCCTTTTGTAAAGCGCTCTGATATCTTTCGGGATCGTGTTCGCGCTATATAAAACTTTATAAATAAATAGAAAAAACAAGCCTTATCTAACAAAGACATACAGAAGAATGTTTTATTTTTCACTTCCTATGCAGTGGATAGGGTTTACTTTCACTTACAGACAGTTTTGTCTAAATCTTGTGTACAGAAGAACAGAAGTTTGACCTTCAGCAGTGGCACTTGGAAAGAAAATGGAATGCTGTGGCTCAGAACTCATTCTATCTGGCTCTACTACAGTTAGCCAAAAAATTAGGGGTTAAGCAGGACATGACTCAACCAGCACACCCGATGGACCGGGAAGCTGGCAGTCACAAAATGTTCTCTGAGAGGGCCTGGAATGATAACTATGGCTGCACAGGGTGCATTCTGATTGGCTGTCCAGGTTCTATTGTTCCAATCCGGGTGCAAATAATGCATACAGGCCTGCTGCATTATTAGCACACACTATCTGCACTTATATGAATATATCATCTAGGTATTGACAGTTAGGCATTCAGATGTTTGTTCCACCTGTCTGTTTTTTTTTATACACAATTTTATTGCTTTTATGAGCAACAAAGTAAACAGTGCAGCACTGTGACATACAAAAGAGCTGAATACATTCTCAGAATTTTCCCCCTTGGGGCCATGCAGTAGGCGAGAACAATGCTGCCCCTCTGTGCCTGTCCACCGTCAGTTATGGAGCCTCAGCCTATCAAGCCCAACCACTTGCCCCATATGCGTTCGTGTTTGGCCGGGCAGCCTCTTGCCTCATATGCAGTTTTTTCTTGGATGGCGCACCAATCTACTCTTTTACGACACTTCATGATAGATGGAGATGCCGAGCTCTTCCAGGCCGCCTCAGTGTCCATTTTGGCCACCAAGATGGCTGCCCTCAGGAACAATCTGTCAGAACGAGAACCATCCATCCCCTCCATCACCCCCAGGAGAAGGGCAAGAGGACTTCCACATCTGTCTGTTACTTCAACAGATTGGGATATTGTTACATCACAGTTTGGTTCTTCACAGCAGCACATTAGAATTTTGTTTGTAATCTTGACAGCACTAATTAATCAATTTGGTACATAGCATCATAAAATGTCCTCTTTTGGTTGCATTGGCACAACCCTGTTGGATATTAGACTTTGAGAGCAACCTCATTCAAATAAGCAAGAATTAAAATGCTCAGATGATCATTCCTATAGGAACCCTAGAGGAACTAGAACTCTTAATTCTGATAACCGCATTCCTCAATTCTGATTCTTGGATATTCTGTGGCTGCTAGCAGAGCGTAGCGTGATAAGATGATATTGGCTCACATTCAAATCTCACTCAGTTATTTCTATTTGTGTTCATCAGTACAAGACAAGTAAAGAAGGCAGTGTGATGGGGGTGACAATATCTCGAATCGCAATGTTGTCTCAAAGTCAAGCTCTCTCTCAGGCCTGCACCTATACTGAAGGTAGGTCCTTGTGAAACACTTTGTGGGGAGAGTCCTAAAACATGTTGGAAACAATGCTAGAACCCTTGCACCACCCCTTTTAGTAGTGCGAAGTACACTGGTTTCCCACCTTTATAAACTCAGAGCAATTGCTTTTTGGGTGGCCATGGGGCTCTCAATAAAATGCTATTTTTTGTTAAAAAAATAATTTATGTACTTATATTTCACAAAATTTCGAAGAGCCAGATATTACTGAACATTGAAATAAATTCTGAATGCTATTGAGTTAATTTAATATTAATTTTGCTCACAGAGTAAGATTCTTTTTCAACAGCATGTTTATAAAATTGTTGACATGAGTTACTGTTACCACTTGCTCTGCAGTATAACATTTTAATGGCACATATCAGTGTAAACCATTGATGCTTCAATATGGATGGCATGCTCATTTCGTTTTCCTGTCTCGATGCTTGCTGTAATCTGTAATTGTGCTGTAATCTGTAATTGTAAGATTATTCTTCATCTCTACATTCATTCAATGCCCATTGAAGCTCGCATGGTATACTTTCTTACTCTGTTTGAACAGTTATCAGACAACTGCTCCCCTAACATTTTCTACATGTAAGGTTAACAGTGGCAGGGGTGCAGGTTTCAGTGGCAAGCAGCACAAGAATACATGGTCTCCATTTATAGATTAAGATATGATGACTGACTCCATTTTGTATACTCCAAACCCCCACTTATAAGAAGAGACTATGCTCCTGTGGCTGACTTAAGATGGAAGGGTTTCTGGAATGCAAGGAGGTTGAGAGGAATATGATGGTCTAAATGTTGATCTTTGTTTTTCTTTTTAGTTGCTTCCGGTTTGTTTTTCTTTAATAGATCAAAATCTGTGAAAGACAGAAAAAGGTATTGCAGAATGTATGCTATAAAACATACAGTTGATTTCAGACCAGACATTGCACCGCAAAGGTTGATGGGGAATCCTTCTCTCTGTTCCCAAACAATGTAGAAATTTCTCAATCCCTTTAGTACACTCCTCCAAAACCATTCTATACATGTTTGTTATTAAGAATAATAGATAAGTCACCTTCTTGTGAAAGCAAAGCTATTCTTGCTGAAGACTCCCTTTTTTCTGTAAGGTGAAACGATTGTCAACGTGCTCGACTTCAAGAGAGATGCTGGTTTATGGCACGGGATATTGACGGTAAGTTGAAATCTTCTTTTTCATAAACCACGATTTAATCTGCTTTCGATGTATACTAGTGTAACAACTGGTGTGTGCATAATAGATTGCTAGACAAGTAATCCATTATCTGGTACAAATAACTTATTAAACATAACTTGCTTGTCAGAGGCAATATTCTTTTATGTGATGTTCACCAGTGTGATATGGTAATATGGAGATCAATTTTAAATTTCATTAACGTTTTATATGGGGACTATCAACACATTTCAGCCAAAACATGTAACTTTATAAAAGCAGAGTCAGGATGCTCTCCGGTGCACACTAAATTGTCAACCTATTAACTTGATAACCACATACAAGAGAGGGAAACTGCATGCTGGAAACCACTTTCAAGACGAATATTAATTTTTCAGGATGAGCTTGCTTTGGTTTGTTAAATTACATGATGAAGCACTAATGTATGCCCACAGGCTTCTTGTCGCTCCTGTATTGAAGCAAACGGGTATCCCCTTTCCTTCACTGCCAGAGCTTACCTTAATAAGTAGGTTTTCACTGACGTAAAGGACAACAAGCTACTCTGAGTCTGAAACAAATTTGCAAATGCCTTCCACAATAGTGGTGCCAATACCGAAAAAGCTATACGTCCAGTTGTGGCTTGTCTTACTTTGGGGACATATAGCAGATGTTGCTTGTTCAGTCTAAGGTTTCTAGTGCCTATTTGGCACAAAAACATACTCTGGGCAAAGGATTGGCCTTCTCCATCAGCAGCTTTATAACAAAGATAAAACACTTTAAACTTCATACATCTCAAGTGGAAGCCAGTGAAGAGCTTTTTGTTCTCTTGAAATAGCGTCCTGAAAAATGCTCCAACTGCATCATTTTGCGCCCATTAAAGCTTACCAATATGCCTTACTAGCAACCCCAGAGTAACATGAATGTGCATTGCCTAGCTGTGAGTTAATCGCTGTGTTAGCAGCAATAGCTCAGCTGTCATTAAGAATAAATGCAAGCATTTTTTTCGGAGTAACCTCGGGGCAGAAAATATGTAGAACTACAGAAATTATTTGTGGAATGCAACTGAGCTCTTTTATCAATCAGAACTTCAAGGTTTTTGCTCTTACCTGTAGCGACAGGCGGGATGTCAAGCTTCACCAATCACAAGGTGGGCGACCAAGGATTGATTTTTCCCAGAAATGATCACCTCCTTTTTGCTCAATTAAGTCGAATTATGTTTGTTGTCCATGAATGTTTCACTGCCAAATGGCCGTTAATGGATCGATTTCTTAAATCATAATTTTCCTTATTGCAGAATTAAAAAAATGAGTGTGCATAGGATACATTTTAAAATGAAGACTTTTAACTATAGATGCATGGGGTTTCATTCATACATATTAAATATAATTGGCCACAGGGCTGATCCCTGCGGGACCCAGCATCTTTTTGGATACAGACTAGATTTACAGGATAGTAGTTACACCATAAATGCTCTATCTTGTAAAAATGAGAGAAAACAGTTGACACCAGATCCATTAATGTCCAGTCCCTCCATCCACTTAATTACTTAGAGTTAGATGGTAAATTGTATAAAAAGTGGTTGAGAGATCAAGCATTATCAGACAATCGTGATTACCTTTGTCCAGTTCTAATCTTATTACATTAAGGGCATCTACTAATTCAGACTCTGTTCCTTGTCTTGGACCAAACCCCATTGGAGTTTCATCAAATAGGTGATATTTTTATCTTTAAGAGGCATTGCGCTACAGTCCTTTTTCCCCATCTTTGCAATAGGTGAAAAGAGTGAAATTGGATGGTAATTAATAACTTCTCAAGGGTCAAGACTATTAAGCTTCTTTAATGGGGATGGTTTCCAACTCTCAGAGATTATTCCCTTAGAGAATAGAATGTTCAAGTGAGATGTAATGGCAGGAGTCAAGAGTTGAGAGTGGTCATTGATTATCCTTGGCCGATAGACATCAAGGAGAGAATTGGATTTTAATACACAGAGAGCTGTCTTTACCTCTGAATTGGATGTCATTAGAAGTCTATCAGCTAACACTGCTGCCTTGTCTCCTTTTAGGTCTGTCAGTTTAATGGCATCTCGTTGACTCTTCTCTTTTTCAATATTTTTATAACTATCATCTTTCTTTGGGATGAAAAAGATTTTATAACAAAAGTCCATTGAGTCGGGGGTTTCCCCAGATTAGTAATCTAAATAGATAAGCTTTCTGCTGACTTGAAACTGTTTTCTCCAGCAATTTCCTGCATCATAAATCATTTTACAAAGGTATTTGGCCTTTGCAGCATGCAATGCTTTCATAAAAATAATAAGTACATACTTGAACAAGATTTTCTCACTTTCCTCAGACTTTCTTTGCCATCTTCTTTTGTAGTGTAGCTCCTATTTCCCTAATAGGCTCTGCGCATTGGAATAATATATCCTATAGGTTTGACATAGGACTAAGGTCAGTATGTCCCTATCGAGTATATTAAACTTAATTACTTGTGCCAGCTAGCTCAGAGGCCACTAGAAACTCCTTGACAACAAGAAGGGAGTAGTTTCTGGCAGCCGCAAAACATGACCACCGTGTTTCCCTTTAGAATCAGAACGTGTCCCAGAGTCGTGGAAACAATAGATAACTATTTCACTCAGCTCAGTCGTGCATGCTTAGTTTTCTCCAAGTTACACAGAAAGAAATAGACGGGCGTTTCAATAAAAGATTTATTGAACAGTCTTGTTTCTGGTGTAAGTAAAATGTGCTGTTACGATCACAAGACAGTATGCGAGATAAATAATGTACAGTGTGAGCAGTAGAAATAAATAATACTGCGAGAGCATTATCTTTTAGTACATATGCTTTTACATAAATAACACAGACTAAAAATGCGAGTACTCATACGATGCGTTTCTAATCTAGTTCTACCCCAATGTACCTAACCTAGGTATAGGACGAGGTATGAAGTAGGTGAAGTATTCCTTACTATGGTATACTAAGAGTACGCTAACCCCAGTATGCCTAGTATGCCAAGAGTCCCTCTAGGTTCTAGTCTGCTCCATACCTGAAGAATGAGAGAGGTAGGAATCTCTTCGCCAGACTCAAACTCCAACACCCCGCAAGGGAAGTTAGATCACTGGAAGCGGGACTCTCTGCGTGCAGGGATGACAGCGTCTTCTCAGTGCGTCAGGCCGGGAAACGGGCTCCTCTGAAGTCGAGGTCTCCTCTGATTTACAGGGGCTAGGGAAGGTATATTTATACCTGAGAAGCACCTAAGAATGTTAGTATTGACGTGAGTCGGACAGCGGAAGACGTCATGAATGAACCCCTAAGGAATAATGGTTCATGCATAATATATGAGTCCTTGAAGAAATCAATAGTCCTGGACTAGGGAAACTCCCGCAGCCTAAGGGTCTGTTCTTCAAGAACTCGTTGTGACGTTAGGGTGGACGGATGTCAGAGACCATGCCTGTATTTGGAGTGCACGGTTTAATGCCTAAATAAGGGCTGGGATTTTATGCCTATATAAGGGCAGGGCGAATTGTGCCTATATAAGGACATGATACTGGAAAGCCCGTTTATGGACACCCTAAGAGGAATACAACACTTTCTGCATGTTTATTTCAAGTTTGTCTTGTTTCATTTTCTCTGCAAACTAATGGTTATCCCTATGTTGCTTATTGTGTTTTCGAACTGATCCATTAATGCATTTAGCCAAAAAGCCTTCGAATTTCTCATCTACAGTATTTACAAAATTGAGGGGGGTGGTAGCTCCTTCCACCCTTCTTTAAAACTTTCTGCTGCTTTACCTAGATCAGTGCTTCCCAGACCTTTTACAACCATGACCCAGTTTTTAGAGCAACAAACCTTCGTGACACAATTAGCTTTAATCTACATAAGGCGGGCCATTTTTAGGTCTCGCCTAGCGACGCAGCGCAAAGCGCTGCTCGCTATGCGAGATCTATTGTTGTCGACTTGGGTCGGAAGGGGGACAGGACATGTGCACGCGTATGGCAAGACAGGAGATGTGCACGCGTACGGCTCGCGGCGTTCTCACAACGCCTGCTCGCACCATACGCGTGCACATCTCACGGCGCCCGGACAGGCCATGTGCATGCTCACAGCGTCTCTTTCAGACAGCCGATGTGCACGCTCATGGCGTGTCCTTCAGCGTGCGCCTTACAGACATGTCTCACTGGGGCTCAGCAGGTAGACAAAATTGCCCCCATGATGGAGCGGCCCGCTGTCTGGCGGGTCCGCTAAGAGAATGGGCGCCGGCAATGCACCCAGCCAAGCCCTCACTCACCGGCTGGTTCAGGGCTCCGGCGTCTCTCCTCGGTCTGCAGGTTCCCTGGCCGTCTCCTCGGCACGCCGCGGGGCTCTCCTCACCACTCGGGAGCCCTGTCTTGCCTCTGGTGCCATGCAGTCTGCCTCGCTCTTCGCCCGGTCCCTCTGATGGGGCCGGGACTTCAGCATGGAGCCTGCAGGGTTCCGGACGTCCTCTCCGGCGGTTCCTTCCTGTTTCTTTGGCAGGCCCCGCCCATGTCCCAACGAAGGCTACCTGACTTACGGTTTTGCCGCCATGTGCACCGGAGGCAGGGAGTGCGCCCCGCGATGTCGCCTCCGTTGTTCAGCTTGTTGGAGTTCAGGTAGGAGCTGAAGGTGTCTTTTAACAGTTCTGTTGCGCCTGGACTGCTTGGTCATGGGAATGGATCCTCTGAAAGGAATTGAAAGAGAGGGCTTTTGAAGCACAGACCCTTCTATGTTGGTTTTTATTTGATCTGAATAGTACTGACTGCTTGGTACGTCTGTATTGGGGGTTTTGTAGATGATCGACAAAGGTCTGACAATTATACTCACCCTAGAACTGGAACCATGTCTCACAGGGATGATAGGCACGGTCACCTGCGTATCTAGCTAACTCTCCTTTACACCACAGTTAAGTGTAGTTACACATTCACAGCGCGAGAAGAGCAGCTACTGCCAATGATGCGTAAAACTAAAACACTTCCTACTTTGGCCACACTTACAACCCACACCCCTCTAACCACCACAACAGCGCATTCTGAGCTTATGCCCCCTATCTCACTCCTTTTCGCCTGACTGCACCCATCTGCAGCAGCATTTAACATAACATCAAAAATCTTCCAGTAAATTTGACATTGAAATATTTTGCTTGCACGCCGCACTGCACAATTCAGAACCCTCCAACCAAGCACAATTTAGGAAGTAGTGGACTACCTGACTGGCAAGTCGTTATGGGGTTGAAAGTCTAAATAGGTGCAACTACAACATCTTTACCATCACCTCAATGAATATAAAGTGAACAATCCTTTCTGTGCCCTGGACCATCTTTTCAGTCTGCCTGTCTGTCGTTCTGATGTGTCTGACCACTGTTCCGGTTCTTTAGGCACTGGAGGCCACTTCACCAGAAATAGACTTTTTGTTTTGTATCGAAATAACCATAAATGGTTTCCTACTAAAAAATGAAGCAGCAGGAATTATTTAATGTGTACCAACTGCTGGCACTTATTGTTCTCATCGCTGTTCCTCTAAAATGGCGTCATCATCATCCTGTCAATAAAGTCCCTGCCTTTGGCTCGGGCCTTACAGAAATTACTGAAGGAGCCACGGGGAACACGCTCAGCATTTGCATCTGAGAAATGATACTTCAGGAGTGGTGGCACGGGGGTGTGAGAAGCTGCCAAGAAAAGGTTACACAATGTAAATACATGGAACTATTGAGCCACAGAACGTGGATCCTGCCAATAAGCGGGCTGTTCAGTTCATTAAAAAAAAATCTACCTTAAGCAACAGCAAAACAAGCATTTGCAATGTAATAGGTCTCGCATTTACGCGAGTTTGAGCTATTGACATTGCAAATAGCGATGCCTTTTATTTTTGTTTTCGTTTTTAAAACATAAATAAAAGGCATTGTCATTTACAATGCCAATAGCTTAAACTCGCGTAAATGCGAGACCTATTGCATTGCAAATGCTTGTTTTGCATTGTAACAAAACCGTCATGTGGTAGTGCACAATCATTTACGGACAACACATTTTCCATTGAAATGGCCACCCAATTTGCACAGACATACATCTTTACAGATAAATCTATATTGCATACACATAATAATGTGTGGAAATCAGGGTTCAGTGAATATTTATCATTAGTACATCACCAAGTAAAGTGTCTTGTTTTGATCCTATTAAAAGCTTGGTTTCCATCACACTTCAGAAATACAAAAGAAATGTGCTTCCTAACTGCTGAATGTGTACAGTTCATTTACAGGTGTTTACATTTTGTTGTGTGTTTCAAAAAATGACATCCTACAGGTTGTCACATAATTCACTTTACTCTTCTTTCTCTGACTGCAAAGTGAGAGGGGGTTGTAAACACCAATCCCCATGTTTCAAAAATAAGCAGGAATCTGTCAGAAGACAGAGCCTAACATTTGACCTGTGTCTGTGAAGCGCCAGGAATGTGGTAAGATGAACTCAGAATTTAAAGGCATCTTTATTTATTGCTTGGACTTTCATGCCCCACCAAGCGACCAACAGTTGAGAAACACTGATCTAGATCTGCCTCTGTCGAGTCTGTTCCAGCCCCTGTACTCTGTTTCTTCTCACCAGGTTCCTTAAGTTGAGTGTGCGCCACAATTGGGCAGTGGGGCCCACCACATACTGCATAAGGTTCAGATGTTCCATATCCTGTAAAAAATCTGTAGCAACTTTATCACCTTTTCTGTCTATAGAGATGATAAATCATACAATACACTTAATTTACTCTTCTTCGGATGCAATACAGTTAGCGATTGTAACAGCATTTCCATAAAGGATGCTTTAGCTGATGTGTAGGTGGTAGAGTTTTACCATGTAAAATCGTGTTTTTGTCTGACATCCACCATTAAAGTATCAGAAAGTCATCTATCTCCAGTTTGAAAAAATTTATTATGGAGATTTGATATCGTACTTTATAAAATCACCAGTCCCCTACCAGGTTCATCTTTCCTATTTCTATATAAAATTGATTATGATTGCTGAATTGCCACCTCTAAATCTGCCCCTGAACTGCTCGGTAGCTAGGTTTCTGTGAAAAGACCAGGTCCTAAGCATTTTTTAGTATATAGATTAGAGACCTCCCATATGTGTTTCACATTAAACAGTGAATGAATTAAAAATGCTGCAAATTGATTAGCTGCCCCCAAAGCCAGTCTTTCTCGTTTATCTTCCTTATATCTTCCAAATGTCTTTTGCATCTTTCCAAACATCGTTTTCAGTTATTACATATTCACCACCACCACTCTTGCTTGTACATTTGGCTCATCAGCAGGGTGCACATTTTTTGGGATGTTGACATACCTTAAATTAAGTAGCGTTTCATGATTGTAATAAAGCCTACAGTATTCCCCGTCACTCCCCTCGGTCCGGGTGCAGAATGGCTTGCCTTTGGCGTGCCTTCTGAATGCTGCCTGTGCTCCCACTGTGCGCATCTGCGATCTGTTGAGATGAACACATGACCCAGACACTAGAGCATATTCCTTCCTATTAAAGATGGCACCAGACCTTTAATCACAGTCCCTCCAATCTCCTTTTCAAAAGTGGTAGGTATAACTAGCGGAATCGTACCCTGGCCCCCTCTAGTTTATTTACTACCACTTAGTCCACCACAAAACAAATTGCCTCCACCAATACCTATGAGCAGTGCAGAAAAAAAGTCGTACTGTACTAAAAAATCAAGTTTAACAACAGCCAAAAGATTGTAAAGATAAAAAAACAATTGCATAGATTCACCATAAGCCACAATCCTGGTAACTTTATCATCAAAATAATTGAGCAGATACTCAGCACGTTAAAATGTATGCTTCACTGCTCCTGAACACATGACCCAGGCACTAGACTGAGTTACCTCTTTCTCAAGATAACGCCCTCCCTTTAATCACACTTAAAATAAATCACAGTGAAGATAGAAAAAAACATTTTAGGTGAACAGGAATAAATGCCTCACACTACCGGGGACAAGTGTGTACTAATGGATTTTTCATTGTTAACATTTTCCAATCTATGAGAAGCACTAGGATAAAATGCCACTGGTCTGGGCATTTTGTTGTCAAAAATATTGCTTGCTTCTATACAGCCCAAGAAATGATTTTCTGTTTTGTAGTTTGAGGTCCCTTTTATTGTACGAAAAAAGTGTGGATCTGATGTAGTTTGTTAGCTTTCATGATCATCCAAGTGCCTCAGGGGGAGGGGGTGTTCTACATTTGTAACTGGGATACTTAGTGTTAGAAAAACTTAGCACTTGGTCATTCATTCAGATGGTAAATATACAGATTCTTTAAGAGTTTACAGTTGAGGCAGATAAGGGAACTGAAGGACCAAGATTATGTAGGGATTTACCTACAGATGCAAAGTGTGCTTGGGAGGACAATGAGCATTAAATCTAGCACGGGTCTCCTAGATCCATAATCTGTCAAAAGGAAACATATTTGCCAGAACGAAAGGGCAAGTGTTAGGTTTGTAGCCTGCACACTAAATGGAGGTCACTAAATCAGTTGTTTAATAAAATAATAATGCACATTAAATGTTCAGTTTTTAGTACATTGTTATCTTGTGCGTCCTAAAAGCATCTGTGATGTGTCCTCTTAAACATACATGAGAGATTAAGCCATGTAGGTCCCTAAAGGTGCAAGAGTCCTGCACCTTTTGTGGCTGCTGATTAGAGTGAGTCAGGCCTCTCAACTGTTTTCTCTTTTTGGTATTTCTGTGCAGACGGTAATGAACAAGATACACTGCGTCAGTGTGCCATACTCTGTGATGAAGGCCTGCCCGCTGTCCTGGGTGCAGCGTGTTTATGCTCATAAAGGTATGGTACCCACCTTTCTCATTTCAGTGGAACATGTGTGGTAATACCCATCTCAATGGATTTGGTGTTCTTGAGCTACGTTTCTATTGAGTGCCATGTAGCCCATCCTATGTTTAATAAGAATGAATAAGTATATTTCAGTGTGATAACACAGTTGGTAATGCCAAGAAACAACTTAGTTGTGAGTGCATATTAAAGGATGCCTACTGTCTTTTCTTTGGTTTGCAGCCAGGGTTGCAGTAGTCAAGTGTCGAGATCTTCACTGGGCAATGATCGCTCACCGGGACCAGAGAGATGTCAGCCTGTCCTCCCTTCGAATGCTGATTGTGACTGATGGTGCAAATCCCTGTGAGTGATCCTTATTTTAAGATTAGTGTGACCATTGGCACACTGGTCTGAAAAGAATTTCCTGAGTGCTGCTTGCTTTGTGCTAAACGAATAACCATCAGCCTAGCAGAAAAGTACATAAATGCCCACAAGCATCCCTCATTGGTTAACAAGGAATATCCTTAGCTAAAGTTGGTTGCTATCAGGATCCTTGCCCTGATCACAAAGGCAACCTTTACTAGAGCTGGGTGTTGTATGTAGTCTTGTGAAACAAAATAACCTACTGGTGATGTACTGTGTTTTTGTTCAGACTGGGTTTGTTACTTAGTCAATCCGTTCATAAATTACCACCTCGACTGAGTTTAACCACAGAACTTTGTCATTACTATTTGAGTTCTGTGCACTTTGTTGAAAAATTAAGATGTCTGTGATATGTGGATAGAGTAGATGGCTTCCAGATGTGGTGTGAAACAAGACGAAAACAGAGAAGATGGAGGTAGGTAGAATGTAGGACTAAATTAAGAGAATGTTCCACTTTGAGCAGACATTTGGGACTGTAATGTACTTGGAAATGAGATTTATTGAATTTTATTCGATAAAATTGTAAGTTAACATACATGCAAAATAAAACTGGTATAGCCGCCTGCGGCAGAGCACTTCTATGTGTGTACCTTTAATTGAAATTAGGTTCTGGTAGAAGCAATTTATTCTCCTAAGATCACAGAGGCTGTAAAGAGCTGAACCAGTATTAAAATCTAGATTTCCTGGTTCTATTTTTATTGCCAGACCAGCACAACATAAATTCTCCCCAGTGAACTACACGTCAAAAAGCTGCTGCGAGCCGACTTACGTGGTGCAGTTTATCTGGCACGTCGGTAATAACAGTAATAACTGGGGAAAGGGCTGTGCCAGATGGGATAGTAGCTTATGCTATCTGAAAGAGACACGTTAGTGATAGATTCCTTACCTTAGAATATCCCCAGGCGTCAGGCTGGATCCGGAAAGTTTTGCGTAGCAGTACCCTTGCGCGTCGGTAGGCGGCGTCGTGCGGCTCCGCGTCCCTCGTCGGCGTCGTGATCGCCGGGATGACGTCGCGGGCAGTACTTAGGCGCCGCCCCTGCGCGCTGACGTCAGTTCTTCTTTTTCCGCGCCAGTAAGCGCAGATCCGGGAAGAGCAGTGCCCTGGTCAATTTTTGACCATACTTTTTGGTGATTTTTCACTGTGTTTTTCCAGCTTTCAGGTGTCGTAGGGATGCCCGGCTTCAAGCGATGCGGCGCCTGTGCGCGGATGATGTCCGTCACCGACCCGCATTGGGAGTGTCTCTTCTGCCTCGGCCGAGGCCACGACACCGAGTCTTGTCCCGAATGCCAGGCCCTCAACCCGAAGGCTTTGCGAGAGCGGTCTCGAAAGCTCCTCGAGGCCCGGCATTCGGCTCCGCGGAAGCCCCGGTCGCGTGAGAGGTCCAGGGGTCGCTCGCGGAGTGCACACCGGTCGCCGGCGTCGAAGTCTTCTTCGTCCGGTAAGTCTCGACACAAGAAGTCCAAGAAGCATCGTCGCTCTCGGACTTCGCCTCGCCGGTCTCGCGACTCGGCTGAGGCCCCTCCCGGCACCGTCCCCGCCCCGCGGCCCCGGACTTGCCTGTGGAGTCGCCCCGTCATACCCGCCCTTCCCGGGTTCGGGGGCGGATCCGGCCAAGGTACAGGAGTTCCTGTCGGCCATGGCCCGCCTCTTCGGGCCTTCAGGCCCCTCCGGTGCGCCTTCGGGCCCCGCGGGCCCTGATGGGGTTGATCCGGCGTCGCCGGCGGCTCCGGCCCCGGCGTCGCCCGAGCCTCCAGCCTCGATCCCGGCTCCGGCTCCGGCCCCGGCCTCGATCCCGGCTCCACAACCCCCATCGACGCCGGTCGACCTCACTACACCTCCGCCGGCGCCGATGTCTCCGGTGCCGTTCTCGACGCCGCCCTGGGCTCCGGGCGGCGTCGTCCCCAGTTCCTTCCGGCTCCGGACTTGGACCCGGAGCGACGCCGCTCGACGCCGGCTCCGGCGCCGATAGGACCTTGGGTCCCAAATGTCCCTCCTCCTCCTTATTTTGAACCAGAGGAGGACCAGGAGGACTGGGAGGGGTCTGATGACCCTCTGACACGCAACTGTCAGTATGATGAGGACTGGACAGAGAGTCTAGGGGAGGCCAGTGGTCTGGATACTTCTCCTGACACTGGCATGCTGTCTCCTCCCGTGGCTACGGAGGAGGGGGCCAATTTTGGTACGGTGTTGCGTAGGGCTGCTGGGGCCTTACGTCTCCAGCTCCCTACTTTGACGGTCAAGCCTAACATCTTGACAGAGGTGCTTCAGCCGGCAGCCTCCTCTGCGGAGACTGTGCTGCCGTTTAACGACGCCCTCACGGACGTTCTTTTGGGCGCCTGGTCCAAGCCCAACACAGGGGCTCCTGTGGATCGGAACGTGTCACGACGCCATCGCCCCGCTCCGGGCGACCCCCTGTTTCTTTCTGTCCACCCCACTCCTGAGAGCTTGGTTGTCCAAGCCTCCGCTTCCCAAACCGCCTTCCCTACCGCTCCTCCGGATAGGGAATCCAAACGCCTGGATCAGTTTGGGAAGAAAGGTTTTTCTTCCTCCAGTGCTGGCTTGCGGTCCGTTAACACCGCTTGTCTTTTGGGCCGATATACCCACTCTCTGTGGGATTCGGTGGCGGATGTTTTGCCCCAGTGCCCTGAGGAGGTCCAGGCACTGCTTTCCCGCGCCATTGCGGAAGGAAGGGATGCGGCCAAATACACTATCCGTTGTGGCCTTGACACCGCCGACTCGCTGGGCAGGTCGATTGCAACGACGGTGGCGCTCCGACGCCACGCCTGGCTAAGAACCACTGGTTTTTCAGGGGATGTCCAGAATACTCTCATGGACATGCCCTTTGATGGAGTCGGTCTTTTGGGTCCAAAGCAGACCATGCGTTGGAGCGCTTTAAGGACTCACGGGCTACTGCCAAGTCCCTGGGCCTTTCTGCTACACGCCCTCCGCTGCCTTCTGCTTTTCGCCCCTATCGTGGCCACGGTAGGGGCGCCCCTTCACGTCAGCAGCCCAGCCACCGGCCCGCGCAGCAGGCGTCTTCGCGTGGCCGAGGACGTGGATTCCGCCGTGGCGGATCGGGCAACCAGCGTGCGGGTCAGGCCACCACCTCCAACCCGTCCGCGGCCTCCAAGCCCTCCTAGTCCCTCCTTTCAGGTGCACGGCACGCCAGTAGGGGGCAGGGTCCGCCATCACCTTCCCCACTGGCGCACCATCACCTCGGACAGGTGGGTCTTGGACATTGTCCGAAGGGGCTACTCCCTCCCCTTCGAGACCACCCCCCAGCCATGCCACCTCAATTCCACCGCATGTCAGGGGATCACTTGGTGCTTCTACAGAAGGAAGTCACGGCCCTCTTGACCAAGAGGGCCATCGAGCATGTTCCGACCCCAGAAGTAGGGCGTGGTTGCTACTCCCACTACTTTCTGGTGCCCAAAAAGGACAAGGAGGACATGCGTCCTATCTTGGACCTCCGGAACGTCAATCGCTTCCTCCGGAAGGAGAAGTTCAAGATGCTCACCCTAGCTCAGGTCTTGACTGCCCTCGACCCTGGAGACTGGTTGGTAGCGTTGGACTTGCAGGACGCGTATTTCCACATCCCCGTCCTGCCGGCCCACCAGCGTTACCTTCGGTTCACGGTAGGCCCCGAGCATTTTCAGTTCACCGTGCTCCCCTTTGGCCTTACCAGTGCCCCTCGGGTGTTCACGAAAGTGATGGCGGTGGTCGCAGCTCATCTGCGCCGGGCAGGGGTTTCAGTCTTCCCCTACCTCGACGACTGGCTGCTGAAGGCGGGCTCGTCCCAGGCAGTCGTCTCCCACCTCCAGACTACGGCCGAACTCCTGCACTCGCTGGGGTTCTCCATCAATGTGCCGAAGTCGCATCTAATTCCTTCTCCACAGCTCCTTTTCATCGGAGCAGTTCTGGACACGACGCAGTTTCGGGCCTATCCTCCCGAACGGCGAGTCCGGGATATTCAGGCTATGATTCCGATCTTTCGGCCTTTATCCTGGGTTTCGGTACGGATGACCCTGAGGCTGCTGGGCCTCATGGCCTCCTGCATCCTGCTGGTCAATCATGCCAGATGGCATATGCGGGCTCTGCAGTGGGACCTGAAGTTCCAGTGGGCGCAGCACCAGGGCAACCTGTCCGATCACGTCCAGATCTCGGAGGGGACTGCAAAACAGTTGCAGTGGTGGCTCTCGAACCGGCAATGGGTCATGGGCAGCTCCCTCTCCCTTCCCCAGCCAGAGCATACAGTTGTGACGGACGCGTCCCTTCTGGGATGGGGCGGTCACATGGGAGAGGCGGAGATCAGAGGCCTCTGGTCTCCGGCGGAGTCCCGGCTCCATATCAACTTTCTGGAGCTCCGGGCGATCCGGCTTGCACTCAAGGCATTCCTTCCCTCTGTCAAAGGGAAGGTAGTGCAGGTGTTCACAGACAACACCACCGCCATGTGGTACTGCAACAAACAGGGCGGGGTGGGGTCTTGGACCCTTTGTCAGGAGGCTCTGCGCCTCTGGACATGGCTGGAACATCAGGGCATGTTCCTGATGGTTCAACACCTGGCAGGTTCTCTGAACGCCAGGGCGGACGAACTCCAGCCGCAGGTGCATGATGGATCACGAATGGCGTCTTCACTCGGAAGTGGCGCAAGGACTCTTTCTACAGTGGGGAGAGCCTTGGTTAGATCTATTCGCCACCGAAGAGAACGCGCAATGTCATCAGTTCTGCGCGTTGGAATTTCCAAGGCGGCACTCGCTCGGCGACGCTTTCGTCGCGAGTGGAGTTGCGGTCTGTTGTACGCCTTTCCGCCTATACCACTTCTACCCAGAGTGTTGAAGAAGATTCGGCACGACCGGGCCCAAGTCATTCTTGTGGCTCCGGACTGGGCTCGAAGAGTTTGGTATCCCGAGCTACTCAATATGAGCATAGATCCCCGATCCGTCTGCCTCTTCGGGAGGATCTTCTGTCGCAGCAGCAGGGGACGGTCCTCCACCCGAACCTGTCCAGTCTACACCTGCTTGCGTGGAGATTGAGCGGCGGCAGTTGATTCCTTTCGACTTGCCTCCCGAAGTTTGTGATGTGATTCTGGCAGCCAGGCGTCCCTCCACTAAGGTGGTATACGCCTGCAGGTGGAACAAATTTGTGGCATGGTGCACAGCAAAGGCTGTGGATCCCTTTCTGCCCCTCTTTCTGAGGTCCTTCTGTTCCTTCTCTCTCTGGCCCAACAGGGTTCTGCCCTGGGTACCATCAAGGGTTATCTTTGTGCTATCTCGGCCTTCCTCAGGCTCCCTGATCAGCCCTCCCTTTTCAAGTCCCCTGTTGTTAACAGGTTCTTAAAAGGCATTACTCACCTCTTCCCTCCTGTTCCGTTTGTAATGCCTCAGTGGGACTTGAACTTGGTTCTTACCTTTTTAATGTGCGCTCCCTTTGAGCCTCTGCATAACTGTCCTCTTCGTCTTCTGACTCTAAAGGCAGCCTTTCTGGTGGCCATCACCTCCGCTCGGCGGGTGAGTGAGCTCCAGGCTCTTTCTTGCAAACCTCCCTTTCTGTCTGTTCATCCAGACAAGGTTGTTCTTCGGACGCGTCCGTCCTTCTTGCCAAAGGTGGTTACTGCTTTCCACATTGGGCAGACCATCACTTTGCCCACCTTCTTTCCGCCTCCGCATCCTTCCAGAGAGGAAGAGAGGCTCCACCGTCTGGACCCAAAACGTGCGCTCTCCTTCTATATCGACCGCACGAAACACTTCCGGGTGGATGACCAGCTCTTTGTTGGCTACGTGGGCGCCAAAAAGGTCGGGCGGTGCACAAGAGGACCATCTCCCGCTGGGTTACCTTGTGCATCAAGACCTGCTATTCTTTGGCTAAGAAGGAGCCTCCTGTTGGGCTGCGTGCCCATTCCACCAGGGCAACGGCTGCTACCACGGCCTTGGGCCGCGGTGTTCCGCTGCCGGTTATCTGTCAGGCAGCTACGTGGGCCTCGCTGCACACGTTTACTAAGCATTACTGCCTTGACAGTCAGGTCCGGAGGGACGGCTTCTTTGGCCGTTCTGTCCTCCAGGACTTCCTTGTCTGATCTTTGTTCGCAGACCCACCACCGGGGTTGGTATTGCTGGGGTATCTATTCTAAGGTAAGGAATCTATCACTAACGTGTCTCTTTCAGATGCACAAGTTACTAACTTGTGTAACGATATATCTGTAAGAGACAGTAGTTAGTGATAGATTCCTACCGCCCACCCATCCTCCCCGTTCTGCGAACTGATTTCTAGGGTTAAGGACATCCCTTTCAGGGCCCTAGTATTTTTCAGACACCTGTGTCAGCTTCTTGCATGGCTCTGCGTTCCTGGCGCGGAAAGTCGTGTACAGAACTGACGTCAGCGCGCAGGGGCGGCGCCTAAGTACTGCCCGCGACGTCATCCCGGCGATCACGACGCCGACGACGGACGCGGAGCCGCACGACGCCGCCTACCGACGCGCAAGGGTACTGCTACGCAAAACTTTCCGGATCCAGCCTGACGCCTGGGGATATTCTAAGGTAAGGAATCTATCACTAACTACTGTCTCTTACAGATATATCGTTACACAAGTTAGTAACTTGTGCGTTAACACCAATATAATAATATTGTTAATTAGTACTTGCATAGCACTATCTGCCAATAGTGTGGCATTGCAGCAATTTCTAACAGGCTCTACATCCTTTAAAAATGGAATGCAAACAAGACAGTTTGTCTCACTGGCAACTCCCTTCAGTTTGGCACTTGGCATTCAACTGTTGGTAAAAGGCACTTTGATCAAAGCAGCAATTGACAAGTATATGACGGATAACAGTTTTCTTAAAGCACATAAAGTGACAGTTACTGCTTGCAGTATTAATATTAGACAGTATACAAAAAATGTTAAGCAAATAACATTGCTGCCCAAATATATGAGATGGTATAAAACAGTTAGCAAAAGAAACTACCCCCTTTTCACCTTTCCTTCATCTAAAATGCTGCAGGGTGAAATTGTGATATTTGTCCTATATATCTGCTGCAGACCTCTATAAAGAGATTTGTTCTTGTTTATAGGGTCTGTGTCCTCCTGCGACGCCTTTCTGAGCTTGTTCCAGACTCATGGTCTGAAGCCTGAAGTGATCTGTCCTTGTGCCACCTCTTCGGAAGCCATGACGGTTGCAATTCGCAGGTACTACCTGAAAGCTACTTCATCACTCACTTAATAGCTATGTCTTCGCTGAGGGCAGTAATTGTTAGAATAATTTTTGTTCCACAAAGTTCCTCTTAAGTTCTACTTTTTCCCTTGATGTGACAAACATAGCCACTTACTGTTCATTTCAGCAGACGTTCTTTCATTTAACATGCCACTGGTGAAACAAGTGTAAAGCATATGAATTCATAACCCTACTGCACCTTCGTGCTCCCTGTCACAATTCTTTTAGGTAATCCTTTTTCATTTTTCCCTTCATCACTTTATATTAAAAGCATTTAAACACTTCATATGAGTTCTCTTGAAGCGTCTGTGTCTTTTCAATGAGATTTCAAAACTTTCAAAGGTATTTCATTTGTTTATTTGAAGATTCATGCACAATTCTTTACATCGTATCACATAATTATTGTTTCACCTCCAGCATGGATGTCACCCCAATGCATTTTGTGCTTCTTCAGGGGAAATGCCGAAGAC
This sequence comes from Calotriton arnoldi, assembly GCA_963921515.1. Classification (NCBI taxonomy): domain Eukaryota; kingdom Metazoa; phylum Chordata; class Amphibia; order Caudata; family Salamandridae; genus Calotriton; species Calotriton arnoldi. Next base: position 1,859,213 of record CAWUFW010003218.1, read on the forward strand.
GTTTAAGAATCTGATTTATAATATATTTATAATAATTTCCTCATTTAAATAACAACCATTCCACTTTTCTCTAGAAATAACCACAATTTTGGCATAAGACTACCTTGTAGGTTAGATTCACCAGTCTATAGAATTAACAGTTTGCTTTTTAGTACTATACCACCTTGTGGGCTAGATTCACCAGTCAATGTGCTTCTGTTTATGATCAATTAGTCCATAGTGGATCCTCATCTACATCCCATATAATTTCTTAAAACTTGTCTGTGCAATGAATATATTCCTTAATTTTCACCCTAGTGGTTCCCCTTGTCAGTGCATAGATGACCTTACATATTGGTTCATAGTTGAAGGTGTCTCAATCTCACATAATCATTACTAGACAATTCTTACCTCATAACAGACAGACCGCTCACAAGCAGACCTTTCAATCTCGCAACAATCATGTTAAACTAAACTGGTAAACTAGAAAAACAATGTTGTATCATATTAATGTACCCTTTCACTTTACAGAATTCCCTAGTAGCTTTATACAACCTTGGTCCAGACGTACTAAGCATCTTTACAATGGCAAACACTCCAATTCATTGTTTGTGACTGTTTAAATGCTTTTCTTATGTACAGATCCCATTTTAAGAGTTGGAAAGTTTTTCCGACTTCTAAAATGAGGCTAGGAATGGATTCTCTAATGTATCATTTGGACCACTTTCCCTTTGTACATCTTAAAAAAAAAAAAAAGTTTGTTGAATAGTAAGCCGTGGTCCAAGAGACCACTACCTACTCTTTTAAAACAAAAGTAATAATAAACTTTTGTTTTTAGATGCAGTCCTGATTCCTTTAAGGAAACACTGGCTATATTTTTAAAAAATTGTTTGCGTTATTAAAACATAGTTGCAAACATGATGGCCTGCCTACCCCAGTTCACTCCCATTGTAGTGGTTCGTAATATGCAACATACCTCATTAATATTCATGATGTAGGTCGAATTCCAATCAACTATGATTCGAAATTTTAATAACCGACCTCTTTGTACATGGGTCGATTTTTTAAATTCTTTACTGGTTGCACATTTCCCCCAGTATTTTGCAACCAATTAATAGTCTAAACCCCTTATTCGTATCCTACTATAACTTCAAAATGACTTGCCAGCATCTTTCTCCCTTCTGTTTTACATACGAACCCCTATCACCATGCCGTGCATCACAACATTGCCCATTATATCACTAACTCAGTCTTTACAGACTTGATCAATCAGTGCTTCTTCAAACTTGACAGACATTATTAATCCACCCCGTGTCATATTGACTCTTACATACCGAAAACTCTCAAAACAGGATTAAAAGGCTATTTAAATTCTCTTGTACTATCGGCAGTATACATCTTGCCTCCATTCCATGCACGTTATGGAAAGTTATTAGTACAGTGTGTGACAGGTTGTTTATGTATTGTGATTATCATAGTCTGATGCACGTCCCATTGAATATGTTGTCTGGTTTCAGATAAGAAATAATTTATAAACTCTTATACTTAATTTATGCCTCCTTCAGGTACCAACGCAAGCATCTATAGATATGCTATATCTTAAAAATCTTCATAATGAACAGTGCTTATATAAAATTACATTTGTTAGGCAGGATTGGACATGGTTCAACCAACTAAAATATTAAATCATTCATATTGGTTACTATACAGAACAATATACTTATGCAAGTAGATTGAATTTGATGTTATTCATGAAGACTCCTAGATCCCTTGGTGTGCATCACTGTCCAATACCGAATACCATTATTATCTTAATAGGTAAAAAACCTCAGCAATACTGAGTAAATTAGTGCCATTATTAGAGCACCTAACTCATATGTTATGTGAATTCATGGCCATCGTCCTCGATAAGTCTGGAATCTTTTCCTGTTCTAGACTTTTTCTCTTTGACTCTTATTTGTTTTTAAAGCAATCCTTCAATAGATACCCCTCCCTACCCTAAACCAAGATGGTGCAAGCCTTCTTCCCCTGTGAGGAACCCTGGGTACACCCTTGGGGTATACTCAGCATAATGATCCACCCCCCCCCCATAAAACCAGTTGTGCAACGGGTTTTCCCCTCTAGAGGAGATGCCAGCCTGTCTGCCTACACAAAGGAACAGGCAGGCGAAGATGTGATCGCTATTTGCTTGACTGAACGGGCAGCCTCCATGAAGCTGAGCCATCTGTGACCACTTGGTATTCAACATGTTGTGTCGGGTGACAGGTGCCCCAGGGAGTCAGGAAGAGGTACCGGAGGTATGGATAACAAAGTGGTGACTGTATAAAATCACCTTTCTATTAAAAGTTACCTTAAATGAGATCTCAACAATGCGTCTGGTTTAATGTAACGATTAATTTGAAACATTGATGTAATATCTTTGGTGGTTCCAAATGAAAGTTAGCACTTAGCGTGGTAGCTAGTGAAACTCCATGTAAGCCAATGGGACTACCGGCTTTGCTACAATAAAACAGCAATTTTGTATTTTCGCATGCCCTTCTTTTTAATATTAAGCACAGCCTAGTGGTCCACCAAGGCCTTCCCTATGGGTGGCTTACTCATATTAAAAAGGAAGGTTTTAATCTGGCCAAGGGATTTATTTTGCCATGTCGAGTTGGCAGGTTTAAAGCTGCTTGACCAGGCTGCGGTGACATATCTAGAGTCACATTTTCACCTTGTCACAACAGTGGTGGCACAGTTAAGTGCTGCAGTCCACTAGTGACATTTAACTTACTAGCCCTGGGTGCCTCTTGTACCATATACTAGAGACTTAAAAGTAAGCTAAGGAGTCAGTCAGGTATAAGCCGATTCTTCTCGTACTTTGAGGGTCAGAGCACATGCACTGGGGCCTGGATAGCAGGGCCCAGTGCACTACTGAGTTGAAAAACCAGCAGCCTCAGTCCACAAACTTGGGGTGAGGGATAAAAAAGAGATCCTTCCCTACACTGTGACAATCCAGGTTTTTCATCACTTGTCCTAACAAATGTAACTAAATGTTCTAGTTTTCAGAAAGGGGAAACTAAACACAGAGGTAGGAACGTTTTCATTTGTTGCTGTGCAGAATTACTTCGCAGCCACTTGCGGAAAGCAATTTTGTTGACACAGAAAATATTGTTTTCTTTTAGTTGCATTTAATTCCCCTTGGTGCCACATTATCTGTGCTTATGAGGGCTGTCAGTTGTCATTCTGTGCCCCATAGTCGATGCAAAATTGTAGTGTACTTCAATGTTTGTAGAATGTCTTGGTCTTTGGGTTTCAAAGTTTGGTCACCCTAGCTAGAGAGTCCAACAGGTTACTGGAGGTTTTTTGTTGGTGGCAGTGTTTTCTATGGTCTCATCTTCCAACCATGTTACAGACCAATGTTTCCATGTAGAAAGAATGATATTACAATTAAAGACATGGAGTCTGTGGACATGGAACATTAAGCCATTACCCGAAAAAGTGTGCATCCTCAGAAAAAGGATGGACGTCTGTTGAGAGCAACTGTATGTTTGTTTTATTGAGAAAGAGGGGAAAGGGGAACTAGCTTGCATGATACAGCAGTTTTTGTGAGTGACGTTTTCATTTATTTTGCAGGCCTGGAGTTCCAGGTGCATCACTGCCTGGCAGAGCCATTCTATCTATGAACGGTCTAAGTTTTGGGGTGATCCGTGTCAACACTGAAGACAAGAACTCTGCTCTGACTGTACAAGATGTGGGACATGTGATGCCAGGAGGTCAGAGAAGAATATTTTTGTTGTGACATCTTTATAATATGATCGTTAAGGTAGTGCCACAGTTTTTTTAGGTGCGAGACATTCACCCATGTATAGATATTTGCTCATCTTTGTAGGGAGTAACCAATTATTTTGCCAAGATTAATGAAAGCTGCTGAATATGGCAAGTGTACGTTTTGCATACCAGTTTGCTAATCATGGGCCGAATCCCAACTATTTACAAATAACAGCGATAATGTTGCTTCCTTTTTTGATATTTTACATTATTCTCTAATGAAGAAGAAGAATGGGATGCATGATGTTGGATATGTCATGGATTTAGAAAATTGGGCCGTACATTCTGATAATGAAGCATAGCGGATAATGATAAACACTGGAACTTTATTGCTAGCCTTCTGCTTCCACCTATCCGGCTGTGCTAATATGTGCAGGCCAGTGGGCTTAGCTGCCTTATGACACATGGATGGTAATCTGCTTTCCCTGCTGCCATGTCTTAAGAGGCAGCTTAAAAAAACATTTTTTTAACTCATTTTAATTTCCATAGATTTCTGGGTGCAAAGAAAGTAAGTCTCATAATAGAAACATTCATATTTTAAAATGGAAATGTTTTTTATTATTCTCCTAAAATAAATTCTCATGGGGAGCAAGGATTACTTTTGTACAAAAAATATTCTTTTGACTGTTAACTCAAACTTTGTGGGAAAATTCTTTTAATTGAAAATAACTGTGGCCATGCCTCTTTTTGTGTGAGTAGGATACATGTATACAAATAATTTCCCATCATCTTAGGCTGAACACAGTAAAGCCCAATTTCTTGAAATACAGTATGAAGTAGAGGATGGAAGAAGTTGCTGGAAATAAGTTGAAGTTGGGAAATAAAACAAATGCTTCATAATAGCCTAACCTTCCCGTTTGACGGTCTATATTCGTCCCCAACCTATGCGCCACAATTGCTGCATATGATCTGTGATTTAAGCCTAAATGTGTGGGGGTGTTGGGGTCCCCTTGACTAGGTTCTTGCGATGCACTGGCTGCTGCACTACTGTTAAGTCCTTTTTTCATGCCTATTGATTAATGCTAGCTTGCCAATTCTGATCAGTCTGAGCTAGCTGCACATTTTCTTTAAGAATGCCTTACATAACCTATACACTAAGTTCAGTATATGGTTGCTCATTACCTGCCTCTCTTACCCTGACAGGACATTTTAGAACATTTTTTTGCCAAACTGTTGTCATTGAGTGCTGCACCATGTTTTGTCAGGATGTCACGAGGAATGAACTTAAGGGTTTGGCATGCTCAGCCATCAATGGAGAAGTTGTGAACATTTCTTGACACACCTTTAGCAAATCCTACACTTGCTTTAGCAGATGTGACTTTTTCTAGAGATTACCCTCGCTCCTTTGGCACATCCATACTTGCTGTAGTTATTTTTAGTTTATTGTATTGTCGTTTTGTTTTTTTCACTTCTCTCTATCACTCTCTTGACCCATCAGCTCTATGAAGCCTTGTGTAAGCAGTGTGCTTTGTAAATAATAAAATTAATCCATAATGACCTGGAACAAATTATTGGATAGTTTTCAACTGTCATCAAAACATTGACTACTATATGTACTAGGTGGACAGGGAAATGAAAAACAGTTTGGGTTTTAATTAAAATATAATCATTTCAGAATATATATATTTTTTTAACCCTACTTAGCATCTCATTTTTTTCTGTAATGTCTGAATGTCTTGTATTCTTTTTGTCCAGGAGTGATGTGCATTGTGAAGCCTGAAGGGGCACCCCAGCTCTGCAAAACAGACGAGATTGGAGAAATCTGTGTTAGTTCCAAAACTGGAGGCATGATGTATTATGGTCTAGCTGGTGTGTCAAAAAGCACTTTTGAGGTAAACATTGTTTGATTGGTGTGTTTTTCTACAAGGAATGATTGCCTCTGCTCACATCCAGGTGGCTAGTGTTTTTTAAGTAGGAGTGAGTGAAGTTTTACACTGAAACTAAGTCAAGCTTTGTATATAAAAAATTATCTCCCATTAAAGGTGGTTTTTTGCAGAGGTTTTTGTCCGCAAATACTCTAATTGGACGTTTTCTCCACTGTGTGTATTTTTTTTTGTAGGTTAAGCCTGCCAGAAAACATAGTTGTCTAAGATATATTGTGGGCTTTCCACATGTTTAACTGGGTTAAAGCCGGCCAATTTCTTACAATTGACTTGTTTTATTGTTACTCTTAATTGTTTGCTTCCTATTTGATGTCTTTCCTCCTTACAGCCTGTTCATCTTGTGTTTGTCCTGCCAATGGAACATAGACTCTTTACCATCTCTCTGATTTGCTTGCTTCTATGTTTCAACTGCTCACTTTTAGGGAACTACTTTTTTCTTTTGTTTAAGCACTCCATGAGTGTATGTGTTTTTTCCAGCTCTTTCTCTGATGTCTTTCTTCCTCCCACCTCTCCATGTTGCACCTTCTCTCCTTAGTGCTTCTCTCCAGCGCTCCAAATGCTCTCTTTTGCCCATTTGTCTCTATGCACATGTTCTCTCCCTTGTGTTGCTTCTCCCCCAACCCACTGTGTTGTTCAATCCTCTCCCCAACCTGCTCCGGCAACCTGTTCAGCCATGTTCTTTTTTTAAGTTATTTTATGTTTTAAAAAAAGCTTTCTCCTTGCTTATTTTTGATAAATTAAAAATAAATGCCCGTGATATTTTCTTGGGGACACAGCTGCATGAGGAGCACATGCAACCAACAACCGAAACAATGGCTCCCGCGGAATAGTACAAGTATCTATATTGATAAATGTATGCTCAATCGCAATAAGAAAGGGTTAGACGGATGTCAAAAGAAGAAGAGACCATATACACCTTTGTTTCTATTTACAATAGTTGTTTTATATATAGAATGGTTATGCACGACCAAAGGTCATTGTGGCCAGGTAGATGGACACACGCAGTTCTACCACGGCGCGTAGCGGAGGCACGCGCTTGCGATCTCCATCCAAAATCCAATCTGAGAATTCACGCCAACAACGACTGATTCACTGAGTCCTTGACATTAATTAAAGTGTACGGGTCGGAGCTGCAGCACCTCCCAAGCAGGCCTTATTGTTCACGATGTCTCTACACCTTTAGGTCCTGAAGAGACCCTACATTGCACAAAGGGTCGAAACGTCGTCGACAGATAGTTAAAGCAAACCATTTAACCAGCTCTGACGATTGTATACAGAGGCTGTTTTCATTATTTACTAATAGATGGTCGACTTTACAAAATTGTGGAAACCTAGTATATATGTCACAAATATGTCACTAATGTTTTAAGGTTCCATTTACACTGGGGACACCACGCACTACTGTTTTTGATTTTGTGTATATATTTGCATAACCATTCTATATATAAAACAACTATTGTAAATAGAAACAAAGGTGTATATGGTCTCTTCTTATTTTGACATCCGTCTAACCCTTTCTTATTGCGATTGAGCATACATTTATCAATATAGATACTTGTATTAATCCGCGGGAACCATTGTTTCTGTTGATTAATTACCCTGGTTCCTTGTTAGTAGGGTGTCCCTTGTTCTTGTTCTTAATGTTGAGCACATGCAGGCGCCTACAAAATGACACAGTGGTCGCGTCATCACAATTTCTTTTAGCCATGCTGTGCAGCATATGCGATGCTGTAGAACATGACTAAAAACATTGCAAAGGTCGACTAGACAAAACCTATTGTCTTTGACAATGCTTTTTCAAAAATTTGAGTTCTGAAACATATTTCTAGGCCTAGATTCCTCACCTTTACAATATCCATAAGCTGCAGATTTGATCTAGAGATTTCTTCATCAATGCTCCCGGGCGCCAGCAGGTGGCCACAGTATGGCTTTCTGGTGACTCCTCACCAGCCCAGAAGTGATGAAGTGAAAGCGCATAGGAGTACCTCCCCGGTCGCTTATGTCAGTTCCTTTATTACACTGCCCTTCTACATGGATTCGAAGCTCTACTCCCACCTTAGATGGGTTTTTTTATGACTTCTCAACGTTTTGCAGTTTGCTAGGAAACAATGTTGCCACCAAAAATGTCAAGCCTGCAGCATCTGTTGTTAGGGAAAGGTGTCCATTGAGGGGGCACAGATTGTCTCTTCCTGATCTCTGTGAGGAGGGGACATAAATAGCTTGGTGCAGCCTGCTCACATCTTTTTGTACTTCTGTGGTGGGTACTCCACCTGGAGACACTCCTGATGGGCAGAGCAGCATTACAGACAAAGGCCAGGTCTGTAAGGTGGCCAGGCGGGAACTGACCAAGACTGATTCTGTGGAAACTGACCTGGAATATGCATCCTTCGTCTGTGATATCAGTATAAAGATGGGAGCCAAGACGTTCGCCTGCTCAGTTTGTCTGCTCTGGCATTCAGGGACCCCGTCCTTCATTGTTGTGGTCTCTTGTACTAAGGAGGGAGTTTTCTGCAGAGTACTCTGGGACTATTTTGAAGCCAAGGAATGGTGTCTCACTGACCACCAACTCGCCAGAGGCAAGGGAAGATCGCTTGGAGTCTGATCTGGAAGAGGAATTACTGGACTGTTCTAGGTCATATCCTACTTCTGAGCAAGGGAAGGAAGCACCATGCCTGCATGCGCAACTGATTGTGACAGTGACTGCCATAATTGACCCTCGCGTAGAGTGAGTACGACAAACTCACTAAGCAAGAGCACCGAAGGATTTGGGGTACTGTTGGACCGGGCTGTGTGATCTTCGTCACTTATCTCTGTTGTAGATTTCAAGGCTCCTGGAGCTGTGTGCCAGAGTGGTACGTCTTACCGAAGCAGAGATAAGTGCCTGCTGGTGGGCAGTGTGCCCCACAATTGGACTGTGTGACTAAGGCACCGCCAAAGTGTGCCGTTGTGTCGGGAGCAGTTCGGTAGACCAAGTGATGCAAGAGGTGCCCTGGGGTGCCTGGTAAAGAATCAAGGCCGTCGTCTCAAGGAACTGCGTGCAGCGCCTGGCGTCCTTCATGCTGAGCGGGCATGTGGCTGTTGCGCTCAACAAGAAGTGCTTAGTACTCACTGGCATGTCAAAGTTAGCCACACTATTCATCAAGTACCCACTGGATTGTCAGAGTGAGTCATGACCCAGAGCTAGCCACCTGGAAGAAGGCCACAGGCAGAAGGCTCTGCTCCTGCTCCGACCCTCTGAGTGAAGCGCTGCGTGGCTAGCTGCCACACAGCTCTGTGGAAGACTGTTCTGTGCTGCATGGAAGCTCCCAGCAACTATTGAGGAATCGTGCTGCCACGGAAGGGCCAAACATAGTCCTAAGGTGCTACTATAAACTGGGTGAGAGACTGACTGGATTAGGCCTGACAAACCTGAGTAATAAGACTAAATGGGAGGAGTACAAGCTGCACCTATAGACCTTACCAAGAACTCTGAACCTAGGGCAGAGGACCACGTAGGGACAAGTGGAGGGGAAACTAGATTAGTCATCAAGGGCCCCTGAAAGCACGCAGAATAACACCCATGAATTTAGGTATTGGTGGATTATTGAATATGTAGTGGATTTCTACTTTTTCTGTGTAATAAAATACCTGTAGTCTGCCTAATAATGTACTTGTCTTTTATACAAAGAAAGGCACTGGGCTGGACACTGACCTTATTGCACTGCTCGGTGGGTGGTATTGATTCCTCAGCCTGAGTACGCTCTCACTAAACCCCCTGAGAGGCCTATGACTGATCGCCACACTACTACTGAGATTCAAGTGTGAAAACAGTTATACATGGCTCAGTTTGCAACGCCATAGAAAGACGGGACCGGGACAGCAGTGGCAAAAAGGCCTCAATACTATAGTTGTGGCCCAGTAGCCCCTGCCTGCCTTGTGGTTTCCTGAACAGAGTCTGACAGGACTCGACCCCGCCCCCCATTCTGCCACTAGAAGTCTAGCAAGAGGATGGGAAGGCACCAGGATAAAGATCACACTTCCTTAATGTCTCCTGATTCCGAACCGATTCCTAGTTGTTTCCGACGTGCCCTGAATGTCCTGTGCTGACACTGTAGCAAATTTCAGCCTTCAAAAAGGGAATGTGAAGAGCTGTGCTGTTATCCCTGCTTCCTTTAGCGCATCTTTTGGCCCCTTGTAGCTGCAAGAATCTCCAGTCTGACTTCTGCCACCAGGTCCATAGAGTACACTGTCCGGCCCATAGGATGCGCTGCCAAGGCTGCACCAACTGCCGTACTTCTATCCCTCTGTCAGGGTTCATGCCAGTTCCTTTCATCTGAAGTTGGTACCGACTCCACTAGACTTATCGATTATCTCATCCCAGTGCTGATCTCTGCCCCCGTAATAACATCTAGCCAATCAAGGCCTATGTCAATCTATAGAATTAGGGAAGGGCAGCCGGTGGTTATGCAGTCCTATTCCAATCCAATATTTTTCCTGTTCTGCTACCAGTAGAGGATTAAAGGTATTTTTGTTTCTGATTTAGAGTGGGGCAAGAACCAATCAATGTCCATCAAGAACACTGATGAAAATGAGTCAGTGATGGGTCCCACCTCATTATCTCAGGAATCAGTGTATGTGGTCTTGCAGAATACCAGTGGGCTAGGCACACCTCCTAAAATGGAGCTAGACTTGCCACCTGCGCCATCAATGGAAAAAAGTGCATCATTTGCAGTGGTGGCTCGAAGGGCAGCAAAAGCATTAGTTACAGTTCCCCACTGTAGAGACTAAAACAAATGTATTGACTGTGATTCTTCAACCAGACCATGCTTCATCTGAGCTGTTATTGTCATTTAGTGAAGCCTTTATTGATGCCTTTTTGGGTACATGCTCTAAGCCATGCCAGGGCCACCAGTCAGTCGACATTGGGTAGGCAACATATACTGGTCTCAGGTGACACTGACTTTCTAAGACCCTGCGCTGGAGAACCTGATTTTTCAATCCTCATGCAGTAAGGATAAATCTAATTGCTTCCCAGACAACCCTCCAGGTAGGGAATGAGGACCTTAGAGTGCCCTTAGCCCTAACTATAAAGGATAGTCAGGACTCAGCCAGTTACGTATAAATTCTTACCATATTTGAGCATCTTCGCGGGAGCAATCTGCAAATCTGATGCAGGAAGTGAACCTTTTATTGTCCAAAGGTATCATCGAACCAGACTCATAGAAGATGAGGTTCCTGCTTTGGGTCTATTATGAATCTCTGGCTGCTGAACACCTTTCTGTGGAAGAATCGGTTTAAAATGCTCACTTTGACTCAAGTACTACTTTGTTCATAGTCCCAGGAGACTTGAATAATCCTTGGTCGTGCAGGACATGTATTTCCATGTACCCGTCTTGCAGTCCCACAGGTGTTACCTGCGGTTCATAGTGGGCCCCTTTTGATTTAACATCCTTTCATTCGGCCTTGCCTATCCACTCAGGTATTCACGGAAGTGATGATGATGGTTTTTACCCATCTTGGCAGTTTGAAGGCACACTTATTCATGGACTTGGACAACTGGCTGCTAAAGGCGGGTTTTCCATAGTCAGTCATAGGCCAACTGTGGACGACGAAGAAAATACTTCCATTGTTTCAACTTCGGTCCTGGGTCTCATTGAACATGTGTCTGAGGCATCTCGGCCTCTTAGCTTCGTGCATCATTCTCATCCTGAATGACAGGTGGCGTGTGCTGTAACTGCACTGGAACCTTAGATCCCAGTGGACCTGGCATCCTGGATGCCTCTGCGACTCCACCTGGACCTCACAGGGGAAAAGTCAACTCACTGCCCCTCTCTCCCTCCCCCCCCCCTCCAGAGTTCCCAGTAGAAACAGACCTGTCACTGCTGGGTTTATGGTGCCATTTGGGAGAGGTGGAGTTTGTGTTTGATGCCTGACAGCGAGCCAGCTCTGTATTAGTCTTGAAGAACTTGAGGCGATTTGTATGGCCCTGTAAACCTTCCGGCAGTCCATGAAAGAGAGGCTGGCGTAGCTCCTTGGGGGCAACTCGACCACCATGTGGAACTGTAATATACTGGGAGGCGTGGGGTCCTGGCTCCTCTGCCAGGAGGAGCTATGGTGATTGGACCAACAAAATATCTTCCTGATCTCCAGCAACTGGTAGCGTCTCTGAATGCCAGAGCAGACAAACCGAGCAGTCATGTGGCAGACCACAAGTGGCGTTTTCATCCCAACGGGCATCTTGGAGCACTGGGGTAGTCCCTGGCTACTTCTGTTCGCCACCATCAAGAATGCACAGTATCAATGCATTTGACACCTGTAATTTCCCCCATGGTGCTCATTAGGAGACTAATTCTGGGTGGAATAAAAGGGGGACTCCTGTATGCCTTCTTTACATCACTACCTCTGCTGCCTCGAGTTCTGAGGAAGATCAAGAAAGACTGGGATCAAGGCATTCTTACACCTTGGAATGGGCCAGAAAAGTGTTGTACTGAGAAAGCCTTAGTATTAGCACTCAATCAGGCCTCTGCTTCGAGAGGACCTCCTGACTCAGCAACAGGGCTGGGTTCTGCATCTGAGTCTCTTCCACATGTGTGGAGATTGAACAGCAGCAGCTGAATGCATTTGACTTGCTGGCCAAGGGGGTGGATCTCATCCTCATTGCCAGACGCCCTTACCCGCAGTTGATTTACGCTGGGCACTGGGACAAATTTATTGCCTGGTCTGGTACCAGAAACACCCCATGCAGGCAAGACTTTGTTATTTTGTTTTTTCATTTGGCCAGCAAGGCCTTGCAGTAGGATCAGTCAATGGTTATTTGTCAGCTCTTTTGGCCTTTCTGTGTTTACCGGACCTAGTGTCTTTATTTACATCATTGGCTGTGATGCGCATAAGAACTTGAGTGTTACATGGGATCAGTACTCGGTCATACCATTTTCTGTGTGCACTTCCTTCGAGGGTATGCACAGCTGTTCAATAAGGCTCCTAATACTAAAGACTGTTTTCCTCATTGCTGTTACATCGTCCTGCTGTGTGAGTGAACTGCAGGTGCCTTTGGTCCAATTGCCGTGCACCGCCTTCTTTAGGGACAAAATGGTACTGAATTTTAGTATGACCTTCCTACTAAAAGTTGTGACTCCCTTCCACGTTGGCCAACCAATTGCTTTGCCAGCATTTTTAGCATTGCCTCACCACTCAAAGGAGGAGAGGCTTCATCAAGATGGAACATTAACTAGACCTAAGGCTTTTGAGAAATAAAATGTTAGAGATGCTCTCAGTGCCTCGGGAGCTGTAAGTGTTTCAGCTTTGAAACCTATATCTACATTATAGTTCTCACAGGGTACAAACGTTGTATTTGACTTTCTTGTGGTGGTGGAGCATTGTTGTCCCCTTGTTTGGGCTGATGGTGGATGCTTGCATCTTCACAAACATTTCGGCTGTGGGGATGACAAACCCCTAGGACAGGAATACACAACTTCCCATATTTAGACAATAGCTACTCAAGGCATGCTTGGCGCCCAGCAAGTTGCTTTTTTTCTGGGTTTTGACCATCAGTGTTCTCATGACAAACCTGACTGTGGCAAATATTCTCCTATTGATATGTGTTACGTTGGACATGTCCAGACAGAAAAGTACTTTGAAGTTTCAGAGACAATAGAAGGCTAGGGCATGAGCCAAATGTTTGATCTCATGGCTTCTGGTTCTCTAAGTTCTGTGAATTTTTGGCCTCATGGCATCCTGTGACTCTTGGGCCTCGGATGCTGATGAGGTGGTTAGAAAGGTGTCTTTGATGCTAGTGGTATTAACATCTGGAGCATTTTTAGAAATGTATGTTTATGGTATTTCAGTAGTGTGGTATTGGCCAAAGGGAAGAGCAGAGTGCTGTAAAGGGATCAAAGAAGAGCAAAAATTCAAATAGTGGTAGGACAGGTAGCTGGGTTGTGGACAGTTAATGCATTGTAATGTAATGTTCTGAAAAGATATGTCTCTTCAACTTTTTGCTCGATTGGATGTATTGAACTATGACTCATTGCCATAGATCCTTCTGAAGTTCTAGGTCTGGAGGGCCACTGAGGTGCCTTCCATTGTTGGAGGAGGAAAATAAATCAGCTGTAATATTCCCGTTTCTGTTTTCCATAGACAGCCTTCTAAAATATGAGACTAGGGGAGCCATCTTACATCTCTTGGGCAAGAACTGACCTTATTTGCTCAGTTTCCAAATATGCTCCCAAATCAACTGCAGCAAGTTTGAGTATGTCAAGTAATAGTGGAAGGCACATTTGTTTATCACTTGCATGTGATTTGTTCTTTTGGATCTGTTTTTCATGATTGTTTTGGTATCTTGTTATTTGATTGGATTTAGTTTTTTGATGTGCATTTGAATGAAAGGCTGGATTATATAACTTGTTTTGGAACTGTAAACTTCATGGCACCTCCAGGGCATCCCAATCTTTAATATTGCATGTTTATTCTCATTCTCCCATAAATGGTTTAAGATCTTTGAGTAACAAAGAGAATAGGAAGCCAGATCCAAAGTGTATTGGCAGTCCATATAAATGATTGTTTGTGGCCTCTGGATGTCACGGATCATACTTTAAAAGCATTTGGCATTGATTAGATGCTATTATTTAATGCAGGGCTGGCTAACTGTTTGAATGTACCAGAGCTACAGGTCATCTACATGGGATAAATGTGCATGCACTTAATCTCAGCAGTAAGTGTTTTTTCGAGGCATATAAGCTGTAGATCATATGCTTTAGCATAGATCGCCATCTGGTGTTGGGCCCGGATGTTTGCACTTTGTTTTTGTTCGAAGAAGTCTTGCAGTCACGAGGTAGGTGACTCCTCCTTTCGGTGATAGTGCACATGGGCATCGACTCCATCCTTAGATTGTTTTTTTCCGCCATTGGGTTCGGATGTGTATTGCTGCGCTTCGGTACCATTTTCGGACCCCTTCGACGCGCAATTCATTACCCTCAACGGTATTGTTATCGATCGCGGTTCCTCATTCGACGCACATCGTCTCACTTCGGAAAACTTTCTATCGGAAAACTTGTGGCAGGCCGTCGGGCCTACCCGTGCCGACCGCGCTAGGAGTCGATGGAACGGACTCCATTCAAGCTATGACCCGGGTGTTGTGCTAAATTTCCACGCACCGACTTGCACGAAGTGTGCAATCTCTGCTTGACCCCGGAACACGACGAAAAGGACTGCGACGCGTGTCGATCATACCGATCGAAAAAGACACTTCGTGGTCGTCGGGCTCGACGCCACGAGATGCAACATCAGACGGACGCTGTTCCGGACATCTTCGGCGAAGATTCCGATACCCAACAACCAGCTCAAGGGGTAGAGGAAGAAGAGCAGATCTCAGTGTCCGAAGCCGACTCCGACATAGAAGAAGAAGACATCACTCCGGGTCAGCGTACCGTGAGTACAGATCCCCCTGTGCCCATTCAACATGAGACAAAGGCTCCGGGCCCTCCTTCACCCTCGGGTTCAGGACGGCACCGACAAAAAGTTTACGATGCCCCGCCCTCCGGCCCGGCTCCGAAACAGAAAGAGAAGCCTCTGGCTCTGGCTCGAGCCAGCCCTGCTCTGAGGTCGAACCGACACCTTTGGCGCCAAGACATAAGACCAAACATCTATTGGTCAGCTTACCTTCGACACCGAAAGGTTTAGACCCGAAACCTTCCACACCGAGAGGTTCGGAGCCGAAACCTTCTAAGGCCAAAGATTTGGAACCGAAACCTTCTAAGGCCAAAGACTCGGAACCGAAACCCTCCAAAACCAAACACTCTGAGCAGAAACCCTCCAAGTCCAAACACTCGGAGCCGAAACCTTCGACACCCAAAGGCTCGGAGCCGAAACCTTCGGTGCCGAAATCACCACGTAGGGAAAAAGACACTCTCCCCAAAGAGCCTCGGCCCGATGAGCCACCTTTGGACCCGAAACAGAAAAAGCTGGTGATAAACCCTAAAACAGGACATATTCAGGCAACTCTTCCAAAAAACCGGAAAATTAACCTATCAGAGGACTATCGTATCCCTCTTAAGAAGAAGAATGTGGGTACTAACCCTTCCCCTCCTTATATTCCACCTCCTTCTACTCCTCCTAATCCTAACTTGGCTATCACACCATTAAATTCACCACCACTTACACCTGACCTACAGGCTAAGGGGATGGGGATCAGGATGCACCACAAGACACTGACCCTTGGGAGGATTACCACACAGATCCAAATACAGATGACCCTGATTTGTATCCCTCCAGACCCTCCCCACCTGATGACAACATTGGCTATGTCGAGCTCCTTAACAGGGCTGCTCATTATCATGGGGTAAAACTTCATAAACAGCCTTTAGAAGAGGATTTTCTCTTAGAGACACTTGCTTCATCCCAAAGAGCCACTCATACATTGCCCATGCTAAAAGGCATGTTAAAACACACAGACAAGGTATTTAAAGATCCTCTTAGGGCAAGGATAATCACACCTAGAGTGGATAAAAAATACAAATCAGCTCCTACCGACCGTGTTTATATTAAAGGTCAACTGCCCTTAGACTCTCTTGTAGTCTCCAACGCACGTAAGAGAGCTAACTCACAAGCCTCAGGAGACACCCCTCCTTCTGACAAGGAGTCCAAGCTTATTGATGCCTCCGGCAAAAGAGTGGCTTCACAGGCAGCAAACACCTGGCGCATTGCCAACGCCCAGGCGCTGCTAGCTCGTTATGACAGGGCTCATTACGATGAGCTAGAAAAAATCATGCAACATTTGCCTGACGAATATAAATCTAAGGCTAATGACCTTATTCAGGAAGGTAAACTCATTACCAACACCTCCATTAGATGTGCACTAGATGCAGCAGACACAGCAGCTCGTGCAATCAACACCAGCGTACTAATACACAGACACGCTTGGCTCAGAATTTCTGGATTTAAGCCGGAGGTGCAAACCTCCATACTTAACCAACACTTTGACAAAGAGCATCTTTTCGGCCCAGCTGTTGATACCTTGCTGGAAAAGATGAAAAAAGACACTTGAGGTCGCAAAGTCCATGGGGGCTTTACAGTTACCTGCCAGTAGAAGTTCTTTTTGCCGTTCATTTTACAGGGGTGGTTCAAAAACGGCATCCAGTGATAATCCCTCCTCATCTTACAAGGGCAATAACCAATCCCCCTCACCCAGAGGTTATTCTAGAGGAGGATTTAGAGGGAACAATGGTAGGGGAAGAAGTAGAGGCAATTCCACACGCACTTCCCCCGCAAACAAACAGTGACTTCCTTCCGCTATCCCCCGATCATTCCACTCCTGTCGGGGGACGTCTCTCTCAATTCCTACCTGTCTGGAATTCAATCACCTCAGACAAGTGGGTGCTACAAATTATCCAATATGGTTACTGCCTGGAACTTACAAGCACTCCCCCAAATATTCTTCCAAGAGCACATGCAATGTCACCAGAACATCTCACCCTCTTAAAGCAGGAGGTTCTATCTCTCTTGGAAAAACATGCTATAGAACCAGTCCCATTAACATATCAAGGGACCGGGGTATACTCCCTGTATTTCTTAATTCCCAAGAAGGACGGCTCTCTCAGGCCTATACTAGACCTCAGACAGCTAAGTCTGTACATACAATCGGACCACTTTCACATGGTCACACTCCAACAGGTGCTCCCACTACTTCAACAAGGCGACTTTCTGGCCACTCTGGACTTAAAGGACGCCTATTTCCATGTTCCCATTCACCCTGCTCACAGAAAATATCTCAGGTTTGTGGTGGATGGACAACATTACCAGTTCAAAGTTCTCCCATTCGGGGTAACTACAGCACCCAGGGTTTTCACCAAGTGCCTGGCAGTAGTCGCAGCTCATCTAAGAAGACAGCACATTCATGTCTTCCCTTACCTAGACGACTGGCTGATAAAAGCCAGATCACAACAAAGCTGCCTACACCACACTCGAAAGACAGTCCAACTGCTTCACGACTTGGGATTCTCTGTAAACTTCACCAAGTCTCACCTCCAGCCATCCAACACACAACTGTATCTAGGAGCTACAATAGACACTCGCAAAGCTTTAGCGTATCCCAACCCAGTCAGGATCCGCAACATGCAAGCTCTAATATCACAGTTTCAGCCTCAACACTCATTACCAGCCCGAGTGTTCATGCAATTGATTGAATAATGGCTTCTTGCATTGTAATTGTTCCCTATGCAAGACTTCAAATGCGTCCTCTACAGGAATGTTAAGCACGTCAGTGGAACCAGGCTCAATGTCGGCTATCAGATCTGGTGTTGGTAGATGGCCGTACTCATTGCTCTCTGCAGTGGTGGAAAGTACAAAACCTTAACAAGGGGCGGCCATTCCTCGACCCGGTTCCACAGATAGTGCTAACAGCAGACGCATCGCTCACTGGTTGGGGAGCTCATCTGGAAAAACATACCATTCAGGGCATGTGGACTCTGCAACAGAAACAACTCCACATAAACCATCTAGAACTGCTAGCAATTTTTCTAGCATTGAAAGCCTTTCAACTTCATCTAATAGGCAAAGCTGTCCTGGTTCGCACAGACAACATGACAGCGATGTACTACATTCAAAAACAGGGGGGACACACTCTCTCCAGCTCTCACAGTTAGCCCAGAGCATCTGGAGATAGGCCATACCTCAAAAAATATATCTCCTTGCAGAACACCTTCCAGGAGTAAACAACCAAATTGCAGATCTGCTCAGTCGTCAGCGACAGCAGATCCACAAATGGGAACTCCACCCTCAAGTTCTCCTCCCATTCTTCCAAATGTGGGGCTTCCCAGAGATAGATCTGTTCGCCACCCACCTAAACGCAAAATGCCCAAACTTTGCATCCAGGCATCCACACCCATTGTCCAAAGGCAATGCACTATGGATGAATTGGTCAGGGATATTTGCTTACGCTTTTCCAACTCTCCCACTCATTCCGTTAGTGGTTCAGAAACTCAAACAGCATTCCCTAACGCTTATCCTAGTTGCTCCCACATGGGCCCGACAACCATGGTTCACAACTCTGTTGGAGCTATCAGTAGTTCCCCACCAAAAACTACACCTTTCCCCCATGTTTCTTACGCAGAACCATGGAGAGATAAGACATCCAGATCCCAATCAACTCAACCTTGCGATCTGGCACCTGAAATCCTAGAGTTTGGCTACCTTCGTCTTCCGCCAGACTGTATGAATGTTATCAAAGAGGCTAGACGCCCTACCACAAGAGCATGTAACGCAGCAAAGTGGAAGAGGTTTGTCGTTTACTGTAACAACAATCAGATCAATCCACTAGATGCTTAAATTCAAAACATCATTTGCATCTATTGCACCTACAACGTTCCAATTTAGCGTACACATCCATACGCTTACATCTCGCTGCAATAGCTGCATATCTGCAAAATAGACCGCACTTGTCTCTTTTTAGAGTGCCTGCTATTAAAGCTTTTATGGAAGAACTTAAAAGACTCATTCCCCCCAGACTTCCACCTTCTCCAGTGTGGAATCTCAACATAGTCCTTACAAGACATATGGGTCCACCCTTTGAGCCATTGCACAAATGTGAAATGCAATTTCTCACCTGGAAGGTAGCCTTCCTTATAGCCATCACTTCTCTAAGACGAATCGGTGAGCTTCAGGCACTAACCATAGAGGAGCCATTTTTACAAATACACCAAAACAAAGTGGTTCTTAGGACTAACCTCACATTTTTCCCTAAAGTCATCTCTGCCTTTCATATCAACCAATCTGTTGAGTTGCCTGTGTTCTTCCCTCAACCAGATTCAGTGGCAGAACGTGCCCATCACACATTAGATGTCAAAAGAGCATTATTATACTACATAGAAAGAACGAAACCTTTTAGGAAAACCAAACAACTTTTTGTTGCTTTTGCTCCACCACATAAAGGCAATACCATATCAAAATCAGGCATTGCAAGGTGGATAGTTAAGTGCATTCAAATATGCTACAGTAAAGCTAAACACACATTAACAATTCCCCCTAGAGCACACTCTACACGCAAACTAGGGGCTTCTATGGCATTCTTAGGAAACATACCCATAGACGACATCTGCAAAGCTGCAACATGGTCTACACCACACACATTCACAAAACACTATTGTGTTGATGTGTTAGCAAGGCAACAAGCTAGTGTGGGCCAGGCAGTTTTACGTACACTATTTCAAACCACTGCAACAGCTACAGGTTAGCCACTGCTTCAGAAATAACTGCTTTACAGTCTATGCTAAAGCATATGATCTACAGCTCATATGCCTCGAACGGAAAATGCTACTTACCCAGTATGCATCTGTTCTTGGCATATAGAGCTGTAGAGTCATATGGGCCCAACACCAGATGGCGATCTATGCTAAAGCATATGACTCTACAGCTCTATATGCGAAGAACAGATGCATACTGGGTAAGTAGCATTTTCCTTATGTAATATAACCTTCGATCTAGCACATACCGACTAGCATTTGACATACTCAGACTGAGTAAGAATGAATTCCAGACTTTGCAGTGAAGTAATATAAATATATGATACGGGTCATCTTTCTTCATTTGGTCTCTGATGTACATATTTCATTGTTGGTAATGTGTTTCTGTAAATCACACCTCTGGTTATTGCTTTCCAGGTGACACCTGTGAACTCAGCAGGGGCTCCTGTTGGAGAGGCACCATTCATACGTTCTGGCTTGCTGGGTTTTGTTGGACCTGTAAGTAATGTTTGGGGCACTTGCTATGTTTATGACAATTCCCAGGTGCCTGGTAAATTAAATGTGAGATATATGGTACCTTGAAGGCCATGCACTGTTTTCCAACATAAACATGTCCACTTTGATTCTGTTATGTTGGAGATATGAGGAACATCAGGAAAGGCAACTCAGCTGCAAGTAATAAGCAGAAAATCTCTCCTCCTCCAGACCTTACTGTTAGCACACCAAACATTTGGTGCCTTTAGCAAAATATTTGCATGTTACAAAACATCATTGCATTATACAGTTCTCCATCATAGTATCTTTTAGATCATTGCATGCTTGTGTTTATTGGCAGGTGATGCAAACATGTAAATAGGTGAAAAACCAACAGTGTAAGAAACCAGTGTTACATATAAAAAACGTTTTGGTATTATTCCATTTGAATCTTGAACCTTGCTGCTTAAAGTTTGGCTTTCTGATTTGACTGCCTGTGCCCTGTGGAACCTGAAAGAAATTACACATAAAAGACAATACATTTCGCTGTGTAACCCTTCGAGAAACAAAAATCTGTTACAATGTTGGTATTATCCATGGTCTTTTCAAATTTCAGGGAAGTCTTTTGTTTGTGGTCGGGAAGATAGATGGATTACTGATGGTCAGCGGGCGTCGACATAACGCAGATGACATTGTCGCCACTGCTTTAGCTGTTGAATCTATGAAAACCGTCTACAGGGGCAGGTTAGTGATTTTTTTTGTGTGTGTGTGTGCACCTATTATCCCAACTTTCTGTAAAATTGATCTTAGGCAAGTAAAAATGTATGTTAGGCTTAATGCATACGCATTTCTACTGTCACCTGTTTTTTTAGAGCCACCAGCAACTGAGTTGGCTTTTGCATTCTTGATATCCGGTGACAGCAATGATTGAAACACAATGACTGCTGAAGCCGCTAATCTTAAATTCTTATTGGAGTTGTGTTTATGGAGGCACTGGTCAGACATTTGCATATCTGTTAATACAAGCTTCTTTTGGTATGGAGTAAAGTGGCTCCCCATTTTGTTTTCATTTTTTGCTTGTAGCATTTCTGTATCGTAATATTCTAACTGATAGTCATATACATAGAATAATCCCACCTGCGGGCGGGGACCCCGGAACACTTCTTTCATATATATATTCTTCTGACATTGGAGGTAGCCTCCTCAGTGTTCAACGGTATGGTGACGCCTCCATTATTCTGACAGGCCAGGGTTGACTGCATGTTTTCTGCAGAAAACTATAGTAATATAATTTTAAACCACATTGCAGCAGTTTGGGTAGCAGTGTCCCATATAATATGAAGACAACCTAAAAGCCTGCTCTAACTGCAGAGAAACATAAGGGGAAAAGTGCCTGCCAGGTCAAAAGAGCATGAGCTGCACTCAGAATACACTGTAACTTTAAGAGAGCCGTCAGCTTCAATGACCCAGCATGCACTGTACTGGCAGTTTTCTTCACAGCCTCAGTTATTTTTTCCAGATTATGCTGACTGGATCTCAGAACACTTCAGGATAACTAACCCTCCTTTTTTATGAGGTTTTTTCTTCAGACAAACACTTTTGAACCCTATTCGACATCTCTTGAAGAAAAAGGAATTTGCCCTGATTCTTAACAGCTTCAGGGAATTTTCTTCTTAAGAAATGCCTTTACTTTTTGTGAAGTGAAACTCCTGTGAGAAGATGTCTGCTTCTGAGCCAACATGCCTTGTGTGTGTTCCGCTTACTTTTATCCCATTCTGTCAAATAATGTCTTTTTTTTCAAAACATTACTAAGTGAGCCCTCAAGGACAGAGAGGGAATTTGTCTGAGGGGGTTATTGGAGAAACTCTGGGCAGAGGAGGAAAAGAATAAGCAGAGAAGAAAAGAAGTAGCCCACTGTACTGTTCCATGAAAAGAACCCACCGGGCGAGTTCCAGGAAGAAGGATCACCGTAAGCCTCATCATTGTAAGTACTCTTGCCATTTACAAGAGTATTGATGGAGGCCATCAGCAGCGACTTGCTAGCCATCAAGGGGCTTCAATGGTGCCTCCAACAACTCTGGTACTTTGGCAACACCATTGTCATCAATGTCAGCACCTTTGGCATCAAAACCACCAACTTCGGTGGTGACAACAGTTGCAGTGGGTGAACAAGATTTGTCCACAGCACATCACAGACCGACATGGATATACTGGACGGCGGCAATGCTTCAGCACCGCCATTCGGCACAGAGAAGGTCTCTTTCAATACAGTTGTCTCTTAGATCAACATCAAGACATTTGATGTTGAGGTATTCAAATGTGTTGGTTCATTCAGCTATCTCTGTACATTCCGATGCAGTCATCCCCTTGGAAAAAATGTTTTTCCAAAGAGACCAAGAATGTTCACTCCAGCACAAGACCCTCTGCAATTTCCTCTTCAGCCTTTAAACTTACCATCTATCCCTGAGCCTCACAGAGTTTTAACTCCTGCGGCACCAATATCACCATTGCCATAAGGAGCACCTGTGCCATTGGTTCTGAGGAGTCCAGAAACAACCAACTCTCTGCAGCCACAAATTACTGATTAGCATAAGTGTAGGAGAACACCATCTACGTCACCGGACACATCTGATATGAAACAGATGTCATATACTCCTACTTCACCATCCATCATCTCCACAATGCTCTTCTCCAGTGAAGATCTTCTCATCAGAAGTAGAGCAAAGCTGAACAATCAGACTGAAATTGAGCTTACAACTGTCTCAGTCATTATGGAGACTTTACGACCAAGGGACTCACCAAAGCTCGCACAGCCTGCCATGCACAAAAGGACTTCAACTACACTGGTGAGTTGTTAGACTACTTAGGCTACATGTGAACCTGAAAAAATCATCCTATCTGGGAGCATCTCTCAATTCCGTCAAAGGAAAAGTGTCTCCTTCGGCGGAGTGTATTCATTTGTCAAAAATGTCACCAGTTGTTACTTGCCAAAAACCAACAGTGAGAAGGGTGATTTCCCTACTAGAATCCGTGGCCTCTTGAATTTCTTTGGTACCCACCGCCCGTTTTCACATGAGAACTCTCCAGCAGTGCTTGGAAGATAAATGAACTCAAAATCAAGGTGACTGAGAAGACGGAATCTGTTTAAATCAACCAACTCAGCAGTCTTTTTAGGGATGGCTCAACAGAAAAATCTTCTTAAAGCAGGTCCATTCTACCAGGATCTTCCAACTCAGACCATAGTGTTCGAAGCTTCTCTCACTGAATGGGAAAATCACTTAGACGATCCCAGTGGCCTCGGCAACAACAACTTTACCACATCAATGTTCTCCAACTTAAGGCAATACATCTCTCTCTCCCTCTCTCTCAGAGCTTGTAAACTAGCACTATTAACACACAAGAGTTCTAGCACAGACGTATAATACCACAATGTACTATTTGAACAAACAGGGAGACACAAGATTGAGAATTCTGTCATTTAATGCTCCTTTAATAGCATGGCCTAAAGTTTTTTTTTTTTTTTTTGCGAAAATGAAACAATTAGTCATGCCCCACAACACCTGTTTTTGCAAAAATACAAGCTTTAATGCGAGTTTGTTCATACTACATAAAAGTGTTCCTAAATACTTTATTTCCCATACAGAAGGCGATGTATGAAGGAGGCCCAAACTCTAGCTCTGCATGTAGATAAACATCTAAATAATAAAATCATAAACCTGTCACTAAATAGTTTGTTAGTGGAATTGTTAGATTGTACATACTGAGGTGATAGTAAAAAGAACTGTGTTAACGAAAAATCTATTTATTCAAGCTGTACATCTACTAGGTTCAAAATCACCAGGCAGGCAGTTTTACGAAAACCACGAACGGGAACTCGGCAAAGATGTTTTACAAGTCTGTTATTCAAGACTGGTCTCGCAGAAAGACTTATTGCAACCCCCCTAAAACACAACCTGCCCAAACTATGGCTCAAAAGAATAGGATTCACAGTCAATGGGCAATGCTCTCTTGATGACTTGGTTGAACAAATTTCTGAGCACTTTTCATCCTGTACCACTCATACCCTCAATGATAATGAAGTTCAAACTCTTCCCCCTCAACCATGATCCAGATAGCTCCCAAGTGGTCGAGAAACTGGTGGTTTCCAGAGCCACTTAACCAATCATTCAAACCACATAAGAAACTTCAATGCAACCACAATCTGTTGTCCAGAATGAGAAGGACGATCTTCCATTCCAAAAGGACAATCCTTGAATTTTGCAGCATGTCTTCTGAGATTAGACAGTTTAGACACTTAAATCTACCACCTAACTGTATGAAAATTCTCAAAGAAGCAGAGACCATCTACCAGGAGTTCTTATGCGTGTAAATGGAAAAGATTTGTGGTCTGGTGCCTTGACAAAAATCATGATTTATCCTGCCAGGAAAGTATAATCCTACTTATCCATTGCCTTTGACATCTTAACTCTTCTCAATTAAAGTGCATTTAGCAGCTATAACAGCTCATCCCAAAGGGCCAAACCAAAGGTCTTTCTTCACAAGCCCAGCCATCAAACATTCTTTGGAAGGACTTAAAAAGATCTACTCTTCAATTGAAAGGTCTACTCCCTAATGGTAGTTAAATATAGTTTTCTCTAAACTCATGGCTTCTTCTTTAGAGCCTATCCATTGCACATTGCAGCACCTTTCGTGGAAAGTTTATTTCGTAGTTGTAATCCTATCTGCTTGGAGAGTCGTTGAGTTACAGGCCTTATCTACTGAGCCCTACTCGATCTTCCCGTCGAGAAAAGGACAAGGGAACCCAACTCACTAAGGAATCTGGGTGGGTAAATTATTGTCAGAAACAGTGGTTCCTGTGGAATAATAGAATCATATATAGATAAAAAGATGCACAATCGCAATGGAAGGGTTAAAATGATGTCAGAAGGCGAAGAAACCACATACACCTATGGTTTTGGTTTGATACAAACGTATTTTATATTTCACAAACAAAATTCTATAAATAATGATAAAGAAAAATGTGCGTAGTGTCCCCAGTGAGAAACAGGAACCTAAAATATTGGTGACATAATTGTGACAGTATTTTACAAGGTTTCCAAGGTATTCAAAAAAGTCGACCATTTAGCAACTCAATACACAATATACAGCAGCTATATACAATAATACGCGCTGTTAATGGTTCGCTTTCTTTTGTTCCCGACGACGTTTCGACCCTATACGTGATCTAGGGTCTCATCAGGACCTATGGATTTAGGGACATCTAGGAAAAGAAAAAAAGAATGAAATAAGCATATGGCCCATGTACCGGCACAAATGCGACCAATTGGATAAAAGGTCATAAAATTCAAGGGTACCTGACGGGTAGAATGCGCAGCCGCGTGAGGTGTACGTGCCAACAGTGGGTGATGGAGAAAAAGGAAAACGAGATACTCACAAGGACACCCAGCCGGGTACTGATTATGTGAAAAGAAAAACAAAGAGAAGAATATTAAGTATAGGGACGGCAGGCAAGATGGTAGAGGTGCTGTAAGGGCTATCTGTACTAATGATAATACATACTAAGGAAACCTTACCCCGAGTGAGAGTGAAGGCTGGCACTCTGTGGGTAGCTGAGCACTGTTACTGTGTTGATGATACACAGATGTGTATGAAGACGGTGATGAGGAACTCTGTTAAGAATGGGAAACAATTAGTGCCTGCGCACTTAAGGTGTGGTTCTATAAAATGTGTCCCTCTGGGGACTGATTTTACCTGGAGTTGGTGTTAATCACAAGCGGTGCTGACGCGCTGACCTGTGAATCACGAATGTTCACTATGGTGGTCTGTACCTGAGACTAGCAGGGGGGACAGAGTTACACTTGGTTTTACTGCATAACGGCATTACGCAGTGGAGCAATGGTGGGCAAGGCCAAGGGTTCTCACCTACATATGGTGTGAAGCCCATCTATAGAAGCGAGTATTTTTCAATGAAGACGAATCCTGTAATTAACAGGAATCGGCCGATTAGTGAGGCAACAGGGAGAGTAAAGCTACTGGAGTCCCTACATATGAGCAGCATCATCAGGTTCTTACCTTCAATAATTGCAGTCCTCAAAGCGCGTGACGATCCACTACGCGGGTAGCACGACAGCGTCAGTCTGTCTGCTGTTGGCCAAATGACAGTGAGCCTGTGCTGTCTCTGCCTTTAAATACACAATCTCCCGCCGAAAACTGGAATGATCGGCAGGCATCACAGTAGATTGCTGCAACACCGTGTCATCCGTTTTTCAGTAGAAAAAGTAAAAAGTAAAGAAAGACCGGAGAGTGAATGGTCAAAAAGGAAAGAGAAGATAATTGCAGGGTAAAGGATAGGACTACACTGTGGCAAAAAACGGCTGCGACACAGAAAAGGGGGCGTTATAAATGAAGGATGCGTGTCCCTTGAGAGTTTGTAAAAAACGGATGCATAAGCGGTTGACAAAGTGATGAGTATCCCTTGTAGCAACCAGCAACCGTGTGGAGGAATTGTAACAGAAGGGGCATATGGAAGGACATTTTCATGTCCTAGTTGATCCACTTGGTTTGTTTTCATAACATATCTGATGCGTGTGTGTTTCCACTATTAAAATTGTATGTGGTGAATTTCAATATTGCGCGAAGACATAATTCACAATTTCTATAACTTCTAGAGATTTCGTGTGCTTTTTACAGAAAGTAAATGATGAGCGGTTATTACAAGGATTAGTACTTCATGATTAATTACATCATCATGTTAATACAGTTGTGATTTGCACCAAAAATGCGCGCAGGAAGGCATTATTAGGGTTGATGCGCTATGTATATTAGTGTGGTGCATACAAAGCGGATCTCTTACAGTTGGCATATTTACATGAAACAGTGTGTCCAAGAAGGCGCATACGTAATTATATATTCTCTGTTGTTGATAACATATATTATATAATAGTCTATATTCTGCAGCCACACTCCGCTTCAACTGTGACATTGGTAAGAAGGACATATTTTAGCCGACAATCAAAAGGTAGACATTAATATTTAACCCCTTCCGTGCTCGCGTCGGCCAACGGCCGTCGCGAGCACTACCTCCCCAGTGCTGCGAACGACCGTTGGCCGACGCAGCCCCGCCCACTCCGTGGAACGCCCGCACCGCGGCGGAATTGCCGCCGCGGTAAACGGGTTAAAGCATTATTTTCCCCTATGGTTGTTTACAATAGATGTACATTGTGAAACAATAACAAAAGGACATACCTCTATGCTATACATTATATTTCAGCATAATATCATTTTTTCAAATGTCTACCTTTTGATTGTCGGCTAAAATATGTCCTTCTTACCAATGTTACAGTTGAAGCGGACTGTGGCTGCAGAATATAGACTATTGTATAATATATGATGTTATCAACAACAGAGAATATATAATTACGTATGCGCCAATATTTTAGGTTCCTGTTTCTCACTGGGGACACTACGCACATTTTTCTTTTTCATTGTATATAGAATTTTGTTTGCGAAATATAAAATACGATTGTATCAAACCAAAACCATAGGTGTATGTGGTTTCTTCGCCCTCTGACATCATTTTAACCCTTCCATTGCGATTGTGCATCTTATTATCTATATATGATTCTATTATTCCACAGGAACCACTACTCGATCTTCCATCACAACAGGGTAGTTTTTCCCAATCCCCGTCTTCAGCAGTGAGAACTCTTTATTCCCTGGATTAGAAGAGAGTTGTTAAGTTTTATTTGGACAAAGATGAATCTGTTAGAAATATGAGTTATCAAGATGTAAGTTACGGTCCTCTCCAAACAGAAATAGCACCTTCCAAGCCGGAACTGAGGTCTGATTAGCAGGCCTCAGTGCATTGTCAGAGTCGAAAATTAGCATCCTGTAGCTAAAAAGGGAGCAAGAAGTGTGTGGACAACTGCAACCAAAACCCAGTTTCCTACATAAACGTTCCCCTTTGGGATGTCCTATTCACAAAGAACTGAAGCTGTGTGGCAAACTGCTAAGACAATGCTGGGTAATAAAAGCTGCTAGGACTCCTAGGTACAGTGAACTCTGGGTGAGCTGATGCACTTTTGGCCTGACAGGTATGTTTCTCTTCATTTTTCTCTGCAGTTTGAGCAGGTTTTGGATTGGCTTTATATTATATGGCTCATTACTACACTAAATGCTGCAGTGTGGTATAAAATTATAATTATATTATGTAAAGAAATGCCTTTTTTTGTAGGATCAGCCCCAAGTTTTTGGACTAATGCTGCTGGTTTATTGGCTCTGAGAGTGCACGGAGGCCTGCTAGTCAGAACTCCGTGCCTGCACCTTTACCCTTAAACTGATATGTCAAATTGGCTTTTACCCCATTGGCTGAGCTAGCTTGCCTGTAAGACCCTAACCTAGTAAGTGCTACCCAGGGCATGTACGCTAGAGGGTCCCCCCAGGGATTGCAGTACTGGTTGTGCCACCCTGGGTGAGACTCGAGTAAACGAAGACTCCCACGCTGCCATTTTGCAGGTTAGAAGAGCAGTTTAACTGCTGGCCCATTTAAAGCAACGGCAAAGCCAGGCTTCCCCCTGGTACATGTGTAAGTCACCCCTGTGGCAGGCCTAGTGAACTCTAAGGCAGAATGTAATGTATCTCATGGGTAGAACCCGTATTTTGCATGTTCTGGTAGTAAAATAAGTAAACTGTTGTTTGTACTATGAAAAAGCTTCCCCATCCAAATGACTAGTGCAGTTACACACTGCCCCTCAGCTGTGTTAACTCTGGAATAGTGTGATCAAAGGGGGCCGTCCAAAATATCAAATAACTTGTTACATTAAGCCTGACTTGATTCTCAGATCGAAATTACTGTAACAACTTGCAGTGTGCAACTTTAGCAAGTTGCCGCTTTGTTTTTCAGTCTCCTGTGCCCATACTGGTTGCACACGGGGTCCTGTAGCCAAGACAGCTTTTTGCCCTCCTGGGGAGATGTGCTAACGACTCCCAGGAAAGGATACAAATGGGGCCTGCTCTGGAAGGAGGTGTCACCTCCCACCTGGAGGAAGCCACACAGGTGTGTTTCCCAAAAGGCGAGCTTCAATGGAGAACCTGACTTTGAAGGGCAAATGGGTAACACTTGGGATGAGAGACGGTTCCATTGTTCAGGCAGACAGGCTGGCACTTGGGACAGGAGAGGGAAAACTAGTTGTCAAATCGGTTTTCCAGGGATGTGTAGCCCCCTTGGTAGCCACACCTCTGGATTGATCTAGGGAGCTCCACACTGGAGCCTGCCATTTTGGAAGTGGGCAGATTGGCACATATTGGAATGCCCAGATGCCACACTTCGCAGGAAGTGGTCATCATGTGGGAGGGAACCTGGTAGCCATTGGCTACCACTGCATTCTGCCCTGAGGGCATTTTCTGAGCATAAGTAGGGCACCTATGACACCCCAAACTCAGATCTCAACTAGACTGGAAAAAGGACCGAAGGACTGCCCTGCTGAATTGTGGAACCAGCAAAGAGAGACTGCATCGGCGTGGACTGCACCTGTTGAACCTGGTGGCTAGCAAAGGAGAGTGGCTGTGACTGCTGTGTCCTGCTTGAGGAGAAGCCATCTCTAGAGCCCAGACAAGGCCAAGAGACTCCAAAAATCAGTGAGCTGGCCTCCTTTTCACAGTGCAGGGACACAGCAGCTAAGAAGCTTGCTAGGGCAAGTTGATAGCCCAAAGTCTTCAAGCCGCCACCTTCCAGCACCAGGACCTGACACACAAAGTTACACCTTAGTTCGCTGAGTCTGGTAGTGTCGAGGAGGTGCAGCTGGGACCTCCAGAGTACAAGTTATCGACCCAGGAAGGATTGGCCTGTGACTGCGATTGCACAGAGAGTAATTAAACGGACATCAACCCTGTGACCAGGACCGCCTCACTCCCTTCGTGGACCGAGGAGTAGTCGCAGCGTGACTCCCATTGAGCGCATCGCACCCACAGTATCCTTTGAGTACCTTTAGCATCCTTCATCCCTTGCATCAGGACCACTTCCATAGGAAAGCCCAGCAACGGATAACAGTGCTTGGAACTGACTGAGGATTGCTTCCCCTACTGAGGTTACTGTCCCTGAGGACCTTGCTGGTCCCCCTGACTGCTCTCTACTAGAGTTGGTCGCCTAAAGTGACTCAAGGTGACCACATTCCAAGTAGCCAAACATTTTGGTGAAAAGGTTTCTATTCATCAAATTCGTTGAATTTGCCAAACCTTGATCTCAGTGTAGTGAAATAATCTGATTTACTCTACCTTGTAAATTCTAAATCTCTGGAACCGTCCAGCTGATCTTTATCGTTGTGGTGTCTAAAAATACAGTCTATTTTTATAAATTGGTGTTGGATTTCTTTGGTGTCTTGTCGCTCTCTTCAATTGTTTTGGTGCTCTTTAATTGCTTTACACTTGTTCCTTTGTGTAAGCCTTGCTGCTGAGAGCCACAGCTACCCATGGTTGAGCTGAAGGTTTGACAAGCGAAACCTAAGGGTCGTAAAGGGGTTGGTAAGTGTATTACACTGTGAGGTTGCACAACCACATCATATAATACACCTAATTTCCTCACAAATTACTAGAGCTTTTTGCAGACAAAATGCAGCAAATGCACTTATGATGCTGTCACCAGACTGTTTAACACTGAGGGGGCTACCTCCAATGTCAGAACATTATACCTATAAAAGAAAGTGTTCCGAGGTCCCCGCACGCAGGCGGGACTATTCTACGTGTATGACTTCAGTGAGAATACCTGCGATGCAGAGCTATGATTACAAGTAAGTACCATATCCTTCTCTATCGCGATGACGGCAAGGGGTGACAAGCTGGTACTGCCCTGTCCTTCACTTTTCCCTTTGTGTAGATCTATATAATCTGCCTTGTTGTTGTTTCAGATTCACTTTATACCAGTACAGAAATGTTTTGCCTTTGGTTTCAGGAACAGTTTTGCTCTCAATTTAAGTCCTCCAGATTACTGGCTCTGTTCCTCTCTCCTCAGAATCGCAGTATTCTCTGTGACTGTGTTCTACGATGAAAGGATTGTAGTAGTGGCAGAACAGCGGCCGGACGCATCGGAAGAGGACTCTTTCCAGTGGATGAGCAGAGTGCTACAGGTAATACTTGTGGGGGCATGTGGAGTGTGTGGAACCTGGGACATAGAGTGCAGTACATTACTTCTAAACTCAAGATGAATGCAGGCATGTGAGACTGAATAAGGCCACACGTATATGCTCTGCATTTACTTTGTGCTGACTCTACCTGAAAAGAAATTAAAAACAAAGTTACATTTGTTGTGCATTTGTGCTCGATACAGTAAGATAGAATGCTCAGTACAAAACTATCTCAGTAAAAATAGGAACTGTCA